>CM021110.1:198858180-199531944 GCA_007115665.2 Sequoiadendron giganteum | reverse complement strand
TAGATTGTTTTCATTCCCTATAGTAAGCATCTCATCTATAAATAAATCACAACTTCTAAATGCAAAATAAATTTGGAAACTTAACTGTTCAGTACACTTGCAATTCAAGGTATGAGAGCTAGAATCACTTGTATTTAGTGCATATGCTTCATGTCTCCTCAATAATCCTTTGAAATCCACTTGGTCTTGTTTTATTCAATTTTGTTTCGTCACCTATATCAACCACTTGGAAGGAAGACAAGTGTTAGCAAGTGATATTTGGTGCTACAAAGATTTCATTTTAGAAGCAGAGTATCCATTCTCCCTTTTGTGAGGTGGTTGTCAGATATAATAGGTCCACAATAATGCAACATTTATTTTATTAAAATTAATCTACATATTGTTTACATTTCCCACAATAAGAATCTCATCTATAAATAAATCACTTCTAAATGTAAAATGAATTTTAGAAATTTAACTGTCCAGTACACTTATAATTCAAGCTATGAGAGCTAGAATCACCTATATTTAATGCAGATGCTTCACATCTCCTCAAGCATCCTTCAAAACCCACCTGGCCTTATTTTATTCAATTTTGTTTCATCACCTATATCAACCACCTGGAAGAAAGACAAGTGTTAGCGATAGATTAAATTGGAAAATTAAAGATATTTGGTGCTACAAATATTTCATTTTATTCCAAATTTCACCAATATTGGATTATATGTTGTGTTGACTACATCATGCCAACTTGTACAGACAATAAACAAACATATTAAACTATAAAATAAATGCACTGAGTAATTGTAGGTTGGAAAACACAATGTGGGTTGTTAGTTATTTCATTCTTCATGTTCAAAGTTAAAGGGTGGAGAGCACGAGGAGGAGTTTCAAGTGGGGGATACATAAATCTAACCAAATTTAGGTGAGGGGTGACTAGCCAATTAGGTTGTTACGTGTAGAGGGTTTTACAACAATATGTGTGTTGCAAGTTTTTTAACATCCAGTGTTCCAGTTTTATTACATTATAACTATCTACAAAACAAAAGTTTTTCAATACAATTATAAAATAGATCAAATTGAGGTGAGGGGTGACTAACCAATTAGGTTGTTGTGTTTTTAGGGTTTTAAAATAGTATGTGGGTTGTAGGTTTTACAACACCTAGTGTTTTCTAAACTGCAATTTTATTCACAATATGAATGTCTTTAAAATTTTTTTTTATTTAGAGAGTACGAATTTAATGAAAGACACCTTGAAAATTTACTACAACTATTATTTATAGTAAAAATATGTTTCAATTTCCTCATATCATTGAAAAATAAAATGCACAATATATTTGCAGGTTGGAAAACACAGTGGGTTGTGAGTAGATGCTTTATGAAACTTGCAACCCACACATGTGTCACATTATGTTATCATGTCTAAGATATGCATTTTTGTAGGGAGATTAATTTTAAAACCTGTCGGTGTGCCACATTTTTTGACAACGGGACATGTGATAGCACTCAAAATGGTACACACCTAAATGTCCATCTCTTAGTCTTAACTCATAATGATTCCATCATATGGTTGATGGGGCATAATGTTATCATGTCTAAGACAAGTGTTTTTGGTTTTAAAATAATATGTGGGTTGCATGCTTTATAACACCTAGTGTTTTCCAAACTGTAATTTTATTCACAATATGGATCTTGAAAACCTTTTTTATTTACAGAGTATGAATGTAATGAAAGACACCTTGAAAATTTACCACAATTGTTAGTTACAACAAAAAATGTGTTTCAATTTCTTCATATCATCGAAAAATAAAATGCACAGTATATTTGCATGTTGGAAACATAGTGGGTTGTGAGTAGATGGTTTATGAAACCTACAACCCACATATGCATCACACTATGTTGTCATGTCTAAGACATGCATTTTTGTAGGGAGATTAATTTTAAAACCTATCGGTGTGCCATGTTTATCCGGTAACAAGACATGTGATAACACTTGAAACGACACATGCCTAAACGTCTAGGTGAAATCAAAGAACTCTATCTCACTTTTGAGACAATGACATTTTTGGGGGAGAATGCAAGTTTTTAAAACACACCTTTGATTGAAGGTATATCACTTTATACCTTCAATAGAAGTCATGCCTTTGATTGAAGGTATAAGCCTAAATCAACATGCCTTTACATAGTGACCTTTGATAGAAGGTATCAAAAATGGTAACATTGGCTTCTGCATCAAAATTTCCTTAGAAAATTAAATTTCAAACCCCAGGTTGGACCTTCAAATGAACTTAGCTTGACAAGATATTTTTCAAGATTGTAGCCCTCAAAATAAGCTTTCCAACAAGTATATTTTTTATATGTTTTCATTTTATCATGTATTTAATTTTCAATTTTTACGAAACATAGGTTTTTCTCCAAACATCAAGCTCTTCATTCTGTAGAGGTGGAAAAATAGTAAACCATTGTAAAAAAATTCAAAAAATACCCTTGCCCTAGGTATTGATGTCCTTGTTTCACAAAAAAAAGAAGGATTTTGATATATACAAAACAAGTTATGTTGGATGACACACATATATGTCCAAATTATAGTTACAATGACTTCAAAAATTAATTAAAAAATATGTAATAAAAAATTATGAAAAGATATCCTTACCCTGGTATTGATGTTGAGAATCTATATTTCAAATATTAGAATTTTATCCTTTATAGAAAAAAAGTTATGTTGGACGACACAAATTTGCTACTTTATGAAAATGTTGTTTTTTGTTTAAAACTAGTTATTAAAGGAGATGTTGAAAGATTCATGATTTATTTCAGAATTTAAGAAAATATATATATTTAGAATCTACACACAAATTGCCACAAATCACTAGTTCACATCATCAAATTCTTAACGATTTAGCTCCTATAGGCCTTAGAAGATTAATATTCAATTAAAATTATTGATGTAAATGTCCATCTTGGGCAAAAAGTGAGACATAATATTGTTATTTCACCTGTTTGTCTCTCAGTCTTATCTTGTAATGATTCCATCATATGGTTGATGGGGCATAATGTTATCCTGTCTAAGACAAGCATTTTTGGTTTTAAAACAGTATGTGGGTTGCCGGTTTTATAACACCCAATTTTTTCCAAACTGCAATTTTATTCACAATATGGATGTCTTGAAAACCTTTTTTATTTAGAGAGTACGAATGTAATGAAAGGCACCTTGAAAATTTACCACAATTGTTAGTTATGGTAAAAAATGTGTTTCAATTTTTTCATGTCATCGAAAAATAAAATGCACAGTATATTTACAGGTTGGAAAACATAGTGGGTTGTGAGTAGATGGTTTATTGAACCTACAACCCACACATGTGTCACATTATGTTATCATGTCTAAGACATGTGTTTTTGTAGGGAGATTAATTTTAAAACCTGCTGATGTGCCACATTTTTCTGGCAACGAGACATGTGATAGCACTTGAAACGACACATGCCTAAATGTTTGTCAACATCCATCTATCAATATTATCTCGTAATGATGCCATTGCATGATGGATGGGGCATAATGTTATCATGTCTAACACATGCATTTTTGGTTTTCAAACTGTATGTGGGTTGCAGGTTTTACAACACCCAATGTTTTCCAAAATGCAATTTTATTCACAATATGAATGTCTTGAAAACCATTTGTTATTTAGAGAGTACGAATGTAATAAAAGGCACCTTGAAAATTTACCACAACTGTTAGTTACAATAAAAAATGTGTTTCAATTTCTTCATATCATCAAAAAATAAAATGCACAGTATATTTGCAGGTTGGAAAACATAGTGGGTTGTGAGTAGAAGGTTTATGAAACTTGAAACCCACACATGTATCACCTTATGTTATCATGTCTAAGACATGTGTTTTTTTAGGGAGATTAATTTTAAAGCATACTAATTTTAAAACCTACTAGTGTGCCACATTTTTCCAACAATAGGACACATAACAACACTCGAAATGACACATTCCCAAACATTTGTCAACGTCCATTCATTAGTATTATCTCGTAACGATGTCATTGTATGGTGGATAGGGCATTATGCTATCATATCTAAGACATGTGTTTTTGTAGGGAGATTAGCTGCTCCCTCTTTTTCCGTACTTTTTATATAGTTAAAAATTTAATTATGGATAAATTATTTGTTAGGAGGATCACTCCTAAAGTAGCAACAACTCAAACTTAAAACGAGAACTCATGAGACATGTCACATCATTATGATTCAAATTTTCACTATTGTATGTTGTGGATATGATATGATCTTAAATTTAATTAATGTGACATGACATGATATATGGGTATCGAAGCTTCTAATAGTGATGCCATTTTAATCACTTTCATCTATACCTTCTATTTTTATAGACTTTTTGTTGTACTCCACCCCATAGCTTTCAACGTGCAAAATGAAAAAACCCACAACACAAAGTGTTTCCCAACCTGTAATTACTTTGTGCATTATCAATTTAAACACATCTTCTCAAAAAATATCAGTTATTACAATTTAGAATGCATCTTACCCACATAAACTTCTAATGCCAGCGGGTGCATAGACTTCAAACAAAAAAATGGCTTCTTGAGGAAGCCACCATGTTGGCAAATTAAATGGGAAAGACTACCCACAACACTAACAACCAGTGAAAGGTAATAAACTTTTACTGACGATGTCATTATCTCCTCCTCTCCGTCACCGTAATGTGTCCTCCCATCTGCCAATTTTTTCACTTTTATCCCCTGTCTTGGTGAGCCTCACACTATGTTGTTCCACCATTTTATGCATGTTTCTATGTATGTTTTATGCATTTTTGTATGTTATCATACCTATGACATGCCATTTTGTTGAGAGATTAGCTAAATTGGGTGAAGCTAATCTCCTGACAAAATAACATGTTCTTAGACATGATAACATAATACCCCATCCCCCATGCATCGCATCATAAATGAGAAAATACTGATAGACAAAGCAAATAAACATTTAGGTGCATGCCATCATGTGTCTCGTCATCGGAAAACATGGTACACCACCGAGTGTTATTTTGTATTAAAGATATAGTAACTAGCATCTAAATAGTACATCATAATTTGGTGCCAAGACCACTAGTATCAAAGCATATACCAACTATAGCTTTAAGCCTCTAACCTTCCCAATTACACAACCCCATTGTCAGTTACATCAATTACATACATGAGGAGAGGATAGCCTATTACATACATTCTTGTTCAGTAAGTATTAGATTGACCTATACATTATATCAACATGTATACTATATCAACTATTTATATTAGCATCTTTCCTATAAAAAATTGTGGAAAGGGTACAAAACCAAAACTAATCTAAACTAGATTTGTAGATCACCCACTTGTGCTAGGCATACTATTCTTCATGTTGAGGAGAGCTTCAACTACCATATGCTCTTCATTTGAGATCTCATCCTCCCTATGCATACCTAGACCTTGTACCAGTTCCTTTCCCCGTTAAATCCTCTCATTAAACTCCTTTTGAAAATCCTGTAGAGCTTTCAAAAAAACCTTTGTGCTTGGTTGCCCCACCTGCCATGTGTGACCCATCCTTACCTCCTGCATATTAATCCTCACAGTACCATCTTGAAGAAGTTTATGAAAAAAATTGTTAGACACCTCCACTGACAAGGATACCTGCAAAGCAATAAAGTGTAGTGTGAGTCTTTTTTATGACTTAGTAGAGGCTCTTCTTACTCCTTTAAACTTGTCATCATTCCTTGCTTTCCATAGATGCCATTGTATTTCAGTAGAAATACTTAACCAAAATAATGAAAGTTCTTTTGAAAATTTACAATCTTTCTTAAACAAAACTGTGTCTATTCTAACTTCATTATTTTCTTTCCAAATGAGTTTCTTTTCACAAAATAGCTTCCATATTTCTTTGGTATAGAAACTTTCAAACATTATGTGTTAAATATTTATAGGAAATTTGCAAATACTGTAGATCTCCACATCATTAGAGTCAATTTTAATAGGCAATTTATGAAGTATTAGAAGCCATCTAAAACAAGTTTTCTTTGACTACAAACAATTTGACCAATTGTTTATGAATATTTTGCTCCACTCTTCCTAGCTTAATGTTGTGTTCCAAATTTTGTTCACATGCTCCGTTATGTCTTGGTTTTTAGATAAGGTTCTTTAAATTATTTTAGAGTTTACCTCACTTAGCAACCTGCCATCCTGCCACTCAAATTCTTGGTACTGCTTCTCATTCTAATTGCTTTGAACAGGGAAGTTTAGATTTTTGTAAGCCTCTTTAATTATAGAGTAAGTCCTCCAGTTTGAAGGAGGGATGTTATATTATACCTTTAGTTCCTCCCACCCTTTAAGATATCCATCCTTTAGGATGTCCTTAAAACAATTGATGCCTTTGAGTGCCCACTTTTTGGCAGAACAATTTTGCACCATGGCAAGGGGCTTGCCTCTACTTTCCAAGTTCCACCATATTGATCTATGTTCATAGATTTCATTGTTCTTTGCAAATTGACAATTGGATAAATTTCTTTTTATATACTCCCAGAGCCTCCAAATGCTTTTTAAGACAGTAGACCCAGTCAGAGATAAAGGATACTTCGTGCTAAGAAGGTCACTAAGTGAAAGGGATTTCCACTTCTTCGCTTGCTTTGGAACAACATTGCTTATATTATTTCTCACCGGCACCTTCCAGGGTTCATCTCCCTCCAGAGCTTCGAATATCCACTTGGAAGAAAGAGCCATACCATGGAGCCTTAAATCCTTTAGCCTAAGGTCACCTAAGGCTTTCTCCATGCAACACAACTCCCACTTAACATGTTTTTTCCTTTCCCCTTTCCAATCAGACCATAGGAAGCATTTGATTTGATTTTGAATTTCATTTACCTAGTAACTATAGAAAATCCATACTAAGGCAAAAGACAAACTGTAGGAGGAGAGGATTTTCTGACAGACTTGAAGCCTACCAACTAGTGAAAGGAATTGTTTGTTCCACTTTTCATTTTTCTTCTCAATCTTAGATTTGATCAAGTCCCACACTTCTTTCAGGTTGGGGCTAACAACAAACGAAATACCCAGACATCTTACTTGCTTTTGAGGGTCACCCCATTGCAGGTTATATTGTTGGATCCATTGAGGAGGTTTCTCCTCCCATCCCAACAAGACAAATTTTGTAGGAGCAATCTTGGCCCAGGATGCCTTGCAAAACAAATTGATTTTTTTCCATTAGAACACCAAAATTTTGTTCCTCCAACCTCAAGAATATTGAGGTATGATCAACAAACTAAATGTTTAGGAGTTCCTCCTGATTAGGAAGAGAGATACTTTGCACTTTTGGTACATTGCTATTTTCCCTTAGGAGGTAGTGGAGAGCATAAGATGCTATAA
This sequence comes from Sequoiadendron giganteum, assembly GCA_007115665.2. Taxonomy (NCBI): domain Eukaryota; kingdom Viridiplantae; phylum Streptophyta; class Pinopsida; order Cupressales; family Cupressaceae; genus Sequoiadendron; species Sequoiadendron giganteum. The sequence continues at coordinate 199,524,559 of CM021110.1, read as the reverse complement.
CAAATAGAGCTAGAGCTAGAGGGTATCCTTGTCTTATGGACCTTTCCAATTTGAATTCCTAAGTTAATGCCTCATTTATATCCACTTGTGTAGTTGCATCTTGGAATAATGTGCACACCATATTACAAAATTTTATTGGGATCCCAAAGGCTTCAAGAGTTTTTCTTAAAAATGGCCATTCAACCCTATCATATGACTTTTTGAAATCCAAGAGTAACGTTGTAGCCTCTTGGTTGGAGTTCTTAGACCACTCCATCGCCTCCCAACTAGTTATTAAGTTCTCTAGTATATATCTCCCTTTGATGAATCTAGTTTGAGTGGTGTTGATAATGGTTGGGAGGATATTTACCAATTTTCTTGCAAGCACCTTTGCTAGATTTTGTAAGAAACGTTTAGTAGTGTGATAGGCCTTCTTTTTTTTTTCAATCCAATTCCTACCCCCTTCTTTTGGAAGCAGCTTAATGATGCCCTTATTAATGCTAGGACCCAAGGAGCCTTTTTCCAAGGTTTCTTTATACACTTGCTCAAGATCCTCACACACCCATTCTATATGTGTTTTGTAAAATTTTGCTGGTAAGCCATCAACACTAGGAGTTTTATCATTCTATAGAGATAGGATTGCACTCTTTATTTTCTCTTTGGAGATTTCCAAACTCAATTCCTTAGCATCTTTTTCCATGATTCTGTTAGGAATGATTTTTTTTATGTGTTCCCTTACCGCATTGCAGTCTGCATTAGCACCTTCTGAATTAAAAAGATCCTTATAGAACTAAAAAAGCTGCATTATGATCTCCTCTTGTTTGGTTAAGGTTTCACCCTTAGCCCAAATTTGCTCAATGTGTTTCCTAATACTTTTATCCTCAAGTATCTAAAAAAGAATTTAGACCCTTTGTCACCACTGCTCAACCAGTTGATTTTGGACCCGACTTTCATCCCTTGAACCTTAATAATTTGTAGTCTCCTTAGAGATTCTTTTATACAAATGAGATCATTCCCGAATCCTTTATTTTTGGGATCCCCTTGCAACTTCGTTTCTGCCACAAGCAACTTCTCTTGAAGGGAGTCCTCTTTCCTTTTATCTAGGGTTCTTTTCTTTCCTATTGTTTGGTATAGGACTTTCTAACCCCTACTATTTAGCTCCCACCTTTCAATTGCAAATTTATCTTTGCACATCCACTTGTTGATGGCCCTCAAGGTCGAGATTGCAGCCTACAATCCTTGTCTTTTAGGAGCTTGGCATTGAGGAAAAAATTCCTTGGCTCCCCTTTTCTTTGGCTCTCTCTTCTCTCTCACACCGACAAGTTTTAAAATTAGCATATTTTAATATTAATTTGAAAGCTGAAAAAGCTGTCATTTGGACATTTCGCATTTTGAAGGTTGTTGTGGAGCTTGAAAGCAAGTTGCAGGCATTCAAAGGTTGAAGCAGAGTGTCCAATCTCCCTATGAAAACACATGTTACAGGCATGGGCAGCTAGCTAGTAGGTATGTATATCTACTAGAAGCTCAAATACCCATATGTCACACCATGTCACATTAATTCTATTTCACATCATATCAATTTGTAGATCATATCAAATCCGCAGCATATGATAGTGAAAATTCAAATCATAATGAATGTAAAATGACACATATGATTTACATTTTGATTTTTCCCAAGTTTTATCCATTAACTTTAAGATCTACTTAAAGCATGTCTAGACTCTCATTTTTTTAATTTCTTATTTTTTATATTGATATTTGAACTCAACACCATCTAGGTGCTTATAACATGGCATTGCCATTAAGCCAACCACCCATTGGTTGACTCTCATTATTAGTTTGGTAAGATTATACATTAGAAAGTATGATAGATCAAAATATAGTTTTGGTTTAGAATGGTGTTCTTTAGGCTTTTTTAGGTTGTAGCTTGATATGTATATGCATCTTCCACTATACATTGATGGTGAATAGAGGCCACCTATAATGAGAAATGTGCTATTTGATAAAATATAACCCCATCTATACATTTGTACATCTACATTTCATGACAAATTTTGCATATAAGTAAATGCAGGCTTCAAAACACTATGTTTCACAACCTGCACTACACAACGTTCATCGTTGTCAAGAAGTTTATTCAATATTGCCATTAATGACAAGAAGTTGGTGTTCTTGCTATTTCTAATGCACACCTACATATATAGACTTGAAAACCACAAGGGGTTGGGTATGTTGTGGTGTGGAGGTTGACAAATATATTGTCTTATGAAACATGCATTTCATTAAACTCTTTATCAATATTTCAGACCACTTTCTGATCAATTATTACAATGATATAAGAAATGATTTAAAATATTAAATCATTTCCCCATCCTAATGATGGATCACTAAATTATGATTCAAAATATTAATACAAACTTATACAAATAAATTAGAAAACCCTAATTTAAAAAAAATATTAATATTCATAAAACTGTACGATAATTTTATAAAAATCTTATTATAATTTGGATGACTTCATAGCTACTGTTGTAATGTGGAGGTTGACAAACACACTGTGTTATGAGACATGCAATTTTTTATATTAGGCAACCTTTGTAGGTTTATCTATCTACCATGAAGCTTGGTCTATGTCATTAAGTGTAGTTGAAAAAAGATAGCGTGTTTTCAAACGTCCTATCTACGTGAAGACATTCATAACTCAACACGTAACAACCGAAATGGTTAGTCACCCCTCAGTTCAATTTTGATAGTTTTCGTAATTTGAGATAGTTATGGAGAACGTTAAAATCACAAAATTTAAAAAGCCTCAACAAAAAAACACACAAAACAACTTTGCATATAAAATGAAAACCCCTTTTCGCAAGGAAAACCCTTGGAAAACAGTAATTTCAAATGAATACCTAGTGTTTTGCAATGAATACTCGTTCAATTCTTCACAGTCCCTAGACAGAATGACAAAACAACATATTTCTGGCAGATATACATACCTACTAGCTACCTACCCGCGCCTATCACAGCGTTCTGGTAGGGAGATTGGCCACTTTGCTTCAACCTCTGAATGTTTGTAACTCCCTTCTGAGCTCCCTAACAACCTTCAAAATGTGAATGTCAAAAATAGTGACGTTATGTGCTTTATGTGGCTTTGAAAACATATAATTTAATTGTGAACCCACATTGTGTTTTTAAACCTGATTATCTACTCAACGTCGTTTTTGGTTTGTCTGTAACACGTTATTCCGGAACTACGATTGTAGAAAATAAATGCACGTGGATTTCCACAATGGGTTGTGAGCTATTTCTTTATGATTCGTCAATTAGTTTTGGAGTTAATATTCAAAACGTAAATTTTACAAACCCTCAACAAAAAAGCACATAACAACTCTACATTTCAAATGAATACCAATTGTTTTGCAACGAATACTCATTCAATTCTCCACAATTCCTATGTAGAATGGCACAATGACATATTTTTGGCACATATACATACCTGTTAGCTAGCTGTCCGCGCTTGTCACATGTGTATTCATAGGGTGATGGATGCTCTACTTCGACCTTTGAACACCTGCAACTCGCTTCCGAGCTCTCCAACAACCTTCAAAATGCGAAATATCCAAATTACGACTTTTTTGACTTTCAAATTAATATTATAACATACTAATTTTAAAACTTGTCGATGTGCCACGTTTTCTGATGACAAAACATGTGACATCAGCTCCATCCGTTAGTCTTTTCTCATTTAAGATGCGATGAATGGGAGATGGGGTATTATGTTGTCATGTCTTAGAACATGCCGTTTTGTCAGGAGATTAGCTTCTCCCCTCCCCTAATTCATCTAACTTTGGTGAGGAGAAGATCAACATAACTGCTATCTTTTTGGTCAAAATACATAACAAAAAGTTCAGCATCGAAAAGAATTTGAAGTGTGCGTAGTTTCTTCTTTGTGATTCTTGGTCCCTTAGACCGTTCGATCTTATAGACGATATTAAAATGTCCTTCATTCATTCATTGTACCAAGTTCACATAATCTAATTCTACGAAGTGTAAAATTAATAGCTTCGCTTTCTCCTAGTTGCAACTCGGAGTGGATGGATAACGTAGCGTATTGCAGTTCTTTGAGCCTCTTTAGGCGATGAATCTAGTCAAACCCAGCGTAGAGGCTAGGTTTGACCACAACATACCACTGTTTAAGCTCTCGTTGATTACTCTAGACGAAGGTTAAGATTCCATGATTTAATTGGAAATTTCATGAATCCTTCAGGAAGAAAGTTCCACACAGTGGGAGGTGTGCGAAATTTGTGTGTGGTCCACACGAGTAAATTCGAAGTAGCTTCCGAGGATTCGATTCACTTCTTCTCTTGCGCGACTTCCATTGAAGTTCATGCGATGGAGTGAGGAGAGGGAGAAGGTCAGAGGTCTGCGGAATTGGTTGCTGTAGAGCGATGAATTGGTAGTGATTTGTGAAGTATTGCATTGGAATTTGGTATAGTGGGTGAAAAATGTCGGATGCTGCGACGACAATTGGGTTAAACATAGCGAACGAACTGATAGGAAAGGTGCTGATGCAGATACGAGAGACGGGCAGCGCGACGCACAACGTTCTGTTTGCAAAGCGGAGCTTCAGGGAATTGCAAAGCCACATAACGAAAATAGAGCCAATTCTGGTGGCACTCTGGCACCGGAACGTGCAGGGGTCGTCGGAGACAGTGAAAACTGCGTTGGAGGAGCTGCAGGAGCAGCTGAACAAGGCGTCGAGGCTCATCAACAGCTACACGTCGGGAAGCTGGATGTACCTCTTCTTGAAATTGAAGCTGCTGCCCGACGAGATGAAGGAGATCACGGGGGGCATCGAGCGCAGCCTCAATGCGTTAAGAATAGCCACTCTGGATGTGTCGCTGGAGATTAAGGAGAAGACGGTGGCGCTGTGCGAGACCATGCGCAATGCAGAGTTCAAGGCGGAAGTGGGGACGGAGTCATTGGTGGGGGAAATTGAGCGAGAGATGCAGCACATGCAGAGCGACAGCCGCCAGGTGCTTCAACTCATTGTGCAGGTCGCTAACGCAATGGGAGTGGACATGGATCACTCTTCCCTCCACTCCGAAGTGGAGAAGGTCCGCGAGAAGAAGGAGGCGCTCGAGAACAACAAGAAGGAGGCGGAGAACCTCATGCTCGACCAGATTCAGGCCTTCCTCTGCCGCTCCGGCATTGTTTCTACGGATTCTTCCGCGCCTGTGTCGCAGCCGGTGCCTCTCTACTTCTTCTGCCCGCTCAACGAGACCATCATGGAAGACCCCGTCGATCTGGAGACGGGGATTACCTACGAGAGGTCAGCCATTGAGAAGTGGTTTGAGAGCGGCAACACCATCTGCCCCGTCAACAAGTGCGAGGTGCAGAGCCGCCATTTGATTCCCAACCGTAATTTGCGAGAGCTCATTCGAGAGTGGAAGCAAAGCAATGCCAAATTCCGAATAGACACGGCAGCGACCAAATTGGCGTCACACAACTCCACGGAGACCGAGGCTGAGGCCGCCCTCGTCGACCTTTCTGCTCTCTGTGCCGAAAACAGCTCTTACAGTCGGCTCATTGGAGACAAAGCTTTAATACCCGCAATATTCCAGCTCACGTCCTCTAAATTGGACTCTGTGCGCCTTAAAGCAATGCAATGCTTGCGTTCTCTTGCACAACACAATACTAACAGGGTAGGTTTCTTTGAAGTGAAATATTTTTACATGATCATATTCCATGATCCGAAAAATATAGATAGCAATTTAAAAAAATAAAAATTATTATAGCTTATATTTTCTTTCACCTATTCAATTTTTTTTATTTATGTAAAAACCAAATTATTATATATTGCAGCCCATAAGCGGCTTGCCATATGGCTCAAAACCTTCCTAAAATATCCCTTAGATTACAGCAAACTTTCAAACCCAGCCTCTACCAGCAGCTGAAACTCTCCTTATGTTTTTATAATCCTATATGATAGGACCACTTGCTGCATTAAAATAGAAGCTGTGGCCTCTCCACGAGATCGCCTTTACTGTCACAAAACTTTACGATTATGTAGTCTTTCCGAAGTGTTCCAGAATAACTTTCGCGCCTTTTGAAATAAAATGAGATATATTAAAGTTTAAGCACTCTTAACGTTTGAAGGAGTTGCCGTACACATTTTTCAGTAACATTTTTGGAGGAAAATTTATACCTTTTGTAGGATGTCACTTACAAATCTTTTGCAAAATATATATGTGGGTAATATTCTGGTTTTATGTTCTTTGAATTGATCACATTTCAGGGGACAGCTGAAGTGGAAAATCTAGTGCATTAGCACCTCCTATTGGTCCTTGCCCTTGCCTTGGAACCAGCAGTTGGTTAGCTGCTGTTAGTTAGTGATTACTATGGTTATCTTTTCAGGATACAGGATGGCTGACCTGGGTTGATGATCCTGTTTTGATGCTTCTTGTTTCTCTCTTGTTTTTTCACAGCTCCCCAAGTTCTTGCGTTAGCAATGTCCTCTTCTCCTCTTGTTATCAACTAGCATCATTTTACAGTGTCTGTGCTTTGTGGACCCCCTTGCCTTGTGGGGAGCAATTTGCCCAGCTTCAAAATGGCACACGGCATGTTCTCTCCATACTTGTATGACTGAATTTGGGCAGTTTGTGTCAGCCATTTTGAAGGGTTGTAAGTTACTCTGCATTATGATTGTGATACTTGATCATAAGCTATGATTTACATGTGGCGTATCTCTACAGATGGAATTTTGTTCCACATCAATATCTAGTATCTTTTTTGAGTTGCATAGGGGTTTATGCTAGAAAGTTGTAGAGAAGTTTAAATCTATCAGATTACATTGTTAGGTTTTTTAAAGTTTTGAAAATAGTCCTGCTCAGCACGTGTTAATTTCCATCTTCTCTAGTGCTAAGTATGCCTGTACCTGTGCTCTTTGATAAAAGTACTTGTGCGTAACTATATTAAGCTTTTTCTTTTGCCCATTCATGTTGGCGGTTATACGCTACATGTGATGCTGAGGCCTTTTCTGAGTTTCATGTCCATTGTGATTTAACTGGAAAGATTTGGAACACAAGAAGCCGCTTTGTATAATCTCAAACTTGTACACTCTTCTGCTCATGAATCAAAAGATTCCGATACTCACCAGAGGCAATTTATCAGTTTGCAAAAGAGTTAAAAATGATTTCCCCTTCAAACAAAACCAACAACAAAAATTCTTCTTGTCAAGAGAAGTACACAATTTGTAGAATTTTTTAATCTCATTTCTTGTTTCTTTAGTTCGTGCAGTATTGACTCAAAACATTTCACTCGTTCATCAATAGGAGAGTTATATGCCAAGGAACCCTTCACAGTGAAAGAAGATCCGCCTTTAAATTTGATATTTTTTCCTTTTCTCATATAGAATATTGCAATATCATTTGCTTCTTTATCCAAAGACTTAACCAAATCTGCAATGTTTAATATGGTCCATATGATTCCACTTCTATATTCTCCTTAATTTTGCTGTGTAATTTTATCCCATTAATTGGCTCGATTTGGTAAATGGTAACCTTTTGAATGAGAACCATTTCTGTTGGAGTAGTAATCACCATGTGGGGTATCCCTTACAAGATAAAAATCAAATTCAATATGATGTCAAATTTTTCATGCTGCAGGAGAAGATTGCAAATGCTGGGGAAATAGAGGAGATAGTGAACTATCTCACAGAAGAAACCGAGATGAAGAACCTAGCAGTTTCTTTGCTATTAGAGCTGTCCAAAGATCATCAGCTACGAAACGTGATAGGGGAGACTCGAAATTCCATTCCTTTGTTGGTTTCCATGCTGAGTGGTCCACATGCAGAAAAGTCAAGAGAAGTACTAACTAACTTGTCAAGGGTGGATGCCAATATCATAGAAATGGCAGAGGTTCACTATTACGACCCTTTAGTCAACCAGCTTATACAAGGTACAACTCCTATGACCAGATATGATAGATCTAGTAATTTCAGTATCCATTCACATTCTCATCATGCACAAGCTGTTCTCATCGATACCAGAGGCGCATGGATATGTAGATTAAAACTTAAGCTTCCCCTCAATGGAAAAGACGAGAACTTTAGATCTTGATATCATAGCTTAAATTTTTTTTAATCTTTGTCACTATTTCAATGTTGGCAAAAAACGAATGCATCCTTCATCCAAGTATATATTTAAAGAAATTAAACTGAGCCTTTGTCAAATATCTCTTACACATCCTAACTGATTTTACAGTTGCACCCTCATAAATTTGTGATTGATCTTTTGGGGATTGGGCGTGGTTTATAAGCTAAATGGATGATTTACCATCACACCAGACATCACACCATATTAGTTAACATCCTTTATGAAATCTATAAGCTTTTTCAACCAAGCCGTGGAAATACATTGCATAATGGCTGCTTATATAAGCTTGTAGGCCATAACAAACTTCATGCCCATGTAATAAGCACATGTACAACCAAAAGAGTAAATGCTTTAAAATAGAAGACCTAATCTAAACTTACTCTAGCAAACATAACAACCATTAGTTTACCTGACAATCATCTAATTTATCTAAAAGTCCCCTTAATGACAAAGTACAAAACCAAGTTTATCTCTAAATTTGACAAATTTATCTCTGTAAAGGGGTTCAGTCATTATATCAGCCTTTTGCTTCTCTCTAGGACAATAGTAAACACAAACATTTTATTTATGGACTAATGGTCAAATGTAAGGGTGATGAACTTCAATATGCTTGGTTCTGACATGATAGGACAAAAGCCTAGCACAATAACCTTCTCATTATTACATAAAATTCAAATATTCATAATATGATAATAAAGCTTTTGCTCAACCCTAATGCATGTGTGGATATTAATAGGTACATCAAAAGTACTTTTACAATTTGCATGAATACTTCAAAAGTATGGGCGAAAATAGCAACCTATTAATTAAAACTTCAATACTTTACACAATGTAATGTATTACTTCTATTGTACAAGTTTATCAGGTTTCTTTTTCCTTGCGCTTTTTGTCATTTTGCTTCACACATAGATACATATGGCGTACACAATATATCTATGTTGGAAGTGTGTTGTATACTTTCCATGTTTTATAGTTGGGTATGCTTATGGAGACTAATTCATGCAAATTGAAGTTTTTCTTAGTAGGTTGCTATTCTTGCTCATGGTATTAGAATCTTCATGCAAATTATATAATTGTTTTTGATGTGCCTATTAATGTGAAAATGATTATTCACTAACTAATTACTCTCTTGGGTCTTATTCACATCTAATTAACTAAGTTTACATAGGACATTTATCTTTTCTGTGTCAAGTCATAAGATTAAGACACATTTCATACTCTTATGGCGTCTTATGTTTCATGCATTCTATTTGTATTAAAATTTTAAATGGTATAATTCTATCTTAAGTAGATATGTTCTACTAGTTAACTACTCTTATGGAGTTAAGTTTAATTGGTTAAACTATTTGTTAAATAGATTGATTCTTTTGGATAATTACTCTCGAAATCTTATCCCTAGCCTTTGCCTTATCCAAATAAGAGCATAGAGCTAGTGTTTGAGAACTCACTATGGAAGAGAGTTATTGTATCATTAATTGCAATTTAGTTTTTTTATTGAGAATCTCCTTGTAGAAGGTTTCTTTGGCTTTGTAGCATCCTTGGCTCTTGTGAGTTCTTCCATGGACTTTTACGTATCCACATATACATTAGGGTTGAGTAAGAATTTTTTTGTTGTATTATGAATGGATGACTTTTATGCAATAATGAAGAAGGTTATTGTGCTAGGTTTTTTTTACTTGTAAGGGTTTTCTGAAGTGAAATATTGTGAATTGTGTTTGCTTTCTTTCTATTATGCCATTGCTTCAGATTTTGTACATATTGCTTCTATTACACAAGTTTATTGGGCTTTGTTTTCCTCATACTTCCTATCTTTCTGCTTCATATAAAGATCAGGCTTCTTTTTCCTTTTATAACATAATCACCCTATTATGTCCACAAGGCATCTCAATGCTCTAGATACTATAAACTTCCCACAGAAATACTAGTTTAAGATATGAAATCAGCAAGCTAATCTAAATTGCCATTAGAGGAAATTTTGGGTTTTTTATGGCATGTTTTTGGAAAGATTTGGTTGTGTAGGAAACTTCCAATTTTCCCCATTTGGTTCCAAATAAAATCCTGCCATACCATCACCATTCAAAACCCATGAAATGCATTTAATTTGTTTTGTTTGAGGACTTACAACCATCACCATGTGCATGCCAAGTGGTTGACAAAATGCGTCAATGCAAAACACATGTATGCATATAATATATTATATGTGTGTATCTCCTCAAACAAATTTATTTGTTTGACAGCTAATGGCAATGGCATTGGCATTGCCATTGCCATGAACCAAGAGAACAAATACAATACTGCATTTTCCTTGTATGAATTCCAACTTTAAAAGTGAATTTCAACCTCTAGACAAAAATGTCTAGCACCCAATAATGGACGAAATGAATTAATGCAAAACACCTGTATGTATATATGTTATATGTGTGTGTGTATCCACCCAAACAAATTTATTTATTTGACAGCTAATGGCAATGCCAATGCCATTGGCATTGCCATGAACCAAGAGAACAATTACAATACTGCACTTCCCTTGTATGAACTTCAACATTAAGTGAATTTCAAGCTCTAGACAAAATTGTCTAGCAACCAATAATGTAATGTTCAACTGCTAGCAGATGGAAGATTTAGAATGTGAAGTATACTATCATAAAGCTTCAGGAAAATAAAAGCTTGATAAACTTGTACAATAGAAGCAACACATATAGAATTTGAAGCAATAGCACAATAGAAAGAAAGAAAACACACATTACAGAATATTTCATCCAAGACAACCCTAATGGGTGAAAAACTCGACATAATAATCTTCTTCACTATTGCATAAAATTCAATTGTCCACAATACAATAATAAAGTTCTTATTCAACCCTAATTGCATGTGTGGATATTAATAGGTACATCAAAATTAGTTTTACAACTTGTGTGAACACTTTAAAACCATGGGCGAAAATATCAACCCATTAATAAAACTTCTTTAGATATGCCTGGTTAATATCCATCTATGCATTAGGGCTGAATAAGAGCTTTATTATTTTATTATGAATGGTTGAGTTTTATGTGATGGTGAAGAAGATTATTGTGCTAGGTTTCTTTACCTGTAAGAGTTTTTCTAGATGAAATATTGTGTACTATCTATTTGCTTTCTTTCTATTATGTTATTGCTTCATATTTTGTATGTTTTGCTTCTATTGTACAAGTTTATTGGGATTTTTTCCTTTTGTAACATAATCACCCTATTATGTTCACCAGGTGTCTCAATGCTGTAGAATCTTAGATACTAGAAGCTTCCCACAAAATTATTAGTTTAAGCTATGAAATCAGCAACCTAATATGAAATGCTTAGGTGAAATTTTGGATGTAACAACATACAGCAGTAAGGTAAATTGTTTGAAAAAAAGGTGAATTTCCAAATAGCATTAAATTCGTTCAGTTAGAGTTGATAGTTTTCAGATTGGATGGAGAAGGGATTGGATATGCATCTAACCAACATTCAACAACCTTCAAAATCTAATCTTCTTCCAATGTACTTGTTAGGAATTACATTACCTCTCATGTATGTTTAAAAGCCCCAAATTACAAATTACATGTTTACGTAATTCCAAATTCCAAAGATTAAGTACAGGTAGGAGGTGACAAGCCAACTTCCTAGAAATGAATATATAGTAAATTGAATAAGAATTTAAAAAAAAGAGTGTAAAAAATTATTAATCAGAAAAGCCCAATAATACAATCATCAGCATAAGCAAGAAGTCTCAAAGGCCCAAAAGCCCCATAAACATAAGCACCCAAAAATATAGCTAAACGTAAATTGAATCAGAATTAATGCTAACAACAAAAGGTATATTTAAACGTTTGATTTAAAATATTTTTACCAAGCTATCCGCAAAAGAAGGATCTTCCAAGAAGTAGTCTCATGCTCCAAGAACAAGGGGGCAATTAGCTATCTCTCGACCATAATACCATTATGAAGTGCATTTGGGAGTACCATGCTACTCTAGGCACCCCCTAGCATGAAGAAGACACCATGCAGCAACTATCAAACATTAAGCATTCACAACTTACACCTAGGTTTAGCTTCAAGGTTTAAGAATCTACCTTTGGGTTTGGGTCTACATGAGACACACACATACGGGATTCCTCTTCGATTCAGACATAGGTCACTCTTGGCTCCACAAAGGAATAAATTAACATGCTTGCAACACACAAGATAGCTTACAACTTTTCAACTGCAAAAGGGTTTCACAATGCATCACTAAAACCAAGGATTTTTTTAGTGGCCATGTGTCACCATTTGACTGTTTTTGACATTTCTATCTCTCAAATTTGACTGTTTATAGGTTCTTCGAAGGTGTCCAATTCACCTATACTTGATATATTTTCCTTGTTCTAAAACAAAAATTCCTTGAGTTAGAAATTTATGTTCTTTAAGATAGATACATTGCATTATTGCATATAAAAATTTGGGGTCTAATATCCCCAATTTATTAGAGGCTATTTTGTTTTTGTATTCTTACCCCATTTCAACATCTTTGTTTAAAAATTATATATATTGATAGAAAATTAGACATTGAGTCACCATTAAAGTTCTATATTATAGAAAAATTTAATCATTGAATTGTAAAATGTTGGTACACGGCAAACATATTGCCATCTACTCTAAAATCTTATTTTCAATATGAAAGAAAAACACTTAGGATATCATGCTTCTTTGTAGTGGATTTGCCAAAATTCAATAGAATTCTTAAGAGGTCATATTTGAAGTCTCCTTCACTAAAATTTTTCGATTTATCACTTCAAGCCAACCAAGGCACAAGTACACTTACATATAGCATAGGTAAAACAGCCCTAAACAAGGATTATAACTAATCCACTAAAATCAGCAAGCTAAAAACCATAAATATTCAATCTTTATGATCTCTATGGCTGCGTAAACTAAATTCACAATTCAAACACAAGCCATGAAAATTGGCAAGGGTTGCATGCCAAGAACCCAAGAATTAAAACACATAGACATACTACCCAATACAATTGTTTGAACATAAATCAACAAAGACCTTAAAGGAAAAGAGGCAAAAACAATCAAGGGAGTAAATCACTCCAACCAATAAGCCCCCAATTCCACATAAGATTGCAAGAATTACAAGGAGCAAAATCTATGCAACAAATTAGACCCCCATTCAAGGCATCATTAACCTCCATTCAAAGCATATTAAAACCACATTCAAATTTATAAAATAATAAGGGAAAATCAGCGGGATAACATAATCAAATTGAGGAATACCTTTCTTTTGAGTATAGATACCAATTGAAGGAGAAGGATAGGCGTTACACCTCTCCAAGGACTCCACAAAGCTTTTCAATATAACATCAGAGAAGAAGTCCTTTCAAAACCTCAAAGCAAGGTCCAGTTTGCTCAACACAAGCATCCACATGAAAGTGAAAATAAGCTCTTTCAAATGGGAGAATACCCACAAAATATAAACCAAATCCTAATAAATAGGTTCAAATGCAAGCTCTCTAGACCTTTCTACTCCCAAACCCCCATTTCGTTCTAGCACTCTTTATTCTATTTTCAATAAGAAAATTGACATAAAAGATATTCCCTTTGCAATAAGGGAAAATTTATAAAACCCTTGTAACCTAGGATTAGGTCACATCACTTCAATCAAAAAATTAAAGTAAAATCCCAAATTAGAACAATTAAATCCACATGGAAATAATACATCATTTCAAAGGAGAAACATCAATCATGTAAATTAAATAACTCAATTTAAAATATTTAAGGGTTAAATTTAAGTAAAATCACTAAAAGATGAAATCAATTAAATGACCCTAAAAAGAACACATTGTGCCCGCTGATAAATTAATTAAAATAAAGACATGTGACTTTTAACACTACCAAAAGTGTGGAATTCACATAACATGCACATAGAGGTTAACACAATTACGACAAACTCACAAAGCAGTTGTGAATGCCATTGGCTCTTCCACACCCATAGTGACAAAGTGAACCAATCTATACATGAGGATGGATCTCATTGTTTTCTTAGGTGAAGTGAGATAGGTTTAGCTTTGATCATGGACATCTACAACACATGCCATCCTATTGGTCATAATACATGTTAATATACTTTGCACTCTCAATGGGCACATCAGATCTCGTAATGCAATATAGTTGAAATAACTATTAGCAAACATATCAGCATGGAAATATAGCATGTATAATATCACAAGTCATATATCCACAACACACATCATCCTAATAATTTATCTGCATACTTCAAAATCAAATTATGACATAATCAGATCTACTAATCTCAATTAATCATTTAATTAGAGCATGAATGATTTATTGGTCAATTTCACAAAGATTTAACATGGTAGCACACTAGCCAAGCATCACTCTATTAACCATAGCATTGATGTATGAATGTAAATAAGCTCAAACAAAACACGCTGGATACATGTTAGTATATACATGATTGTATGCATCGTAAATATAATTCAACTGCAGGTACTAGCATGGGTTATCCATCTTAAGTTTTAACACTAGGTTTTAAGAAAAATTCCCCCTATAAAGTCAGTAATAAAACTATGGTAGGGCAAGAGTTAAACACGATGGTCTTATATAAGAAATTATGATGTCCCCTTGGGTTTGAAAACTGATTTTTTTTGGTTTTAATGCCGGAAATGGTGCCGTAAATTGAAGAAATTGCAAAAACACAATAATGGAAAGGAAATTGCATAAATAAACGAGAACCCAGTAATCTTTATTGATTTGAAACACAATTAAAACATTACCCATTTTCCTGTTTTGAATGCTACAGGTCTGATTTATTAAAACCAGCATTTATTGACTCATAACCTAGGCTCCAATCTATGAAATTGACAACTGCACTCTAGGAATGGTTGCTGATCTGCTAATTGAGCTTGGATGCCCTGTTTATGACTGTGGCCAACCTCCAAACAGGTAGATTTCACTTCCTAGAGCTCCCACGTGCCCCTCTTGCAGTTGTACAACCTCTGTGAACTCCCACGTGCCTCAAAAGGGATGTAAATCTCTGTGTTGGAAACCTGATTTGTGATTGCAAACTGTATGGCCTGCAATGGTGTTCAATCTGCCTTGGTACGCCTTGCAAATGATGGTCTCTATGACGCTAGGCAAGAGTGCGAAGAAGATGAATTGCCACGTGCCAATTCTGGAAGCTATGATCTGCAATTTATTTAACTCAAACCCTTATTTCAAAGCTGTTGATGAAAACACTGAAAATGCTGATTGAATCTACTTCTAAAATCTGTGAGATGCTCTGATAATGCCCTCTGATTGAGACAATTCAATCTAGAATCCTTGGACGTTCTTTCACACTTGTAGATCCTATCCTAACCGAGGGTTTTCATCCTCTGATCAGCTTGAAACTTCATACCTGCAAACTTGTTGCTTAACTCTCATAATTGTGAATAATAAACTTTGATGATGAAAAGTGATTTCTCTTTGCTCTTTTATTCGCCTCCAAACCCTACGCCCTAATCTTGGCAATTTTGACTTTTAAATGAAATAACAATTATTGCAGTTATTGCCTACTCAAATCCAATGCCTCACTTTGGCAATTAAATGATTTAATTTAACTTTGTCTTGAAAAGCGTCCCCTTTCACTTAAATATTAATAAAGTGACTTAAAATGTATTCTTTCAATAAAGTCACTTTATTACTTTAATAATAGCCAAGTTATAAAGTACTTTACCAAAGTAACTTTTATAACATTAAATTAATAAGTCACTTTAATAAAAGAACATCATAAAGTAACGTGACTTAATAATTCAATAACTCCTGCAAAAGTCTAGCAATAATCTCTTGAGAGTGTCCTATCACCATTACCAACTGCAGGTGTGCCGCCATTGAGCCTGATATTACTTACTATAAATAGCAAGTATTAATGGTGAACTCTTGAAATGCCTTCAAATGACCAACCAAATACTAGATCACCGAGCTGAATAAGTCGGAATGTGATGAGCACAACTGGCTCCAACTCAATTCTTGTTGTTTTCTACTTATCTTTTAATGTTTTGATTATTTTTAAGAAGAATTCTAGACATAAGTAGAAGGGCCGCCAAGCATAAAATGTTGCCAGAATTTAAATTAAAGCAAAAATAAGGAAACAACCATCATATTAAATATTATTCAACCACTGCAGATAGATCATGCACAACAAACTTACCCGAAAACCTCCAGATTAATTAAATAAGGCAGATCTAGACATGGTAGGCAAGATATGTTGGAAACCAAGAAATAGCACGCTTGGAGTCTGGATCTACTTTCTCCCACACAAAAACTGGAGAAAAGGTGCTAAGAAGGTTGGACGCCTAGGATGGAGTCTAGACAAGAGCTAGAAGAGAGGCGTTTTGGCCTCTTGCTTCACACACCTATCTCCAAGCGACACGCCTCCCAAGGCAAATGGTACGGCCTTTGCAAGATGCTGAAGTAACTTTATTAAAAGCTGTAAACTGAATGAAGATGGTGTCCCTGATGAAGAAACCCTCTTCCTTATTGCAAACTGGTAAATACTGAACAAAATTCTCAGATGTAAGCACAAATGAACTCCTGTATGAAGCTCCCTCAGTAGCAACCATTCAACTGGTATTTCACAGTCTCACAATCACAAATCAATGAAGAATTGTCACTCTCTTGTTGATGATAATGCAGCCGCAGGAGTCTACTTCCTAGCACACACGATTTCCAAAAAGATAATAAAATTGAATGTAGTTTTATAGCTATTCAATTTTTATATGCTTGAGAGGAGGCCGACCTTATGTATTTAATTTATGATCATCCTTGGGCCAACCTTCCTTGGCATTCTTTGTAATTTAATTATTCTCCTAAGGTGGCCAACCTAATTGAGGAGTCACCTCATTTTGTATATATACAAGGTCGACCTTGTCCATTTGTTCATCAAGTTCAATCAGCATAATTCGCATTCCTACAGAAGTTCGCACTTGAGCAGCAGAGCATCATCTTGCAGCAGCAGGCCGATTTCAAGGAGAAGCATACTCAATTGTATCTTTGCATCTAGGAGAGGTGCTATTATTCATTGTATCAAATTCGGCCATGAGCTGGGCCTGAGTTGTAAGCAGATTTCTGCTCTTATTCCTTCATTATATAAGAGACATATTTGCTGGGTTTTTCTCCCTCAAGAGGAGGGTTTTCCCAGGGTCAGTGTTTATTGTCTCATGTGTTGCATATTCTGAGTGCTTTCAGTTGTTTATTTGATCTTTAAAACACTAACATCTCCAATGAAGAAATCTTGAAACCCTTGCCCTCAGACAAAAATCACAAAAATCACAGAGAAGTTTTGAAGCAAAGTCAAATAATCACATAATGAGGTCAAATTGCTTCATTTTGCCTTATAACCCCAAAAAGGCACGACTTTCAAGAAGTGACGCCACTTTTGCTTTAAAATACATTTAAAATGTATTTAATATTTTTTCCATAGTTGGGCGCCCAAATAAATGACTTAAGTGAATTTAAATATTCACTTTAACATTTAAGTCATAAAGTAATAATATTTTTATAATATTTTAAGTGGCTTTTAATAATTATAAAGTCAAATTATAACTTTATAATATTAAATGACTTAATCACTAAAATATTCATAACTCCCTCAATTCTCAATATTTTGACGTGCTGTCAGAAGCTGGCGAACACTGAACTGCAAAGGCTTGCACTGAGCCCAACACTGAACTGAAGGGGTGGAAATGTCAAAACCCACCAAAACAGTCACTGACCCTCTAACCAGATCCTATCAGCCCACGAGGGTCCAAGAAATAGGCTAACTCAATTGCTCCTGAAAACTGACTAGAGAGGGGACATTACACGGAATGAAATATCAAGCCTACCGAAGAGCCTGAATCTCCCCAGATGGGTCCCCTAAACATCTCGCTAGCCTACGAGAATCGTAGTCATAGGCTAACCCTGACTCCCAAATCACTGGCTAGAAAGGGGACATTACAGAAATGGTCAAAATAAGCCCTAAACATGACAAAGGTGGAAGACACCAATAAGAGTGCATAAACATAACATGAAAAGTGCAAAATATGCAATCTTTGAGCTTACAATAGGCCATAACCAACTTCATTTTATCTTCCAGCCTTCTTGGAGGATAAATTGCATAGAGTGTTTGACACCTAGCATATGGGTGGCTTACCAATAGAGAAGATATTGGTGAGATTCATAAATTCTTACTATAATTGCAAAAGCATATAAAGAAAAGGGAAAAACTTTACCGAGTTCAGCCCTTTTGAGGAAAAAGCTTTTGGAAAGATTTCAGGGTAATCAAAAGATTGGACAATTGTAAATGATTTTCTTTATAAAAATGGTCATTTTGACTTATAGATATCTCCCTTGTGAAGCTAAATATGATTTGTGTGTTTCTTTGTAGTGGCTAGATCCATGTTTATTAGATTTTATCATGTAGAGGGAAATACCAGAAAACCCCATCCAAGAAATTTTCAGTTCATGATAAACCTCTCTTTTCCTCCCTATTTTGAGATTCCTGATACTTAAAGCAATTTTTTACTTGCTTACTTCAGATTCAAACCCTGACCTGGTTACTAAGAATTTGTAGATGGAAAATGCAACATATATAAGAGATGGGTTTTATATCTATTATTCAGAAGCTGAACAAGCTCTTCAAATGCAAATATGTTAGTTGATCCTAACCTATTTTGATAAACCTTATCATTCTGAGTTAAAGTTGTCATTGACTTCTAATAATCATAGTTTACTTTAGAATCTAGACATGAACACATCCAACCTTTTTCTAAAGCCACATTGATAAATCACAAGTAAGATAGGGTCATTGAAAGGATCACTCCTTTTTTTTTAAATTTTTATTAGACTGCAGGAATCGGGTAACACAACCCCCTATAAACTGCAATGCGCCTGGTAAACTTTTTAACGTGACCGGCGGCGCTGGCACGACACGCCATCCAGTACCACGGGAGTGGGGGAGACTAGACCTCGTGACCAACCTCCTGCAACAGGAAAGATTTAGCCAACCGAGCTAGGGCCCCAACCCCTGAAAGGATCACTCCTTGGCAAGTCTTCCCTTATAACATTTTAGTCAGAAATTATGATGGAAAAGAATAGTTATGTTAGCCTCCAGAAGATGTCGACACCAATATGAGGCCTTCCATTAGTTGAGTCTTTCTATATGTGCATCTACTTGTGCATGAGAGTTGTGCTCTCAATAATATTATTACAAGGGATGGATCTAGTCTTTCCAATGAGTTTTGGGGTATCTTGTATTTCAATCCACCCCTTTCAGAACAAAAATGAATCATGTAATATGATTAATAATAGAAATAGATGATACAACATATCATTAAATAGTTAAGCTATACACTAGAAAAATATACCTCATAATTTTGTAATTGGGATTTTATTGATTGGACTTGGGATTACTCCATTCTGCTTATGAATATCGTTTGTAAGTTCATTTTGATTTCCTTGACAAAGCTCTAAATTTTAATCATATCTGTCGTATTATTTTTACTAAAGTTACGCTGGGTTAATGTAGCCTAGTCTTAGAAAATTTGTTGGCAAGATGCCAATGCCCATAGGTGTTTGTTGTTACCTAACCAAACTAGGAAGATTGAAATATGTCACAAATTTCAAAAATCGAAATTAAGTATCTACTTTTCTGCCCAGGCAATCTCCCTTCTTTAGCTCAAGTATATTCCAATTGCAAAAAGGTTAGTATATCACACTCTTCTTTTGTTGTCCTCTTTTTAATTTGATCAATAAACGGTAATTTTGAATGCACATAAAGGCAATTGCTTATCCACATAACTCTTTCCTCTTTTTGATCTTGAGTTCTACAAGTTTAAGTGAAGAGGAAGCTCATTTGCTATTGCAATCTTTGAAATTAGCTTTATTACAATGGAGGGAAAAGGACAAAATTAAACCATCTTACCCCACCTTGCCACCCCCCAATTAGCCACCAGATCTACAATATTTCCTGTCCTGTTTTTCTTTGAGTTCTCAAAATTCATGTTTCCATGACAATTTCTTAAATGCTATTATTTATTTTCCAGTCCTTGCATTGCTTGTTTTGACAGTTTCAATAGTTACCATTCACTTCCCTTCCACCTTAAGTTTTTGCCATTCCTTTCCCATATCCATTTATGCCTTCTAAAAGAGCCCTTTCTTGTGCTCTATTATTTGTATCCAGTCCCAATGGATTGAAAACATTAATAGAGGTTTTCTATCATCATCTCTTAAGATCCTTCCTATTAATCGTCATTTTACTTTTGCAGCTTTATCAAATAGAGCTTAACCTAGTCTCTAGGAAATGTCTTGACATATCATTGGGCCCTTTCAGCATACTCCATTAAACCCATTATTGGGTTAAACATATTTTTCATTTATCATGATCTTACTTGTACACACTGTGTAAGTTCTTAATGAGAATAAGATTGCAAGAGATGCAAATCATCTTGAAGAAGCATGCAAGAGGTGCAAATCATGTCTAGATTGACCTTACATTCTTAAGAGTTTTTATGGCCTTACATTTTTCAACACAAAGTCCCAGTCACTCTCAAATTAGACACTGGGAAGGACATTCAACTTATGAGAAATAAGGTAGAGGCATTACCATGAGATCAATTTTGAGATACTCGGCAAGTCTTGGTGAAACTTGCAGATCTGAGTCTCACTCAGGCTTGGTGAGTCTGCAGCCTCAAATCGCAGACTTGGCTGATTCTGTGAAAAAATCAGAAAACCAACTTGAAAATCTCAAACAAAGACCATCAAAAACATTGTTTTTGTCTATTATGTATATTATAATTTTTTAATTGCTGAGTCTGCACCGAGTATTGGTGCCTAATCCGAGTCTGAAGTAAAAAATGGCTTGCTGAGTCTATGCCGAGTCAGAGTCTCAACACTATAGTGATACCTAATCATCTGTGGCATCATCATTCTACTTATCTCAGCCATGTATAATAGCATGTCATCATTAGAGTTAAAATTAAATTGAATTGGTTCACGGCTCCTCACCAATCTACATATAATTTTCTGATTTTTTTTACATTTAACCATGTTTGACTGCACTGACCTGATGACACCATTGTTGTTTGACTTTTATTAATTATTGCTGATTGGTCAATTAATAACCCCATTTGACCATTTAACTGTAACACCAAGTCACCAAAGCAAAAGTTGAGGTAGAAAGAGGTCAGGAGGATTGTTTAACCAGTAAAGTGACTGTTGTAGCTGTATTGATCGGATCTAACCTCAATACTTCTCAATAGTGTTTACTTTCGGTGATCTTGACCAATTGACTTCAGTCTTGGATTTCTGTAACCACTACCGAAACAGGAATATGCTGGCTTTGACCTTCTAAGACAGTTTGACCAGAAGTCTACTGCATTGACTAGCTTTAACTCTGGACCAACAACAGTTTGATGGAAGTATAATGTGTGATTTTCCTGTTAGAAATAAGTATTTTAAGATGTTGCTGATTCATTTGAGAGATTTGATTAACCATGTGCACTTAATTTGACTAGATTTCACGTAAATTGTCAGTCTTATATTTGCAAGGTTGACTCGGATTGAATATTTCTGAGTACTTATTAGTTTTTTTTTATAAGGGGTAAATCTAATGAGGAATTAATGCTATTTGAGCTCTGATGAGAAAGTCCATTCTGGGTTCGGATAAAAACCCATGAAGTATCACATAAATAACATTAAATGAACTTCATTAATGATGCATTCATGTCAAACTTTTGTCTTGGTTAACATGCAAGGGAGAGAAAACAAAGAGGCTCAAGAGGTGCCTAACCTGCTTATTTAAGAACGGCCATTGACAGAAGTTGAATAAAAAAAAAGAACCCAAAGCCTATTAACTACAACTTAATCAAGAAGTTCAATTAGCCTAAACACTGATACAATTCCACTTTGAACCTTGAAAATTGAAATTGAAGGATTATACATGTGCAAGGGGGTAGGAGTTACCTGCCTATTGTGGTGCCCCATGTATAGTGAATAAAACCTGGTTAAAGTTCCTTGTTTCTAATTATTCATAACTTTATTTAAAATTTCTGATCTCTTTTTGAACTGGTACTTTGTCTTTGATTAAAGAATAGCATGTCAGGGATATCCAACCCACATCTTTGTCAGTTGTACATGACCTCTGTAAATTATGGTAATTTCTAAATCAGTAGCATATTGGAATAATGGTAGTTGCTACATAACAATATGACAATTGCTAAAGTAGTAGTTGATTTCAATGATTGTAGTCGCTAACTTGAGCACTAAAGACTTGAGAAAAATTCTGTTCATGTGGAACATATTGTATCAATGATGTGTACTTCTTGTGAGTTGAAGTTCCTTATGCCTCCTTTCCTCTCCCTGCTTTCTCTTGATTGTCCATTGTCTTGTGTTCGATAAAGTAGAATGATTCTCTTCTTCTAGTTTGGATAACTTTGCAGAGGATGAGACCCTGCCACAATTCTACCATAATGTACGTCCTCTCTTGGAATGTGCAGGGAATTTGAAGCCCCCAATAAGCTCCATCTACTAAAAGCATCTCACAATCTAATCATATAGATACAATCTTACTTTAGGAAACAACTAGAGCAGGAAACCTCCCAAAATCGGATCCATGAGCACCTGTGACATCAAACAAACCCACTTTTGTACAAAAATTCAATGAGCAGAAATGCAGCACATAAGACAATGAACACAAGAAGATACCCTGGGAAAACCCTCCTTCTTGAGGGAGAAAAACCCAGCAAATATATCGCTTATATATTGAAGTAATAAGAGCAGAAATCTGCTTACAACTCAGGCATAACACAATGCCGAATTCGATACAATGAATAATAGCACCTCTCCTAGATTGGAAGATACTAACTGAATACGTTTCTCCTTGAAATCGAACTGCTGTATCAAGATGATGATCTGCTGCTCAAGTGCGAACTTCTTCTAGGAATGCGAATATAATGAAATGAACTTGATGATGAAATGAGAGATCATCACCTTGTATTTATACAAAACAAAGTGACTCTTCAAGAAGGTCGGCCACCCTTTAGAAATAAATAATTACATGAGTCGGCCAAAATAATAAATATTATTCATTTAATAAAGTGAAGCGCTTCTTCACTTAAATTGGACCACAATAAATTAAATAGCCTTTGGCTATCATTTAATTTATTTCTTTTATTTAATGCAGACACTGGAAGTAATAGGCCCGACGTTGTAACATCAACACTCCCTCTCAGCTAGGGAGGATTACTTCTTGATATACAAGGTTATGAATCTCTCAACATGACACTCACAATGGCTACACCCATATGTGAGAAGAGAACACATCATGGAATCACTCAACGTGATGTTGTCCATCATGGCTACTCCCATGCATGGAAAGAACATGTGCACATGTGCCCATCACAGAGTCACTTGACGTGATGTCATCATCTCATCATGACGTTCACCATGGCTACTCCCAGAGGGTGAATAAGCACAAGTACAAGAAAACCATCACAAACTTTCTCACATGATGTTGTCATGGAGTCACTCAACATGACATCCACCATGGCTACTCCCAGAGGGTGGAAACAAGGGCTTTCACCTCAAATTTATCTCACAGAGAAAAATGCATTAGAGAAAATCATAGAAGATCATTGAAGTCGAGTCTCCCTCTCAGCTAGGGCTTCATTCTCCACAATACCAAGCTTGTCTCGAAAGTACACAAACTTTACTTTGGAGAGAGGCTTGGTGAGAATGTCTGTTGTCTGCTCATCAGTGCTAATATACTTCAATTGGATTGCTTTCCTCAATACCATATCTTTGATATAGTGGTGTTTGATCTCAACATGTTTGGTTCTGTCATGAAACACTGGATTGACATAAAGCTTCACACAACTTTGATTATCACAATGAATGACAGTTGGCTCCAATGATTGTCCAAACAATCTTGCAAGGGGCTTCCGAAGCCACACTGCTTCTCGAGCTACCACACACGTTGCAATGTACTCGGCCTCTGCGGTGCTCAGTGCCACTGAAGACTGCTTCCTGTTACACCAAGAGATCATCGCAGACCCCAAACTGAAACAACATCCAGAGGTGCTCTTCCAATCAACAACACACCCTACCCAATCAAAATCAGTATAACCATGCAGCTTCAAGTCCACACCAGAAGAATATCTCAAGCCATACCCAACTGTGCCACGCAAGTATCTCAGGATATGCTTTGCTGCAACTAGGTGTATTTGCCTTGGTTCACACATGAACTAACTAAGTGCACTCACTCCATAGCAAATATTTGGTCTAGTACTGACTAGATACATCAATGATCCAATCAACTGCCTGTACATAGTAGGATCCACCAGATCTGAACTAGCTGCAGCCTCTTTTAACTTCTGAAAATATGTTTCCATAGGTGTAGACATGGATATGCAATCCATCATACCAAATCTCTTCAAGATGTCTATTGTATACTTCCGTTGACTTAGAATGATCTCATTAGGCCTCTGCCATACTTCTAAACCAAGGAAGTAATGCATGTACTTAAGATCCTTCATTTCAAATTCAGAAGCCAACTCCTTCTTGCATTTGATAATGAGGTGTTCTTCTCCAATAAGAAATAGATCATCAACATAGAGAACCAAGATCAATGCTTCGCCATCAATTACTTTGAAGTACAGGTTTGAATCAGCATCATTCTTGGAGAAGCCTAAGCTCAGTAGGTATCGATCAATCTTCTCATACCAAGCACAAGGAGCCTGCTTAAGGCCATACAAAGCCTTCTTCAATATGCAAACATGAGACTCCTTCCCATGAACCTCAAATCCATCAGGTTGCTCAATGTATACCTCTTCTTCAATTACACCATTTAGAAATGTTATCTTCACGTCCATCTGGTGTAACTTCCATCCTTTAGCTGCTACAATAGCAATGGTAGTCTTGATGGAGGTATAACGAGCAACTGGAGCAAATGTTTCCTCATAATCTATTCCCTCTTTCAGAGAGAACCCCCTAGCCACAAATCTAACCTTGTACTTCTTAATGCTTCCATCAGCCGCATGCTTGATCTTGAAAAGCGACTTAGAAGATACAACAGATTTGCCTTCTGGTATAGGTACAATCTCCCAAACATCGTTCTTGAGGATAGATTGATATTCTTCAGCCATAGCATCTATTGATACTTGCTGACTTGTAGCTTCGTCAACACTGGAAGGTTCAGACTCAATGATTTGACTCATCAATGCAACATAGCTTGAAAACTTTTGAGGTCTTTTGCTTTCTCTAAATGTTCTTCTAGGGGCTGCAAACTTTTTTGCCTCCTGCATTGTTTGCCTAGCCCATAGAGGTCTCTTTCGACCAATAACAATGTTTGTAGGCCCATCAGTAGGTTCCAAAGGCTCAACTGGATCATCATCTTCTTTAGGATCAGTAGCCTCCCTCTGAATCTTAGGAGTATGGTTAACTTCCACGTCCTGAGGAGACTCTTGGTCTTCATTGTCTATCTCCATGTGAGAGCCTTTAGATCTCTTGAATGCAACATCTTCTTCAAATGTAACATCCCTACTGGTCTCTATTAATTTCCGACCTGGAATGTAAATCCTGTAGGCTTTTGAAGACTCACTGTAGCCCACGAATATTCCCTTCTTGCTAGATGGTTCCAACTTTGTCCTTTTATCTTTAGGGACATGAACACACACAGGACAACCAAATATTCTCAAATGGATGACTTCAGGCTTCACACCTGTGAAAGCTTCTTCAGGATTCATGTTCTCCAAGATACGATGAGGGCTCCGATTCTGAATATGCACAGTTGTCCTAGAAGCTTCGGCCCAAAGGAAGATTTGCAAATCCTGATCATGAATCATGGCCTTAGCTGCTTCTACAATAGATTTGTTCTTCCTTTTTGCTACACCGTATTGTTGTGGATTGTAGGGAACAAAAAACTCCCTCTTAATTCCTACTTCAACACAAAAGTTACGAAAGCTTCCAGAGATGTATTCTCCTCAACTGTCAGATCTCAGAACTTTGATCCTCTTCCCGAACAAGTTCTCTACTTGAGCTTTAAATTCCTTGAATCTCTCAAGTACTTCCTTAGATTCTTTAGTCTTTAAGAAATAAATCCAAGTCTTTCTAGAGTAGTCATCAATGAAAATTACATAATACAAGAAACCACTCAAAGAAGCAACAGACATTGGACCACACAAATTAGAATGAACAAGATCTAGAATGCATTTGGATCTACTTTCACTACTATGAAAGGGTCCTTTAGTATTCTTACCTAATGCGCATCCTCGGCAAGTACCTTCATGCTCCTGGCTGAGTTTAGGAATGTCGGTGACCATCTTCTCCATGGTCGGAAGCGCTTAGAAGTGAATGTGAGCAAGTCTTCTATGCCAAAGCTCACACGAACTTGATGTATCATGCAACAAAGCCTGTAGTGGACGAGTGGAAAGTCTGTAGAGACATTCTTGCCGAACACCAATCACTCGAGCTGACTTGATGCTAGAGTTCTTCGGCCATGCAAGAACTTTACCTTCGGAGAATGCAACTTGATATCCCTTGTCCTCCAAGGCTGAAATAGAGATAAGGTTCCGCTTGATGCCTGGTACAAATAGTACATCACTCAATTGCAAGGAGATGCCAGAATCTAAGTGAAGAGTGGAGGTCCCAACACCTTTCACTGAATAACATGCATTATCTCCAATTATGACTTGAACACTTGTATCTCTCATCACCAAATTTGAAAGATGTTCTCTAAATCTAGTAATGTGACGAGAGGCGCCACTATCAATCAACCAAGTGTTGCTATCTGCTGGAACATTGCTTGATAAGGCAACATAGAATAGAAATTCACTTGAATCCTTTAGAGGAGGGATCTCACCCACATCCGCAATTGAAGCATGCTGATTTGGTCTAGTTGGGCAATCCTTTGCATAGTGACCAAACTTGTCACATCTGAAACACTGTATGTGGGAAAGATCCTTCTTCTTCTTAGATGTAGGAGCACCATCGGATCTTCTATCTTTATTCCTCTTGAAGTAGCCTTTCTTTCCTTCTCTTCCTCTCTTCTTCGAAGATTGAGCGGCAAGTACATGAATCTCCTCATTGGTAGAACTTTGCCCATTGCCTCTTGTTGCTAATCTCGATTCCTCTTGAATGCAATCTTCCCTCAAGCGATCAAACTTAGGTAGCTTTGATCTTGCACTAATGCCTTGGATATATGGTTCCCAAGATTTAGGAAGACCATTAAGAGCCAACATGGCCAAATCCTTATCATCAACCATATGCCCAATGGTAGAGAGCTGATCTCTCAATTCAGTGATCTTCATGAAGGACATGAAAAAATCTCCTTCCGCCATCTTGACATGGTGAAGTTGTTGCTTCAAGGCAAGAGCTTTGCTTGTGTTATTGAATTCATACATTTCCTCCAAGGTCTTGAACATTTCTCTTGCTGTCTTCAACTTGGAGATAATTGGCACAAGGTGGTCCTTCACAGAATCAACCAAAATCTTTTTCGCCTTAGTGCCATTCTTCTTCCATTGTGGATTCTCATTTTCATTAGAAGGTTCAGGAACTTCGCCCTCCATGAACTCAGCAAGCTCACTTTCTTCCAATGCAAGCATCGCTCTAAACTTCCAAGAGGTGAAGTTGGAAGCACCTTCAAGCCTATCTTCGATCTTGAGCCCGTTCACCATTTTGAAGATGAGATAGATGCAAGAAGATGAGAACAAGAGTGGATGAGAGCGCTGCTTATATAAATCTAATCACGATCTTCTTTAAACCCGCTTTGATACCATGTTAGTTTTAGGATCAGAAATTCAATAAGCAGAATTGCAGCACATAAGACAATGAACACAACAAGATACCCTGGGAAAACTCTCTTTGAGGGAGAAAAACCCAGCAAATATATTTCTTAAATATTGAAGTAATAAGAGCAGAGATATGCTTACAACTCAGGCATAACACAATGCCGAATTTGATACAATGAATAATAGCACCTCTCCTAGATGCGAAGATACAAACTGAATATGTTTCTCCTTGAAATCAAACTGCTGTATCAAGATGATGATCTGCTGCTCAAGTGCGAACTTCTTCTAGGAATGCAAATATAATGAAATGAACTTGATGATGAAATGAGAGATCATCACCTTGTATTTATACAAAACAAAGTGACTCTTCAAGAAGGTCAACCACCCTTTAGAAATAAATAATTACATGAGTCGGCCAGAATAATAAATATTATTCATTTAATAAAGTGAAGCGCTTCTTCACTTAAATCGGACCACAATAAATTAAATAGCCTTTGGCTATCATTTAATTTATTTCTTTTATTTAATGCAGCCGCCGGAAGTAATAGGCCCGACACTGTAACATCAACATTATACACTGGAGCCCTCAAAGGTATGTACCCCCACATTAAAGCCAATCTCAAAGGGGCTCTTGGTTTTTGCTCTCCCATTAAAAATGCAGAAAACAATTTATTGTAGCAAATAATTGTATTTCCCCATTAGAAAATAATGAGGATTACATACCTTGAAAGTTTAAGAAACTGTGTTGTGACACATTCCAGTGAACACTTAAGTCCTATGGGCAACTTCAATACTATAAAATCCTTAAGAGGAAACAAAACAGAGCAAAGGATTCAATCTAAACACTGTGGCTGCATTGGTGAATCTCATCAAGGAAACAAGTAGTATTGAGATGGTCTACAAAAAAAGTGTCTTCACCTGCACCAATCATAGAAAGGGAAGCAAACGTATAGCTGAAAAACTGGTTGGGCTACTTGTTTCAGACCTATGGACCACCCTTAATAAATGCATCTGAGTACAGGTTATGGACATCACATTATCAGATGGCTAGACTGTCATGTTAAGCATAAGGCCTCAGGCGGAATCTAGACATTTCCGATGCCAATTTGAACAAATATTGGTTTACTCATCCTACAATTTAGAACTGATGAAAAATTGCTCTATAAAATTGCAAGCCATGCTATATGTAAATTCATTAAAAAATTGAAGCACTTGAGGTATAAAATTCAAAGTGGTATAAAATGAGTTTGGATATAGTTTTATCCAAACGGAAAAGACCAAGATCATCTGCCTCATGTTTAGAAACAGATTTTGATCCAAGGACTCACACTCTCTTGCTGCCCAAGAACAATCAATAATCAAATACCTAACAATTGTGCCAACACAATATATTTTTGATAAGTTGTGTGCTTAAAAGGAAACGCATCAAGACCCTCACAAAAATAAAGCTTAGCAGTGGCCAACTCCTCAAAGAGGCCCAAGCTATTCTTATCATGCCATGAAGTTCTTTATTGTTCTCTTCACTGTTGAAAGCACCACACCCAAGATCTCTCGGTCCCAGGCAACATTGCTGGAAAACATTCCAACTCTGATTTCTGAGGAGGACAATACACTTCTTGCAAGAGAAATTGAAGAACTCAAAATATGTTCTCCTTCAACCCAGACAAACCTTTGAGCCTGATGGTTTCCTATCATTGTTTTATCAAATATTTTATAACATTATAAAATATGCTTTGCTTGCAGTACTAGATAAATTAAGGAGGAACAACTAAATGTTAATCAATATTAATGGCACTCGTCTACTGCTGATCCCAAAGACGACAAAAGGCTTCAAGAATGGAGCATTATAGGCCTAAATCTCTTTGTAATATGGTTCATAAAATCATATCAGAAGTAATAGTGGCTTGTATCAAATCTCTCTCTTTCCCATATTCATTTCCAAGATCTCTTGGTCCCAGGCAACATTGCTGGAAAACATTCCAACTCTGATTTCTGAGGAGGACAATACACTTCTTGCAAGAGAAATTGAAGAAGAGCTCAAAATATGTTCTCCTTCAACCCAGACAAGCCTTTGAGCCTGATGGTTTCCTATCATTGTATCAAATATTTTATAAAATTATAAAATATGCTTTGCTTGCAGTACTAGATGAATTAAGGAGGAACAACTAAATGGTAATCAACATTAATGGCACTCGCCTATTGCTGATCCCAAAGACGACAAAAGGCTTCAATAATGGAGCATTATAGGCCTAAATCTCTTTGCAATATGGTTTATAAAATCATATCAGAAGTAATAGTGGCTTGTATCAAACCTCTCTCTTTCCCATATTCATTTCAGACTCTCAGTAGCTATTTCTTCTAATAATACAACTGGAAGATTGATATAATCACTGTTAAAGAGCTTCCGTGTAAATATACCAAAATTAGCCTGGAATATTTATCAAAATTAATATGGTGAAGTCTTCGATAGATGTGACTGCGACTTTGTGTTGAAAATATTTGCAAAATTTGGCTTTAGCAAACAAGTTGTAGATTGGATACACAACTGTATTTGTGCACTCCTCTTCATCTATTGCCATCAATGGACAAAGGAGAAAATCGTTCAAATCATCCATATGCCTAAGGCAAAGTAGCCCACTCAACCTCTAATTTTTCATTATCACGGGAGAAACTTTTAAATAAATTTGGCAACTAAACAGCATGAGTGAAAAATCCATCAATTATCCTATATAAATAGGGGATTAAAGTATATTGAACATCAATTTGCCAATGAAACTCACGTATGATCTAGTCTTATCTAAACCCTAAAATCAATCTTTCAAGGCTACAAACATGCAATGAGGTGCAAATTAATGACACTAAATCTCATGTCATTTTGTCCAATGTCCGAAGAGGTAGAAAAAGACCATCCTCAACATATTGGGGCATAAAAATGACAATTGATGATCTATAGGAATGATTAACTAGATGAAATATAGAAAAAGGAATCCTAAGTCCTAAATGCAAAGAACTTAGGATGCAATGGTGGACTTTTTCCAAGTTTCATTAAGATGTAGATCAACAAGGTGCACAAATTGACTTTCAGCCTTGATGGTGAGTCAATCAGACCTGGATCTACATCTGATTGAGGGTTGGAATGGATTGGAAATGATTTGAAATGGTCAATGTAATGATCCTATATGCCCTAATATTTAAAATGCAAAATCCTGACAACTGGCAAATAGAAACAGTTAACTTCCTGCAGATTTGGAGAGTGCAGAGGACAACAAACCTGCTAAGAAAAATTGGCCTGACTGTGCCTACAAGGACGGGGTTGCCCAATGGCTATTGAGTCTTTGTTAAGGTGTCTTGCTCAACTTTTGGGGCTCTCTGGTGATGGATCTAAGATTTTGTTTTCTGGTTGTAAATTTGTCAGAATGTCGTCAGTAATTTCTGTAGGTGAGTTTTCGTGGCTTGACAAGGTTGATGATGACAAATGCAACAATGGAGAATTTGCCTTTAAGATCTCTTCAATCCTCTTCAAATCTATAAGTTGCACATTCACAAAGAGGAGAAATGTTGGGCCATTTTAGGGGCTTGCCTTAGTCAAACTTCCTGTTAGTATTCCCACTTCCACAATGGCAATGTCAATGATAAAATGATAGCTGAAAGGAAAAAATGATGAAGTCACAATGTGCTGCAACTTACCACCTTCAATGGCTGCCTTAAAGGATTGAAGACATACACATCACCTCAAGGATTTGGATCTTGCTTTCTTGAATACTTGAATGCTTTGGAGATCTACAAAAAGATGGTAGCCTTCACAAAATAGTGACAACATGATAACATAAACTCACAAACACTTTGGCATGATGCTTGGATCTTGAATTGCTGCAATGAAACTTTGATAATGCTTCTCTTGACTTGCTCTTGAATGCTCTTAATGTTGTTAATGTTCACCTCTAACTTGTTCCTTCACTTCTAGTTTCAAATGGTGAAAAGACTAGGTATTTATAGGCATTTATTTAATTTCTCGAATATTAGATCTCGAAAGCCGACATTTGCAATTTGAATTCTAAATGTTAAATTGCCACCAAAAACATATTTAAAAATGGGTCTTGGCTAAGAAAGGGGACTCAGTCGCCCATGGGCGACTGGGTCTTGGCCCAACTTTCCAGGACACTCAAAGTCGGAGACAATTTAATGATTGGATGTATTTATTCAATGCTTTGTAATGTCCCTGTTTTAGCTGACATTGTTTGTTGAGGGGTGAGCCTATCTTTTGACCCTCGTAGGCTGACAGTTATGGACAGAGGGTCCTTTGTGGCAGTTACCTAGTGGTTAGGGACATTACTCTTCAGCTGGATCTTGGTTTTGCCTTTGCACAAGTTATTTGACTCCATTTCACATACTTACTATTTATAGTAAGTCATTGTTCAGGGTTTCTATTTTTAGACGGGCATCCGATCACATAGAGAACAGGGAGAGTCGACTCCTGGCTCAGAGGCTTAGCAATCAGACAAGTAGATCAAGAGATATTAAAGTTTAAGTGACTAAAGTGATTTATTTAATATTTTTTAATATTATTATAAAGTTATAAAGTAACTTTATAATAATAAAGTCACTTCAATATTATAAAGTGCGCTAAGCGAATAATTTAATGTGGGAACATATCTTTTATCCCACATTGGCCAAGAAGGTGTTTGAGCTCTCATAAGAAAAGAATAAAAAGAGACTTAAGAGCTCATTCTCGGCATCCAGTTGATGAATATTATTTTGATTGATTTTTATTGTCGAGCCTAGGGCTTTCGTAGTTTTCTTCTTTGATCATAGGAAACAAAAAGTTCTTATTGATAGCATAACTAAGGGAGTGAAAGATCTCTTGAAGGGTTGCATTTGAGGAGAGGATAATTCCGTCCTTTCATTTGTGCAAATTGGTGAAGTTTCTACAAGGTTTTTTAAAAGATAATCAATCCTAGGTCAGAATTAGTGTGGGCTGCTACAGTACACGTGAATAGTGCCGTGCTATAGTAAAACGCTACAGTAGTGTGCATATTTGTGGAGTTAGAGGTACTTTGCATTGAGGATTATTGTATCCTTCATTGGCAGCGATTTCTTCATGCTATCAGATTATTTGGAGGGGAGGTTGCAGGTCTGATATAAATTTTACCATAAAAATTACAGTCAACAAGGAAGCCACGATTTTGTTGATAGAGGCCTCATAGAGGCTCAATTTTAATCAAGAGGTGGAGCGCTTGCAAGGAGAGGTCTAGGCGACCTCATTAAGGAAGAATAGAGGCAGCAAAAAGGTGGATATCATTTTATTTTGCAATTTAGACCAGAACAGGGGCGACCCAAGAAATAAATCGATTTGGCTTGTGGAAGGAGATTTTGGCATCAAATTTGCTTGCTTCATCATCTACCAGCCAAGGCGTCATCATTCCATCAGGTTCTTTGGTCTTTTAGTCTTGATAAGCATTGCATAATAAAATAGTTTGTAACCAGCTGTAGGTGTGCATTCATGGTAGCCATTGAATAATTTGTAATTACCAAGAGTCTTGGCCATCTTATGCAAACATTGTAATGAACTTTAGCTGGCAATCAAGAAGGAATAAGCAGTTGATCAATCATTGTTTTATCAAGCATTTTCAAACCATATTGTACTTAGTTTAGTTTGCATGCCAATTGTTTGACAAAATGTGTAGGTTCTCTTTTGGCATAAATAATGTTATAGTTTTGCATACCAAGTGTTTGTATTAATGCCACTTGGCTGTAAGTGCATAAATGCCATCTTAGGTTGCATCCTAAGTGTTCGTCATAATTTCTAGTTGCTGTAGCTGCATGTTGCAAGTAGTTTCAGTCATCTATATGCATCAAAGTACATTAAAACAATTGCATTTCATCATAGAAAACTTTCATAGTTGTCATTGGCAATCATTGATATCATTGGAACACATTCAAAGAAACATCATTGGTAACAAGGAAGTCAAAACAAATCAATCAGAAGTTCTTATCAGCCTATTGCAGCTTGCACACCAACTGTTTGACAAAATTTCAAGGGAACAAAGAAGAGTTTTTGAGTCAGCTTAGGCTAGGCTCATTACATGCTTGTCCTCCTTTGGAAAACGGTAAAAAATAGGCTTTGGAATGCATAATTTTAGGTCATTATGGGGTCAATTAGGCCCAATAATTTAGGGGGGGGCAAAAGATAATGTGAAATTGTTAAGGTATACAATTTTCTACACTACACTAGAGAATGCAAAACAAAATCAAAGAATGGACCTAAATGTCTTTGATTTGCAGACCGAGCACAACTCACTAGATCTATCCTCGAAGAAGTTTCTTACCACTTCTCCAAATTCTCCAAATCCCTCCTAGTGCAGAAATCCAACTCATGGACATACAAAGGAAATTCCTATGGCAAGGCTATAAATAGGTTGTGAAGTATCTTCTTGTAGTCTGGATTGATCGATCACCAAAAGCAAAAAGGGTGGTGGTTACAATATAAAAAGAATTTGCAATTTCAATATTTCTCTTTCAATGAAATTAGCACGGAGATTTAAAGAAAATCCTCTTGCTCCCTTGATCTCATAAGTAGGAGGATACATTTAAATGATCCTTTAATCAATATATTCATTACTATTTTGCAGCCTATTTTTCTTTAATTGCAAAGCATATTAAATTAAGTATGCTTCTAGTTCCCAAAGGAACAATTTGGAACATTGGACTAGGCACTACAATTAAATTTTGGGGAGATAGTTGAAATGGTCTCTACAATTTGGCTAACTCGGCTCTGCAACCTTTTCAAACATTACTGCAGCAGTAAACTAGTATTACTGTTTTAGATTATACCATTGATAATGACATTAATAAAATAGATTGGAATCACCAGCTTCTACATCTTAACACATAGAAATTTAGAACCAATGCCATACTTTACAAGAGGAATGGACAAGTCAATGGGTGAATGTTTCAAATGCAAAATGATAGTGTGGTTGGAAAGTACCCAATTCAAGAGAATGTATATGTTCATTGGCCTCTATCATTTTAATGAGGGATATGAATCAGCCCTTGCAAGAAAATGGAGTGTTTTATGGTCTTAAGACACCTTGCCTAAAATTAAATATTTTCTAATGTTCCATGGGGATGCGCCCTCCTAAGAAAATCGTTTTTTTGGAGATGGGGATGTCCTTGAGATG
Source organism: Sequoiadendron giganteum (assembly GCA_007115665.2). Taxonomy (NCBI): domain Eukaryota; kingdom Viridiplantae; phylum Streptophyta; class Pinopsida; order Cupressales; family Cupressaceae; genus Sequoiadendron; species Sequoiadendron giganteum. The sequence continues at coordinate 199,489,429 of CM021110.1, read as the reverse complement.
GTAGGATGCCAAAGAAACATCCCACTACCATGTCCCCATTGCCACCATCAAAATGCCCTTTAGAAAGGGGACATTTTTGGGGTACCCCCTCCCCCCTACCTCCATGGGGAGAATGGGAGGACATTGGGGCATCCCTAGGAGTCTAGGACCCTTAGGAAACTTAGCCATGTCCCTTGAGCATCTTGGAAACATGCAGCCATCTCTCACATCTAACATTCAAAAAAGTATTTTTTGTAAACAAGCATTTTTTTTAATAAATTTGGGCCACTAACCCTAATCCTAACAATTGGCCCCACCCACACCCTAAACACTAAAAAAAACTATAAAACTGCATTTGTGTCATCATTTGATTAATTAGATTCTTTAGCCTCATTGTTAGTTCTTTGAAGAATGAAGATTTGGTTGGAAATATTGAAAAAGTAAGGACTTGATGTTTTAGAAAACATAGTGATAAAATCATGAAAATGGCATTTGCCATGAAGGTTTGTGTGGTCTCAAGAGCTTGAATTTGGGCTTGGACCCTATGAGGGATGTTGCCCCTTGACCTTGCTAGGGGCTTTACCCCCACACCGTTGTTGTTGATTATCCTCTTGCTATCCCTATATCAAGGTCTTTGGTGCCCCCATCCACCCATTTTGAAACTTTAGTGGAACTATGGTATTTCTCTAGTTAGTTCCATGTGCTCCAATCATAAAGGTAATGAGGAAATTGTTTATCATTTCTTCATTCAATTTTTGTGTCATGCTTATTCTATTTTAGCTTAAAAAATCAATTGCAAATGCCCTTGAACAAGCCTATTATTTGTAGACTTTAGTGATGGACAAAGGTTAAATTTAATATGAAATTTATTCAAAATGTAGGTTTGACATTTTAGACTGTTTGGCTTGGATCCAACTAGAGGATCTTTGAAAATAGTAGTCAATATAGTGAAGAAGTGGCCAAAGTGATAAGTAACCAAGTTTGTAGTACAAAATGGTGGAAAATGGCAAATGCGTTTGACTTGGACAATATGCTTGACCTTCATATTGCATAATAGTATGCCACACCATTCAAATATAGGCACTTCAAAATAACTATTAACAACAAAATTTGATGTAAATCACCTCCTTTAGGATTTGCTAAGATGATTTTTGATGGGGGCAGAACAATTAGTCTCATAAAAGTGGGAATAGGAGTGATCATCAAAAATCATGTAGGAAGTCAATTTATTGCATATCAATGTCATATTGGTCAACAAACCAATAATATGGCATACTATCCTTGACTAATGGGTTCTTCTAAACAAGAAAAAACAAGTGTACAAGATTATAATTGAAGATAACTAATCATTCCATTGATTACCAACAAGCAACATCACAAATGGAATTCTAACTCGAGAATGGATGCTCTTGTCAATCACTCAAAGCTCATCCTTAGCTATAGAATACAACATAGAAAAATAGATTATAATGGAATGTCTAATGCAATGGCAAAGCTGCTATTCAATTTCACAATAATGGTCAATAAATCATTTATAAAAATCCAAATAAATACTGCACAAAATTTGTATCCTAATAAACATAGATCAGTCTAGTGGGAAAAACAATAGCCCATCATCAATATTGTTGGTACACCTATTGTAGAGGTTGTTAGTCAAGTTATTGTATTTTTGTGGAAGTAAATGAATGTCGGTGGCAATAATGTTTATATTATAGAAGCCATTATTCAATGATTAATAAATCTATGCTTGTAATTTCATGAAGCTAATCAAAAGTAGATTGTTTTGAATCAAACTTTGTACTAGCAAAATCTATCTATTTAAACTTGTAGCTTTAACTATAGTTTAATTGTTTCCTTTGTGAAATTGTTTGATGTTCATTTGTCTAATTATTTCCTATTGATGTAGAATATTAGTCTCTAATTTAGTCAATAGTCAACATTTGTTGGTGTTATTTCATTAAATCTATGTTTACAATCAAGTATTGGACTCTACTTTAACTAGTAAAAAGTTGTGTTTATTCATGCTTCAATTTTTTATCCTCCTTAAAACTAAAAATCTCATTGCGTGCTTTGACTATTGGTACTTTGGCACTTGCATCTAGGGCAAAACATTGTCATCTAGTATTTTACATTTAATGCAAAAACCTCAATGAAATCTTGTACAATGTCCATAGTTCTAAATTTTGTTAGTTTTAGATTTAGTTAGATCTTAGGGAGCTTCCATTTATACTTTGAAGAATGATTTTACTATACATACTATTTTGATTTATCTTGAAAAGGATAAAATTAAAACACTAACAACTTTTGGGGGCTGTACTAGGGAACATGATACAACAAGCGAAGCTTGCTTAATAGAAAATCTTATTGCCTTCAATTGAAATCTTTTCATCCGCGCTAACAAGGTATGCATTAGAATATGGAGGAAGTTAGGGCTTCCTGATCCTACTTTTCAAATGCCTTTTAAGCACATACAAGCAAAGGTTCATTTTCATCAACGGTGTGGAAACTCATTAATATTTTGTAGGAAATCTTGATCCAATAAAAAAATATTATAGACAATGGGTGATTATGCCCCATGATGATGATCTACCATCACTTCTATTGTCATGGGGAGCCACAATAGGTATCTTGGTACTTGTAGCTTGCCATGATTTTACATTAGGCTTAAGAAATAATTTTCCAAAATTTCATGTTGATGACATGCAACATCTTGATTAGCATATCTCAAGCTCCACCACTACTTGCAACATCCTAAGAGTTGCATGCAAAGATATTACTGTTAGAATTTTTGTTGAAACCTTAGTGGAAGCAGTAGCAGAATGGTTCTAAGAGTTGCATCACCAATTGGAAGATCATGTGCATGAAATTCTTCTCATGCTTTAAACGAGTTTGAGGATAGTCATTTTCTTTTTGCCCAACTTTCCAATACAAAGAAGGATAGTAATGAACCCATGGAAGAGTTTGTTACAAGATTCAACCGACTTGTTGAGAGAGTCAATAATTGTTTAAGGCCTTCTCAACAAATCCAAGTTGCTTCATCAATGCCCTTCCGTTAGAGATTCTTTCTTTATCAAATCCATGGAAATTCATGAATTTGAAGAGGTTCAAGAGCAAGAAATCAAGTTAGAAGAAATGATCATTGGTAAAATCATGAAAGACTTCATCAAGCCAATGACCTGAAGTTTTTCAGCTTGTCCTACAAGTGGTGATCAATATGAGAAACATTAAAAAAGCAATTTCAGCAAAATAGTCTAGTTTAACTTTAGGCACCTCCTCTTGAAGCTAGCTTGAACATATTTTGCTCCTTCCATGCTATTAAAGATCATGGCGCTATAAATTTCTCATAGATGCATCACATGATGTAGCTCTTGTAGCTTCTAAGTTGGACAATCAAAGGTTCTCAAGCAAACTTCAACATCTTCATGATGAGCTTGATAGCAATTCTATGTTGAGATGCTTTCAAAAATGGACTTGTCCATGTTGAAAAAGTGAATATTCTCAAAATATTACAAATGTTTTTGGAATCAAGAAGTTGCAAGGAGGAAAGGGTTTGAAGATCATTGGAATTGGGGACTCCAACGGTGTCTTGTTTTTAGAAACTTCATTTTGCCCCTTCATTGGCAAGCGACAATGATCAAGAGTTTTATTTTCCTTCCACCTCATAGGGATTGTTCAATTTCCATGATAAAGGAGAGTCAACTTCCATATCACCTATATGTTGAAGAAGATAAATCTCACAAGTGTTTGTAGAACATGGCAATGATCCAATTGCTTTCACTAAAGCAAGAAGGCATTGACTACACCATAAAAGAAACACGTTAGAAGATTTCTTTTCTACCTTTGAGATATTATTTGAAGAACTTGCACAAGAGAAAGATGAACTACAAATTAAGCATCTAATAGTAGGCAATGGGTTGATTTTAGGTTTGAATGTGAATGAAGAAGAAAAACGGTCAATCAATGATGTTCATGGCTATGAAATTAATGATGAAGAATGCGATAAATTCCTTCCTCTTAGAGACTTATTCTTTGAAGTCAACTGCATTGATAAAATTGAAGGGACCTAGTTTGTACAAGACCCATAACTATGCGATGATGGATGGAAAATCTTGTCACCTGTAAAGGATATTTATCTTCAGCATGTACACTTTGATGATGATCTTATACTTGAATATTTCAAGTTGGATGGGTTATCAAATGAAGATTCAATGGATAAAAACAGCGAAGCATTACAAGTACATGGTTTATTTTTGATGCTAATTGTTGACTTGGAAAGTCAAGAGTAGTTGATGGTAATATTTCTCCAATATATTCTATGTTCCATGGAGTCTCAGGATAGGGGTATGTGGGGGACGGGTCTCGAGGACGACAGTGTGGGGTGGTGGTGGGTGGAGGTTTGGGGACTAAGCCCCTAGTGGGTTGAGGGTAGTTCTTGTGGCATGATATAGGGTGGGGTCAAGGGGTAGAGCCTCCATCACCAAGTGCAAATTAAGGCCTTCAAAAGCACACAAACCTTCATTGTGCATACCATTTTCAAAATTTTATTACTTTATTTTTTGCGACACCAAGTCCTTACTATTTTAAAACTTGAGAGTGATTTTGAATGAGGCTTAGATGCTTATTTATAATTTTTTTGTGAGTTCTTAGGGTTTGGGTGGGGCCCATGGACCATTAGGGTTAGGGTTTGTGGCACATAGATCAAAAACACTTTTTGATTTTTTAAAAAGTATTGACCTTTTTATTTTCTTTCCATGGGGGATGCCTAAAAGTCCTATGAATGGTTGGGAGATTCCTTGGAGTTCTTTGGACGTCTTGGAGTCCCCAAACCAGGGGGACATCACAAAAACATCCTTGGGTTTAAAGTGGAGGTTGTGAGACGATAGGGGGGACATCCCCCCGAGTCCTTGTGTCCTAGAAATGGGGGATTTGGGGAGGGGGGCGGTGATGCATCCCCATGGAACATTGAACATCTTGAAACTTTTCTAGAGGATGATACTTAAGTTCAGGGTCAAGTATGCCAAAGTGATGAGACCGAGGAGCAAATTGGATATGTAAAGATCGCTATTCCTATAGATGTGTTGTAGCTATAGGACCTTGCTATATACCTCAAAAAAGGAGGCACAATATCTTCATGTACTCGAAAGGTTTTTCCTCTTGAAAGAATTCAATCCAAAACCAATGCATATCAATCAATTTGTGCTAAATTTTGTATTGCATAATCGTTCCTATATACCTACCTACCTGAACATTGATTCTTCATGAACAATGCACAAAGTTTTGAAGGTATGAGTTGCCATGGTTAGAACTTGGTCTTTTAACGAATTCATCTAATCAACATGTTTCCATTCTATCCATAGGTAGGTAGGTAGGTAGGTAAATGTTGTCTTTTCCCCATGTTTGTGATATTGTAATCTTTTTTCCTTTCACATAATGTGTTTTCTTATTGTTTTGTTTTAGATTAGGTGTTGTATAGGTTTTTCTCTATTACATGTGTTTTCTTATTGTTTTGTTTTAGGCAGTGTTCCACGGAGTTTCCTGAAGGGGACGCGTCCCCGACACGGGGATGGGGGGACAAGGGGTCTAAGTTTGGGGACAGCGGGGGGGCGGTGCTGATATACATATGGTACTTGAATAACTAGTTATAAAAATATGTTTAAGAATAACATTTCAAATTAAACTTTAGCAAGTTAGTAAAATTGCAAATACTAACATATTGAATACTTGAATACTATCACTAAAAGACTAAAAGTAAATAAAAATTGAAATTTGACAAATAAAATTGTCGAATTTTAGATTTCTATTATATGAATATCGGAAATTTGACATCTCACATCAAAATATCATATCATAAAAATGATTACAATGAGTAGCATGATACATTGATATGAATCATAATCAAAATAAGTACAAAATGCAAAAATGTAGTGAAGGGAGGCCTCTAATCATCTCCAAACTCCTCATCACTCGAACTACTGGAATCCTCGCGCTCAAGCTTTGCCAAACTAACACCAACCAGCCTTGCATTTGAAGCCGAAACTAAAGCATCCTCATCAATTTTCTTTGGCTCCTCTAGCTCTACATCCCACCATGCTGCTGGACTCTCTTTGTACAAAAGTGTTTTGCGGTCAATGAGACGCAAAGCACTATGTATAGCCACAATCTTTTCTGCTCTCCTAGAGGTAAGTCTATTCCTCTTAAGAGAGTGGATGAAGCTATATGTAGACCAGTTCCTCTCAGCAGCTGAAGAACTAGAAACCTGAGATAACAATCGGATGGTTAGAGTGGTAGTCAAAGATCTTGATCCATGGCAAGTCCACCACAAAATTGGGTCCTCCTGCGCCATAGTTCGCATATCCATCTTGGCTGCATCTGAATAACCCCTAAGAGTGTCAAATTTGGTCCACTCAGTGTGAATCACACTGGCATCTACATCATTATACATCCTCTCAATGCACCTGAAGAACCCTGCCTTCACCTCTGCATCCTCTATAGGTGTCACTCTACCAGGCCTAGTCAAATACCACTTAGGATTAAGTGCATAGGTTGCCATGTGCAAGGGAGTGTTGAGCTTCTCCCATCTCCTGTGAATGATTGGTTGAATGTGCTCGTGGTAGAATGCTAATGTGGGGTCCCTCTCTCGCACAACCCTCCTCATTTGATCAAGCATAGAATCGATGCACTCATACACCTCTCCAAGGCTAGGTGCATCTGCATTCTCATACCTAATAACCTGGAAAAATGGTTTAATGATGGCAACAATATATTTTGCATCACCCCAAAACACATCACTCTTCACCGTATCTTTCACCCTCTTCCCCTGCTCTGTCTTAGACTCGGCCCACCTACTCCAATCTGCTATCATGACCATGAGTTGCAGTGCCTCTTGCAACTCAATCATTCTGTCCAAGAGAATGAAATAGGAAGCATATCTCGTATCAGTAGGTTTCAGGAACTCCTTCTTAGCGAAGGTCCTGAAGAGTGCATGTGATGTGTGGTGGTTGCAGATAAACATTTGCACATCTCTCGCATCATTAACCACTGCTCTAATCCAATCAATCTTTCCCATGTCCTTGAGTGCATTGTTCATGGCATGCACACAACATGGGGTCCACCAAATATGCCTGTAAGTAGCCTCAACAAGTCTCCCTGCAGCTTTGCACACATGTGCAACATCTGTCACAACTTGGACCACATTTTGTGGCCCAACCTCCTCAATAGCATCCTTGAGAACCTCAAACTGAAAATCAGCATCTTTGCGATGCCCTGAACAATCAACTGCTTTAAGAAAATATGGGCCCTCAATACATGTAACCATGATGTTAATGAGTGGACGATGGCTAATGTCCGTCCACCCATCCATGACTATGCTACATCCTGTCTTAACCCAACACTCCTTCATCTTCTCCAACAAATTGATCTTGGAATAGTTCTTATCCAAGATCGTAGTCCTCAATTTCGTCTCACCTGGTGGCACATATGATGGTTCTCCCTTTGCCACCATCGATATCATCTCCTTATAATAAGGAGATCAAGAAACATGAAATGGGATGCCATTGGCAAAGAAGAACTTGCCAATGGCATCATCTATGTCATCCTTGAGTTGCACATTAAACAAATCTGCTATAGGGTTACTTTGAGTTTGACTTTGCAATTTCCGTTTCCCCCCCCCCTCTCCTGCATAGGCACTAGAAGAAGAACCTGGTGTCCCTCCTACTCTCGTCTGCAAAGTATGGTTGGATCTCTGTGGCTGGCTATGTTGAATATGTGTCCTATGCTGCAAAGTAGTAGGCACAGGTGCAACTAGAGTATCATCAAGAACACCCCATAACTTATTTATTTCAACTTTGTATTTCATGTTTTCTGGTTTTACCAAAAACTCACATATCCCCACACCTTTTCCTCTAATGAAAAGAAGGTGTGCATTCACTCTAGTGATGCTCCCATACCACCCATCACCACAAAAGTTGCACTTCCACCTCCTTGTGCCACCGGATGTTGCCCCTTGCCTGCTTAGATCTTTTGTTGCATATTGTTTGAGAGGGGATTTGGAATCAAAAGGACCCTTAGCATACTTTGCCAATATTGCAGAAGGGCACTCTAAAGTACTTGCTTCACTTGCCATGGAACTAGTTTGGACTTCATGCTCACTCCCATGGTCACCGCCCTCAGCCTCAAGTGCATATTCAGGATCGGTATCACTATGTGAATGAACCTCATCCTCACTCATGTTGATGTCATGAGAGCTCATTGTGACATTGCAATAAAAAAATAAATTCTATAAGTGCCTAGTTTCAGCCTAGTTTAACAAATTTGAAACTAAAATTTTAAAACTTCATGATGAATCTTGATGGAAAGATGAAAAAAAAACCAATGAGCGTTGAAATGAAAATTCAAAATATGAATATGCATTTGCAGCCATGTATATGAAATTATGATTAATTTTTTAATCATAATTTCATAGACATGGCTGCAAATGCATATTCATGTTTTGATTTTCATTTCAATGCCCATTTCAAACATCAAACTACATTTTCAAAATGAATCTAAAAACTTGGAAAACAAAACGAAAAAAAATTGAAAAAACTTCAAAAAATAGTCATAAAACCCTATCTTGTGCTTGAAAAATCCTTCAAAATTGGTGTAGAATGCTCCTCCTCTTCTTCTTCTTTATCCTTCTCACCCCTCTTGCACTTGCAACACCTCAAACTCACTCTTTCACTCACTCTTCTTACTGGTTTTCCTCTTCTTCACCTAGCTGCTCCAAAACATCAAAATTTCAAATGCATATGTGAGTAAAAAAATGAGCAATTAGAGTGTTTTATTTCATTTAGAGGCTTTTAGATGGGTCCCACAAGCCTTTAGGGTTCGACCCTAGGCACAAAGACCAATAAAAATAAAAGAAATTTAATTAAAAACCTCTTTTCATGACGTCCCAGCACGGGGGACACCTGGGCGTCTCCGAGATGCTCGAGGGACGCTTCGGTGTCCCCAAGACGTCTTAGAGATGCCCAGGCGTCCCTCGCGTCTCCCTGATGTTTCTCACGTCCCGACAGTGGTGGCGGGACGGCGATGGGATGTCCCCCTGCCGTCTCCAAGTCTTTGAAACGTCCGGGACGGGGGGACGGCTAAAATTTAGGGGGGGACGCATCCCCGTGGAACACTGGTTTTAGGTTAGGTGTTGAATAGATAAGACATTGATCACTTGCATAGGTAGGTAGGTAGGTAGGTAGGTAGGTGAATGTTGTCTTTTCACCGTGTTTGTGACGTTGTAATCTTTTTTCCTTTCACATAATGTGTTTTGTTTTAAGTTAGGTGTTGAATAGGTTTTTCTCTATTACCCAATAGATAAGACATTGATCACTTGTGTTTCAAGATATTTTGAAGTTCTCCAATGGTCCAAGTTTGTCTCTTGGTCCCCGAAAAGAGCCACCATTGGTACCCTTATGAAAATTTGTCTATAGTCAAGTTTGTAGTTAGAAACCATTTAATTCTTGTTATATTATCAACGTCAGCTAAGTTGTCCTTCCTGTCAAATTTCAAAGGTCATGATGTTTTGGTCTATTTTGTCAACTAATGATGTTTTCAGATTGCTTGTGGATAAAAAATAGAGGGAAAAGATGATCAAGTTCTTGGATATTTGATAGCTCCAACACAAGTATTCCCAACATGCCATCTAAATGGCAAAACCATCATGAGAAAAAATGATGAAGTTAAAACATGAAGGAATTGATCAAAGGCACTTCAAGACAAAGTAAAAGGACATGATCAACAGAAAAATGCTACCTTGTAGAAAAACCTAGTAAAGTAAATTCTAAATAGAGGATGCTGCACTTTTTAGGTGGCAAAGCCGATTCAAAATGGCAACATAAGGGTGCAGTAGGTGGAGTAAACTGCAAAGGAATATTGTCAAGGTTTGGTGGTAAAAAGGAGTGACAGAGCCAAGGTAAAATGCGACCAGCAAGTGGCAGAACTCTAAGTGATTTGTGCTCCAGGAAAGGACATGAAAGATATCAAATTTGGGTGCTAAATTCAGGTGTGATAACCATCATAAAAAGGTGACAAAGAAGTGGCAAGTGTCTAAAGGAATTTCACCAGCTTCAAGAGAGGGCAAGACAAATCAGAATCACACTTTTTACATGGCATTACCATAAAAGAACTGCTCTAAAGAAGTGGCAATTATCTTACAAAAGCATGAATAGCAGGTTAAGTGAAAAGTGATAAAATAATTCACACTTTTTAAGTGGTTTTGGCAGCCTAAAATTGCAATTTTACTGGAAACTAAGTTATGAAATCACAACAGATTAAAACATGAAGAAAATTACACACTATCAATGGCGATGCTAGCATAAATCTGTGACAATAGTGGCAGATGTATTATAAAACTGCACCCAAAAGTGAAGAAGGCTTGTAACTTAAGTTTGTTGCACTTTTCTATTGGCAACACCACCAAAAATCCATTAGGAGTAGCAAACATATTATGAGACTGCAAACAACAAATAAAGTGAATAAACAAAAAGGAAGTCACACTTTCAGGTGGCAATGCCATCTAAAACGAATTACTAAGCAAAGTAATTTGGCCAAGTTACATTCAAACCCAAATGTAAAGTTTTAAAGAGAAAAGCTCTCATAAAGGATGGCACCACCTTATCCCAATTGCTCTATATTAAGGAGAAAGCAAATTTACTTATTTGAAGTAGTTTAAATCTTTTATTTCTTCTTTGTAGTGGAGAGAGATAGAGTTGCTTTAAATCAAGGCTTTATTGAATATTTTATTATTGTATTTCCTTTAGAGCCTCTTCTAAAGAACTTATAAATGAGTGCTTTGAGCACATAGATTGTAATAATGTTAGTTGTGAGTAGACTTTTGTTGTAGATCTTGTTTGTCAAGTTATTGTATTTTGTGAAAGTTAATGAATATTGGAGGAAATTGTCTTTATCTTGCAAAAGTCACTATTTAGTGATTATTAAATTTGTGTTTGTAATTTCATGAAGCAGATCGAAAGAAGATTATTTTGAGTCAAACTTTGTGTTGATAAAATATATCTATTGAAATTTTAGCTTCGAAAATAGTTTAATTGTTTCCTTTATGAAGTCATGTGATGTTCATTTGTATTTCTTGTAGAATATTGGTCTTTGATTTAGCTAGTAGCTAGTATCTTTTGGTGTTATTCCATTAAATCTTTGTTTACAACCAAATACTAGTCTCTACATTAACCGATAAGAAGCGTTTGTTCATGCTTGAATTGTTTGTCCTTAAAAATGAAAATCTTGTTGCAAGCCTTGATTATTGACGGTTAGGTGCTTGCATTTGAGGAAAAAATATAGTCATCCAGTAATTTACATTCAATGAAAAAGCCCCAATGAAATCTTGTACGATGTGCATACTTGTAAGTTCTATTAGTTTTAGCCTTCTAGGTTTAGTTAGATCTTAGGGAGCTTCTCTTTATAATTTGAAGAATTTTTCTATTGTACATATTGTTATGGTTTGAGTTTTTTTGAAAAGGACAAGCTAAAATGTTAAAAAATATCACCTAGAGTTAAAAAAAATAAAGACTTCAAAAACTAAAAAATTTGAGTTTTTTTGAAAAGGACAAGCTAAAATGTTAACAAATATCACCTAGAGTTAAAAAAAAATAAAGACTTTAAAAACTAAAAAATCCCAAATTTTGATTGTGACTCGAGAAAAATTCTATTTATTAAAAGGATACATAAATTTGTAAATCAAACTTAAATAATGCATGAGAAGCATAAATAGTGATTTTAGAGAAGACACAAATATATTTTGATCATAGTAGCATTATGTAATAACCCACTCTTAATTTTTTCAAATTTGCACCTGTTAGCATTAGCCAAATAATAGTGATAAACAATTGAGTAAACAACCCTTCACTTTTTGATCACCTAGATCCCAATGAGGGAAAGGTGAGAGTATACTGTGAGAAGGGGATCTTTGCATTAACTGGAAATCAAGCTAATTGAAAGCAAACACCTTCCACTTTTTGATCACCTAGATCCCGATGTGGGCAAGGTGAGAGCATACTTTAGTAAGGCTTACAATAATTGAATTTTCTAAGCAACCACTTCTTTAGTGGGGTGAGTAAGCAAACCAAATGCATGAAGGGAAATCATCCGCTTATTCAGCGGGAATTACAACAAAGAAGACAAACACTTGGCAGCAAGCCAACCAATCCAAAGTAAAGTCCTTCGCTTGTTCAACGGGCATAACATGAAAACAAACTAAAACTCAACCGCTTGTTCAATGGGCACAACATGAAAGTAAACTAAAACTCAACCACTTATTCAACGGGAGTAGCATGTAAAATAAAGGAAGCTCAACCACTTATTCAGTGGGAGCACCACTTGTTTAGTGGGGTAAGTAGCAATGTGAAAACAAGAGCAATCACCAATGGTACTACCAATGGTGTTACAATAAGCTCATCAAGAAAATGCTTTAGAACTTCATATACTGCTGTTATACAAGGAAAATGATAAGAACATAAAGTATATCCCTCCCAACCGCCCCCAAAAGATGCTACAATGACAATATAAGAACTCCCCACAAAATACCACAGATATACCTCAATATGAAGGCCCAAAATGATGGGAAATAGTCAAGAACATCACTGCCTCGAGTTTGATGCACTTTTTTTTAGGTTTGATACAACGTAACAACAGTCTGATTTGTCCAACCAACAAGGTCCCAATTGCACCAAAACACCAAAGAACTCAACCAAGGTGTGAGCAATGCAAAGGACAAATCTAGGCACCCTCCAAACAACCCAAACAACAATGACAAGGTGGTATCCGAAGCCAAACAGAAGAAAGGAAAGAAACTACAACAATGATGCCCCCAAGGCAAGATGTATGGCCTCCCTAGAGGGGCAACCAACTCCAATAAATCCAAGTTACCTTCAAAAAATCCCAAACCTTGAGCAAAGAGGTGCCCAAGGACATGGAAACCAAAGATCAAACACCCACAAAATGTTGTGCCCTCCTCCAAACAGTACAAGCATAAACATTAGTTTTGCCTAGGTGAAAATGATACGACCAGCAAGCATAAATCCTTTGAGAAGCACTCCCAAAACACTCCAAACCTCTGCACAAATAGTTATCATACCAAAACATAGCTAGAAATCATCATAAATAACCAAAACTGAAAAAAAAACCATCACTGATAAGCTCCAATGGTGATTACTGAATGCAATCACCCTCCTCTAGCTAGGGATTATGTTTCAAATCCGAAACCAACAACCTAAAGAGGGTTTCCTGTTGACGTGTGTTTTATGACAACGCCAGCACAGAATAAAATGTCCAACGGCCACTCTATTCTCTCTTGATCAAAGTGTTCCGCATGCTAAGATTGTGTGAAAGTTCATGCATTTGACTCCAAGGTTCCTTTAATGCGAATAGACTCAGTTGGTTGATGTGAATATGCTGGGTATTCCAAGGGGACTTACGTAATTATTCGATTTTATATGCTCAAGCAAATGAAGGGTTTTGACTATGATGCTCTAGTATTTGAACAGGCCGGGAAATGCTGAATTTAAAGGAGGTAGGGATAGGAATTCTACAATCTATTTCTACGGGTGGAATGCAAGGATTAGCTTCAACAGTCTTCAAACCAAACTTCGTTTCGTCTCCCCTTCAGACAACTCTGACAAAGCTGGTGCAATCTTCAAAGGATAGATGAGATGTTCAAATTGAGATTCACCATGCACACCCCTTCACAACGAAGCAAGCGGGCACATTGAACACAATCAAAGTTAAGTGCTGAGATTCCAGTTGACCACGCAGGAGCAGACATACCGTCAGCAAATCCGCCAGTGGTATGGATACGGGAAGATATGCCCAAACTAATGTCACATTCCACAATTAACTCTACTTGTATGAAAACAAATCTACTTTACTTTACTCTATTCGAATCGGAAAGACGAAAAGATCTCGTCAACTGCCCACAACACAAAATGAAGTCACCAATCAATGAAATCTTTATATCATGAGAGTCTTACACAACAATCTTTTGCAAAAACTTTCAAAGGGAAAGTCTTTCTTTCCTTTCCAACTAAGCTAACTCCTAGCTCTACTTTAACTTCTATCAACCTCTATCTCTGTCTAGCTCTGATCTATCTTTGATTCTAATTCTAACTCTTTACAAATGAAGGGGGATGCCCCTTTTATAACGAGTCCAATTAGTGGATGGTTCAGATTTGATTACAATAAAGGGCTCAGATTGAGCCACCAATGACCTAATTAGGGCTTCTGCCCTAAAAACCGCCACCGAGAGGAGTGGGGCAATGAATGCACCCTCCACTCCTCATCAATGCACCACTAACCACCATCAATGCACGTTGTCTCCTTCCAGAAGGTCATCGTCCAGAAGGGTGTTTCCCTTCTTCTCGCTGGCTGCAAATCTGATGAATCTAGCCAAAACTGCCTCAACTTCCTGATCGGAGATAGGAGGAATGTGATCCAACTGAAACTCCAAAACTGCAATTGTTTGCCCATGCTGGGCACATGATTTCTTCCAAGCAACAAGGGCGTCCTGGGTGTTCTGTATGATACTGGAGAACGTGGCTGTGTTCTCGAAATCATCCTGCGTGAAGGTTTTCACCTCAGAGAAGAATGGCGTCAATCTGTCTTTCAATCCATCTGCAGTTACCTCTTCAGAAGTCAACCTCCTGGCAAAGATTGCCTCCAATGTGTTGAGAATTCCATCTAAAATGTTCGTCATGGCTTTTCTAACTCTGATCGAATCTGCCTGTGATGCATCATAGAATCCCCGACCTGTGACTACTGAAGAATACCATCTGGCGAAGTCGTATCTATCTCCCTGCTGGATAACACCTCCCTCAACCAAAGTCTGTTGAGGTATGCTCATCAAAGCCCCTAAACGGAGAACAACTCTCGTCTGATAGATGCGAGCCTCACCCCAAGCATGGTTAACTGCCTCTACTCTAGTCATAATATCGAAAGCTTGCCCATAGGCATGTGCAAGATCTTCCATGAACTTTCTTGTTTCCGTACGCACACTAGCAACCCACTTGTCTGCCTGCTGTGCCATTCTCTTCAAATCTTCTAACCCACTGATTGACTCCCTGAAAAATTCAGCTGGAAGCTCAATTGCCGGATTTTTTTGCCCACAAGGACGGGACAAGTGCTGCACGTAGCCAATCAGTGTCTTGTGCTCTACCTTCAACCTTTTGTATTTTCCCTCAACATGGGACAATCTATCCTTGAGTGCCCGATAGGAATTATCGCACTCCTCTACCACTTGTGCTCCAGTAGGGCGGCCTAGCTCCATGGTTGTCACAACATAGTTCTCAGGAATGGCCTCGTCCCTATCACATTCTACCCGAGGAACTGCCATGTGCAAGGTTCGGGATCCATCCTCATCTGTGGATATTTTGGAGAACTTCCTAGCCTTTTTCTTTGCTGGAGGTGTGCTGATCCTCTGTAATAATTCCTCCATCTCAGCTGCGGGATCGGTCTCATCTACAGGATCACACCTCATCCTATCCCTTAGCCATTCTGGCACCTCCTGCCACATGTCTGATATAATAAAAGGCTGTTCTACCTCAGCCTCTACCTCGTGAACCTCTCCTCTGCCATCGTTCTGACGAGGCTCACCATCATCAATAGGCTCAGTGTCTTCCAAGCTCTGGGCATCCTGATCTGAAGTAGCATCACCCTCGAGAGCCACCTCAATTTCCTGCTGAAATTGAGTATCAGTAGCCGTCCCCTCATCTGTCTCTTGTTGATTTTCCTGCTGATGATCTTCTTGGGGCATGTTGATGCTCTGACCCATTGATTCTCTACAAGGTGACTGATTCTCTACTCGCACCATCTGCTCTACATCCAATCTCTCCCTCTGATCAACAAACAATGACACCTCCTGTAAGCTTGGTGAATGTGTCCGAGATGGCGTATGCATGGACTCCTCAACTACCACAGGCTCGGGTCGAACTGGCTCCTTTCCTCTAGGCTCTGGAGTTGGATTACTCCGTCTCCTCTGATTAGTTGCCAGTAATCTGCTGTCTCCCATCAAATTGTAGGTAAGGGGAATTGACCTTCCCTTGAGTCGGCTGACGTGCCTCTCTACCCAACTCCGTGTAAATGTCAAGACTGGGATACAAAGTGTATCCAAGTCAGTGATCTCTGGCTCAGACCAATCTGGGAGTGGCAAAGGTGCATCTCTTACTGTTTCGTAGTCAGCTTGTACTACGTTTATATCTTCCTCAATCTGATCTAGTACTGGGATGATCTCACACTCCCTGACCATCACCAACGGTATCCGAGAGAACATTCTCTTTCTGACTTCGATCTCATCCACTGCACTTGCCCAAAAGTCCTCGATCTGCACCTTGTGCTTGAACTCTTCTGTCAATATCCACCTGATGTTTCTGTGGGGATCGTAGTAATGCCTGCTGGTGTGATAGGAAAGGTGGAAGAATTGGAGCTCCGCTTCTGCCTCTCTTGCTACTTGCAGCGATGGGCAGATTTCATCTGAATTCCCCATCGTAATTGGGAATCCGAGTCCACCTTTCTTCTTCTTCTTCTGAATCTTATCATAGGCAATCAGTTGCCTAGATACTTCCAGCATCACTATCCTGTTTGTGGGATACCGAGGCAATCTGTACGGATAGGAGGAAAATCCTTGCAGCCTTATGTAGGTGAATTTTGGAAATTGGATAAACCAACATCCGAATTTCTCAATCATTTCCTGTGCCTCCCTTGATATTCTGTGATGGGTTTTCTGCTGCAGGGTCCTCGTTATGTGCATAGTAAAGGCATCATTGACCCTCTTGTAATTAGTCGTGCTTGTCAAATGCAACTGTGGACAAGCTTCATATATTTTAAACTGATGGGAACTGCAACCGATTGGTTCCTTGTAAGAGATCCCTCTGTATCTTGTCATGCGAGCCAACATATAGACAAGGTAGGAGCCCATGTAAAATGTCTTCGTTCTCCTCACGCCACGAAGCTGCTCATGTATGCAATCACTGATCATCAGTGCCCAATCCATGTAATCTTTGCCTTTTAACACCAAGTTGACAAAATAGAACATCCAAGGTTCGAAGATGAACGCTTGGGGGCAACCTCCAACTCTGCTCAGCATCATAATGAGATCACCAAACTCCTATCTCAAGTCCTCTGAGACTATCTGCTTGGGCAATTTTGTGCGAGTTGGCTTGGATTTAATCATCCACCTAGTATTTATCAAATCAACACACCGATCTGTGGTGGATGAGTACATCTTTCCAGCTCTCTCTTTTGTCTTGTAGATCATCTTCTCATGGACTGGAATCCCGAATGCCTCTCCGATTGCTTCAAGTGTTAGGTTAGCCAGCACCTTGCCATCTGGCGAAGTGACTGTCCTCTGTTCTGCGTTGTAGTGGTAGGCGCACTCCATGATGAGTTCTGGACTCCGGCTAGCTGGCAGAAAGTTGGCAGCTGCATACAACCCACTTTTGACAATACTGTGTGAAGTAACTGACGGGTGATGGCCTCTAGTCCCCAATATCCTTCTTCTGAATGCTTCCATGTTGAATGAGCCTAAGTTCGTGTCAGCTAGCCTGCCGAGCTTTGATGAAAATTTGGATTCTGGCAAGAACAACTTGCCCAGTTTCTTGATCACAGCTTGTCTGGACCCGGTGTGGTTGTTTCTGCCTGCAGCTCTTCTGCAAAAAGGCAAGAGTCATTAGAAAACAAAATTTTATAAAACAATATATCACTTTTGAGGGTGCCAGCAGATTTTTTAAATAAAAAGGCTGCAACACTTTGTCACTTTCAGCTGCAAACCTCAACTACGCCTGTTTACTTTAACGCTTTTTAGAAGTTTCTTCTCTGGTTGCAGCAACACAATGCCAAATACTTGGAAATGTTTGCTTGCAGCAATTTACTTTCAGCAAATTTGAAACCTCTCCCTTGAAGTTCGTACTTCTCTTTCTAACTTTGCACTTTCAGCAACTTCAAACATTCTTCTCAAGTACGAACTTTCAGCAAATGCAACAATTGGTAACTTGGGAATTCGTGCCTCTCAGCAACTGCAGCCTCAGCAAGTCAAGTCGCACTTCCTTCAGCAACTTCAACTTTAGCAAATTTGCACTTAGCAATCTCCAGCTCTCTCACAATTTCGAACTCTTCAGCAACTACAACCTTTTCAGAAAATCGTATTTTCACTTAGCCAATATTTTGCATTCAGCAACTGGTGAGAGGAATGAAGAGGATTTTAAAATCTTATAGCCTGGTCAAATTCCTGCGGAGGCTATACTTAGCAAATTTTCGAATTCATTTTCCCTCTCTTTTCCTAGTTGTAACACTTGTCATTTGAGGCATCTTCTAGAATTATGAATTCATCATCTCTGCACAGGCCTGCCTTGTCACATTTGATTTCTTAAAATATTAAATCGTTCACTTCCTTGAACAATTTCGAAATGTTTGGCTAAGTCATTTGATCTTGTCTTCGCTTTGGCAAAATTATCTAGCTCAAAACTTCTAGCGAAGTGCCTCTCATTCATTTTGTTCGTTTTCCTTAGAGAAATCTTTCAATTTTGCCTTAGGAATTTTATTTAAAATAGGCACTGGGCAAAATATCCATCGAAACGATGTGGACATGGCGTGGAGTAAGCTTGACTCACTTCTGAATTGCAAATGTCTAATACCCAGAAGAAAAATCCTTCCAGAATCCATCGTTTTCATGTGTATCCGGACGAAGGGGTTCTTTTAATTTTTATTATTTAAAAATAATAAAAATGGCTAATGTTTATTTCTTCCCCTCCGGATGTATTCCACTCCTGCAATTTCAAGCTTCTTGGCCTTAGCAAATTTTCTTGATTTTCCCTGAAGAATTTTCCTTCTGAAGATTTTCATAACTCTGGAAATTAGCATCATCCTCATTCGTACTCTCCATTTTTCCCTCTAGAAAATACCTTAGGAATTTTAAAAAATATAAATTTCATCTCTAAAGGGTGCATATAGCATGTCATTCTTCCATTTCCTCCCTTAGGCAATTCCATGCCTAAGCCTTTTCATACTTAGCAATTTTCGCACCTAGACTTCCTTAGCAATTTTCATTTTTAAGTCCCCACTCACTAGGCGCACTTCATATAGTGAAGAGGAAAAATAAATAACCTTGGTCTTTTAAAAAAATCACAACCCCTTAGCATTATTTCCCCCTTAGCGTATGGTGACTCCTCACCTTCCTTGAGCACATATGACATAGGTAGCTTCCACCTTCAAGTGCATTTCATCCTCTATGTTTTTAGCTTTCACCTTCTTAGCTTTCACCTTCTACGTTTTACCTTGGGCGCATATGCCATGGAGAGGAGGAATTCCCATGCCTTAGCTTGACCTTTCATCTCCCTCTAGTGCACTTCACACACTAGACTTTCACTTGAGCGCATTTCACCTTCATCACCCTATGTTTTTCCTTGACTCTTCACCTCCCTCTGGCGCATATGGGCTAGGCTACTTCCATGTTGGGCGCATTTGCTATTGTGAGGGGGAATTCCGCTTACTTCAAGTGACTGTTCAGCTTCCTTAGGCGCATTTCACCCATGTAACTTCCTTTCTCAAGCGCATTTTGCATGTGGTCAAGGAAAACCCACGCCCAGAGTGACTTTTCACCTCCCTCTGGCGCATTTAGCATGTGCAACCTCCTTTCTTGGGCGCATTTGAGGATGCCTTGAGAAATTTTCGAATGTCTCTTGAATATTTTCATGTTTTGGGTGACCTTCCACCTTCCCTAGGCGCATTTGACCTTGGCAACTTTCTTTCTCAAGCGCATTTCACTATGTGAGATGGAAAATCCACGCCCAAGCTTGACCTTTCACCTCCCTCAAGCGCATTTTGACCTTGTGAGGAGGAATTCTATGCCTTAGGGGAATTTCCCTGCCTTAGGAGAATTTTCATGCCTCTGGAAGGTGCATTTCATCTTTGCTCAAGGAAATCTCACACTTAGAGATTTTTGCATTTTCCATTCCTCCTGGGCGCATATGAAGGTGTTTACATGCCAGTTACCTCTTATAAGCTTCCAACGCCCTAGGCATTCTCAGCTTTCTATTTTTAGCCATTTGCTATTTTTAGCAAACCCTAGAATTGAACAATTTCCGTATCTCTGTTTGCTTTGAAATTTGTTCCAGTCGCTTCTGTTGCTATGAGAAGCCTGTTCATACTTGCTTTTGATAATGACGTGCTATTTTTAGCCATGAGGTGACTTACTAAAAATAGTAAGTGTTCAGATCGTGCTCAAATTTTGCCAGTAGGTAGCCTAAAAGATGTTGATCCCGGTGGCGTGCTTCGTTTTGACATCTCTGCATTTTGCTTCATCTATTTTTAGACATGGCAGGGGAAACCCTAATCTGACTTGCATGTGCTCTCGATTGCTCCTGATTGCCTTGATTTATACTGTTTGTCGTTCTACTTGCTGAAAGGAAGTGCTAGGTAGCTGCCGGGATGATACTGTTATTTATAGAAGTGTCCGGAAAGTGGTCCATCAGATGTCGGACGAGTTTGCATGTCACAGTGCCCATGGGATCTCAAAAAACCTAGAAAAACCCAGAAAACTGGTCAACGTTCCGGCACTGGCTAAAAATAGTAAGTCCCTGAAAACCGACTCATTCCGCTTGCATGTCATATCACCGCGAAGCTCTCGTGAAACCCAGATGGAATATCCAGACATGCATTGAAAATTCCTGCATGCAAACCCTAAAAATAGCCTCGGAAGGCTGAACTCTGAAAGTCACCTTCTCGGTCTGCATGTTACACCACCGCGAAGGTCTTAAAAAACCCAGATCAATTCTCCTGTCATCCATCGGAGAATTGTACGTTTAACTCCTAAAAATAGCCTCTAAAGGCTGAACTGCTAAAAATAGCTAGTTGTCTGAATCCGTTCAAATTTCGCGTGTAGGCGCTCTGAAGCTGCTTGATTGTGCTGAAGTCATTAGAATCCCGAGATCCTGAGGGACAAGCCTCAAATTAGGTACTTACTAAAAATAGTAAGTGGTCAGATTTCAGTAGGATTTCAGTGGCGCTTTGCTTTGAGCTTTCTGAATGTGTTGCTGCACTTAGATTTTACCTGAGTACCTCGATCGTGACCTCAGACGGGCCTAAAGGATAGAAACCTTAAATTTGTCAATTACTTCAACTGAGGTCAAACGGGACATCCCCGGAAGGACAAAAGATCAGAGACAGAGAGAACAAAAGCCAAAAGACTAGAATGGAGCAAAAATTAGGGGGTCCCCATCTTGGATGGGGTGATGTGTGAAAAGGTCACAACATTTCCGTCCTCCAAAGATTTAGGAAAGAATACTCTGGTTCCAATCTGACAGCATAACTTTATCTCCAAATTGCATAATCCTCAAATGAGAGCTCAAGTGTGCTTTTATAGAAAAAGAGGGAGAGATTAGGGCACAATTTTAAATCTCCTTTTCCCTCCAAAAGTGATGCCTAACTCCCAAGAGAAATATTTAATTTTAATTTTATTATCCTTTATCCTCTTCTTGGGCATGCAATTCAAGTTATGAAATTTTCTTTTTAAAACCAACTTTAAGTTACCCTCTCCTAGGCGTGGGGGTTCAAGGAGGCAATATTTTAAACTTTATAATTTATAACTTAAGTTTCCAAACTTGCCTTTTACGACTCCAAGGATGGTGGAAGCACTGAACTGCTAAAACTAACAAAACTCAATAACTAAGAATGCTACCCTTGCCAAAACTGGAAACCCAGTATTGAATCGTTGCTTGGACCATGTAATATCCCCATTTTAGCCATACGCTCTTCGGTGACTGATAACCTATTTTCGGAAGCCCGTAGGCTCGTCAGAGGTAAAATTAGGGTTTCCTATTTTATAGGGGTTTTGAAGCATTTTTCAAGGTTTGCATGTAAGAGTTTTTGATGCATGTCTGGTGGAGTTTTCTGGGTTTTGGGAGAGCTTCAGGATGGCATAACATGCATCTCCATCAGACAACCTTTTTTGACACTTGCTATTTTTACCTCTATATTGAAGTTTCAAAATTTGGATTGCGGATTCTTTTTGGGTTTTCAGAAAGCTTTACAGTGATATGACATGTAGATTCATTGGGCAACTTTTTAGAGTTTACTATTTTTAGTAAGCTCTATTTCTGGCTGTGCTATCTCAGGCAATAGCATTAGCAGTCAGTTCAGTTTCCATTTTAGGCAGTGCAGTTTGGAGCATATTTGGCTTTCAACATTTTGAGGCTCTTTTTGGTAAAATGATTTATTTAAGTCATTTAATTATTATAATGTGATTTTGACCTCTTGGCTTAGCACAATGACTTAATGTTTTTTTAAAAAGGGGACCATGAGGGTGGACGCCTCATTTAGAGGTGTTTTTAATATTTCTAATGTTAATTATCTCCTCATGAGCTTTGGACGCCAAAATGGAGGAAGGAAAAGTGATTTAAAAATTAAATAATTGCAAAAAGGAGCTCGGCGTCCCCTTGGAGGATAGATGGAAAGCCAACAGTCACCTTCAATTCTATAAAAGCAGGCCATTGCTCATTCATTCATCATCTATTGTTTAACTTATCAAATTGCTGTTGGATTGATTTCAGAACCCGGCTAAGGGGGAGCTTAGTATTTACACCATTCTTCTGGTCTGAAACTATGGTTCCCTAGATGGTCAATTAGGAATGTGCTTCATTCAGAAGTGAATATTGAGCTTCATCGTTGGAGAATTTGGTGATAATTTCTTTTTTGTACCTGCTGGTTTTAATATGGCTGTAATAGATTTTCATTTGCAGGTTTTTCTATGATTTTTATTTCATTGTGGGTATTTACCCATTCCATCTCAATGCTATTGGCACCCCTTTTTGAGCAATTTCGGATTTTATTTTGGAGAATGGGATTTTTAATAGAGGTCGCCCTCCTTATAGGGCCGTACCTTTTCCGCTAGACTTGCATTGGAATTCGTGCTTTCTAGTAGGAGGTTTTGCATTGAAAGATTCTTGCTTGCTGGTTGCCTTGCCTCTAGGAAGTATTGATTCAGTTTTGAGGTGCATTAAAGCTGTTTAGAGGGAGAAATAAGCATTTGGTGTTGGTTCAGTTTGCTGGTCTGTACTTTCAATTTGCTGGTATTTCATATCAAACCTTTATATTTCAGGTCTATGCTCAATTTCTTTGATGTTCCAACTCATATTTGAGATCAGAAGTATAGTATAACTCTTGCAGAAGTTTGGAGCAGATTTCTATTGTAGTCATTGCAATAAGTTCATTGTAAATGCTGGTAACAGCAGTACTGTTCCAGTCATTCTTATTTTTGCATTTACTTGGTGTGTAATTCAAACATTGTAACCCCTGGATGGTTTACCGCCAATGTGAAGGAATTAATATTGTATCTCCCATAATTTATTGTAATGTCCCTTACCCGGTTTGCCCTAAAATTCGCTTGTAGATTAGGTTTGAGGTTTCTTTTTTTTCCAAACGAATGTTCTCCTAATGCAATAACCCTGGATTGGAATCCTATATTCACCATATTAACAACATATCTGTTAGCATTAATATCTAGATATCCAAAATATAAGCATAATCACAAAAGTAATATTGAAAACATAAGAGGAGTGGCATGGGTAGATCCTCCTGAAGCTATCCATCTAAGCCCAAAGACACAAGCATTCCCTCAGGACAACCCACCCCTTGGCTTCGAGTTGAACATCCAAACTAAGACCATTCCATACTTGGAGTGGCGTGCTTAGTGGAAACACTGGTACCTGCTTTCTCTATCCATGTCAGCACCTTCGAAGACACTTGACTTATTGGGGATAGTTAGGGGAACGAATAAGTGGCCTGGGCCTACCACCCCTCCATCGCAACGGACTATGAGTGAAGCCCCCACCCCTCCATGGCCCACCCAGGCCTTGGGACTGGGTGGACTATGAGTGGAACTTCCACCCCTCCAGGGCCCATCCCTGCCTTGGGTTTCGGGGGCGGACTTAAGTGGGGTTTTTAGGCACCACTTCCCTCACACCCTTCCTCCCAATAAAATTGCTGAAATATACCGGGCAATTTTTTTTCACTTTTTCACAACTAAATTCACCCATTAACGTTAGTGAAAACACAATCCAACTGAAGGGAACCCTTTCCTCTGATCAACCCAGATCCCAATGCGGGCAAGGTGAGAGCATACTCGAAAGGGGATCGTTAGCGCAACCGAAACTACTGAAAGAGTAATGAAAGGAGATAACAATCAACTCAACCACTTATTCAGTGGGAGGACTGAAAATGAAATTGAAATTAAATATGCAACTTGACCACTTGTTCAGCGGGAGCATGTTGACGGCTCAACCGATCAACAATATGATGAAGTGATGCATTACAATATATAAATAGGCGGCAAGCCAGCCTCTTCCGCTTATTCAACGGGTGATGCAAGAAATGAAACCTGGAACTATAGATTGAAATGATGCCAATCTCTTCCACAAAAATGAGGATACAAAATATAAAGTGCAAAGAGTAAAGAGCTGATCAGTACTACTGATTCAGCATTACAATGCGATGAACAATTTGCAAATACGTTGAGATGTAGATAACCAATGAACTCCAGAATGTTAAGAAATGAACTCCAAACAAGTACAAGCTATCCAACATATGAAATATAGTAAAAATGACTGAAATATCAGGTCTGATATAAAAAATTGCAGCAATCAGAAATTCATACCAGCAAGACCTAGAATCACCAAAACGCTCATAACCTCGTCAAAACACCTCCGATTGATGTGAAATCAAGTGCAAAGGAAGCATAAGAGAAGGGTGACCAAGTACAAACCAAGAAATAGCAGCAAGCAACCTTTGATATTTTATGCATGCTTCCCAATGCAATGGTAGGCAAAGTACAACCTCCAAGAAAAGGCGACCAGCAAGATAAAATCCAAATCACCTCTGAAAAATCTGAAAACTAGCAAGAAGGGCGCCCCAGGTAGACTTGAACAATAAGCCAATACCCAGAACCAACAAAAAATTGTGCAAGGAGCTATGATCGAAAATGCGCTTCAGCCAAGCACTACACCAGCATTACCAAAAACTGATAAAAATGCAAGAACTCAACTGCAATGTGCTCAATCTGTTCTCAAGGATTAAGAACAACCAAATCTCAAGTAGTTGCTATTTTTCAAGCAAGAAGTCAAGCCAAAGCTAGGAGGTATGCATTCCTCGAAGCAACTCACTAACCATTCCGACAACATAACATTATTGTAGATATAAGATAATCCAAGAGAGAGCAAGGCCTCTTATTTATAACTTCCTCCAACCTTGAATTCAAATTTCTCTTCCCTCCAATTAGGTCGCCCCCATGAGATTCACATTCAAATTCACTTTGACATTTGCATTTCATTTCAAACTTCATCCTCCATAACTTGGCATCCAAACATAAGAAGGATAAAACTTTATTTAAAATGCCAATAAAAGGAATGTTAGGCCTCCCAAATAATAAAGTGAAATGTTTTTCAAATATCTCTCCAAGTATGGCATCCAAAATACTTAAGTGAGAAACCTTATAAAATTTTCTCTTTTTAATGAGCCAACTTATCTCTCCATTTACGCGTTGACCAAGCCTTAGTAAAAATATTTCATTTAAAATAATATTTTCATCAAATATCAAACTTGTCAAAATAATCACCTCAAATGCTGGAGACCAATTACATATACTGCCCTGCCTGAAATAGCCATAATACCAAGTTGCTGAACTACTGCCAAAATTAGCACCAAAGGTGTTGGAGACCAAACTACTCAAATTGACATGCCAGATATAGCCACTGAATTGAACTGCAGAAACCCTGCTAAAAATAGTACGGCTAAAAATAGAACTTACTAAAAATAGCATACTACTAAAAATAGTAAGTTGTTCCAAACTCATTTTAACCACAATCCGAGCAGCCGTCGTACTTACTAAAAATAGTAAGTCCATAAAAGTTCTCTGATTCAGTTGCATGTCATGCTATCGCGAAGCTCTCTGAAAACCCAGAAGGAATCCAGAATCCGAACTGTAAAACTCCAACATGCAACCGTCGTAACTTACTAAAAATAGTAAGTCCGGAAAAGTTTTTTGATTCAGTTGCATGTCATACCACTGCGAAGCTCTCTAAAAACCCAGAAAGAATCTCATTACCAAACTGCGAAACTCCAACATGCAAACCCTTGAATCCTCAAAGAAAACCTCCAAGTAGCCGGAAACCCAAATTCTGCCACTGACTAGCCTACGTACATTCGGGGATGGGCTATTATTCATTGGAGAGTGCGGTGCTAAAAATGGGGACATTACAGTCCGCCCTTCCCAAAATTGCTTGTCTTCAAGCAATTGCGCAACACTACAATGGATCCCAAGCTCCCATGTCCATCTCTGTAAAGAATCACCATGTTGATGCTGCACCGCTCTGATCACATTAGTGAAAACCTCATGCTAAAACTGCACTAACCACCCCTGTAACTCCAGAATGTTACCATCAATGACACTTCAGCTGAAAAAGCTGGAAAGACTGAAATCAATATCATGCAGCATCTCATGCCTAAAAAACTTTGAGTCATCCATAATAGCAATGCCACCGTCTATCACACCCCTAGGCAATAGGAAATATAGACTACTCAACTCAAAACTGCAATCCTCTGCATATCTCCTCAAGGTGTCAAGTAGGGAGTGCAAAAGTGACATCTCCAAATCTTCTTGCAAAGAGGAAAGCAATCCTTTGCAAGAGCTCAACGAACTCATACCCATTACTCCACATGGAGTCATTATGTCTCAATTGAATTATCATGGTACAGTCGTGACGACTGTACAAATTTCTCATATTTCCAACGCCAAGAGTTTCAGAATTTAAAATCAAAGCATGTGAAAGTTTGCTGTCCTGACCCAAAATTGGGAAGGAACTAACAATTTTTGTTTCACAAACCTCCAAAGTGGCTGGAAAACATACAAGAGCAATCGCCAACTAAAAACTGCCACTTCTTAGACAAGAAGTGATGAACCAACACTCCTGAATATGAGTAACTCCCCATGAAAGGTGGCTGGTCTGCCTCCAACCAGCAAGCTCATGTCTAAAAAACTGCCTTTGTTTTAGCCAAGGATCACTCCCAAGAGCAACCAACCGTTCATCTTTCCATCCCATACTCAAAATTTCTGTCCAATCCATTTGTTCATGAACAAATGGGACCTTCAAATGGCTGGTAAGGAAGGGGACAACACCACAAAATTTGATAATTTGATCCTTATCCCTCCAAAATTTCTTCTTTCCACAAGTAATAAGCCCCATCAACCCATGTTGAGAATCCCAAGCATGGATACCCAACTGAAAGTAATCTCCAACACACTGGAAAGAGAATTCAACACATCTCCAAGTGCAGGTCAAAACCAAGTGCACACTTATGAAATTGGCTTTCCCCCTAGTGAACCTCTGAAACCAACCCATGAAAGCATTCACATCTATGGAGCATAAAACAAATGTTGTCTTCAATCCCAACTCCAAAAATGGACTAGTATGAGCCAAAACATCACTCCACCCAAGGGATGGATTGTCAAGAGTAAAAACACCAAGTTCAGGTCCATCTTTCTTCCCTACTATATGAGTAGCAAATCTGAAATCTTCACTCCTTGCTGCTGTAATGAAGTTACCAGCAGCTACCTGTTTATGCTTGTTTTGTGACACTCCAAACACTCTAGAATAAAGTATCCATAGACGCTCTATCCTCTCTTGAAAAACTACCTCTTGTGCTAAGATTGCAAGAAAGGTCACACGGTAATTCCAATGTTTCGTAAGTTGGGGTGTGGATAAGCTTTGTGGTCGTTGTGATTTGCTGGTAATCACAAGGGGACTTATGCTAGGCTTGTTTAATTCACAATGAAGGTCTAGACAATAAAGCTCTATTGTTTGGGTCCTGGATCAAACAAACTAAAAAAAGGAGATAAGGGTTTAGAATTTTTAATCTACTTCCTAAGAATCCAAGAGACGGTATTAACTTGGTGAAACCAATAACCACGCTTTGCTTCGCCACACTCAACGACAACTACACAAAGTGGGTGCAATCTTCTGGGGTTTTATGCTTAAAATTTCTTTACTACGACAATACCATCAATAGAACAATATTATTCAAAGTAAACATTGAAGCATACACATCAAAAGCTCAATCTAACTTTACGCATTGAATGAAAAGCATCCATCCAAAGAAAGTATGAGCCAAGTTTACACCATAAATCAATACTTATCAAATCTTGCATTCATCTAACATACATGAAATAAAATCTAAACTATGATGAGGGATAAGAACCATACCAACTCCAAAATAAGAGAAATAATCACCATCAATTTGAACAATGCATTACTTATTACTTTGGCAGTCGTATGCAACAATTTTACTTATCTCAACATGTTTTGCAACATGCTCCCCTGCTTTACAAATGAGGGATGACCTCAATTTATAGGCTCCCCAATTACAATTCAATGGCCAAGATTGATTTAGAATCAACGACCGAGATTACAAAATAAAACCCTAATTAGGGCTTATCATAACTACCTCCCTCTCGACCAATGAGAAAATTACATTTTGGGACACTTGTCCTTCCTACTAAATATGAACCAACAATAAAATAGAAAGTTGTCACATTGTGGAGTGCCAAGTTCATTGAATCTGGACGTGCCGACTTGGAACAATTTGATTGGTTGAGGCACCACTTCAGCAGGTTGGATGTCCTCCTTGGTCTCGTTCATTTTTTTGTGTTCTTGCCTTAAAATATTTTCTTTGACGACGGCTTTGTCCTTGGTGCTTGTTCCTTCCTAGCTTTGATCTTGGATTCCTTTTGAGACTTTGATTTCTTCTTCTCACTTGTATTGGAAGTCTCGCCTTGGAGCACATGTTTAGACTGGAAGTCATTAAGGTTTTCTTTCCTGATTGCTACAAGCGCCTTGAATTTGGAGAAAAACTCCCCTGTGCTTTCAACACAATGGAGGAAATTGGAACTGTCTCTGTGAAGTAATTCCCGTACTTAGCCAAATTTTGGCTATTCAATTTCATTTTGTAACACCTTCACGTGGACCATTCAACACTTAGCCAAGATTTTGGCCATCTTTATGCTCAAATGAACTTTGCTTGTGGATTTGCCTTCAATTTTGAGTTTGGCTTGTGCTATGTAGGACAAATTCCATCCTTGGACAAGGACTTTATTCACTTCCTCTTTATTTTCCTCTTCATTCCTCTTCATTCCTCTTCATTCTCCCTGTTTTCTTTCCAACATAGTCAAAATTTGTTTCTTTTGTTGTAGGAAAAATTCCATACTTAGCCATTTTTTTTTGTTTCCTCTTGGCAAATTTTACCATGTTTGTCTCTAACCTTGGCGGACTTTGGCACATGTCATGCCATTTTTCTATTATGCTTGAGCGGACTTGGAGCTTGTCTTGGCCAGAAATTGCTTTGATGAGGGAGTTCGGACTTCACTTGAGCTTTTCCAACCAAATTTTCAAATTTCCTTGGCTAGGTGTACTTGACCTTGTGGCTGGACATCTTCATGGCGGACTTGGAAGCTAGGCGGAGTTTTTGAATGCCTTCGCCATTGCCATGGGCGGACTTGTCCATGTGCCAAGCCATCTTTCTCAAGTGCAGACGTGCTGATTGTCCATGCCATTAAGCTCTTCATGCTTGGGCGAGTTTCAACACTTAAGCAAATTTTCAAAGCTTTCACTTATTTCTATTTTGGGATCTCCTGAAGTTGATGTTGATGAAACCATCACCTGCACACTTTCCAAAGATGGAAACCCTGCCAAAAATAGAAACTTTTGAAAAATAGCCCCTAAAAAATAGGAAGTCCAGAATAGGCCAAAAATGCCAAAAATAAAGTCCCTAAAAAATAGGGGTTTGGGGTGAAAACCCTAAAATTTAGGAGGTGTCGGACTTTGGAACCTTCTTGCCATGTTGCCTTTATGCCTGGGCGGACTTCCCTAAGGCTTGTGCCATTTTTCACTTGTGTTGGGCGGACTTTGCTTGTCCTCAAGCTGTTTTCTCTAAGTGCTGGGCGGACTTGGCTCATGTCCAAGCCATCCTTGACTTAGACTGGGCGGACTTGGCCTAGTCTCATGCCATTTTCCTATTCTTTGGGGCAGACTTTGCCTATGTCCAAGCCATTTTTCTATTATGCTTGAGCGAACTTCCTCATTGGCAAGCCAATTCTTTTTTTTTTAGGCAGACTTGGCTGTTGGTTGGACTATTTGCTTTTATCATGGGCGAACTTTGAATGATCTTGGACAAGTGTCAAGGCGGAGCTCATTTTGAATCTATAGCATGGCGGACTTCACCTTTTCCATGCCATTTCATGGCGGAATTCATTGTGTCTTAGGCACCGTTATCTTTGACCTAGGAGGATTTCATCATTGGCAAGCCACTTTCCTTGCTAGCTAGGCAGACTTCATGATCAACAGGCCATTCTTGGGCGGACTTTGGACTTGGCAAGACATCTTCCTTCATTTCTCCTTGGCGGACTTCGCTGTGTCTTGGACATCTTCAATTTAGCCTTGGCGAACTTCATGATTGGTTGGCCATGTTGGGTGGAGTTGCTCATTGCTTAGAGAATTTTCTTGACGCTTAACCAAATTTTGAAAATTTATTCTCAACACTTAGACAATTTTCAGAGTTTTTTCTCCCCAAGGTATCAACACTTAGCCAATTTTCTGAGTTTCTTTGGCGGACTTCACTTTTTGGCCGGACATTTTTCTTTGAGCGGACTTTAGGCTTGGCTGGACATACTTGGGCGGACTTCCTGCTTGGCCGGACATTTTTTTTACCTTCCATCGCAGACTTGCTCATTGTCCATGTCATCTTCTTTCTTCTGCTTGGGCAAATTTAGCACATTTTTTCTTTTTAGATTTTTCAATGTTTTCCATTTTGGAGATTTCTGAAGTTGATCCTGATGAAGACATGACCTGCACACTTTCCAAAAATAGAAACCCTGCCAAAAATAGAAACTTTCTAAAAATAGCCCCTAAAAAATAGGAAGTCCAGAATAGGCCAAAAATGCCAAAAAAAAGTCCCTAAAAAATAGGGGGTCGGGATGAAAACCCTAAAATTTAAGAGGTGTCAGAATTGATTGAAATGACAGTCGATCTTCGTCCACAAGGCCTTCCAAACACTTTGATGATGTTCATGCACTGATTCTGGCTCAAAATCATTTCTTGACTCGGGTGACCCTTCAAAAACTCAAATTCCAAATTGTAAAAGAAACATGGTAATTAGCAGTTGCGATGCCAAGGCAAAAAAAACAAAAAAGCAAAAAAAACAAGAGGGTCCCCATTTGCAATGGAGCGATGTGTGAAAAGGTCACAACACTACCAAGACTCGTCTCATCAACACCTTGATGTCAAAGATGCTGAAATTATTTTGCTTCAACACTTCCCATGTGGAGACTTCATCCTCGAACCCACTTATGCATTCATTATCAAATTGCCTTGGAAGATTACCAATCAAAAAACATGGCGCATCCTCATGGAGTGATATCAAAGCATCCATAGATTGGAGTTTATATTCGACCTCTTGCTTGGTCTCTTCACTACATGCCTCTTCTTCCAAATCGAAGAGAGGATTGTCATAAGTCGCTTCAACACCCACTTCAAAGAGAGGATTGCCAAAAAATTGTAAGTCAACCCTTTCCTCTTGCTCACTTCCATCTTGCTGATCCAAATCTGCACACTCAACTTCTATTTTTCTTGTGAAACCTTCAAGATCAAACTCCTCTTGAAGACTATCAAGCTCTCCAATTACTTGCTTGATTTCTTCAACTCTTTGCTCATTCTCTTGCTCTCTGAAAAGTTTGAAACCAGCTAGCTGCCTCTTTACCTCCATTAATGTCACTTGAGTATCTTCCAGCATGGCATTTGTTGATTCAAGCTCAAGAGTAAGCTCATCAACCCTTCTCTCATTTCCTTGGAAAGCACAAATGGTTTTCTTTGCAATTTTGAAGGTATAATCTCGATCTTCAATCAAGTGTATGTACGCTGATTTCAGTGTCTCCATGGAATCTCTGGTAAATTGCAAATGGGAAAGAACTTCATCTTTCACTCCTCTTCGTCTTTCTTCAAGTTGAGCCTTCCAGTAGAGTTCTTCGACCAAATTGTGTGTGCGATCAAATAGGGATAGAGCTTGCACTTCCTGGTCAACGAACACCTTGAATTGGTCTTCTAGCTCCACTTCCACTCCACCGTCTCCATGATCAAAGGATATGGTAGCCTCCAATTTTATCACTGAATCATTATTGATGGCTGTTCCAAAATTTTCAGTAACAACATACTCTTCTTTAGTGGCTGCAACCACTTCAAAGGGATCATTATGGAACTTTGCCAAACAATCTTCTTCATCAAAGACACCTTCTCCTCTAAAGGCCTCATAGCTTACATTGCATTCTGATTTTTTATCTTCATTAGGATCAAAGGGAAATTCATCCCACCCAGGTTCTTTGTCAATGCTAGGTACCTTCACACCTGGATCCCAAGTGGTAAGAGGTTGATTGTTTTGATTAAAAGGAAAGAGCTTTTCGTGCTTCTCTTGGAGTGCTGACTTTTTGAATAGGTCACCACCCAACTCTCTTAAACTGATATCTTCATAGACACCTCTCTCCAAGGGCTTCGTTTGATGCTCAAACCCAAGACCTCCCTTGACACCATCATTGTAATGAAGCAAGGAATCATCTAAGCAAGCTGTTTTGAAAACTTCATCATATTCATCTTCAATGGAACCCTCTTGAATGAGTGAAGCACTGATTTCTTCATGGGAAGTTGCGACAACAACAAGAGGAAAGTTATCCATCACCAAATCTTCAACAAAAGGAGGTACCAATACATCGGAATCACTACCAACAACATCACCATGATAATGACCATAAGCTGGTTCAAGGACAACACTAGCTTTTTCTTCATCAAACTCTTCTTCAACTTGCTTACTTGTGGGCTGCAACTCACAAACATGAACTACTTCTTCCTTCCTCGATCCTTCAACCAAGGCGTGTTCTACTTCCCTTTTAATCTTTTTCTTGATGTAGTTGACCATATCCGATTTTCCAGGATTCATAATCATCACACAATTCAAGTAACCGTCAAAAGAAACATCGTTCTTGAAATCATCTGACATGCTTTGATATTCCTCATGGAGTATGGAAGCCTCATGTTCACATTGCCCCTTGAACTGTTCGGCATATCTAATGAAATCCATTGTGGCAATACTAATTTTTTCTGTTATCCCAACAGGATGGCAAGATCTTGGCTTTGATACTACTGAAATATACCGGACAATTTTTTTCACTTTTTTCACAACTAAATTCACCCATTAATGTTAGTGAAAACACAATCCAACTGAAGGGAACTCTTTCCTCTGATCAACCCAGATCCCAATGCGGGCAAGGTGAGAGCATACTCAAAAGGGGATCGTTAGCGCAACCGAAACTGCTGAAAGAGTAATGAAAGGAGATAACAATCAACTCAACCACTTATTCAGCGGGAGGATTGAAAATGAAAGTACATTACTGAAATTAAATATGCAACTCGACCACTTGTTTAGCGGGAGCATGTTGATGGCTCAGCCGATCAACAATATGAAGTGATGCATTACAATATATAAATAGGCGACAAGCCAGCCTTTTCCACTTATTCAGCGGGTGATGCAAGAAATGAAACCTGAAACTATAGACTGAAATGATGCCAGTCTCTTCCACAAAAGTGGGGATACAAAATATAAAGTGCAAAGAGTAAAGAGCTGATCAGTACTACTGATTCAGCATTACAATGTGATGAACAATTTGCAAATACGATGAGATGTAGATAACCAATGAACTCCAGAATGTTAGGAAATGAACTCCAAACAAGTACAAGCTATCTAGCATATGAAATATAGTAAAAAAGACTGAAATATCAGGTCTGATATAAAAATTGCAGCAATCGGAAATTCATACTAGCAAGCCCTAGAATCACCAAAACGCTCATAACTTCGTCAAAACACCTCCGATTGATGTGAAATCAAGTGGAAAGGAAGCATAAGAGAAGGGTGACCAAGTACAAACCAAGAAATAGCAGCAAGCAACCTCTGATATTTTATGCACGCTTCCCAATGCAATGGCAGGTAAAGTTCAACCTCCAAGAAAGGGCAACCAACAAGATAAAATCCAAATCATCTCTGAAAAATCTGAAAACTTGCAAGAAGGGGCGCCCCAAGTAGACTTGAACAATAAGCCAATACCAAGAACCAACAAAAAATTGTGCAAGGAGCTATGATCGAAAATGCGCTTCAGCCAAGCACCACACCAGCATTACCAAAAACTGATAAAATGCAAGAAGTCAACTACAATGTGCTTAATCTGTTCTCAAGGATTAAGAACAGCCAAATCTCAACTAGTTGCTAGTTTTCAAGCAAGAAGTCAAGCCAAAGCTAGGAGGTATGCATTCCTCGAAGCAACTCACTAACCATTCCGGCAGAATAACATTACTGTAGATATAAGATAATCCAAGAGAGAGCAAGACCTCTTATTTATAACTTCCTCCAACCTTGAATTCAAATTTCTCTTCCCTTCAATTAGGTCGCCCCCATGAGATTCACATTCAAATTCACTTTGACATTTGCATTTCATTTCAAACTTCATCCTCCATAACTTGGCGTCCAAACATAAGAAGGATAAAACTTTATTTAAAATGCCAATAAAAGGAATGTTAGGCGTCCCAAATAATAAAGTGAAATGCTTTTCAAATATTTCTCCACGTATGGCGTCCAAAATACTTAAGTGAGAAACCTTATAAAATTTGCTCTTTTTAATGAGCCAACTTATCTCTCCATTTACGCGCCAACCAAGCCTTAGTAAAAATATTTTATTTAACATAATATTTTCATCAAATATCAAACTTGTCAAAATAATCACCTCAAATGCTGGAGACCAACTGCATATACTGCCCTGCCTGAAATAGCCATAATACCAAGTTGTTGAACTACTGCCAAAATTAGCACCAAAGGTGTTGGAGACTGAATTGCTCAAATTGACATGCCAGATATAGCCACTGAATTGAATTGTAGAAACCCTGCTAAAAATAGAATTTACTAAAAATAGCATACTGCTAAAAATAGTAAGTTGTTCCAAACTCATTTTAACCACAATTCGAGCTGCTGTCGTACTTACTAAAAATAGTAAGTCCATAAAAGTTCTCTGATTCAGTTGCATGTCATGCTGTCGCGAAGCTCTCTGAAAACCTAGAAGGAATCCATAATCCGAGCTGTAAAACTCCAACATGCAGCTGTCGTAAC
The DNA here is from genome assembly GCA_007115665.2 of Sequoiadendron giganteum. NCBI lineage: Eukaryota > Viridiplantae > Streptophyta > Pinopsida > Cupressales > Cupressaceae > Sequoiadendron > Sequoiadendron giganteum. Next base: position 199,454,185 of record CM021110.1, on the reverse strand, counting down.
TTACTAAAAATAGTAAGTCCGATTTTTTTTTTCTGATTCAATTGCATGTCATACCACTGCGAAGCTCTCTAAAAACCCAGAAAGAATCTCGAAACCAAACTAGAAAACTCCAACATGCAAACCCCTAAATCCTCAAAGAAAACCTCCAAGCAGTCGGAAACCCAAATTCTGCCACTGACTAGCCTACGGACATTCGAGGATGGGAAATCATTCACTGGAGAGTGCGGTGCTAAAAATGGGGACATTACACTTGCAAACACAAGGAAGACAATCTTGTAGCAATCAAATACATTTGCTTTTATTACTGATTCTTGAAGTCAATATCAACATCATTATCATCATGATAATATTAAAGAAAGCATTACACCAATAATCAGACTAGCAATATTTGTTTTTTATATTCAAAATATGCTAAATATTATTGCTAAGTGAGTACATCACCTGAGTTGCTATATCTCTCCATGTTTTCTTACTCGCCTCCTTCAACGCTATACCGATTTGATCATAAGATGAGGACAATTCATAAATACACATAATCTACTTATGTTTATATTAAAGAGTCATCATTACTTATAAGTATCATTATTGGATAATCCTATATGTATATATATATTTCATATGCATATATTATTATATATATAATTATTCTTTTACTTTTATCCATTAGTATTCATATATATGTTCATATAATTATTCTTTCCTTATTCATATATATTCTTTATTCATTGCATATTATTCCTTATAAAATTTATCTATATCTATGCATATATACTTGTATGCCTCTATATATATATATATATTAAATGACTATATTCCAATGCATAACAATCATTGTTGCTGCTGTTCTGAATTGTAGATCGTATTTATGAATTTTTTTTTCTCTTCCTTATTTTCCTTCCTTCTATTTATACCATTCAAGGTAGGTGACTCATGGGGGGAATGTATTGTTTGCTGAAAGAGGTGACTTTTCATAAAATATATCCCTTTGTTAGATTTAATTGCTGCCTTTAAAGGCTTATTATCACAATAATATCTATTTTTTGAAAATAATATATTATTACTAATAATTATGATATTTCAGATTATATACGTATTTTATTATTTTATTTTGATGTTTTATTGAACATATTTTAACATTAAAGTTAATAATAAAACCAATTTGCTAATATCTTGTTATTATTTTATTCTAATGAATTACAATCTTTTGTGTGTAATGATTATAATATTTATTTATTATTATTATTTTTGATATTAAGTTATTTAATACTAGAATATAATAATTTGTCTACATATTATTATTATATTTGTTATTTCATATTTATATATTGATATGGTACACATTCATTTTATATTTAATATTAATATTGCTATTTATGTATTTATTAATTTATTTGTATTTTAACACTTGGTCTTTATGGTATTGCTATTTCGGGGTTATGACAGTCCTCCCCGCCCAAGATTGCTTGCCCTCAAGCAATCATGATCTAAGATAAGTGATTTTAAGATGTTTCTTGTGGTGATGCTATTATCTTTGATAGGAGTTGGAAGTTCTAACCCAAGTGATGGTTACTCTGGTGATGAGGACAATCTATTGACTAATATTCTTAAGTTCTACTATATCTCCATAACTCCCAAAAGCAATGAGTTAGAGTTTGTGACTCAGTACAACTTAAAACCACATGAATCAAAAATTAAAGTAAACACCCAAGTAGCTCAACTAGGCAAACAAGTAGCTCAACCAAGCAAGCAAGTAGCTCAACCAAGCGGGTAGCTCAAACACACAAGCAACTAGCTCAAACAAGTAGGCAAGCAAGTAATTCAAGCACGCAAGCAACCAGCTCAAACAAGTAGGCAACCAGCTCAAGCACACAAGCAACCAACTCAAGCAAGTAGGCAAGTAGCTCAAGTAGACAAGCAGGTAACTCAAGCACACAAGTAAGCAGCTCAAACAAGTAGATAACTTTCTCAAGTAGGCAAGCAGGTAGCTCAAGCATGCAAGAAACTAGCTCAATCAAGTAGGCAACCAGCTCAAGTAGACAAGCATGTAGCTCAAATATTCAAACAAGTAACTCAAGCAAGTAGGCAACTAGCTCAAGTAGACAAGTAGGTAGCTCAAACACGCAACTCGCAAGCAAGTAGGCAAATGGCTTAAGTAGACAAGCAAGTAGCTCAAGCACGCATAGGATGGCAGGAAAGATGCTCTGATACCACTGTAATGTCTCTTACCCAGTTTGCCCTAAAATTCGCTTGTAGATTAGGTTTAAGGTTTTTTCTTTTCCAAATAAATGTTCTCCTAATGCAATAACCTTGGATTGGAATCCTATATTCACCATATTAACAACATATCTGTTAACATTAATATCTAGATATCCAAAATATAAGCATAATCACAAAAGTAATAATGAAAACAGAAGAGGAGTGGCATGGGTAGATTCTCCCGAAGCTATCCATCTAAGCCCAAAGGCGCAAGCATCCCCTTAGGACAACCCACCCCTTGGCTATGAGTTGAACATCCAAACTAAGACCATTCCATACTCGGAGTGGCGTGCATAGTCGAAACACTGGTACCTGCTTTCTCTACCCATGTTAGCACCTCGGAAGACACTTGACTTATTGGGGATAGTCAGGGAAACAGATAAGTGGCCTGGGCCTACCACCCCTCCATGGCCGTAGCAGACTATGAGTGGAACCCCCACCCCTCCATGGCCCACTCAGGCCTTGGGATTGGGCGGACTATGAGTGGAACTTCCACCCCTCCAGAGCCCATCCCTGCCTTGGGTTCCGAGGGCGGACTTAAGTGGGGTTTTTAGGCACCACTTCCCTCACACCCTTCCTCCTAATAAGCTTGCCAACACAAGGAAGACAATCTTTTAGCAATCAAATACATTTGCTTTATTACTGATTCTTGAAGTCAATATCAACATCATTATCATCATGATAATATTAAAGAAAGCATTACACCAATAATCATACTAGCAATATTTTTTTCTTATATTCAAAATATGCTAAATATTATTGCTAAGTGAGTACATCACCTGAGTTGCTATATCTCTCCATGTTTCCTTGCTCACCTCCTTCAACCTTATACTGATTTGATCATAAGATGAGGACAATTCATAAATACACATAATCTACTTATGTTTATATTAAAGAGTCATCATTACTTATAAATATCATTATTGCATAATCCTATATATATACATATATATATTTCATGTGCATATATATATATATAATTATTCTTTTACTTTTATCCTTTAGTATTCATATATATGTTTATATAATTATTCTTTCCTTATTCATATATATTCTTTATTCATTGCATATTATTCCTTATAAAATTTATCTATATCTATGCATATATACTTGTATGCCTCTATATATATATATATATTAAATGACTATATTCCAATGCATAACAATCATTGTTGCTGCTGTTCTGAATTGTAGATCGTATTTATGAATTTTTTTTTCTCTTCCTTATTTTCCTTCCTTCTATTTATACCATTCAAGGTAGGTGACTCATGGGGGGAATGTATTGTTTGCTGAAAGAGGTGACTTTTCATAAAATATATCCCTTTGTTAGATTTAATTGCTGCCTTTAAAGGCTTATTATCACAATAATATCTATTTTTTGAAAATAATATATTATTACTAATAATTATGATATTTTAGATTATATACTTATTTTATTATTTTATTTTGATGTTTTATTGAACATATTTTAACATTAAAGTTAATAATAAAACCAATTTGCTAATATCTTATTATTATTTTATTCTAATGTATTACAATCTTTGATGTGTAATGATTATAATATTTATTTATTATTATTATTTTTTATATTAAGTTATTTAATACTAGAATATAATAATTTGCCTATATATTACTATTATATTTGTTATTTCATATTTATATATTGATATGGTACACATTTATTTTATATTTAATATTAATATTGCTATTTATTTTATTTATTAATTTATTTGTATTTTAACACTTGGTCTTTATGGTATTGCTATTTCGGGGACATGACATTTACCCACTGAATAAGTGGAGAATCCCCACTGCTTGAGTGGATACCTGCTGAGAAGCGGATGAATTGATCTTCATTGTAATATCTTTCCCCCCATTAAATAAGTGGTAGCGTGGAACCTTCATGGCCGGATCACCGCCTGCTTTACATTTCCAGTTTGAATCTTCAATTCAGTTTTGCTAACGATCCCTTCCCATATGCTAGCACCTCGCCTTCAATAGGATCTTGGTGAGTTGGATATCTTTTGGGATCTCACGCTAATCTTTAGTGTTGTACTGGTTTTGTGGTGTACAAATTTGAGAAAAAATTAAGGGGCACATTTCAGACCATTGCCAGAAATATCACTTTCTAAAAAGAGCATATTGCTAAAAATAGTAAGTGTGTCCAAACTCAAAGTAAGTCCAATTTGAGATGCAACTATGACTTACTAAAAATAATAAGTGGTAAAAATAGATACCACTAAAAATATTAGCTACTGCCCACCAAAGATCTCAAAAAATCCAGAAAGCTCTTTGGTAAACATCTACAATTACCCCCTGAAAGTGCTGGTAAGAAACCTCCAAAAATCTTGGAATCCTTTGAAATTCCTCCAAATAGCCTACATGACTTCGGAAATAGGCTAACGTTCAATGAAACGCTTAGGGCTAGAAAGGGGACATTCTATATTACTTGGAATAGAGATTGATTGAGCAAAGCAAAAGAACAAATGGAACTTGATTACTGAAGAAATATTCTATAAATTACAAAATGCCAAGATGTTTATGAAAGCAAGGGAAAATGTTGTTGATAATTCAATCCATATAAAGGGAAAAATTGTTGGTTTTCCATCTAGGGCAGCCTAAAATAATTTTTTATTTTTTTCTTTTAAAACTAGAGAGGGGGCTTGGGGATGGTATCCCCTAGCATATTGTGCAATAAAGGGTAGGGTTGAGAGGTAGAGCCCCCTTCACCAAGCCCAAATTAAGGCCTTTTGAGGCCACAAGGAATTGTCATGGCTCATGCCATTTTTAATAATTTTATTTCTTTTAACAAATTGTCAATAAATTGATGCAATATCATCAAAGAGTTGAAGGCATGAAAGCATAGATGAGAAAATGACGAAAATGAGTGTGTTACAAATTTTCACTTCAAATTATTTTTATTGGTAAGCAAGTTTTCTTCCAATTGGACTCGCTAAAAATCATAATTTTTTTTAGGTGAGTTACTTGGCAACTACTTGCTTGAAACTTGGTGATTTGTTTTTTGGTAACTTGTTGGGCCCTACTCACTCATGAGTAATGGTTGATTGAAGAGTTTGTGGAATTTTAAAACTATGATATCACTAGAGTTATTTTTGGCTAGAAATCTAAAAGAGTTAATGCTATGTTTTGGATAATAGATGGCAACCCTTTGAAGAATTACATAACTACTCTCCACCTAGAATAATTATCCTCTTTGTTATTGTTAACCCCTCTTGATCTTCACACTAGGTGTGAAGTTATGAACCCTCCCTCTCCCTATTCTTTAACACATCTTCCTTACTATCCCATCACTATATTTATTTTTTCATCCTACCATTTTCCTTAGATGTTCACTTGAAGTTTTTTACTTGCTACATGCCATGGTGTTTTAAAAGATTTAATTCACACCCCTTACACTTCTATCATACCTTTGTCTATTGAAATGCTACCTCCTACCGTCCTCACCTCAACTTATATTTTTAACCATTTTTTTAGATTCTCCCTCAATAATTGTTAAATACACCTATGGTATCTCCATTTTCAACAGGGTTAATATATTAATTTAATAAAAATCATTACAAAAGATGGTGGGTGGCATGTTATCACACCCTAAAGCCCAAACAAAGTATCACAATAGGTGTTAAAAAACTCCTAGGAAACAAAATTAAGTTAGATTAGACGGAACCACAATTATACCACCATATAAAAACTAAATAGCTAAAGCAATAAGTCTTGCAACATGTGGGGAATTCTCATCATCGAAAATTGATCCCCAATCACCATTTGGAAGGTCTTGTCCATCAAGAAATGGCTCTTAATTAGTGTATCCTAGGTAGGTTGCTTCCCAGTAGATTGAGTATCCACATTCTTACGCAGAGAAGGAATTGCTACGTGCCAAAAATGTAAATTTATCATGATTCCCTAGAGATGTCCCCCACCTACATTGTTGGGAGGACACCAATGAGGGATGGCCCCTGAGAGGAGTTAGAGACCAACTAGTGTATCCAACATGAGGTGGTGTAGATCCCCTAGTGTTGCCTTAGGGGTTCCGATGTGCGCCTTCTACTTTGACTCCATGATGGAGACTGTGCAAGAGCTTGGAGGTGAAGTGGGCAGATCCTTGCCATTGTGTAAGGAGCATTGCCCTAGTGATAAAAAAGTACCCATAAATACACAACTTCTAGTGCCACCTTGTTGTCCTAGAATTTATTTTGCAAAATAACATTGGAAATGACAGTTAACTTAGAATACAAATAGAAAATGCTGGTCAAGAAAAACATTTGAAAAAAGAGTGGAATTTCTATCTTTCCATATTGAAAATAAGTTTTCCACTCAAAAAGCATGCCAAATTTGGGTGCATTTGCAAGGTAATATTGGCCAATTCCTTAAGATAATGTAATGTCCCCTTCTCAATAGTGACTTGACAGTTGGCCGTTAGTCTATCCTGGTGACCCGTAGACTACTCGGAAGCAAAATTAGGGTTTCCTATCTTCTAGGAGGACGTTTCAGCTTGTGTTGGAGTGTGCTTCTGGAATCTTGGTGTTTGGTTGGCAGCTCTTTTCTGGGTTTTCAGAGAGCTTCGCATTGGTATATCTGGCATGTTGATCCGAGTTACTTCCGAAATTTACTATTTTTAGTAAATTCTATTTCTGGCAGTGGTCTTGTTGGCTTCAGTGTTCTTGGCTTGCCTCATCAGTTGGTTCAATTGGGTATCTGATTTAGCGTCTGGATGCAGTTCTGGAGAGATGAGTTGTTTTAATTAAAATAATATTTTAGTTTAATTATATTTCCCCTTGGTCTATGCTTCACGACTTAATGTCATTGTTAAAAAAGGGACTTTTATGGGTAGGCGCATCATCCAAAGATTTAAGTGGATTTGTACCTTTATCTCTTAATGCTGACTTGAAAAGGTACGCCACATGTGAAAGATGGTAATAAGTTAAAATTGGCGTGAGTTTTACCTTGGGAAAAGGGACGCCACTTCTTGAGTCAATGGTCAAACAGGGAATTAGGGCAACCCTTGAGTGAAGCGCACCTTCTGGAAGCTTCTAAGATGTTCTTCAAATGTTATATAAGGGAGTGCTCATCTTCATGTTTTTCATCTTGAATTTTATGCAAAGTTATGTTGCCAGAATGGTATTAGGATTGCTTCGAGGGATGCATACCTCCTAGCTAGGCTTGACTTCTTGCTTGAAATATAGCAACTAGTTGAGAGTAGGGTTCTAGTGTACTGTTTTGCATTTTGGAGTTTGAGTTTTTGTATTTCTGTCATTTTCACAGTTGCTGTTTTGCCTGTGGCTGATCTAGATAATCAATCATATGTTTATGCACGATTTTATTTTGCTTATGGGTATTGAGTAAATGCATTTGGAAGGTTGAGGCGACCCCTTCCTCCAAATATCAGAATTTATATCCAAGTGTTGGATTTTATAGAGCAAAATCGCCCCTTCTCTTGGGCCGTACCTTTCTGTTTTTGCTTGGTTTTGTGTGCCAAATAATTAGTGGTCATTTGAGTTTGTTTTATGCTTTCACCTTGGGCGCCTTCAGTACTAGAATACATTGCATTTTACTTCATGAAGTTTGGGCGTGTTTTGAAGAAGTTATCTCCATTTTAGTGATTTTCTGTGTTGCTGATTTTGCAGTTTCAGTGCAGGTCTGCATAACCAGATTGGTAAAAAATGGGGTTTGGGAGTTGAGTTTAAGCCTTGGAAGTCTAGAAGAGTATAGGGGAGTCCTTTACAATTATTGCAGCATGATATACTTTCTAATCACGTATGCTTGGCAGGCTCTCTTTGATATTGTAAGCTGAACAGTAGTACTGTCAGCCATTCATCTCTCATACTTAACTCATTGTAATTCCCACGATTGTGGAAGAGGTCGGCTTGCCGCCTATTACTTTACTACATTGCATTATCATGTTGCTGATTGGCTAAGCCGTCAACCTACTCCTGCTGAATAAGTGGTCGAGTTGCATCTTTGAATTCAGTATTGTACTTTCCATTCCAGTCCTCCCACTGAATAAGTGGTAGAGTGATTGCTTTCCTTTCAGTTACTTTTAGCAAGTTCTTGTTGCTAACAATCCCCTACGAGTATGCTCTCACCTTGCCCTTACTGGGATCTGGGTTGATCAGAAAGTCCAAGGTTCCCTTTAGCTGGTTTATGATTACACTAACGCTAATGGGTGTACTTAGCTGTGTAACAAAATGAAAAAATTGGTTGGGATATTTCAGATAAGAGCATATTATGCCAATAAAAAAACTCGAGCCAAAAAGGTTTGAAAAAATCATGAACCTAGACCTAGGTAGCATGAGCTCTTGGATAAAATTAGAAAAAGTGTTTTAAGGGTCTTCAAATGTCAACATAATGTGCACTTGGGAATTGAAACTCCTAAGTATTCCAAACGATATCCCAAACGAAAGCCTTGATCAAGAACACACCAAGCAAAATGATCTAGCTTAGTCTTAAGAATGGCATTTGAAACTATTTGAAACCCATGATTCTAGATTTATGGAGTGGAGTGACGAGAGCATCTGTAGTGATCTCCATAGATTAAATTTAATTAATGACACAAATTACACATTAGCAAGCATATAAAGATGACACGTCTATTGACTCAGTTACGCACCATGCGCTAAGCACTTCTAGGAGGTTTATGCGATCAAATGTCGCAACCAAGCAAAGTGAACTCAAGGCCCTAGTGCTGAACCTTAGGCTCTGATACCAAATGTAATGACCTCCATAAATTTAAATTAACAAATTACAAATTTACACATATTCCACATGAACAATCATATAAAAGTGACACGTATCCATTACTCAAGAAATAGAGACAAGGGTTTATATTATATCAAAAATATTTTAAGTACAAGGCCATCAACGTGATTGTACATAAAGGAACTCTTATTCCTTACATTAAACCACATGGTCGAGTACAAATATAATGCAACATGGGGCTTCTTGATGGGATCTTTCGATGCATGACCTTGTTGACCTCATCAAGGGTGAGAACATTGTTGGAGTGTGTTTCCACCCTACCATGAAGTGAAGCACTTCCTCAGAATTCTTCCTGTAAGAATACCTGACCCAGGTCGAGGAAAACCTAGACTTGCAAATCTGATTGGAGTAATGGAATTGTATAGTGACAAATCTACATATCATGAAAGTTGAAAGAAAACAAGGAACACTCTCTAGGATACACATATCGGTCATATAAGTTAACGTAGTAATTCATCTCCAACACTTTAGAGTCAACATTTACTCATAAGCATATAAGGCATAATCTTTTCATATCTCCACGATATTGTTCTGAATGGAAGTATTGCCATCATATTCATTCAAACTTTATGCATGCAAGCATATGAAAATATGACTAAATTCATGCTTCTGATTATCTTAAAACTATTGTAATTCTAAGATAATCAGAAGCATGAATTTAGTTATATTTTCATATGCTTGCATGCATAAAGTTTTAATGCATATGATGGCAATACTTCCATTAAGAACAATATCGTGGAGATATGAAAAGATTATGCCTTATATGCTTATGAGTAAATGATGACTCTAAAGTGTTGGAGATGAATTACTATGTTAACTTATATGACCGGCATGTGTATCCTAAAGAGTGTTCCTTGTTGTTTTCTTTCAACTTTCATGATATGTAGATTTGTCACTACACAATTCCATTACTTCATTTAGATTTGCAAGTCTAGGGTTTCCTCGAGCTGGGTCAGATATTCTTCTTACAGGAAGAATTCCGGGGAAGTGCTTCACTTCGTGGTAGGGTGGAAACGTGCTCCAACAATGTTCTCGCCCTTGATGAGGTCGAAGAGGTCATGCATCGAAGGATCCCATCAAGAAGCCCCATGTTGCATTATATTTGTACTCGACCATGTGGTTTAATGTAAGGAATAAGAGTTCCTTTATGTATAGTCGTGTTGATGGCCTTGTATTTAAAACATTTTTGAAATAATATAAATCCTTGTCTCTGTTTCTTGAGTAATGGTTACATGTCAGTTTTATATGATTGTTCATGTGGAATATGTGTAATTTGTTAATTTAAATTTATGGAGGTCATTACAGCATATAACTTCTATACTATAGGAAAATTGGGAGAAGGCGAAATATATCTCTTGCAGGGAGTGTGATTGTTAAAAAGAGTGGCAAGATACCACTTCCAATCTTTCTACCAAGGCTTAGTGGGACATATGCCAATTTTGTGTTGCAAGTGACAAGTAGCTGCCTGCAAGTTTTCTTGGAAGGTCTCTTGACCTTGATTACTTAAATTATACTTGGCCTTGGCTTCAATCCATGAAATCTAGGAGCAAGTGGTTTTGGAAAAGAGATCAATAATGATCATGATATCTCATTTAAAGAATTGAGAGCATGAATCCAAGGTAGTTCCACAAATGGCACATTATAAAAAGTGATGAGTAGGGACCGCAAAATGGAATGATGGTTGACTAAAAGTTCATCCTTCATTTCATACAAGACAAAAGTTGATAGCTTCCTAAGCCTTTCAAATACTCTTGACCACCAAGATGCCTTGAATCTTGACAAGAACTTTTATAAAAACAATGGAATAAAATAGAAGATTTTTCCACATAGCATGACCAATGGAAGACCAAAAGAAATGCAATACCAAAGAAAAATATTCCAAGCCTTGGCACCATCAACAACTAGATAATCCACGTAGCAAAAAGTGGTGTTCCTTGTTGTTGCACATCCAAGAGGCCACAACTACCAAAATCCCTATGAAAGCCTTTAACTTGCTCAAACTGGCCCAAATAAAGTCTTGGAGGAAATTTTTCAACCTCTTTTAAGAGGCCTTGGAAGGAGCCCAACAAGAAGAGTATAAAAATGGGCCACAAGCACCTTTCAGTAGATTTGGAACTCGCCAACCAAAGAAGTGGTTTGGTGATCCAATGGGTAGGTTTCTTAAAATTTTCAATGACAAATTTATCAGAAATTTTGGGCAAAATAGAAGCATGCAAATATTTTAAACAAATAATATCATTCTTCATTTTTCCATTCAAATACAATACACTTATATAAGATTTTAATCTCCTACATTATAGGAAACTCTTGAAACAACTTTCCCAAATATATTGAGTTGTTTTAACAACTCAACATATTCGTACCACTAATACAATAACCTATATACCAAACTATAACAAACATAATTATTTTATGCATCCTATGATGCAATATTCCTAAAACCCCCCCATATTGCATCATTCTCTAAATGGGGATAGTGAACCAATAATATTTGATGACCACGCACAGTAGTTCATCATAAGGCATGAATAGGAACATACACATCTACTCATGACAAGCAATGGTAGAACTAGCCTCACCACACTAATTGTACTTTCATCCAAGGATAGAGACAAACACATCTACCCATGGAACCAAGGATAGGGACTAACATATCTATCCAAGGTCTTACAACAAGTTTGGATAGGGACAAACACATCTATCCAACAACAATGTTGTGAACAAGGATACACATCTACTCACAACAATTATGTTTGGGGACAAACACATCCAATCATAATTACCCAACAAATGTGATTGGGGACAAACACTTCCAATCACCTACACCATCTTGTGAATGGGGACAAACACATCCATTCACAAACAATCAACAATTGTGATTGGGGACAAACACATCCAATCACAAATACAAACTTTTTGATTTGATTTAGAAAATATATTCCTCATTGTTTTTCGTGTGGAGGGTCTTTAGTAGCCACTTCAAAAAGGCATTCTTCATCATCATCTGCAGCCAATGCCTTATTTGTATTTGGCTTGCCTTCAAGTAGATCCTTGGCATGTTGAATACAATTCATGATAATGTGGTCCTTTTTCTTGCAATAGTAGCACAAAGTTCTATCCTTGAAATAACGGTTTCCCTTTGATGTTGAAGAATTGGATTTAAAGGAATGGTTGGGCTTTGTTTTTCCCAAACATTGCAGTCTCCTCTATAGCTAAGTCCATTTTCATAGCTCCTTCATCAATTAAAGTAGATATTGTATCTTCTAGGTTGGCATCTACTTTGTTTAATGTAAAAACAATGTTACCATAGCTAGGAGGCATGCTATTTAACAAAATAGCTTTTGCATCATCATCGTCTACTTTAGCATTTATCCCAGCTAGTTGATTCAATAGGGAATAATACTTATTGATATGGTGAACAATGTTGTCACCTGCCATCTTTTTTAGCATGGACAATTTCTGCTTTAATCCCATCTTTGCATTCAATGCTTTTGATCCAAACAAAGCATTGAGATCATCCCATACTTGCTTTGAGGTCTTTGATAAATCAATATGGTGGAGGTATGCATTTGAAAGTCCAAGACCAATCAAAGCTATTACTCTTCGATCGTTTGCAGTCCATTTTGTACTCCCATCAGCATCAGTTGGCTTTGTTGCTGCTTCACTTACCACATCCCATAGATCCTTTTCGATAAGATTGATTGTAACTTGATTTGCCATGTGTGGAATTTTGAACCTTCAATTTTTTCTATCAATGTGTTGCTTTTCTCCATTAAAAGAAACACTATTTGACCCCCCCTATAATCTAAATAATATTGAAGGTGTCGGATTCCACCAATAATGCACCCTTAATTTTGATTTTTTACACTACTATATTTGAATCTTATTAAATTTAAGATATAAATCTCCCACTTATAAATATATAGAAAAGAGAGAAATAAATGCATGGCAATTATTTTATATCCTAAGGGAGGTAAAAAATATGTCAAAAAAAACTTACACAATTCTGAACATATCATTATTTGGACTCAAAATATGACCTGTTGTGGAATCTCTAGTTTGACTCTTCATGATATTGAAAATGTGAAGGAAGTCATTGTAGATCTGCACCATTGCAGTAGTCTTGCACAGATTCAATACTTTTTCATACTAGATTGGCCTTGCGATCGGGGATACTCCTTTGTAGATGGTCACGGGTTTTAGAGTTCTCCACATCGGCCATATAATTCCGAAGAAGAGTTTGAGTCACTTTAATGAACATTCAAATTAATACCACGACCTATGTACTCATGCAAAGCTCGTTGCAATTGACCTTGCCTATACCTTGTGCAAATGTGATAGCAGCTAGCATGGGAGAGATGAGTATTTGCCTTAAAAAAATTGAAAATCAATGCATATTTAAACCTATGCCTGCTCAAGCAAAGAGGCTGCAGATTATACCAAGCCGCCTTTGTAGTGTCACCAGTACATTCAATAACATCAACTTCTACATGGGAATGGGCTGTGTGAAAGCCAACATCCAAATTTGATCCTGTCCAAACGCCGTTCAAGAAATCAGAAATACTTGCCTGAAACAAGAAGAAATCAGTAATTTCTTTCCACAGGTTGAGTCGATTCAGAGGTCAACTTGATTCATGGGTCGATTCCCTCAAGAAATAATAGGCACAAGAAATGATATTGCTCTGATACCATATCAAAAATTTTGTGCAGAATATAAGCATGCAAATATTTTAAACAAATAATATCGTTCTTCATTTTTCCATTCAAATACAACACACTTATATAGGAGTTGAATCTCCTACATTATAGGAAACTCTTGAAACAACTTTCCCAAATATATTGAGTGGTAACAACTCAACGTATTCATACCACTAATACAATAACCCATAGTGTACATACTCTCCGATTACTCTCCAAGTAGCTGAGTAATCTCCAAAAAATTTGCTTGCATAGTAATTTCTGCTTTTACTCTCAGGCAGTATGCAGATGGATTTTCTCCCATCAAATTATCGACTAATCGCTAATAGCTCGCAAAAAACCCACAAACTTGGCATGTTTGTGTGTGCATAAATATGTCTGTGTGTGTATAAGTGTGCAAACTTGGCATCCTGTGTATGTTTATAGATATATATGTGTGAATAGTGCAATCTTGAGTATACACATACATAAATATCCACACACATTTGCCGAGTATTTGCCGAGTATTTTTCGAGTATTTGCCGAGTTTTTCCCGAATCAAAATTTTTGAGCTTGCCGAGTACTCTCTGATTTCGAGCATGTAAACTATGCAATAACCTATATACCAAACTATAACAAACATAATAATTTTATGCATAATTATTATATGCATCCTATGATGCAATATTATTCCTAACAAAATTGCCATAGGGAAGGAGAGGCCTAGAAAGCAAAGGGAATGGTCAAGAATTGAAATGTTTCTCCCTGATCCATCTATTTATAACCAAAGGATTTAAGCCAAGCAAACACTCAAAGGAAGTATTGCATATAACTTTGCATTTTCTTCCACTAATTGCCAAACCCTAATGCAAGACAAAAAGTGTCAAGGCATTGAAGGGCATTTTTGACATTAGATTCATCCTCCATAACGGTGAGAAAGGATTCATCCATAAAATAAACATTCACCACTTGTTGGGAGGAGTTGGAGGGAAGGAAATTGCCTCAAACAAGCTTCTTAGAGATGGCATTGGCAAGGAGTAACTAAAACCTTAACTACAAGGAAATAACAAAACTCTTAACTAAAAGGACATACAACATAGAGTAGTGTAATATCCCCATTTTAACCCTATGCTTTTCAGTGGCGGATAGCCCATTTTCGGAGTTCTGTGGGCTACTTAGAGGCAATTTTAGGATTTCCAAGATTCTTGGAGGTTTCTCGTCTATTTTTCAAGGGTTCTTTGCAAGAGTTTGTCTGTATGATTTTTGGGTATTTTTGGGTTTTCAATGAGCTTTGGTGGCCAGTTACATGCATTTTAGCCAGTGCCTATTTTTGGACTTACTATTTTAGTAAGTTACGGTGGCTACCCAAAATGTGCTCAAATGGTGTTTGGAGTCACTTATTATTGTAATGTCCCCTTCTCGCTCCTGAGCAGTGTAGTGTTCAATTAGCCCATTCCAGAGTTCTCATAGGCTAGTTGATGTGGTTAGGGGACTCAGTGGCCAACATTGGAGTTCAGTGTTGGGGTTTCCGGAGGGCTTTCTATTTATAAAGGTGGCCGGTTATGATGTTGCTATCTTCAGTTGGTCACAATGTTCTTCAGTGGTCATCAGTTTCGCTCAGTTTTGGCATTTGGTATACACTTACTATTTTTAGTAGTGCTATTTATAGTAAGTCATCTTTGGGGGAGTTGGTTCTAGGCCAGTATGTACGTAGCAGTATTATTTCTCAGTTGATTTTTGAAGAGCCTAAGGTTGCAGTAGTTGATATTTGTTTAATTTAGTTACTTAAGTTGTTTTATAAAGTTATTTTATAAACTTAAGTTGAGGGGTTGAGTGGTCATTCAAAAAGTACCATGGCCTAGGCGTACAACTTAAAAGTTGCTTTTAAGGATTTATTAATATTATATTTCCTCTTATGTGGGACGCCTAAGGGGGAAGATGAATCAAAATGTTTAAACTTTCAAAAGGCTCAAGAAGGGCGTTGGTTTCTAGGAAGAATTTGAGAAGCTTTTGAAGTCTTGTCCCCCTAGCTTCTTTATATTCTCATTTTGGCTCTCATTTGGCTATCTCCATTTTGGCAACATAACAAAATGCTACTGGATTTCTTCTAGATTGCTTGGGCTGCGAATTGAGGACGAAAACCCTCTTCGTTTGGGTCGGTTTCAGTGGTCAAATATCCACCCTAATCAGATAGTGGTGATTCTACAGTAGGGAACAATCAGTGTTTCATAGAGTTCGATTTTGGTGATAGAAAAGATGAAGATTTATTAGTATTTTTGATGAGTTTTTGGTGTCGTTTGATTGCTTTAAGTTTGGTGTGGCTTTTTGAAGATTTTGGTGTGATTTTATTTAGTTTCTGGGTGCTTTTGTTCATGGACCTGAATCTGGTTTTTGACTCATAACTCTTAAGTTGGAAGCGAAATGGGTATTGGAGCAATGGATGACCTATCTCATGGCGATTCCAAAGAGTATAGGATTGCATATTTTGGTTGAGAATTGAATTTATTAGAGAGAAACGACCCTTTTAAGGAGGACGCCCCAGTCACAGCATAAACCCCAGTTTATCACCAGCAAAGGTGTGCTTTCTATTGTTTATTGTTGGTGACTGAATTTAGTGGCTTGGACGTTGGAGAAAAGAGGAGTTTGGTTTCCACGACCTTGAAGATGATCGATGCCCATTATTAGAACTTCATTGCTGCTGATACAAGTCATTACCAGGTCTGCAACCTTCTATATCAGGTCTGATATCTCCATGTAATAATCTGATTACAAACTGGAAATGAATGTTATGATATTTATTGCAATCTCTATTTAAAAGGCATTTTTCTCTAGTGTTTCTTGTTCATTGCAATCACTTCTTATGATATATACATCTGCAAAACGCATGTGATACAAACATAAACATATCATTGAACAAAGCAAACCAGCAAACAAGGGTTTCATAAAGAAAAAAAATTAGGGGTGTATGTTACAATGGTATCAAAGCCAAATCCTTCTTGTCATCCTATGTGGTCATAAGAAAACAACACTTTTCATTCTATGAGCGCAAGAGAACAAAGGTATATATAGAGGGAGATTAGAAAAGGTCATTGGCAGCCCCCACCTATTCCGGAAGGTCAGACAATATCAGGTGTTTTTAAGGCTCATTGGGAGGCTTCTCAGGATACATAAATGCAGTTGGATCAACCTAGTGGTGAGGACATAACCATAGGCTATGTGGCTGATAGAGGAAAGGGGAGAGCAAGATCAATTAGTCCAGGAGCTAGGATGAAGAAAAAATTTGACACGATGATGGATATGATGTCTCAACTATTGGGGAAGATTGGGCAAAATATAGTGGTGCAGACTACTCCTAACAATCCATAGGTTAACACAACACACATAGGTGAACATAGTGCTTCAAATCAGGAAAGTGGTAATGGGGGACAGCATACTACAATTGATTCACATATTTTCTCTAGGCCCTTTCAGCTCACTTTCTTAACCAGGGAGACATCTCAGCTCGATCTAGATAACTCCCTACCATTTGTGGACAGTTTAAGGGAAGGGTATGCTGAGTATGAGACACTTCCTGAGGCCATTAAGGCAAACCTATCTTACAATGAATTCTTGGACCAGAAGAGGAAAAGAAACGGAGGTAGACATGATCAGAGAGGACCAGTAGTGCAGAGAGACTTACAACATGCTATCAGTAAGGTAACACTTGCACAATTTCATGGGAGTGACAGTTGCACAACTAGGGCCTGGATATAGAAGCTTGACAATTATTTAGTCCTTAGACCCATGGCGGAGGATGAGGCAATTAACTTTGCCACGTTACATTTGGACAGGGTAGCACATGAGTGGTGGTACCATGGCCTAGCCACCTTGGGTCATAGGTTTATCACTACTTATGCTGAGTTTATCACTAGACTCATTGAAAGATTTGACAAGAAGGACCCTAAGATTCATTTCAGAGAGCTGGCCTAGCTTAAGCAATATGGCACGGTAGAGGCATACATAGCAGAGTTTCAGAGGCTTTCAATGATGGTTACAGGTATTATGGAGAGGTGGATGGTGGTATTATTCAGTGAAGGTCTTATGGAGCCACTGAAGAAGTGGTTTAAGGCATTTGACCCACCAACTTTGCAAGAGGCCATGAAGAAAGCAAGAAGTATATGTTGATGTTATAGCAGCTATGGTCTGCACTTCATTGCACGAATTCCAAGAAGAAAGTGCAAATTAAATGTGTAGCCATTCGGCTATTTAATTTATATCAAACAATAAATATAAAAGCATAAAGGGCCGACCTTATTGATTTGCATTTATCTATTATTGTTTGGGCCGACCTCATTTGTATTTAACATTTTATTATGTTTCCCTAAAGAGGCCGACCTGCGCCTTATGTTGTATAAATACAAGGTCATTTTGTCATTGTAACACATTCGATTATTCAAGCAAGTTCGCATTTCTTCAAGAGCAGAATTCGCACTTCTTAGCAGCAGTCCGAGTTCAAGGAAGGTCATACTCATTTTGTATCTAGTGCATCTAGGAGAGGTGCGACTTTGTTATATCCATTGCTGGCCATTGTTGGGCCTGAGTTGTAAGCAGATTTCTGCCATTGTTCTACTTTATATAAGAGATTCAATTGCTGGGTTTTTCTCCCTCAAGAGGAGGGTTTTCCCAGGGTATCTTTGTGTGTTCATTGTCTTATGTGTTGCAATTATATTAAGTGCTTTCATTGTTCAATCTGATCTAAGAAAAACTAACAGTATGGAGTGGGTTGCCCCTAAAGCAAAAATTCAGTCCAAACCTTTTATGCACAAAAAAGATAAGAGACCTTTCACTCAAGACACTTCACAGTAGAAAAAAACAGTCACTAGGTTTGATGGAGACACTTTAAATGACCTCAGAAAGAAGGGTCTATGCTTCAAGTGTACAGAAAAGTGGTCTAAGGATCATGTATGTGCAAAAGGGGCTATAATGCATCAAATAGAGTACTATTCAATAGAGGAAAGTGGCTTAGAAAGTTCAGACCAGCAATCTGATTTTGATGAAAAAGAGGAAGAAGAGCCACAAGAAGAGGTTGAAAAAGGGGAACCAAAGGAGTGTAAACTTGCCCAGTTATATAGCTTTCAGAAGAATGAGTCCTTACACATTAGAGGAGTCCTTAAGGGGTAGCGGATGATAGCTTTGATGCGGGACTTGTAGCGCGTAGGGGACTCCAGACATAGGAGGTTGATGGGTTCAAAGTGATGGTTGCAGATGGTTTCACCATTAATTGCACTCGAATGATTCCACAACTTAGCATTCAATTGGGTAACCACGAGTTCAAAGATGACTTCTATATGGTTGGCATTGGGGATACAGATGTAGTGATGGGCATCCAGTGGTTACGTTCCCTAGGAGAGATCACTCTCAATTTTCAGACCTTAGAGATGAAGTTTAAATTAGAGGGTAAGAACGTGATATTGAGAGGGATATCTAATGGAGGGCCTTGAGTTGTTTATTGTAAGCGTATGGAGAGGCTTTTCAAACATGACCAAGTGGAGTGGGCAACAGAGTGTATAGTCATGCTCGCGGTTGCAGAGGAGCATAAACGTTCATATCTACCTGACATACAGGCTTTGTTTACTAAGCGAAGGAAGGTATTTGGTAGTATACCTCCTGGGAGGCCACTTGACAGAGGTATAGAGCACATCATTGAGCTAGAGGAGGGCACTAAAGTAGTTATCACTACACCATACAGGCACCCTAAGAGACACACGGACGAGATAGAAAAGGCAATTAAGGAGTTTTTGGACATGGGGCATATCAGATTGAGCAAGAGTCCATTTGCTTCTTCAGTGGTGTTAGTGAAGAAGAAGGATGGGATTATGCGCATGTACATAGATTACAGGGCACTCAATAAGAAGACTATTAAAAATAGATATCCCATCCCACGGATTGATGAGCTCATTGATGAGCTACATGGAGAGACTTAAGGTCTAGTTATCATCCTCCTAAAGTTAGAGAGGAGGACATTGAGAAAACAACATTCAGATGCCACTATGGACATTTTGAGTTCTTTGTTATGCCCTTCGTATTGACTAACGCTCCTGCTACTTTTCAGTCTTGCATGAAGAGTGTCTTCAACAATAGTTGTGTAAGTTTGTCTTGATATTTTTTGATGATATTCTTATTTACAGCAGATCATGGGAGGAGCACTTGAGACATTTAGATGAGGTGTTGAGTATTTTGGAGGGTGAGTCTTTATTTGTGAAGGAGTCCAAGTGTGAATTTGGCATGACAAAGTTGTTGTATCTTGGACACATTATCAGCTCAAAGGGAGTCAACGTTGATCTTGAAAAGATAAAAGCAATTCTTGATTGGCCTCCACCTACAAACCTTACACAGTTGAAGGGATTTTTCGGGCTTTGTGGTTTCGTCAAGGGATTCTCACAGTTGGTTGCCCCACTTACTGATTTAACCAAAAAGGGGGCATTTGAATGGTCAGAATCAACGCAACAAACTTTTGATAGATTCAAGCAGTTGATGAGCACGTGCCCAGTCTTAGCTATTCCAGATTTCTCCAAGCGTTTCGAGCTTGAGTGTGATGCCTCAAGTGAAGGCATAGGTGCAACTCTCATGCAGAATAAACACCCTATAGCTTTTGAGGGCAGGAAGTTGAGAGGAGGTGAGAGAGCTTACTCCATTTATGACAAGGAGATGTTGGCAATCATGCATGTACTTGCCAAGTTTAGACAATACCTTGTAGGGGGCATATTTGTAGTGAAAACATATCATAACAGCTTTAAGTATTTTCTTAATCAAAGGGATCTTAATGAGAGGCAGTAGAAATGGGTAAGCAAACTTCAGGGATATGACTTTGACATTGAATATGTCAAAGGGAAGACGAATGTAGTGGCTGATGTTTTGTCTAGAAGACCACATTTGAGCTTTATTTTAGTCATAGTAGTAGATTGGAAGGAAAAGATAAGAGGCTGATTATGCACTAGCAAACAACATACTTGATGGGTCTTTATAGGATGATAGATACTAGGTGAAGGATGGCGTCATTATTTATAAGGATAGAATATGGTTGACTCCTAATTCTAAGGTGAGAGAGAACATATTTAAGGCATTCCATAACATTCTGATGGTTGGTCATCTAGGATATTATAAGACATACAGGTAGATCGGTGAGAGATTCTCATGGAAAGGGATGAAATATGACATATTAAAGTACGTCTGTGAGTGCCTAGTATGCCAACAGAACAAAGATGAGCATACTTATCCTGTTGGTTTGTTGCAGCCCCTTCCCATTCCTACTTAGAAATGGGAAAACATATCAATGGATTTCATCATAGGGCTTCCGAAGGTGTAGGAGAAGGATAGTATTTATGTGGTAGTGGACAGATTGTCTAAATTTGCACACTTTTTTGCTATATCAACAGGGTTTACAGTAGTGCAAGTGGTAGATTTATTTTTTAGGGAGGTATTCAGGCTTCATAGGACACCCAAGACCATTGTTAGTGATAGGGACAAAAAATTTATGAGTTTGTTTTGGCAGGAGTTATTCAGATTATGTGGTACGGAGCTGAACCTTAGCACTAGTTACCAGCCTCAGACTGACGGGGAAACTGAGGTGGTGAACAAGTGGGTGGAAGGTTATCTACGCAACTATGTATCAGGGCAGCAGAAGGCGTGGGTTAAGTGATTCCACCTAGGAGAGTATTGCTATAATTGTACCTTTCACATGTCTATTCGGATGTATCCATTCATGGCATTATATGGTTATGAAGCTCCTAACTTTGTTGATTTACTTTTTGGAGATTGCAGAGTGCCTAGAGCCAGAGATCTTCAGGAGAGTTAGGACATTATGAAGTCTCTGAGAGAGAATATACAACATGCTCAAAATCAACAAAAACTATATGCTGATCAACACCGTGTTGAGTGTGTTTTTGAGGTTGGAGACATGGTTTACTTGCGGTTGGAGCCCTATAGATAGTCCACTCTCAAGAAGACTGGGTCAGAAAAGCTTAAGCCTCCGTTTTGTGATCTTTTCAGAGTCATCGGGAGGATTGGAAAGGTGGCCTATGAGCTGGAGCTACCTGAGAATAGCAAGGTGCATAATGTCTTTCACGTCTCTCGCCTTAAGAAGGCACTTGGTTGGAATTTGGTTCCTTCTATAGAGTTGCCTCCTTTGGATGAGGAATGCAAGTTGATTCTGATTCCTGAGGCTATATTGGAGGTCAGAGAGTGTACATTGCAAGGAAGGGTGGTCAAGGAGTATTTGATTAAGGGAAAGAATTTGCTAGTGGAGGGCGCTACCTGGGAGAGTGAGCATATATTACAGCATCCTGAGTTGCGATTGCTGGAGGGCAAACAATCTTGGGAAAAACGGACTACAATGTCTCCTTCTCGCTCATGAGCAGTGTAGTGTTCAATTAGCCTATTCCAAAGTTTCCTTAGGCTAGTTGATGTGGTTCGGGGACTTAGTGGCCAGCATTGGAGTTCAGTGTTGAGATTTCCGGAGGGGTTTCTATTTATAGTAGTGGCCGGTTATGATGTTGCTATCTTTAGTTGGTCACAGTGTTCTTTAGTGGTCTTTTGGCGTGTGGTATACACTGACTATTTTTAGCAGTGCTATTTATAGTAAGTCATCTTTGGGGGAGTTGGTCCTAGGCCAGTATGTACACAACAGTATTATTTATCAGGTGATTTTTGGAGAGCCTAAGGTTGCAGTATTTGATATTTGTTTAATTCAGTTACTTAAATTGTTTTATAAAGTTATTTTATAAACTTAAGTTGAGGGGTTGAGTGGTCATTCGAAAAGTACCATGGCCTAGGCGTACAACTTAAAGTTGTTTTAAAATGATTTATTAATATTATATTTCCTCTTATGTGGGACGTCTAAGGGGGAAGATGAATTAAAATGTTTTAAATTTTTAAAAGGCTCAAGAAGGGCATTGGTTTCTAGGAAGAATTTGAGAAGCTTTTGAAGTCTTGTTGCACTAGCTTCTTTATATTCTCATTTTGGCTCTCATTTGGCTATCTCTACTTTGGCAACATAACAAAATGCTGCTGGATTTCTTCCAGATTGCTTGGGCTGCGAACTGAGGACGAAAACCCTCTTCGTTTGGGTTGGTTTCGGTGGTGAAATATCCATCCTAATCAAATAGTAGTGATTCTACAACAAGGAACAATCAGTGCTTCACAAAGTTCGATTTTGGTGATAGAAAAGATGAAAATTTATCAGTATTTTTGATGAGTTTTTGGTGTCGTTTGATTGCTTTGAATTTGGTGTGGCTTTTTGAAGATTTTGGTGTGATTTTATTTAGTTTCTGAGTGCTTCCGTTCATGGATGTGAATTTGGTTTTTGACTCATAACTCTAAGTTGGAAGGAGAAATCGAAATGGGTATTGGAGCAATGGAAGACCTATCTTATGGCGATTCCAAAGAGTATAAGATTGCATTTTTTGGCTGAGAATTGAATTTATTAGAGAGGATCGACCCTTGTAAGGAAGACGCCCCAGTCACAACATAATCCCCATTTTATGACCAGCAAAGGTGTGCTTTCTATTGTTTATTGTTGGTGACTGAATTTAGTGGCTTGGACATTGGAGAAAAGAGGAGTTTGGTTGCGAAGACCTTGAAGATGATCAATGCCCATTAATTGAACTTCATTGCTGCTGATACAAGTCATTACTAGGTCTGCAACCTTCTATATCAGGTCTGATATCTCCATGTAATAATCTGATTACAAATTGGAAATGAATGTTATGATATTTGTTGCAATCTCTATTTAAAAGGCATTGTTCTCTAGTGTTTCTTGTTCATTGCAATCACTTCTTATGCTATATACATCTGCAAAACGCATGTGAAACAAACATAAACATATCATTGAACAAAGCAAACCAGCAAACAGGGGTTTCAAAAAAATAAATCAGGGGTGTATGTTACAATTATTTTTAGCAATATGCTATTTTTAGTAAGTGCTATTTCTGGCAGTGGGTTCTGGCAATAGTTCAACACTGGATTACTATTTTTGGCAATGGTGGCTGTTTCAGTGGTTGGCATCTTGATATTTTTAGCAGTTGGCCTCTCCACTATCCTTGGAGTTTGGAAATAGAAATATTGCAACTTAAGTTATTAAGTCAGAAAGTTCAAAAGGATAAAATATAAAATACAACTTGAGTTATTATTGGCCCCTTTGTACCCCACGCCTAGACTCAACAACTTTAAGTTGCTTTTAGGAAGGGGAAATTATATTTCCTAAGTTGGACGTACAAATGGAGGGATAAGTGAAAATTAAATTAAAAATTATATTTTCTCATGTGTGGCGTCCCCTTTTGGAGGGAAAAGGAATTCAAATTCATGGGTCTCAAAAGCTATTTATATGCCCTCTCTTGCTCTCATTTGGTTATGCAATTTGGAGATAAAGTTATGCTACCGGATTGGAATTAGAGTATTCTTTCTTGAATCTTTGGAGGACAAAAACCCTCTATAGGTTGCTGGGTTCGGATTTGAAAGACAATCCCTAGTTGGTGGAATGTGATTGCATTCAGTAATCACCATTGGAGCTTAACGTTGATGGTTTGTTTTCAGTTTTGGTTACTTATGATGAATTCTAGCTATGTTTTGGTATGATAACTATTTGTGCAAAGGATTGGGTGCATTTTGGAAGCGATTTCTTGGAGTTTCAGATTGCTGGTTGCTATTTCCAAACCTTTGGATTTACCGTTGTTTTACTCATGCTGATCGGAGGATTGAATATCATTTTGTGGGTGTTGGTTCATTTGCTCCCTTTGCCTAGGCCACCCCCTTCTTGCAAAATTTGGGAATTTTTGAGAGTGGGGGATTTTTTACTTGCTGGTCGCCCATCTTGGGAGGCCGTACTTGTGGCTGAAGGTGTCTTGGATTCCATGCCAATGCGTTTCAATCTTGTTGGTGGTGGCTTGCTACTTGTTTTGGGTTGCCTAGCTGAGACAAATCATTTTCAAGTGATTTGGCTTCATTCAAATGAGTATTGGAGGAGTTATGTTGTTTCTAAGGTTGCTGATTTGAGATTCGAACCTATTGTTCGTGCATATCAGATCCTTGTTTTGATTATGAGACCTAATGCCTCCGCCAATTTGTCCTTCTAATGAACTCAACTCGATTGATCTTGAGGTATACTTGTTCTATTCTATTGGGGTGTTCACATACTTATATTCTAGCATCTTGGTAGGGTGTTTACTTCTCATTTCTGCCATTTATCTCTCATAGCAACAAATTGTAATGATTTGATTTGTTTATGTTGAGCTCATTGTAAAACCATCGGTAGTACCATTGGTGAATGCTCTTGTATATGCTTATTACTGACCCCACTGAACAAGTGGTTGCTCCCACTGAAAGGTGGTTGAGCCTTTGATTATTATACTTCACTCCGATTGAACAAGTGGTCGAGTTTTCCTTTCATTTCTTGTAGCCCACTAAAAAGTGGAAGTAGCTGGCTATGCTACCAAGTGCTTTACTGTAATGTTCCCCCTTAATTTTTTTTCTTTTTAACACAATGAAACCAACATCAAACCACTGATTAGCATTAGCTCCAAAACAAACTAGCTTGCAAATAACCCTCACCAAGAATGTTCACCAAGATCCCAGTGTGGACGAGGTGATAGCATATGGTTCGGGGATCGTTAGCAACAAAATTGAACTGAAAGTACATTCATCTGCTAACAACAGGCATCCACAAGCCAGTGGGGATACTCCACTTATTCAATGGGAGAGATTATTAAAAATTGAAAGGCAGCAAGCCAAGCATGAATCCTCACTTCCACTTATTCAATGGGGGGAATATATTCCACACTACCACTTATTTTCGTGGGGGGAATTAACTACAATGAAAGATAATTATTTTAAACTCAACCACGTCTTTGTGGGAGTGTATACAAACATAAAATTGCAACAATAATTAAATAGCTGTTAGTACTACTAACTAGCTTTACAAATAATGATTTTCAGCTGCAAACATCAAGAGATTTTCAATTAAAATCACAAGGAGTTAGAGTATAAACATCTAACTAATACAATATGAGAAAGATATGGAAATTGAGCTCATAATAGCAATATACTTGAAAAATACTAAGTCTGATAAGAAACAGCATAAACAGAAAATTAGACCTGGAACATGAAAACTCATTGAAATGGACATATCTTCTCCGATACAGATCGGAATGGTCCCAAACCATATCCAAACAACAGCTAGGAGCTAGGTGTCCAAACTCCATTGAGAAATTGAGCCAAAAATAGAAGGAAACAAAAGGCGTGAATTCCAATGCACTCCAAGAGATGGTATAGCCTTCAGGAAGGGTCAACCTTCTCTCAAAAATCAGAAACTCAAAGATAAAATCTGCAAACTTGCAGAAATAGGCACCCTCCACAATTGCACAGCTTGGGCTAGTACCCAAAATGAAACAAAAATCAATGGTGAAGCTATCAACATAAAACCACTTCAGCCATGACGTTCAATAGCAAAAATTAACAAGTTATACAACAATAACCTGTTTATAGATTTTAGAAATTATATCCATTCTACACTTCTGTGTGAAGCACGGTCCCAATTAACCACCTAGGAAGCCATAGTTTCAGGCCAAAAGGATGGATTGATTTGCTAAGCTTCCCCTTAGCCATGTTCTGGATTCAGTCCAACAACATAACTTTATCATAAAATTCCAACTTAATCAGCTCTCCACAAAGCATCAATATATAAGCTTCAGTTGGGCAAATGAATCAATTGTAACACCCACAAAGAAAACTCTTCATCTTGCACAAAGGGACGCCCAACTCCTCAAAGCTCTTTTTAAAAATATTAAAATACTTTATTATCACCTCCCTAGGCTCCACTTTAAAATTGCAACAATAAGACATTTAAATAAACATTAAATGCTCAAGTGGTTGAACCCTTAATCTCCCCATCTTTAAAACTATTTGAAGTCTTTAAGCTTAGGCGTGGGGTAGAACTTCAATACATAAAATTGACTAAGTTTGGAACTCAGTCCAAGGAGGGATAGAAGCCAAAGCCAAAACCAATGCTCAAACTGATTTTGCCAGAAATAGAATGATGACCTGAGCTGATCCAAGATGGAGATGATGCCACTGCCACAAATAGACTTACTAAAAATAACAAATGCCAAAAATAGTAAGTTAACTTCAAAGTTTCAAACTCAACAGAAAGCCAAACTGTTTAGCTACACTGCCCAAAATAGAAATGCGAACTGTAGATGATTGAGCTATTGCTAGAATGATACTTCCATAAATAAACTTACCAAAAAATAGAAAACTGCTATAAATAGTAAGCTTGCAAAACTTCATTTGAACATCAACTGAGCAGTAAATCATGACTTACTATAAATAGTAAGTGTTTCCAAACGCCTTTTGAGCACAAACCGGGAAGCCAACATGACTTACTATAAACAGTAAGCGCCTGAAAAGGTTGTCAGATGGAGATGCATGTTATACCATTCTGAAGCTCTCTGAAAACCTAGAAAAACTCAAAAACCTTTTTTGCATGCAAAGTATTTGCCAGAATTGCATGTCATATTCTTAATATGCATGTTACCTCATCCTGAAGCTCTCCAAAAACCCAGAAAGCTCCACCAGACATGCATCAAAAACTCTCGCATGCAAGCCCTCAAAACTGCATCTGAAACCTCCTATAAAATAGGAAACCCTAATTTCTAATTTTGCTTAGCCTACAAGTTTTCGAAAATAGGCTAAATCCAACTGAAAAGCGTAGGGCTAAATTGGGGACATTACATTTACTTTAGTTTACTTTCTTGTAGCCCGTTGAAAAGTGGAAGTGGCCGGTTTTTCCGCCAAGTGCTTTACTCTCCCTATTGA
The DNA here is from genome assembly GCA_007115665.2 of Sequoiadendron giganteum. NCBI lineage: Eukaryota > Viridiplantae > Streptophyta > Pinopsida > Cupressales > Cupressaceae > Sequoiadendron > Sequoiadendron giganteum. Next base: position 199,426,633 of record CM021110.1, on the reverse strand, counting down.
CTGGCTTGCTGCCAATAGTCTTACTTGTTTACTTCCAACATTATTATTACATTTAGATCCCCTTACACCATATGCTCTCACCATGCCCTCTTTGGGTTCTGGGTGTTCAAAAAGTGAAGGGTTGCTTCCAGTTGTCTATCATTGCATATTGGGCTAACGCTAACGGGTGCAAGTTGTGAAAAATAAGGGTGGGATTTTACAAGGAGCAAGTGTAAAACCTTGGGAAATGGAGTGAAATTGACGCTTTTGTTTTGATTGTGTGCAATTGACAATAAAGCTAACAAAGTGCATTAGAAAAAAGCATTTGCATAGACTAAAGAAAACGAGGGCCAATGTCAAGAGTGCACAACGTGGAAAGAATGAAAAGCTATTCAATCCTCTCATAGGCTTATTCAAAATCAATTTTAAAGAAGATGGCCTATTGAATGGAATGTTGAGCCCATTCGATCCACTCCTAGACAACAATAAAGTTGTTGAAGTTATATATAATGAAATTGTTTTGCTTATTACATACCACCAAAGGGAGAAAATTTTGAATGAACAATGCTAAGGCTTTGGTAATGATCTTGTAGGAGACATTGAGAAGGGTGATAAGTCTCTAGTTGTAGATCACTAGATTTAGGTAGACTTTAATATTGCCATAATTAATAATAGGCTTTGAAGATTGGTTTTGATATGCTTCAAAATAAACTTGATATAAATCCTCACAAGCAATATCCTAGAGATTTTATAAAATAATAGGGGAAACTATCATAGTTTGGAGCTTTGTTATTTGCCATACTTAAAACTACCTTATGGGGGTCTTGCAATGAGAGAGGCTGATCACAAGCCCCCTATTGTGAAGTAGAGAGTCAACATGGGACCACATCAATACATTGTTCCAAGGCAAGCTTTCGTGTAGGGAAGGCTCTTAGGCCTAAAACAACTACTTGAAATGGTGAACAAAGGGCTAGATGATGAGGCAATTTTGTTAAAAGGGTGTTGGCCTCCTAAATGGTTTTGAATTTTTGAGAGGAGTGCTTTGTCCTCAAGGATTGAAAGATCTCCTTAGACACCCCATTGCCAACATTTTCTCGATGAATCTTGGCTTTGATTTGGGCTATTAAGCCAAGTAAGCATGAAAAATTTGTTTCTAGTGGCACAACTTGGCAACCTATAATTGCAACTACTGGGAAAAGGGTTGTGCTTCCAAATCAGAACAACGCGATTGAGCTTAGTGGACAAAGTGTCATAGGAGTGGTGGTGGATACAAGTGAGCTAGTGGTCATATATGCACAAAAAGTGCACCATGCATTTAATAGCGTCATTCCACCAATCAATCCACTTAGTCCCATGTTGAGGATGTTGCAACATGTTCTAGACATGTTGGAAGTGAGCAGCTATGGGTTGGTGATGGAGAAGGGAAGTGTTAAGAAAAAAATGTTTCCTCCATTAAAGCTTTCTTCAAAGTCAACTTAATACAAAATTGATTTGTATAATGATTGAAAAGTATAATGTTTAGTAGAGACTCCACTGAAAGGGAGAAAAAATTGACCAAAGAAAGAAAGGTTGAGCTAACAATATTGCCTTGTCAAGTCTCCTAATAAAACTATTTGATCTACTCTAAAGGTTGGACCAAGTGAACCAAATAGGTTCATGTTTTTGGTGTCTAATATTAGGGTTTCTCAATGTTTTAATTCATACCTTTCATTGCAACACAAATGGAAAAGATGTGAGGTAGAACTACTTTTCAAATTTAGAAGGTGAAGCTCCTTTTAAAATTAAACTAACATAAAACTAGACAATATATACTTGCAATTTACAATCTTTACAACGATTTGGGGTGGTTCACATTCATATTGAATAAACTTTAAATGTGTCTTTTTGGGTTTGCGTAGTGTAAAAGGCTGAGACACTCTTTCAACACAAAGCAATGGATTTTATGCTGGGTTGACTTGAAGAAAATCTCTATTGCTACATGCTTGCATTGTTCAACTAAATGTAGAGAGTGAATGATACAAGTACATTAACAGAGTTGAATAGGTTAACACATAAACACAAATGCTATGGTTAAATTAAATATATAGCTCAATACAAAAGTTAGGAGCTACACCTTCAAACTCACAAATTTTCTAAAACAATTTAATCCATAGCACACATAATGAACCATCTCAATAAACATTCATAAACAAGATTTGAATAATTGTCATTAAGTAAACAACAAAATCACAATAACATTGAATACTCCTTCAAAGCTATTTCATAACCATGAACCATAGTTACATAAAGTTAACATAGATATTCCTTGTTAATTGACTTGTTTGAATGATTACAACATGGAATTTTTAGACTTTGAATGAAAATATTGGCAGAAAGCTTCAAATTTTCATTCATTGCACACAAACACTTAAACAATTTAATCTAACTTTGAACTTGAATGACATTTCAGCAACATAAGTTTGGCATCAACTCTCGTTACATTGATTGTATAAATGACACATTTATAACCTTTAAGTTGTAGTTTCTTGAAGCTTTAAAAATAATAAAAAAAAATCTTTAAAATCAATTCTATCCTCATCCTCTAAAAATAATTAAAAATATTACTTTCTTTCCATTTTTGTAATAACTAACCTCTAATAGTTACAAAAGAAGCAGTTATAATGCCAATTTCAGCTAAAAGGTAACTAAATAACCACCAAATTAGGGTTTCCAAAAAGACGATAACGACCTGGAAGAAAATTAACTGCAAGGGCGTCATTAACTAACTAGGGTTTGACTTTTCTTTTAACGACTAAATATTTCATAATGAAGTAATTATTATAACATTCAGTTTTTCAGCTAACTTCTAAATTTAGTTTAGCTGAAAGAAACGTATAATGGAATTAACTGGAAAGAACATCCACAACTTTCCAATAGTAGGAAATCTATGAATCTTAACTAATTTCTCAATGCTTTCAAACAAAGCAACAATGATCAGTTTTTGAGCTAAGTAATCATTTTGTATTACAAGAGAGAGGAGAGTTTAGGAGTTTACCATTATGAAGCTGAAGCAGTTGATCTTGACATAGTCATCATGGGAAAAGGAGATATCATCAAGGGCTTTACCCCCCAACAGAAAACCCATTGGTCTCCCGTGTTCCTTTGACTAAGGAACCCGTCCCTTCACGAGGGTAGTTATCATGGATCACTTTATCATCATGCCTCTGAGCTTGGTGTCAAGGACCTATACCTTCTGATCGAACTTTACTAAGGGTACCTCCCAACTAGATATGTCACTCTGATCAATGGTATATCTGGTACTTGATAGCTGACAGATGCTGAATCTAGCATCGTACCTTGGCCAAGGATTTTATTAATAATGGCACACCTTTGCCGTCAACACTCTCACCCCTGCTCGACATTTAATATTCTTATCCTATTAATTTATAATTTCATAGATTCATCTTACATCATATGTTTACAATCAGGTGAAGTTTCTTTTCAAAATAACTGGTTTGTTTATCATTTTCTTTTATTCAAGGTTAAATCTTAACCATTATGTTTTATACATGAAAAGAGGCTAAATCTATATTGAGAATTTTAAGACTTATCATTTAAGCATCCCTTAAGGACTTGATGAGCAAAGGATTTGCTTAGGATCAACTTCCAAATAAGAGAGAAAAAGAGAGGTTTTGGCTTCATCAGACAAAATAAGCTTTTCAGGTAATTTCATAATGTTCCCTCTATATCCAGTTTCAGCAGTATGTCAATTGATAGAGGACAATCAAATGCAAGAAAAGAATAAGAAATTCAGGTTCACATAAGGAAAAAGCTTTAACAGGCCGACCCCTGAAAGTAATAAAAGACCCGATTTCTCTACTTTCAGAAAAACGAATATGATTTTATGAGTTTAATTTTCCATGCAACAGGAGATCACAAGACAAATTCATTGTTGTCTTTACATTGAAATATTTGAATGCTTTACTTGCTTGAAAAGAAGATCCGACAACTTGAAAGGGTCCAAACTTTCTTTTCCCCAAGATGAACAGGTCAAAGCTACGAAGCTTCCAAAATCTTTCTGACCACGAGTGATGAAGACGACAAACATAAGAAAGAGAACCACTTCTCGAAATATTGAAACCACAACTTAATTACTAGACTTGACCATGTTCGGCTTCAACAGAAGAAACGAAGATCGCCAATTGCAGAGGATGTCGACAAGAAAGGTGAAGAGATGGAAATGAAGAATGAATACAAAACTAGCAAAACGGAAATGGTGAATGTTTTGCCATGTTTTTTGAACAATCCAAGCTTAATGTTCTGAGCTATGAAGAAAATCGATTCCACAGAATGCAACCCTAGCGAATGTCAAGAAAAAGAGAGAGCATCTGCCATAAAATGAGAGAGAATGAAGGAAGTGGAAGAATGTCGTCCCCCAGAGAAGAAGGAAGAGAGAGAAAATTAATGGTCCCTTCTTGATAAAAAAAGAGACCAAAGTCTTTTCCCTCCTCTCCCACGAAACTCGCCACCAAGAAACTCTTCATCTGCCCACGATCTTGGGCATTCAAGAAGGTGGCGCGAGAACGGGAATTCTATTTTCCCCAAAACACCGATAGCACAAGATTCCAATAAATTAATTTTGATTATAACCATTCAATGGTTTCCCATTACAAAAGGACGATACACCTCAATCTTTATTATTAATTTAATATTAACATCCTCTAGCGAAATACTTGCAAAAGAAATATATATATACATATTCCAAGATTGGATTCAGTCGACAAAATCGAGGATGAAATTGAATATTTTGATTATATCAATTATAGAATAACCTTTTGAAATATCTTATAAGATGATTATTGATTTATATATAATTTAAATTAACTTATTTAATAAATAATTATACTAAACTATTAATGGCCAGATTACAATTTCGATTCCCTGTCTTACTCCGAGTCAAGGCATGATGATAATTTCCGATCCTCTGTTAACCACTACCTCTCCCTGATGCCATCTCCTTTTCCGTCGTGGCGTCGTCAGTCCTGCATCCACTGACAGGTATTATGGTTAGATTGTTCACAATGGCTATATAAATATGCATTTAAATATAAACTCGTGAACATATTCAATTGTACGTGAACAAGAAATTCACTTTGCAAATAAAAGGATCGTTAACTTATAGTTACGATAAAGGAACCATGTATTCAATTCACAATTTCACATTCACATGTGTTAAAGTAATCAAATCGGTCATATCAGATTTAGGATGATGAACTGTGATTGTTAAATAAATGTAAAAAAAAACTATAATTCAATTTTCTGTCCTAGAAAAATAACTATGTCTGAAATTCTTCTTTTCCTGTGAATGCTCAATTGCAGAACATTTATTGATTTCGATATTTTGCTTTTGAGGATTCGATCTCTATTAAATATAGAGAGGGGAGTCACGTCCTAAGTCAAGAGAGACGCGACTTCACGAAGGACGTGTTTCAAGGAAGATGCGTCTCATAAGAGACACGTCCCAAGAGACGTATCTCTCATGGGACGTGTCTAAGTTAGTGCCCCTTAACATCAACCAAACTTATCAATTAGAAATGGCGATCATAATAAGTTCGATTTTATATATTTAAATTATATTCTTAAAAGTATATTTCGAACTATGCTTGGATGAAGGTAATCTGATATAATTGATGATGATGCATGAATGCAATCATCATTTATATCTGATTGAAGCTATCTATTTTCAACACTCCCTCTTAGCTAGGGAAGATAATTTCAACCAAGTATATAGTGATATCACCTAACTTGTGATATCGGAAGATATGAAATGCTCCAAAAAGTGTCAAGTCACATGACATTCTTCATAACACATCTTCATTATGGTATGTGCACTGACATGAAGTCTCATGATGTCTACCATAAAATTCATGGCTTATCCACAGATACATTTATCCACCATTATTATCTCATAAGGATCATAATGATCTTCAACTGATATCAAGTCTCAAGATATCTATCAAAAATGTCCAAGAGATACTATCATGACATATCCACAGATATCATGTCACATGATATCTATCATGATAGTTCAACTAATCATTGTAGAGTCGTCACTTTACAATGTCAAATACAAGTGTTCATTATTAGAAAGATCGTCGTCACCTTTCAATAATGTACACAGGGGGAGAGAGGGCTTATAAAGTCACGGAGTCACACACATGACGAAAGAGTACACATTAAACATCTTTTAAATACATTAGTACAAAATAAACAATTTGAATCTCAATTTCAATAACAAATTACATTTCAACCATACCAAGTTTCTTCCTGAAGTGTTCAACTTTAACTCTGGAGAGAGGCTTGGTGAGAATGTCTACTGTTTGATCATTTGTACTAATATACTCCAACTGGATCACATTCCTTTCTACCATGTCTCTTACATAGTGGTAAGGAATCTCAATATGCTTAGATCTATCATGGAATACAGGATTTACATAAAGCTTAATGCAACTCTGATTATCACAATGGATAATAGTAGGATTCAAGGGCTCACCAAATAATCCCACAAGCAATTTTCGGAGCCATACTGCTTCTCTTGCTCCCATAGAGGCTGCAATATATTCAGCTTCTGTTGAGCTTTGTGCCACTAAAGACTGTTTCCTACTGATCCAAGAGATCATAGCTGATCCTAAACTGAAGCAACATCCTGATGTTCTTTTCCGATCGGTTACACTTTCAGCCCAATCTGAATCAGAGTACCCATGTAAGTCTAGATGGACATTTCTGTATTTGAGACCATATCCAATAGTACCTTGAAGGTATCTTAATATATGTTTCACAATTACAAGGTGAATTTCCTTTGGTTCACACATGAACTGGCTTAGGGCATTCACAGCATAGCAAATATCAGGTCTGGTGTTAACCAAGTACATCAATGATCCAATTATCTGTCTATAGAGAGTAGGATCTGCAAATTTTGATTTTGCTGCTGCTTCTTTCAATTTGTGTAAGTTGGTTTCTGTAATGTCCCCTTTTCAGTGATGACCTTGTTATGAACTGTTAACCTATTTTTGGAAATCTGTAGGCTATTCAGTAAGCAAATTAGGATTTCTAGTGTTTCCTGCTCAGCTTGGTTTACTGTGGTTTTGATGTGTTTTTACTATTTTTAGCAGTGGCTATTTTTAGTAAGTCTATTTTTGGTAGTATCTTCATCAACAGTGTTGTGCAATTCATTATCCAGATTTTGGTAATATCTCAGTTTCCAGTTTGATGGTGGTTTGTGCCTTGGACTAAGTTCATACTTAGTTAAAAATGTGTTTTGGAGTTGTACCCCACGCCTAGCTTAATGACTTTAAGTGGTTTTCAAGTTGGGGCCATAAAGTAAGATACATTTAATATTTTATTAAATGTTTATTCATTATCTAAAGTGGGACGACTTGAAGGGTGGAATAAAGAGTTTATTTGTTATTTTAAATGAAGCCTTTTTGGAGATTGGCGTCCCTTTTGGGAAAAGGAAGAGTTTCTTGGAAGTTCAAATGTTTCATCTTCTTTTGGTGAAAGCTTATATATTGGTGTTTTTTCCTTTGTATCTCATCTTGGAAATTGAATAGTAAAGTTATGCTACTGGTTTGAATCCAGAACCTGGCTAAGGGGAAGCTTAGCGAATTCAATCCATCCTTCGGGCCTGAAACTATGGCTTCCTAGGTGGATCATCATGGCTGTATTTCACCTTGAAATATAGACGGAGCTTCAATTGATAGAATCGAACAGGTTGCTAATGTAAACCTGTTTTTGTAAGTTGCTGATTTGGCCTGGCTAAAGCTATTTTCTGTTTATAGCTTCAACTGTGATTTTTGTTTTGTTCTGGGTGTTGGCCCAAGTTGTGCTACTGTGGTGGGCGCCCCTTCCTGCAAATTTGCAGAATTTAATATCAAGTTTCTGAATTTTAAGAGCAAGTCGACCTCCTTGAGGGGCCATACCATTTGGTTATTGCATTGGGATTCGTGCCTGCTGTTATCTCTTGTTTCTGGCTCGAATTTCTATTGGAGTTTGGACGCCTAGCTTCTAGCTGTTGATCGACTATGGTAGGGAAGCATTCGGAGCTGTTTCGGAGGAGTTTCGTCCAAATTGGTGAATCTATAGCTTGTTGGTCTGATTTTCTGTACTCTCTATTTCTGATCAGATTAGATAAGTTTAATTATCTTGTTGTTTTGAGCTTCATTTATGCATCTATTCATATTGTAAATGTTAGAGGAAGTGATACTCTAACCATTGCTCATTTTGGGAATTCATGGTTGATACATTACTGCTGTTTATTAATCGTTTGTAAGTTGTTTAGTAGTACTAACAACAATTTGTTTGTTTGCTGCAATTTACTTTGTTGTATTCCCCCCACGTAATAAAGTGGTTGTGTGGATTGTATACCCCCCACAGTTTAAGTGGAAGTGAGGTTAATTGGCTGGCTTGCCGCCTTTAAATGTTTGTAACAATCACACCCACGAAATAAGTGGAGTATTTCCACCGCTTGTGGATGCCTGCATCAGCAGAAGAAGTTGTTTTTCAGTTTAATATCTAGCACTCCACCGTATGTTAGCACCTCACCTTGCAAAAGGATCTTGCGTGCACATTCTTGGTGTTGAGTGTAGCTCTCTATTTTCAATTGTTATCGAGTTATTAGATCCTAGGGATCCTCTGACCATATGCCCGCCCCTCCTCCTTAAATGGTTTTAGGGCGCATTCTTGGTTAGAGTTGTTTCAGCTGTGTTTTGGTTTAAAGCTAATTCTTAACGGGTGCATGATTTGCATTGTTGTGATTGAAAATTAAAGGCAAAAATTAAGGGGTATATTTTAGTGGTATCAGAGCCTGTTTTCCTGCCATCCTGTGTGTTCAGTGCTTCAGTGAAAGATGAGTGACAGAGAATTCCGTTGCTACACCAAAGGAAACAAAGTTCAGTTTCAGCTTCCTGAGATTGACACTTTTTCAGAGGTTTTGAGAAACCAGGAAACATCAGTTGACAGTATGGCTGACAAGGGTAAGGGACCAGCCAATGAGACTAAAGATGACAGTGATTCTAGAGTTGAAAAGAAGTTTGATGCAATGCTGGACATGATGTCAAGACTACTTGCAAAAATGGATCAGCAAGTGATCACACCCCAGCCAAAGCTAGGATCCGATTCTAGTGGTTCTAATTCTGAACCAAGAGGTAGAACAGTTGGGCAACATGTTGCAAATTCGAGGGAATCAGCCCCTAGACTTCTCCTTCCTTCCTTCACTCCTAGGGTGGAAGCTTCTGCCAAGCTCGAAGTCCCCATGGTAGATGAAGTAAGACAAAGTTACATGGAGTATGTCTCTCTTCCCTATGAAATCAGAGAGAATTTAACTTTTGATCAGTATATGAATCAAAAGAAAGGAAGAGGCGGGAAAAAGGATTTTCGAGCTCCTTTGGGTCCCAAGATGGACTACCAACAAGCGCTTGCCAAGGTCACCTTGGTTCATTATGATGGAAGTGACAAGTGCACAACTGGTTCATGGGTCCAGATTTTGGACAATTATCTATCACTCAGGCCTATGCCAGAAGAAGACACCATCAAATTTGCAACATTGCATTTGGATGCAGCAGCACACGAGTGGTGGTACCACGGTTTGGTCACTCTTGGCCATAACCTCATTCATACATATGAAGAATTTACCAACAAGCTGATCGAAAGGTTTGATACCAAGGATCCAGAAATCAAGTTCAGTGAGCTTGCTCAGTTGAAACAACAGGGTTCCTTGGATTCTTATGTTATTGATTTTCAAGGACTTTCCGTGATGGTGCCGAACATCACTGAGAGAAGGCTTGTTGTATTGTTCTCTGAAGGTCTTATGGAGCCATTGAAAGGGTGGGTTAAAGAATTCGATCCACCAAGTCTTGAGGAAGTAATAAGGAAAGCTAGAAACATGGAATTGGCTGCTCCAAGGCCTAAGTTTCCTTCAAAACCATTTGTTCATAAGAAGAAAAATAAACAATTCCCTTCTCTCTTCAAAAAGTTTCCACCTAAAATGGATGAAGAGCTGCGTGAGAAGTTAAGAAAAGAAGCAGTTTGTTATACATGTCATGAACCATGGTCTAGAGGGCATAGATGCTATGGTAAAGGTTTTTCACATCATATGGGAGCTTATTCTGATTATGAATCAGAATCTGATTTTCCAGAACAACAATATGAATATGAGTATAGTGATGAGGAAAAAGTTCCCGAAGAACTTGAAAAAGGGCAAGGAAGTGGAGATACCTTTGCTCAATTAACTAGTTTCCAGAAGAATGAATCTTTCATGGTTCGTGGTATGCTTAGTGGGTAGAGAATGATTGCTCTCATTGATATTGGAGCAACACATAATTTCATTGATGAAGGGTTAGTTGCAAGAAGAGGGCTCAAGACTGAGGAATTTGAAGGATTCAAAGTCATGGTAGTGGATGGATTCACAATTTCTTGCAACCGAAAGATCTCTAACCTATCCATGCAATTGGGAACTTATGAAGTCAAAGACGGTTTCTACATTGTAGGAATTAGAGAAACGGATGTTGTGCTTGGGATTCAGTGGCTGCGATCTCTTGGTGAGATCACGTTGAACTTACAAACGATGGAATTGAAATTCTAGGCGGAGGGAAAAAATGGTGGTTTTAAGGGGATTGTCCAATGGAGGTCCTTGAATAGTGTCTTTCAAAAGAATGGAGAAATTGATTCGGCATGATCATGTTGAATGGGCAGCTGAATGTTTAATTTTGCCCTCTAGTCCAGTGGAGGACAAAAGACACTACCACCTAGATGTTCAGTCTTTAATCACAAAGAGGAGTAAAGTTTTTGGCAGTATACCTCCTGGAAACCACCTGAAAGGGGGGCTGAACATATTATTGAGCTTGAAGATGGGGCTAAACCGGTTATTACTACTCCCTACTGGTATCCCAAGAAGCAGAAGGATAAGATTGAAAAAGCCATCAAAGAGCTTTTGGAGATGGGCCATATCTGTCCAAGCAAAAGCCCTTTTGCTTCAGCTGTGGTTCTTGTAAAAAAGAAAGATGGTACTATGCGCATGTGTGTTGATTACCGTGCTCTAAATCAGAAAACTATCAAGAATCGATATCCTATTCCTAGAATTGATGAGCTTCTTGACGAGCTTCTGAATTTTAAGAGCAAGTCGACCTCCTTGAGGGGTTGTACCATTTGGTTATTGCATTGGGATTCGTGCCTGCTGTTATCTCCTATTTCTGGCTCGAATTTCCATTGGAGTTTGGATGCCTAGCTTCCAGCTGTTGATCGACTGTGGTAGGGAAGCATTCGGAGCTGTTTCAGAGGAGTTTCGTCCAAATTGGTGAATCTATAGCTTACTGGTTTGATTTTCTGTACTCTCTGTTTCTGATTAGATTAGATAAGTTTAATTATCTTGCTGTTTTGAGCTTCATTTATGCATCTATTCATATTGTAAATGTTAGAGGAAGTGATACTCTAACCACTGCTCATTTTGGGAATTCATGGTTGATACATTGCAGCTGTTTATTAATCGTTTGTAAGTTGTTTAGTAGTACTAACAACAATTTGTTTGTTTGCTGCAATTTACTTTGTTGTATTCCCCCCACTTAATAAAGTGGTTGTGTGGATTGTATACCCCCCACAGTTTAAGTGGAAGTGAGGTTAATTGGCTGGCTTGCCGCCTTTAAATGTTTGTAACAATTACACCCACGAAATAAGTGGAGTATTCCCACCGCTTGTGGATGCCTGCATCAGCAGAAGAAGTTGTTTTTCAGTTTAATATCTAGCACTCCACCATATGTTAGCACCTCGCCTTGCAAAAGGATCTTGCGTGCACATTCTTGGTGTTGAGTTTAGCTCTCTATTTTTAGTTGTTATCGAGTTATTAGATCCTAGGGATCCTCTGACCATATGCCCGCCCTTCCTCAAATGGTTTTAGGGCTCATTCTTGGTTAGAGTTGTTTCAGCTGTGTTTTGGTTTAGAGCCAATTCTTAATGGGTGCATGATTTGCATTGTTGTGATTGAAAATTAAAGGCAAAAATTAAGAGGTATATTTCAGTTTCCATAGGTGTAGACATGGGTCTATAGTCCAACATCCCAAATCTCTTCAAAATATCGATAGTGTACTTTCCTTGATTTAGGATGATGCCATCTGACTTCTGCTAGACTTCTAACCCCAGAAAGTAATGTAAAATGCCCAAGTCTTTCATGTCAAATTCTGGAGTCATGTCCTTTTTACCTTGAGCAAGAAGGTGATCTTCTCCTGTTATTAGCAGGTCATCAACATATAAAATTATTATTAGCACATCACCTTTAATTACCTTAAAATAGAGATTTGGATCTGCATCATTCTTGGAAAATCCTAGTCCCAAGAGATAGCTGTCAATTCTTTCATACCAGGCCCTGGGAGCCTGTTTAAGTCCATATAGAGCTTTCTTCAATCTGCATACATGTGAGTCAGTATGATGTATCACAAAACCTTCAGGTTGCTCTAGATAGACTTCTTTTTCAATGGTCCCATTCAAGAAGGCAGTTTTCACATCCATTTGATGGATCTTCCAGCCTTTAGCTACTGCAATGGCTATTACTGCTCTCACACAGGTGTATCGAGCAACAGGTGCAAATGTCTCTTCTTAATCAATACCTTCCTTTTGTGAAAAACCTCTGGCCACAAAACGTGCCTTGTGTTTTTCTGTATTGCCATCAGAATCATGTTTGATTTTGAAGAGCCATTTGGAAGAGACAACAAATTTCTCTTTTGGCCTAGGTACTATATCCCATACATCATTTTTCAAAATGGATTGATACTCTTTTGTCATTGCATCTTTCCACACTTGATGTTTGAAAGCTTCCGCAACACTAGTAGGTTCTGAATTAATGATCTCATTCATTAAGGCAACATAGCTTGAGAATCTTTTGGGTTTCTTACTTTCTCTAAAAGTTCCTTTGGGTGTTGTATGATTCTCAACTTCTTTAATCATCTTCCTAGCCCAAAAAGGTCTCTTCTTGTTGTTGTCATTTGGATCCTCTTCTGGAGCAGTTTGGTTTTCATTAATGATTTCTTCAGGATACTCCCTCTGAATCTCAGGAGCAGACTCCTCTTCTAAGTCTTTAGGAGGATCTTGAATTTCTATCTCACTGGAGCTCTTTGCCCTTTTGAAAGCAACGTCTTCCTGAAATATGACATCTCTACTTAGTTCAATTTGTTTCTGCCCAAATATGTATATTATGTAGGCTTTTGAGGTTTCACTATATCCCACAAATACCCCTTTCTTTCCAGAAGGTTCTAGTTTGGATCTCTTTTCTTTAGGTACATGAATGTAGACAGGGCAACCAAAGATCCTTAAATGACTTATGTCAGGTTTTATACCAGTAAATGCTTCTTCGAGAGTCTTGTTATCTAAATGTGAGTGGGGACATCTATTTTGGATGTAGACAGCTGTCCTAGAGGCTTCTGCCCAAAATGAGGTTTCAATGTTTTGGTCAAACAACATTGCTCTAGCAGCTTCTACAATTGTTCTATTTTTCCTCTCAGCAACACCATTTTGTTGAGGGTTGTAGGCTACAATAAACTCCCTCTTAATCCCAACATTTACACAAAATTCCTTAAAGATTTCTGAGGTGTATTCCTTCCCATTATCTGTTCTTAGGATTTTGATTTTCTTCCTAGAGAAGTTTTCTGTAAGTGCTTTGAACTCCTTAAACCTTTTAAGGATTTCTATTGACTCTTTACACTTAAGAAAATATATCCAAGTTTTCCTAGAGAAGTCATCTACAAATATTATATAATATAGGAATCCCGCCATAGAGGGTACAGACATGGGTCCACATAAGTCAGAGTGTACTAATTCTAGTACAGTTTTGGTTTTACTCAAACTATTTTGGAAGGCTCCCTTTGTATTCTTTCCTAGGGAACACCCTTTGCATGCTCCTTCATGGATTATTTTTAGTTTGGGCAAGCCTGTTACTAATCTTTCTACAGAAGGTAGGTCGTGGAAGTGAAGATGTCCTAATCTTCGATGCCAAATTTCATTTGAGTCTGAGGTCTCATGAATAAGAGCTTGTTTAGAAACGGTGCATAGTTTGTAGAGATATCCTTGTCTTACTCCTATAGTTTTTCCTTTCTTTATATTTGAGTTCTTTGGCCATGCCATAACTTTTCCATCCATAAAGGTAACCCTATATCCGTTGTCTTCAAGAGCAGAAATGGATTCCTTTTTATTCCTGGTACAAACAATACTCCGGTGAGTTGTATAGAGAGGCCAGATTTCAAATTTGTGGTGCAAGTTCCAACCCCTCTTACTGGATGTGTAGAATCATCCCCAATAGTCACTTCTTCGTCAGATTCTTCTTTCATAGTATCTAGGTGTTCTCTGAATCCTGTGATGTGCCTAGATGAACCACTATCAATTATCCAGTTGTTGTCTTGGATTGAAACTTGACTTGATAGTGCTGAGTAGAAGACAAATTTCTTAGAGTCATAGTCTGTATTTGTTTTTCCAACTTTAGCAAAGGATGCTTGTTGTTTTGTTTTGTCAGGGCACTTCATTGCATAGTGTCCATATTGATCACATCTGAAACATTGTATTTGAGAGATTTCTTTCCTCTTCTTGAATGATCCTTTTCCACAAGAATTTCTCTTTCTTTTGAATGACCCGTTTCCATAAGAATTCTTCTTACCCCTTTTATGAGAATTTGTGTTTAGCACATGAATATCCTCATCTATGAGTTTCTGATTGTTTCCTTTAGTTGAGAGTCTTGTTTCTTCTTGTAAGCAGTCAATTCTTAGCCTATCAAATTTAGGGAGTTTAGATCTCGCACTTATTCCTTGAACAAATGACTCCCATGAGTTTGGTAGGCCTCCTAGGGCTATTAGAGTTAACTCCTTGCTATCAATTTGATATCTAATTGTTGACAGTTGATCTCTTAGTTCAGTGATTCTCATGAAGTATGCATTAATAGAGTCTCCTTTGTTTATTTGAACATGGTTAAGTTGCCTTTTTAAGGCAAGGGTACTACTGGTGTTGTTTATTTCAAAAGTGCTCTCAAGGGATTTAAACATTAGGTATGCAGTGTCATGTTTTGACAGAATAGGTACTGTGTGGTCCCTAACTGCATCTACTAAAATTTTCATAGCTTTCTCATTGTTCTCAATCCATTGAGTTTTCTCTGGTTCATCCTCAAGTTCTCTCTTGTTTTCTTTCACAAATGAGTCTAACTTATTTTCTTTAAGAATCATCATGATTCTGAACTTCCATGAAGTAAAGTTGTTTGCGCCTTCAAGACAATCCTCAAATCTGATTACACTAGACATTATGAAGAATGTAATGTGTATTTGATTTCTAGAGAAAAAATACGATTTTTTTAAATAATCTGATTATTTTGATTTGATTCGGATTTTCTCAATGTGGCTCTGATACCATGTTAAAGTAATCAAATCGGTCAGATCAAATTCAGGATGATGAACAATAGATATAAAAAAAAACTATAATTCAATTTTTTGTCCTAGAAAAATAACTGTCTGAAATTCTTCTTTTCCTGTGAATGCTCAATTGCAAAACATTTATTGATTTCGATATTCTGCTTTTGAGGATTCGATCTCTATTAAATATAGAGAGGGGAGTCATGTCCTAAGTCAAGAGAGACGCGACTTCAGGAAGGACGCGTCTCATGAGAGACACGTCAAGGAAGACGCGTCTCATAAGAGACACGTCTCAAGAGACTGAGACGTGTCTCTCATGGGACGTGTCTAAGTTAGTGCCCCTTAACATCAACCCAACTTATCAATTAGAAATGGCGATCATAATAAGTTCGATTTTATATATTTAAATTATATCCTTAAAAGTATATTTCGAACTATGCTTGGATGAAGGTAATCTGATATAAATGATGATGATGCATGAATGCAATCATCATTTATATCTGACCGAAGCTATCTATTTTCAACAACATGAAATCAGTTACTTGCAACTAACTTTGCATCCGAAAATACATAACCAAATTCATAGTCTCAATGTAAGGGATGTAACATACTCCTCCCCTTAAGAATCATCGTCCTCGATGATGGTTTATTCTAAATTTGTACATAATCCTAACATAAATATAGTGTTCTCAATTGTTCTTCAAAAAATAAGAAAAGGATTTCTTCATAATCCTGCCATGTGGCATTTTCTTCAGAGTACTGGTCCCACTGGACCTTGCATTGCATTACCTCGCAGTTACGTACGCGCATCCTGCACACCTCGAGCACTCTAAGCGGCTTGACTGTAGGCAATCAATTATTTTTAATACTGGTTTATCAAGAAAATTCACCAAAGGTTAACAACCTTCACTTTTCTAGCTGAAAAAGTAATTCATTAGGCACCAATTTCATTCATTTCCAACATCATAAGATTATAAGTAAATGCAAGAGAAAGGAGCAGAATTTCTTTTCTAACTCAACTGTCCTCCAAGACTCGGCATGCCACTGATAAGAGGGAATCCCTTTCAATTGCCATCTGAGCTCTGGTGTGTACCCTCACTTAACCGACTCTGTCGCACTACTAAGGATACCCTCCTACTAAGTACGACAACTCTGGTTAGCTAAGTGTCTGGAGTATAAAGTTCACCATCCTGTTGGACTTGGAGGGACTATTCATGTGGGCTTACCGGACTTCCTGTCTGGCCACACACCATAACACAAGGTTTCTTTCTTTTGCAAGGTTAAGGACAAACCAAATATATTTCCCTACAATTACTTCCTTACACAATCCATCAGAGGCCCATCCCGGACATGATAGAGATGATCAATACATCAAACATGGTGAACAACCAAAATATTCTTGGGTAAACCCCCACAATACTTAGCTCTATATCAAAATATAAACAGCTTTAATTTCAGCAATAACCCAAAGAATGAGCTTATTTCCGGCACTTAGTCAAATTTTGACCAATTGGCCATAAAATAGGCAATCTTGAAAATTCAGTGGTTAGACCGTCTCAATTAAAGGAATAGAACAATGGCATTCCTTGCTAGTATTAAAAGGAATTTTACTAAAATCCAATGAAGTGCCAAAATCTAGAGAAACACTTATCTTGCACCATGTGACTCGACTAAGTCATTAACAAGGGAGTAGATTGCTGCACTGCAATCCATCTTTCCAAAAACTTATAGTAGGTTAGAGATTGTGTTACAAACGCACCAAACAAATAAGTCCCTCAAGACTTTCATCCTTACTTATGCTTAATTATTTGTATAAAGCAATTGGTTTTCTCATGAATCCCGGTGAACAAGTATTTCCTGGTTCTATACCATTTTTCTCTGCATTCCATGCCATTATATCACCACTTGAGTAAACAATAATGCCAACACTGTCAATAGGGGTTGAAAATTTAAAAAAGCATGAAAAGCTCCCCTTAATTCTATGAATAGGAGTAAATCACCGAGGAGAACTGTTCTTTCTCTCCGAGTCATTTCAAAAACCATGGAGCAAATCATAATGCAAAACCAGAGTTAACAAACTACCAAATGCAACAGTGCACACCACTTGTGAAGTATGGATGTATCCAAATAATCAATACAATATGAACAAGATCACTATCAAGATGTATGTAGTGTGAGGAAACCAAAGCAATTTCCAAAAATTTACAGTGAAGATGCCAAGTGCCAACTGTTCCAAACAATCTGAATGTAAATGCTATCAAATAAAGTGAACCAAGATTTCAACAAGATTCAAGTGACCCAAGTGTAAAGCTTCAAATTTATTGTCTTCATATAGCAGCATAAACATTGAAGTATCACTATCCAAGTTCCAACACCAACCAATACCAACTCCATGTACAATTACAGAGGCATAGCATAGATCGCTGTCCATATAATACATTATCACCATGTAATGTGTAGCCATAATACATAACTGATTATCAAAGATTGTATACTATCCCTGTCAGTATACCAATTGTCAAGGTTTGAACATCATGAACTAAAGCCTGATCTGTCAAAATACCATGAGAATAGAAGGTACAGGTACAAGCCCAAAATATGAATACCACTGTTCAAAAACATTTGCAATAGAGATAACTTTCATTCTATGAAACCTTTTTCTCATTCAATAACTACACAAGGAAATGTCAAACTGATTTTCTTGATGAATCAAATTCAAACTGTCATACCAATTGCCATCATGATATCAACTCTGACTATTGGAATCTGTGAGCACCAAGAACTTGATTATCATGTGAGCCACTACAACCATGTGCATTCTCAACATAGTACAAACAATTCCAATATCATATTCACTGTCTAACAAGTGTATCTCTGTTGTAGCAATGTGTGTCTTCAATTAAGAATAATGTCAGACCTCCAACGTTTTTCTCCATGACAACCGTGAAATGTGAGAAGAGCAACTTCTTTTCAATGTTGCACTTTGACAGAAAGAACCTTATTATGTCAAAACCTTATGATCCTACTAGGATCGCTGTAATTCCAATGACAAATGCCAAGACTAGTGTCATTGTAATGTCAAATTCAAATGCCAAGTTTAACATCACAATAAGTTATGAACACTGTCAATCTGAAATGATGCCATAATTTACTGTAATGATATCATCTGTCATAAAAGTATCAATATCAACTATCTTTAATTCCTTTTAGTCATCTATTATCTTGAGCATTGTCACTGTCAGACTATATGCTGCAACTATATCATTGTCATATTTAGTAAAGATACTCCTAGTCAATATTTCAATCAACACAAATTGTCAAGACATCATCAATGACAGACTGGTATCATACATATAGATCTCTGTAGACACTAAAAAGGTTGTAATTGATCAAAGTTCGATCACACTGTAACTTCATACTAACATTTCCAAATAAATAACACTAATTCATATTCAAACATATCATCACTATAAAATTCTTCACTGCTACTTATGAAAATGAGATATCTGACATCTCATAAGGTCACAAAACAGAAAAACACTTGTTATGTGTTGAGGAAGATATCATAAGCAAAAACATCCTTTCATGAAAGTCTTTTGTTCTGAGGTTCAACCTGTCTATGCAGCCTTTGTCACAGCAACATAATCTGATCAAAACACTGCTACTGTGTCCCTTCATAAGCATCATGAAAAACTACTATTATAGATACAATCAACATCACTGCAAATGAGAATCAAGACAAACATTGCACCATGAATTGTGCATCAAGATGCATTGCTATTGTCATTGTATTTAGCTATCATCACAAGGTCCTCTGATCATGAATACCATTTTTGCTTGTCAATCATGAGATAACTATCTTTCTTTGAAAATACAACTTCAAATCATAGAAATTTGTACCTCATACAGTATTTAATCTTCACATCAAACCATCTCACAATGTATCACAGAGATATGGGCATATTCAATGAAACAGGAATCTAAAACAATACATTGTAATTGACTTCTCCCCCTGCAACCACTGACTATATTTGGCACAACACAGGCAATACCATGCAAAAACAATCAAACTAATATAATTCAAAGACAAGAAACTTGTTCATAGAAAATCTTACTGGCAATAGTTGCACTGTCTTATTGCTGTTCTTGGTCAAGCAGTAAAACTGAACTTCTTCCAAATTTTATCTCAATAAATCACTACTTGAAAACATTGTAACAGTCCTGTCCTTGAATTTCACAACCTTGGTTTGATATAAAATCTTGACAAACTTGATTTGTACTATCTTGTCATATCTTCAAACTACATTCATGTCAACCAAATAATATTTGTGATGAATGCCATGTCATTATGCAACATCAACCTAGTTTGTTTTCACCTGCATCTTGAAGAGTAGTGGACTGTAATCAAGACCACAAAAGATTATCTCTGCTAGAGAACTGCCATCTCCTTCATCAGACCTATTATCAACACGGCTTACATACAAAAAAGTCTGCAACTTACTTCTAATTGCACCATCTTGTTTTCACCTGCATCTTGAAGAGTAGTGGACTGTAAACAAGACCACAAAAGACTGTCTCTACTAGAGAACTGCCATCTCCTTCATCAGACATATTCTCAACACTACTTACATACAAAAAAGTCTACAACTTACTTCTAATTGCACCATCAAAACTATACCAACATAGACACTGTCATATTGACAAACAAGAGCAACTGCTGTCCAAACAACTATTAGCTTCAAGATATCGCTGTTAGAAACCAATGAACACATGGTGCCATTGTGCACTATTTATGCATTATATGACTGTCTCAAACTCAGAAACCATGCAAACAAACTACTAAGCATAATCACAGTGATTATTGGTACTCTTGCAAGCAGACTATGAATGATAATCAAAACTACCACTCCTTTTTGTCACTGCACTTGTGTATAATCTTATTCATTACTCCCTTGACTTCTCTAGGGGCTGAAGAGTAAAACACTAACCTGGTCCCCCTTACCTCATGCTATCTTTCATGCAACAACATGTCCTTGACTATTGTTTTTTTTTTTTTTTTTTCTTATCATCTTGATCCTTTAATTCCAGAGTTCATCTTATCTATGAGTCTTGATATAATTTCAAGGATTTCCAACACTTAGATGCCCCTGCACCTGGTTGATGGCTTCTGGATCTTCCCATCCTTAAGTTCACAATTTCAAAATTAACTATTATATAGGTTTGATCACAATCTTGGTACCCTAGGCATACCTTGCCTTAACTAGATTGAATGGTTTCATAATTACTTGATAACTCAAATTACTCCTAAGAGCCTTTAACAATTACACGCAAAATTGTTTACCAAATTCTTTTCACTTCCTGAGACAAATTCAATACATAATTGTTACAAAAAAGGCTATCACTTCCTATGATAGGCTCAGTACAAAAGTTGTTTACAAAAATGGCTCACTTCCTGTGATAGACTCAATTACAAAAACATCAACTATCACTCCTTGTGATAGATTTATTTACAAAATTTGTTACAAAAGAATGTCTACCACTTCCTGTGATAGACTCAATTACAAAAACATCAACTATCACTCCTTGTGATAGATTTATTTACAAAATTTGTTACAAAAGAATGTCTACCACTTCCTGTGATAGCTTTTCAGTTTTCTAGGTTTGCATGATGAGCCTGAGGTTCAATGCCGAACCTGGTAGTCCCTGATAGCATATGCAACAACTAACCTCTAACAGTTAAAGAAGAAGCAGTTATAATGCCAAATTCAGCTAAAAGGTAACTAAATAACCACCAAACTAGGGTTTCCAAAAAGAGGATAACGAATTGGAAGAAAATTAACTGCAAGGGCGTCATTAACTAACTAGGGTTTCAATTTTCTTTTAACGACTAAAATTTTCATAATGAAGTAATTATTATAACATTCAGTTTTTCAGCTAACTTCTAAATTCAGTTCAGCTGAAAGAAACATATAACAGAATTAACTGGAAAGAACATCCACTGCTTTCCAATAGCGGGAAATCTACGAATCTTAACTAATTTCTCAATGCTTTCAAACAAAATAACAATGATCAGTTTTTAAGCTAAGTAATCATTCCGTATTACAAGAGAGAGGAGAGTTTAGGAGTTTACTATTATGAAGCTGAAACACTTGATCTTCACACAGTCATCATGGGAAAATGAGATATCATCAGGGGCTTTACCGCCCAACAGAAGACCCACTGGTCTCCCATGTTCCTTTGAATAAGGAACCCGTCCCTTCACGAGGGTAGTTAACATGGATCACTTTATCATCATGCCTCTGAGCCTGGTGTCAAGGACCTATACCTTTTGATCAAACCTTACTAAGGGTACCTCCCAACTAGATATGTCACTCTGATCAATGGTATATCTGGTACTTGATAGCTGACAGATGCTGAATCTAGCATTGTACCTTGGCCAAGGATTTTATTAATAATGGCACACTTGTGCCGTCAACACTCTCACCTTTGCTCGACATTTAATATTCTTATTCCATTAATTTATAATTTCACAAATTCATCTTACATCATATGTTTACAATTAGGTGAAGTTTCTTTTCAGAATAACTGGTTTGTTTATCATTTTCTTTTATTCAAGGTTAAATCTTAACCATTACGTTTTATACATGAAAAGAGGCTAAATCTGCATTGAGAATTTGAAGACTTATCATTTAAGCATCCCTTAAGGACTCGATGAGCAAAGGATTTGCTCAGGATCAACTTCCAAATAAGAGAGAAAAAGAGAGGTTTTGGCTTCGCTAGACATAATAAGCTTTTCAAGTAATTTCATAATGAACTCTATATCCAGTTTCAGCAGTATGTCAATTGATAGAGGATAATTGAATGCAAAAAAAGAATAAGAAGTTCAGGTTCACATAAGGAAAAAGCTTTGACAGGCCGACCCTTGAAATTAATAAAAGACTCGATTTCTCTACTTTCAGAAAAACGAATGTGATTTTATGAGTTTACTTTTCCATGCAACAGGAGATCACAAGACAAATTCACTGTTGTCTTTACATTGAAATATTTGAATTCTTTACTTGCTTGAAACGGGGATTTGACAACTTGAAAGGGTCCAAACTTTCTTTTCCCCGGGATGAACAGGTCAAAGCTACGAAGCTTCCAAAATCTTTCTGACCACGAGTGATGAACACGGCGAACACAAGAAAAAGAACCACTTCCTGAAATATTGAAGCCGCAACTTAATTACCAGACTTGACCACGTTCGGCTTCAACAATAGAAACGAAGATCAACAATTGCAGAGGATGTCGACAAGAAAGGTGAAGAGATGGAAATGAAGAATGAATACAAAACTAGCAAAACGGAAATGGTGAATGTTTTGCCACATGTTTTGAATAAAGATTGAGCTACGACAATTGAGTAACTTGAGCAAGGAACAATCCAAGCTTAATGTTCTGAGCTATCAAGAAAACCGATTGCACATAATGCAACCCTAGCGAGTGTCAAGAAAAAGAAAGAGCATTTGCCATAAAATGAGAGAGAATGAAGGAAGTGGAAGAATGCCGTCCCCCAGAGAAGGAAGAGAGAAAATTAATGGCCCCTTCCTGATAAAAAAAGAGACCAAAGTCTTTTCCCTCCTCTCTCATGAAACTCCCTGCCAAGAAGCTCTTCATCTGCCCACGATCTTGGGCATTCAAGAAGGTGGCGTGAGAACGGGAATTCTATTTTCCCCAAAACACCGATAGCACAAGATTCCAATTAATTAATTTTGATTATAACCATTCAATTGTTTCCAATTACAAAAGGACGATACACCTCAATCTTTATTATTAATTTAATATTAACATCCTTTTGCGAAATACTTGCAAAAGACATATATATATATATATACATATTCCAAGATTGGATTGGATCGACAAAACCGAGGATGAAATTGAATATTTTAATTATATCAATTATAGAATAACCATTTGAAATCTCTTATAAGGTGATTATTGATTTATATATAATTTAAATTAACTTATTTAATAAATAATTATATTAAACTATTAATGGCCAGGTTACAATTTCG
This sequence comes from Sequoiadendron giganteum, assembly GCA_007115665.2. Lineage (NCBI taxonomy): Eukaryota > Viridiplantae > Streptophyta > Pinopsida > Cupressales > Cupressaceae > Sequoiadendron > Sequoiadendron giganteum. The sequence goes on along the minus strand of CM021110.1, from coordinate 199,403,193 downwards.
ATTCCCTGTCTTACTCCGACTCAAGGCATGATGATAATTTCCGATCCTTTGCTAACCACTACCTCTCCCTAATGCCATCTCCTCTTTCGGCGTGGCATCGTCAGTCCTGCATCCATTGACAGGTATTATGGTTAGATTGTTCACAATGGCTATATAAATATTCATTTAAATATAAACTCGTGAACATATTCAATTCCACGTGAACAAGAAATTCACTTTGCAAATAAAAGCATCGTTAACTTACAGTTACGATAAAGGAACCATCTATTCAATTCACAATTTCACATTCACATGAAATCAGTTACTTGCAACTAACTTTGCATCCGAAAATACATAATCAAATTCATAGTCTCAATGTAAGGGATGTAACAATTTTTTATTTTCATCTCGAGCATCCATTTGAATCAAGGGCTTTGATCTTTTGATTTTGTCTTTAGTTTTCTTTAGTTGATCCTCATCTCCTTTGAACAATAATAAAATGTTGATATTCCTCATCTTGGGCGTGACTTTGAATGAATGGTTTAGATTCATTGTTTTTTATCCTTCATTTCACTTTATTTGATGTCCATCTTTCTTTTGGGCCCATATACTAACTTGAGTACCAATTCTGCTTTAATTTTGTAAATGTCTTGTAATGTTCCCCAACATTTTTTTTTCAAATTTAACACATCAATTTCACCCATTAACGTTAGGGAAATCATAAACCAACTGCTGGAATGTAATCCTACACCAAGAATGTACACTAGGATCCCAATGCAGGGAAAGGTTCGAGTGTGTGGCGTTGGGGATCGTTAGACTTCAAATCAAGAAAGTACAATGCTGGAAAGTAAATGCATGCAACTCGACTGCGTATTTCAGCGGGAGCAAGATGACGGCTCAGTCGATCAGCAGTATGATGATTACAATGCAACTATAATAAGTAAATGGGCGGTTTGCCGACCCCTTCCACTTTTCAACAGGCAATACAGAAAGAGAATTACAGTAAAGAAAGACTGGAGCAAGACCAGTCTCTTCCACAACTGTGGGAATTAGAATAAAAAATTGCAGAAGTAATAAAGGTTGATCAGTACTACTGAATCAACATTACAATGTGATACAAAACCCTGCAAGAGCCAAATGTTGTTGATATTCAAGTGCTGCAATAATATAGATTGTTTCTCCAAATTCTTAGTGACTCCACATGAAAAACAAGCCCAACACACCAACTACTGAAATCTGATGCACCAAACTAGTAAACTGAAAATGCAAACTAGCAAGCCTAGAACACACCAAAATGCTCCCAACTCACTCAATACTCAATGAAATTACATGAAATCAAGTGCAAACAACTCCTAGAGGGATGGTGACCAAGATAGAATTGAGAAATTGCAACAAACTGATGTTATTTATTTTTCTAAAGTTTTCCAAGACTTCCTAGGCAAAAGTGCGACCTGGAGAGAAGTCGACTTGCAAGATAAAATAAATGGCTCCACGAAAAAATCCCAAAACTTGCACAAAGGGGTGCCTTGAGCCAAGGAAATGAATGAGCCAATACCCATAAGCCAACAAAATTCGCCTAAAGAGCTGTGAATGAAAACCTACTTCAGCCACACTAAAATCAGCTACATGAAAAATTGACAAACACACCAAAAACATTAGAAAACATAATAGGACCCTATTACAATAAGCTCAATCTGTCCTTCTCAATAAAGAACACTCTTCTCACTTAGCTAGTTGCTATCTTTCAAGCAAGAAACCAAGTCCAAGCTAGGAGGTATGCATTCCTCGAAGCAAACCACTCACCATTTCGGCAACTTAACATTATAATTTCTTCATGGATGCCAAACACAGAACCCAACACTCTTATTTATAACCTTTTTCTCTCCAAATTCAAATCTTCTTTTCCCTCCAATTAGGGCGCCTATCTCAAATTCACATTCATCTTCAATAATTTGCAATTTGCATTTCATTTAGACCCTTCTCCAAGTTGTCCATTTTTATGAAGGTAATAAACCTATCAAAAATGCAAATAATCCTCTAAGTTAGGCGTCCAAAGTAATAAAGTGAAATACTTTATAAAAATTGTCTTTTCAATAAAATCAACTTATTTCTCCATGAAGGCGTCCTCCAAGCCTTAGCAAAATTATTTCACTTAATAAAATATTTGCAACTTAAATATTTCCCCTATAAAGTCCTCCATTTTAGCATAGGAAATATTTTCCACTTAAACATTATCTCCTTAAATATTTAACTTGCCAAATTAAATACCTCAAAAGATGGAGACCAAACATAAAATACTGCTCTGCCAGATATAGCCATAGTATCAAACTGCTGAGCACCTGCCAAAAATAGCCTCTACACTAAACTGCTGAATTGCTGCTCAAAATAGCACTACCAAAAATAGCACCAAGGGTGTTGGAGACCAAACTGCTCAAATCGAATTGCCAGATATAGCATAAAACTGAATTGCAGAAATCCTGCTAAAAATAGAACTTAGTAAAAATAGCATACTGCTAAAAATAGTAAGTTGTTCCAAACTCATTTTAACCACAATTTGAGCAGCCATCGTACTTACTAAAAATAGTAAGTCCGGAAAAGTCCTCTGTTGCAGTTGCATGTCATACCACTGTGAAGCTCTCTGAAAACCCAAAAGAAATCCAGAATCCAAATTGCAAAACTCCAACATGCAACCATCGTAACTTACTAAAAATAGTAAACCCAGAAAAGTTGTTTGATGCACTTGCATGTCATACCATTGCGAAGCTTTCTGAAAACCTAGAAGGAATCCAAAATCCAAACTACCAAACTTTAACATGCAAACCCCCAAATCCTCAAAAGAAACCACCAAGCAACCGAAAACCCTAATTCTGCCTTTGACTAGCCTACGGGCAATCGGGGATAGGCTATCAATCATTGGAGAGTGTAGTGCTAAAAATGGGGACATAACATGTTTTGACAAGAAAAACATGTTATTTGGTCTTTGATTGAGTTTAGGCTTTTGATTGTTTTTTGGTGGAAAATGCCAAATTTTGAATGATTAACTAACAACTCTGAATATTTATTCCATTTTCAATTTTTAACACTAGCTTTAATAAAAATTCCAATTCTCATTGCCTTTTATCTTTTTGAATTCCATCTTAATGTGACAAATCTTGAAACTACTTTGGTAACCTTCAACGTTTGCCATCCACTACTTTTCATTGAAAAAGTAACAAAAAAACTTCCTAAATATAGAAAGTTTTTAAGTTTGTGCTTATCTTCTCAATCCTAGAACAAGAAAACAAAAAAAGCAGAGAGAAAAAAGTAGTCCTGTTGAAAATAGAAACTTTGACCTTTAGTATTCATTAAAATTGCTTACTTGAATATTGGACCCTCCAAAGTGATCTCTAGTCTTGGTGAGCTAGAGAAGATTTTTCTTAACCTTGATCCTTCTTGCCTTTGTTTCACATCTTCTACCATAGTTTTTCTTTTAATATCACTCTTTCTTTTATTTGCATGTGCTGGTGTCTCCTTTAGGATTCATAGCTTGATAATCTTCATGATGAGCAAGCGACATATATTATTAGTAGACTAAGATAAACCAACACCTAAGGACTTAACTATTCTAACAAGATAGATGACATAGTTGACATTGATGTGACAAGAATGGCCTAACATTTGGCTACAAATACAATCAAATACAAAGTTTGTTAGCAATAGAAAATTTGGGCACCAACATTTATCAATGTTGCATGTAAACATTGAAGATGTAATGGAATGATCTTCAATGATTTGGACACCATCTTAAATCAACCTAATAAAGATTTAAAGATGTCACCATAAGATTCTTCTACATGTAACTTCTAATGTCCCCTTTTTAGCGTGCATCAAAGTTTGGTGGTTTAGCCTATCACTGGGTCCTCGCAAGCTAATAATGGTGATTAGAGGGCCCTTTTTTGGAGATATCTAGTTCTCTAGATGGTAGTTGGCAGCATTTTCATCTTTGGGATCCTTGGCATATTCAGAGGCTAAGTTATTCAGGGTGTTTTGGCTCCGTTTTTGTATACTTACTATTTATAGTAAGTCAGTGGGTTGTTAGAGGACAACCTTACTATTTATAGTAAGACGTCTTGATGGATAGAGTGAGTAGTGGGTTAGCCAGTGGCGAAGTTCGAATTGGTAAATGAGGTTTATTTATGGAGTTAAGTTATTTAATTATTATTAAAGTATATAACTTTAATAATAATTAATTAATCATAAGCGAAACATGAAATGCCTTAAGATGACTTTATAATAAAGGCATATTAATGATATTAAGTCAAGGTGCATTTAAGTCATGTTTCGGTGCCCACTTTAATGAGATGTTATAAAGTATCAATAAAAGAAAATGAGTTAATAATATTTTAATGATTAAAAGGCCTTTTTGGAAATCGTGCCTTTTGGAGGAGGGTATATAAGGCATCAAAAAGTAAATTGATTCATTATTGATTTTTCTCAACACTTGGTATTTTGTGCTTTGGCATTTGGAGGTGAAGACAAGGGTTTTCAGCTGCAAACTATCTTGGAGAACGTTGTATCTCTTCGATTTGTGCATCCTATAGGTGTGGAAGATCACCCAAGGGTTGTAGATAACAGGGGGCTATCATTCAGTGGTCACATTGAGCATATTGGAGGTGTTTATCATTAGAAAATCTAAGGGTTTGAAGAGCAGATTGTTAGAGAGCAGTCAAGGAGGCTTTTATCTGTTGCTAACATCCATTCTCATTTCCATGTGGGGTTTTCAAGCCATACTATTCTGCCCTAGACAGGTCGTACAGTTCATGCTTGGCTAGGCATGTGAATCTAGAAGCCAAGCGATCCATTCTTGGACTTCATTGCTCTTCCTCTTGGGGCAATTTCATCATGGCATTTATTTAATATTATTTTCAAGTGGGAGAACCTCATTTTTGGAGCTAGGCGTTGATCTTCATGATGTTTATATTTGCTGATAAGAGATTTCAGACCTGTAATTAATGTGTTCTCGACTCCGGGTATGATAGATTGTATTTGCAAATTTTTTGATAAATCTGATTTGAAATTTGTGGCTTTTGCTTCAGCATTAGTTTTTGAGTTTTCCCTTATTTGCATTAGTATAGTATTATTTGCATTTTCTTGGCAATATATCATCAATCAATCAAAAATAGCAAAAACTTTAAAAGATCAAACTAATCAAAGGAGGTAGAAATCCAGTTAGCAAGTGTCCACCTGGGGTGGGACATTTCAATGGTATTAGAGCGGTTTCTTGCCATCCTGTGTAGGGGTAAATCACATTTTAATGGGTTCATATCTTTACCTGTGTTGAGTGACCAACACCCATTGTTTTTCCAGTTCAAATTTAAAAGGTATGGCTTCAGACAGTGACAGGGAGTTGGTATCTGGTGATAGAAAGTGGTTGGCTAGAATACTTTATGAAACAGGTAGTAAGCTCGGCAGTCAACCCAGGGATGATACCTTAGTCACATTGAGGAGAATAGAAGAGTGTTTGAGTCTTGTTGAGCAGTCGCCTTCTACATTGTTGCAAATTGCTATGACTCCAGCAGTGACTTCCTTGGGTGAGCTTAAATTATTGAGACACAAAGACAATGAGATAAGGCTCATTGTTGCTATTTGCATTAGTCAAGTTATAAGGATCATAGCTCCTCGGGTTCCCTATGATGTTGGCATAATGAGGGAAATATGGCAGCTGGTTGTTGATAGTTTGGATGGGATAGATGATATTGGTAGTCCTACTTTTGGGAAGAGGATCAAAGTCCTTGAGTTAATGGCACAGGTGAGATCGTGCATTGTCATGATTGATTGTAGATGTAATGATCTTATTTTATAGATGTTCTATCTCTTCTTGGATTCTATCAATGAGAGTCATGACAAATCTATCCAGGACTACATGAGGACTATTATGACTTTTGTTATCAATGAAGGTGATGACATTTACCCACCCATCTTGTCCCTACTACTAGCTGTTTGTAAGGAAGAACAACTGTTGTCTACAACTGCTTATGATTTAATGTAGGGTATCTTCAAACAATACGAGGGCAAGCTAAGGCCCTACTTGTTTACTGGGGAGCAGGTACAAAAAAAAGGGTTAGAACTTGAAGTAGTTGATGATGAGAAGACCATACATCTTGAGGATAGTTTAACAGAACCCCTTGAAGATACTTTCAATGCATAGGGAATTGTTTTCAGCCATGAGAACAATTTTGATTTTTGTAACAATTAGATTTCTTTGCATCAACATGGAAAAACAACCATTATGTAATGTCCCCATTTTTAGCACTACACTTTCTAGTGACTGTTAGCCTATTCCTGGATGCCCGTAGGCTAGTCAAACGCAGAATTAGGGTTTCCAGCTGCTTGGAGGTTTCTTTTGAGGATTCAGGGGTTCGCATGTTGGAGTTTTGCAGATTGGTTGCGGGATTCTTTTTGGGTTTTCAAAGAGCTTCGCCGTGGTATGACATGCAATTGAATCAGAGAATTTTTCCGTACTTACTATTTTTAGTAAGTACGATGGCTACTCGGATTGTGGTTCAAATGAGTTTGAAACAACTTACTATTTTTAGCAGTATGCTATTTTTAGTAAGTTCTATTTTTAGCAATGCTATTTTTAGCAGGGTTTCTATAGTTCAATTCAGTGGCTGTATCTGGCAAGTCAATTTGAGCATTTTGGTCTCCAACACCCTTGGTGCTATTTTTGGCAGCGTTTCAACAACTTCGTATTATGGTTATTTTTGATAGGGCAGTATTTTCAGTTGGTCTCTAGCATTTGAGGTGATCATTTTGGCTAGTTTAATATTTGATGAAATAATGTTTTGAGTGAAATATTTGGCTAAGGCATGGTGGCATAGTGGACGACTTTTGGAGAAATAATTTAGTTAGAATATAAGGTATTTTACTTATTTAAATTGGACGCCTAGCTTGGAGATATATTTGAATTTTATAAAGTATTTCACTAAATGATTTGGACGCCTATGTTTGTGATAAATTGCATTTTAATAAAGTTATATCCCTTATGCTTTTGGATGCCTAAGTCAAGGAGGGGTCAAAGTTGAAATTCAAATGTAGTAAAATGGAAGGTGAATATGAATCTCATTTGGGTGTTGCTTTTGGAGGGAAAAGTGAGTTTGAATTTCTGGGTTGGAAATGTTATAAATATAAGGCCTTGCCTCTTCATTGGGTTATCTATTGCTTATCATAACGAAATGTTGCTGAAATGATTTCAGACATATTGCTTCGAGGAATGCATACCTCCTAGCTTATCAATTTCGTACTTGAGAGATAGTACCTAGCTATTTGAGACCGCTTCTTCATCCAGAGGTTGTAGATTGAGCATCATAGTTGAAGTTTTGATGATATTTACAGATTTGTTGGTTGCTGGTTCAAGCATAGCTGAAGCAGATTTTGGTTCATAACTCTTTGCACGAATTTTGTTTGGTTCTGGGTGTTCGCTCTACACTCTTTCCTACCCTAGGCGCCCTTCTTGCAAGTTTTCAAATTTTTCTGAGGTGATTTGGATTTTATCTTGCTAGTCGCCCTTTATTGGAGGTTGTACCTTGCCTGCCATTGCATTGGGAAGCGTGCATAAAATATCAGAGGTTGCTTGCTGCTATTTATTGGTTTGTACTTGGTCGCCCTTCTGTTATGCTTCCTTTGCACTTGATTTCACATCAATTGGAGGTGTTTTGACGAAGTTATGAGCGTTTTGGTGATTCTAGGGCTTGCTGGTATGAATTTCTGATTGTTGCAATTTTTATATCAGACCTGATATTTCAGTCCTTTTAACTATATTTCATATGCTGGATAGCTTGTACTTGTTTGGAGTTCATTTCCTAACATTCTGGAGTTCATTGGTTATCTATATGTCATTGTATTTGCAAATTGTTCATCATATTGTAATGTTGAATTAGTAGTACTGATCAGCTCTTTACTTTCTGCACTATACATTTTGTATCCCCACTTTAGTGGAAGAGACTAGCGTTGCCGTCTATTTACTTTTCAGTATTTACTTTCCTGTACTGTCCGCTGAAAAGCGGAAGGGGTCAGCTAGCCGCCCAAACATTTACTTTCAGTACATTGTAATTCACTCCCGCTGAAAAGTGGTTGAGTTGCATTTCTCATATTGCTGATCGGTTGAGCCGTCAATACACTCGCACTGAATAAGTGGCCGAGTTGGATATTTACTTTTAGCATTGTAATTTCAATTCTAGTCCTCTCGCTGAATAAGTGGTTGAGTTGATTGTTATTTACTCTCATTGTACTTTCCTCCAGTTATGATTTTATGCTAATGATCCTCTTTCGAGTATGCTCTCACGTTGCCCATACTGGGATCTGGATTGATCAGAAAGAGAAAGGGTTTCATTCAGTTTTGTTTATGGTTTCACTAACGTTAACAGGTGAAACTGCTTGTGAAAATTGGAAAAAAATTGTTGGGGAACATTGCACATTACACATGAGGATGATGGTTGTATGGGGTTGTCTAATGTTGATACTCAAGATTTGGGTGATAATGATGCAATAGGTGTCATGGATTCAAGCCACAACAAGTTTGATTTTACCAATCAAACTTTGGAAGATGGGAATAAATCAAAAAATTTACTTAATGATGATTGGCTCCAGGATAGCTTTTTGGATTTGCATCTACCTTGGAAGAGGAAGTGTGCGATGATAATGTCAAATCAGCAGCTTCCAACATGTCATTTGAGCCATTCCATGATGTACATAACAGCAGTACCTGTGTTGATGATGTGTGCAAAGTTGATGGAACACATGATGATGCTTACCAATCAGTGAGTGATGGTGATTCAACCTCTTATCATAGTGCTGATTTCAAATCAGAAAATGTGTGTGGAAATGGTTGTCACAGGGGTCTCCTCACTTAGTAGGGCAGTTGAAGGTGAATGAAGGCTTAGAACATTTTGATGTTGCTTGGCAGTTGTTGGCAAATTATTGTTGGAGTGCTCCTAAAATAGATGAGCACTGTAATAGTAGACTTTCCCTTGTAGAGTTTCATGCACTTAGAGAAGCATTGGGGGTAATGGAAAATAATTACCTACAATTACTATCTGATAGAGATTATCTTCTCAAGTGGGATGGGATCTGTTATGATGCGTTAAAAGGGAAAAATGAGGAGATTGATGAGTTCACTTATGAGCTTGAGGTTACCATGGACTCGTTGAAGAGCACTCAAATGGTCCATCAAGAGTCTTAAGTCACGGATTGATGAGCTTATCGTGGAGTTGAGCTCGGTGCAGTCTTTGTCACCTACAGATACAGTTCAGATATCTATGGCAGTAGTTGGTGATGAGCATACATCCACAGATTGTGATAATGTGCATAATGAGGATGTGGCAACATCCATTTCAATTATAGGTGCAGGTGACACATATGGGATAAGTACTTTGGATGAGTTTAGCAGGGAACAATGTGTTACATTTGGTGTTCCTGAGGATAGTTCCATTTCAGGTGATGCAGAGAATTGTGTGAGTGATCATAACACTGTTCCATATTTTTCGTAGGAGGTGTGCAAGGTGTCATCTAGTCGGGAGTTTAGTACTCATGTTGATTTGTTTCCCTCTCATGGAAGCAAATAAGAGATTTTATCCCATGCAGCTGATTTTGGTCAACCACCTATTGAGCCACATAGATGGAGGGATCAACAGAGGGTCATTGGAGAGAAGGTTGATCAAACCTTATCTTGTTTTGATTGCACACGACTGGTAGTCCTATTTGTAGTTTGCGGTTTATCAGGAGCACTTTGGAAGAAATAAAATCAGAATACCTCCATTTTCTTCATGATAGAGATTATGCTATTGGGTACACAGAGAAGGTTGGTAGAGCATCTAGCCAATTAACCATTTGGGATAAAAAATGTGAACCTTCTTCATATTCGGGAGATGAGAGTGATGAGGAGTGTGTTCCCCATGACTATGATGGTCAACCATTGATGTAGGCAGGTGCATTCTATCTTGACTGCATAGTTAGGAGTGCTCATCACTTCTCCTTTAGTCCGCACACAGATGACTTGAGGATGCGTAGGTGTGGATTGGCTCGGGATTTATATCATCCATTGTGGGATAAAGTGTTACCATATTCAAATGATGGAACTAGAGACTGCAAGTGTTTGACTCAGTTGTTTGCAGGGGATTGCTTGCAGGATCAAAGATCAGATTTCCATCATGCTCATATGTATCTGACAGAGTTTGCTACCTCTTGGTCTCAAAAATTTCCATTCGAGACATGGTTTTAGGGAGGTTGTGGTGTCAGTAGGCATGAGGGCTTGGTTAGTTCTCTCCGAGGTGATGGAGAAGAGTTATATCATTTCCTCAACTTGGGAGAATAGCATAGAGATGAATCTCCATCATTCTATGTTCTTGTTGGCATCATTTGTTTTCCCATTGGCCAGACTTGCAATCTTGGGGGTGCTATTCCGCTTCATATTGGCAATTTAGGAGGAGCAATTACATATCTTCTAGCACCCATGAGGGATAGTCATCACATCTATAGGAGGCTAGCAGAGAATGGAGAGAGATGTGTTGCAGACACTTCGAGATATTCTTACCTCTTCATGATTGATGGATGTGAGTTGTGGTTGTGTTGGGATCCAAGTGGTGATAGGTTTGGCACTGTAGTTTGGATGGATCCCATTGGGTTGCTTCACCACTCTCAACATGGTGAAGTTGATATCAGAGTAGTGCGGTGGAAGTCAATGGGTGATTTGCATGGTAGACTTCCATTTTGGTCATGGGATCCAGGTATTTTAATGATTGGTAGATTGTCTTACATTGGGGGAGTTGCCTATAGTGATGTCGAGCTCGGTTTGATCTCTACCCAAGGGTTACGGTGGATATATTGTTGGGCTCTCTACAAATTATTATGGTATCCTTCTTTTGCATCAGGATTCCAGTCAGGGTTTATTGGCGAGTTTCACAGCGTGTACATCAAGTGCAGTGCATACTGTTTCACTTTCGATCCACTTGTGCATGTTTTGGTTCCAATGCACATGTTTTTTGTGCGCATGGGTTGGATAGTTTGTATGATGTTTATCCTTGCGTAGATGTGATGTTCCCATCCTATAGAAAATAAAGGAATCAACAAGAAGAACAATCCATAAGTCGGCGATCAAGGAAATAATAATTTAGGAGACAACGATCGAACCGGGCATCACTTCCAGATTCGCCAAGGATGCAGAAGGATAATTAAGAACCGATTCAATACAAGATAGAAATCACCGAATTAAGAGTCGAGTATATCATCAGCAAGAGTGAAGTCTTGGGAGCCACGATCAGGGAAGAAGGAAGTCTTCTCAAGTAGGAAGCGATGTGTAAACTCTTGAGCTCTCTAAACAGATATCATAAATATATACAGCAAGTAGCATATCAAATTAAAAGCAAAATTGTCTTGGCTGAGTAAGGGAACATCATAAGACTTCTTTCAAACCAAATACATTATAATAGTCATAAAGTGAATGGACATGAACTGAGATTGATACTGCTTGCAAGTCATTGACATAATTATTGAAATTCATATCCATCTTTCTATCAATTTAAGTAAGGTCTATCACAGTGGTATCAGAGCATCGATCTTGCCAACCTGTAAGGAAGAGGTGAATGCGAACCTACCACAGGAAAGGAACTATGGCTAATAGATTGGCTCAAGAACTGAAAACCTTTATGGAGCAAACCAATGAAAAATTCGAGAAGACCAATCAACTAATTCTCCAAGCTCTTCAAAGCATAAATATCCACCACTCTCAGGAAAGAACCAATCCAAGGAAAGAAGTGCAATCAAAGCACTTCGAGAATGAGTATTCAACCCAAAGTTCCTCACTAAGGCCAACCATGCCTCCCTTCCTTCCAAGCAAAAATGCCATAGAAGAAATAGAAGAGCCAAATTCATATAGTGCAGAAGACATCGCGCTTATGTATGCTGAGTTAGACCCTGCAGTTCAAAAACTCGTACCCTTCAAAGAATATTATGAAGTCAAGATCCAAGCCAACCCAAGCAGAAGGAAGAATCAGGCCAACAAAGACCATAGATCTTGAGTTAATAAGATGGAATCACCCTCTCATAGGCATCCTCGGAAGTTCAAAGAAGAGATTTAGAAAACTATTAAAGAGTTGCTGGAGGATGGGACACATTCAACCAAGTAATAGTCCCTTTGCATCATCTGTTGTGTTAGTCAAGAAGAAAGACGATACTATGCGAATGTGTATAGACTGCAGGGCCTTAAACCAAAAAACTATCAAGAACCGGTATCCAATCCCAAGGATAGATGAATTATTGGATGAACTCCATGGAGCAAGATATTTTTCCAAAATTGATTTATGCTCGGAATATCATTAAATTCGAATGAAGAAGGAAGATGTACCAAAGATAGCATTTCGATGTCATTATGGGCATTTTGAATTTCTAGTCTTACCTTTCGGCCTCACCAACGCTCCAGCCACCTTCCAATCGTGCATGAATCACATTTTCCGCCAACAACTAAGGAAGTTCTTACTAATCTTCTTTGATGATATCCTGATCTATAGCAAAACATGGGAAGAGAATCTCTTCCAAATTGAAGAAGTTTTAAGTATTTTGGAATCAGAATGCAAAAATGTCCAAATGTGAATTTGGGCTAGAAGAGATACTCTACTTAGGACACAAGATCAATGCAGAAGGAGAAAGTTAAGGCCATCAAAGAATGGCCCAAGCCAAGGACTCTAACTCAACTTAGAGGCTTTGTGGGATTATGCAGCTATTATAGGCGATTTGTGAAGGGCTTCTCCAAATTAGCCGCTCCCCTCACAGACTTGACAAAAAAAGGGGCCTTTATGTGGAATGACCAAGCACAAGCCTTTGAGCAACTCAAGGAAACCATGAGCACCTACCTTGTCCTTGCCATTCCCGATTTCACACTACCATTTGAGCTACAATGTGATGCCTCCGGAGAAGGAATCGACGCAGTTCTCATGCAAAGGAAACGTCTGATAGCCTTCGAAAGCCACAAGCTGACGGAGACCGAGAAGCACTACTCCATATATGACAAAGAGATGTTGGCTATTACGCATGCCCTAGCCAAATTTAGACAATACCTAGTCTATGGGAAATTCATCGTCAAAACAGACCACAATAGTCTAAGATTTTTCATGCATCAAAAGGATCTGAATAATCATCAACAAAAGTGGGTGAGCCGAGTAAAAGCCTATGATTTTGACATAGAGTATGTTAAAGGAACCAACAATGAAGTGACAAATGCGTTATCTAGGCGCCCCACCTCAACACCATCACATGCATCTCAAAGGACTAGAAAAATGATATTATTACTGAGTATGCCAAAAATGCACAAGCTTCCGAGATCCTAGAAGGAAGGATGCCAATTGAAGAATAAAAGATATGGGACAATTTCATCTTATATAAGGGGAGGATATTTCTTGTTCCCTACTCAAAGATAAAGAACAAAATTATTAAGGAATTCCATGATAGCCCTCTGGCGGGCCACCAAGGATACTACAAAACGTATAAACATATTAAAGAGAAGTAATTGTGGAAGGGATTAAAAAGTGATGTGCTTAAACACATACAAGAATGTATGACTTGTCAACAAAATAAAGTGGAACAAAGTCATCCTGTAGGTCTATTACAACCACTACCCATTCCCAACCAGAAATGGGAAAGTATCTCGATGGATTTCATAAACGGATTGCCCAAGATACATGGGAAAGATAGTATTTATGTGATAGTGGACAGAATTACTAAGTATGCCCACTTTGCAATTTCATCAGAATACAAATCATCTTAGGTAGCAGAATTATTCTTTAAGGAAGTCTTTCGTCTTCATGGGATACCCAAAACTATCGTCAGTGACCAGGATAGTAAATTTCTTAGCCAATTCTGGCAAGAAGTTTTCCGGCTAGTAGAGACAAATCTAACTCCAAGTACAAGTTACCACCCGCAAACAGATTGGAAAACGAAGATAGTTAACAAATGGATAGAGGGTTACTTAAGGAATTATGTAACAGGTCAACAAACCGCATGGATAAAATGGCTACACTTGGGCAAGTATTGTTATAATACCACCCACCATCTGTCAATTGGAATGAGCCCCCTTCAAGGCCCTATATGGATATGAAGCCCCTTCCTTTGGACATTTGGTCACCCAAGAAAGCAAGGTACAAAGTGCACAGGACTTCCATACAGAAAAATATTGATCTCATGAAGACCCTTAAGAAAAATCTGCAGCAAGCCCAAAACCAGCAAAAAATCTATGCTGATCGACATCGCATAGAAAGGACATTTGAAGTTGGAGACTTAGTCTTCCTACGTCTACAACCATACAAGCAAACACCAATTTAAAAGAGTGGGGCTGAAAAGCTAAAACTACATTTCTATGGTCCTTATAGAGTTACAAGAAGAATAGGCGAGGTTGCTTACGAGTTAGAGCTACCAAAGCACAGCAAGATCCACAATGTCTTCCATGTATCCCGGCTTAAAAAGGTCCTTGGGCAACAAGTCCTTCCTTGCACTGAGTTACCTCCACTAGATGAGGAAGGGCAACTTACTTTAGAACCAGAATTCATCATAAACACTAGAGAAAGGAAATTAAGGAACAGGATCATTACCGAGTTCCTAATCAAATGGAGGGGACTTTTTGAAAATGATGCTACATGGGAATAGAAGAAACTATTAAGACATTTAAGAATAAGACTCGGGAAGGGCAAAACATGATGGCTCTTGACTAGAGCAAGAAAAGAACTGACTATGGTATGTAATTCTTTTTGCTTTCAATATAAGCTAATAATTCATTCCCTTGCAGGATAAGGTGTAAAATTATAACAAATTATGCATGTAAAGTACTAAGATGGATACACCAAGATATAAGGTATCCCTAAAGCCGGGAAGAGATTAGATGTAACGAAATGTTACAATCTTTCCCCAAGACAAAGAGACTGGATAGACCTGAGAATAAGGTGTCCAAAATACCAGGAAGAGATTAGGTGTAACGGAATGTTACAATCTTTTCCCAAGATAAAGAGACTGGATAGACCTAAGAATAAGGTGTCCAGAAGACCTAGAAGAGATTAGATGTAACGAAATGTTACAATCTCTCTCCAGGGTTATAAGGCTGGATAGACCTAAGAATAAGGTGTCCAGAAGACCTGAGAAGAGATTAGCTATAACAAAATGTTACAGTCTTTTCCAGGGTTATAAGGCTAGATAAACCTAAGCATAAGGTGTCCAGAAGGCCTGGGAATGGATTAGATGTAGCAAAATGTTACAATCCTTTCCCAGGATAAGACATGCATTCCAGAGTAGGGAATCAAGAGATGAAGAACCTTAAGGGAAGAAGACCCTGTGTTGCTTGAGGACAAGCAACGTCAAGTGGGGGAGACTTGTGATGTCCCCATCCTACATAAATAACTGAGATAAGAATATGTTCTAAATACATTGCATTTTTCAATAGACATATGTAGCTATATATATGTATATAAGTATTTAAATATAATTGTATGAAACATAAAATATAAGTATTTAAATATACATGAAACACAAATCATATCCATTATTTATATACAATACTAATCATTGTTAATACAGCCGATGATGAAGAAATGAAAGAGTGCGGATGATAGATGATCAGACGCCTATCTTCTGAAGGGACGTAGGGAATGAAGGGATGCATCTGTTGGATCGCCTATATCTAGTTCAGGCAATGAAGAGAAGTATCATCAAAAAGGAGAGAGGAAATAAATTGACTAAGAGGGAAGTGAAGGATAATATCGATGGACAATACGAATCAGAGAGGAAGCAAGGAGTGATTTCGAATGCAACATTAGAGGCAGAAATAAGTCCAAGGAATCAAGAGACAAGTTTGAGGAAGTGTGATCTAAATCAAGAAAATAAAGGAATCAACAAGAAGAACAATCCAAAAGCCGGCGATCAAGGAAATAATAATTTAGGAGACAACGATCGAACTAGGCATCACTTCTAGATTCGCCAAGGACGCAGAAGGATAAATAAGAACCAATTCAATAAAAGATAGAAATCACCGAATTAAGAGTCGAGTATATCATCAACAAGAGTGAAGTCTTGGGAGCCGCGATCAGGGAAGAAGGACATCTTCTCAAGTAGGAAGTGATTTGTAAACTCTTGAGCTCTCTAAACAGATATCATAAATATATATAGCAAGTAGCATATCAAATTAAAAGCAACATTGTCTTGGTTGCGTAAGGGAACACCATAAGACTTCTTTCAAACCAAATACATTATAATAGTCATAAAGTGAAAGGACATGAACTGAGATTGATATTGCTTGCAAGTCATTGACATAATTATTGAAATTCATATCCATCTTTCTATCAATTTAAGTAAGGTCTATCATAGTAGATATGAGAAGCAAATCATGTTAGTTTTCTGAGTTGCTTCTTCTTGGTGATTATACTTTTGAGACACATGATGTAGGGGTTGACCTTGGTCAGTGTTTTCTTTCAGTTGTGCTTATGTTGGTGCTGTAGGAGTTAGTTGGAGATATGTGGGTCATTCTACAGTCTTTCCCATGGGCCTCTAGTGGAGTAGTTTTTTCTATTCTATTGTGATTGCTTGAGGACAAGCAATTTTGGGGAAGGGCAAACTATAATGTCCCCCTTTTAGCGTGCATCAGAGTTTGGTGGTTTAGCCTATCATTGGGTCCTCGTAGGCTAATAATGATGATTAGAGGGCCCTGTTTTGGAGATATCTAGTTCTCTAGATGGCAATTGGCAATGTTTTCATCTTCGAGATCCTTTGCATATTCAGAGGCTAAATTATTCAGGGTGTTTTGGCTTTGTTTTTATATACTTACTATTTATAGTAAGTCAGTGGGTTGTTAGAGGCCAACCTTACTATTTATAGTAAGGCATCTTGATGGGCAGAGTGAGCAGTGGGTTAGCCGGTGGTGAAGTCAGAATTGATAAATGAGGTTTATTTATGGAGTTAAGGTATTTAATTATTATTAAAGTTATACTTTAATAATAATTAATTAATTAATTATAAGCGAAACATTGAATGACTTAAGATGACTTTATAATAAAGGTATATTAATGATATTAAGTCAAGGTGCATTTAAGTCATGTTTGGGTGCCCACTGGAATGAGATTTTATAAAGTATCAATAAAAGCAAATGAGTTAATAATATTTTAATGATTAAAAGGCCTCATTGGAAATTGTGCTTTTTGGAAGAGGGGTATATAAGGCATCAAAAAGCAAATTGTTTCATTATTGATTTTATTCAACACTTGGTATTTTGTGCTTTGGCATTTGGAGGTGAAGACAAGGGTTTTCAGCTGCAAACTATCTTGGAGAACATTGTATCTCTTCGATTTGTGCATCCTACAGGTGTGGAAGATCACCCAAGGGTTGCAGATAACTGGTGGCTATCTTTCAATGGTCTCATTGAGCATATTGGAGGTGTTTATCATCAGAAAATTTAAGGGTTTGAAGAGCAGATTGTTAGAGAGCAGTCAAGGAGGCTTTTATTTGTTGCTAACATCCATTCTCATTTCCATGTGGGGTTTTCAGGTCGTACTATTCTGCCCTAGATAGGCTGTACAATTCATGCTTGGCTGGGTGTGTGAATCTAGAAGCCAAGCGATCCATTCTTGGACTTCATTTCTCTTCCTCTTGGGGCAATTTCATCATGGCATTCATTTAATATTATTTCCAAGTGGGAGAACCTCATTTCTGGAGCTAGGCATTGATCTTCATGATGTTTATATTTGTTGAGAGATTTCAGACCTGTAATTAATGTGTTTTGGACTCCGGGTATGATAGATTGTATTTGAAAATGTTTTGATAAATCTGATTTGAAATTGTTGATGTTATAGCAGCTATGGTCTACACTTCCTTCGCACAATTCACAAGAAGAAGTACATGAATTAAATGAGTAGCCTTCGGCTATTTAATTCATGATTACAATATTTACTAATGAAGAGGGCCGACCCTATTTAGTTCGCATGCTTTGGTTACTACTTGGGCCGACCTTATTGTGGTTATTATTTATTATGTTTCTTTTAAGTGGGCCGACCTATCTTGAAGAGGCGCCTCACTTATAAATACAAGGTCATATTTGTCATTGTAACACATTCATTATTCAAGTCAAGTTCGCTATTAAGAGCAGAGCAGCAGTTCGCATTTCCTTAGCAGCAGTCCGATTTCAAGGAAGAACATATTCATTTGTATCTAGTGCATCTAGGAGAGGTGCGACTTTATTGTATCCATTGTTGGCCATTGTTGGGCCTGAGTTGTAAGCAGATTTCTGCCATTGTTCTACTTTATATAAGAGATTCAATTGCTGGGTTTTTCTCCCTCAAGAGGAGGGTTTTCCCAGGGTATCTTTGTGTGTTCATTGTCTTATGTGTTGCAATTCTATTAAGTGCTTTCATTGTTCAATCTGATCTAAGAAACACTAACAGAAATTTGCGGCTTTTGCTTCAGCATTAGTTTCAGAATTTTCCCTTATTTGCATTAGTATAGTATTATTTGCATTTTCCTGTTAATATATCATCAATCAATCAAAATAAGCAAAAACTTTGAAATATCAAACTAGTCAAACAAGGTAGAAATCCAGTTAGCAAGTGTCCACTTGGGGTGGGGCATTTCATAACTCTAACCCATGTGTTGATCATGTGTATCAATAGGATGTGTAAAAGGGACAAGATAATCAAATTTCTCAAAAGATGCATCATGATAAGGCATATAATAGTCCATAGAAGTGTCCTCATAGATATCTAAAAATGTTAATATCAATATCAAATGTGGATATACTTGTAAAATCTCTAAAGGAGTGGCCATTAGAGGTTGGAATATTGGAATCACTTTAAAAGCATGCTTTAGGGAAAACATCATCCATAACATCACGTGAGGGAGGGGATTAGATGTGTTCATCAAATGCACAAGTATCACTAAGCTCTTCACTATATAAATCACGAAGAAACCATGAATCCAAGGGTGTAGAGTAAGGTCTATCATGAGTTATATGAGGGATGTCATCATTAGTTATAATAATATCATGCATAGATGGAAAACTCAGCTTGGCAAAAAACTCGCCAAGCCCAAAATTGACGAGTTAGCAAAAACTTGGCAATTTTTTCAATTGTTTTTGCATTTTTTGCATTTTTTATGTATCTAGCGAGTCTTTTGTAAAGATTTGTGAGTTTTTGGAAAAAACTCGGCAGAAAGACTCGGCGAGTTAAAGTCATAAAGACTCGCAAGGCAAAAAAACTCGCAAGCAAGTCTTCCAACTATGACATCATGTAATGCAAGAGGATGGAAATAATAGACATCCTTCAGAGATATATCATGAATAAGCATATGGTGTTCATTGTGGGTTCTAGGGAATGAGTACTAGAGGATGAATGACATGAAACATAAAACAAACAAACACATGCTAGGCCATCTAATAAACTCCTGTACATAAGCATCTTTAAAATAATGACTTAAGGAAAATAAGAATCAGTGAACATATCATACAATTGTACAAGCAATGAATTAATCTTTGAGCTAGCATCATATACATGCAAGTAAAATAAATCTATCAAAGCACATGCATGTATAAACGTTGTTAATCAAATCCTAGTTAGGGTTTTGTGATATATATGCAACATATAAAGCGCATACCTAGCAAGGGGAGGAAACATACATTAAGAAGCAAAGCAACATAGAAACACAATTCGTTGCTAACCAAATTATAAGAGATATCATCATGAGGGTATGATTTGGTAGATAGGAAGTTGTCGTGATTGATGACATGCAAAGAAAATGTATCATCATGAGACATTACATGCATCCATTATGTATGAGGGCAAAGAAGGAACCATTGGAAGTTTAGATTTAAATAAAAGATGGACAATTTGAGAAAATCAAACTTAAAAAATAAAAATAAATTCTTCCCTAAAGGATAGGCATGCAATTATGGGTCCACCGACATGTAGGGATAACAACACACCTTACAAATATATCCAGGACAAATAAATGAATAAAATCAATTAAATATAAAAGAGTTGCAAAAGATTATATGATAGAGATCAAAAACTTAAAAATTAAGAGTGAGGATTTAGTTGACTTTGATGGTTGACATAGAGTTGTTAATTTTTTTTATCATAATTTTTTAATTGGAGCTAAGAATCACTTAAAGTTGGATGCATTGGAAGAAAAATGCTGAAATATGAAATGGATTTCCCATAGAATTCTATGGAGGGACACAATCAGATTATAGTTTGATCCTAAATGGCACAACTCCAACTTGTGTGACACAATTTTGTCCATTGGTACTTGCAAAAGATGTTTGCTTGAACGGTATCTCTATAAGAAAAAATGGCTTGATGCTTAAAATATTGGTGGGATTGAAAGGAAGCAACGTACATGAAAATGCTTCCTACACTAATATTTTGAAGAGAGTGTTGTACAAATTTCTATCTTTTAATAATTATAGAAAGCATAAAAATATTTAAAAAGAAATAAACAATAAATACCATAACATAGGTGCATGTGGGGAAAACCTTTTCGAGAGAAAACCGCACTCTCCAAAGCAACTCAATGTATTGTTCAATAGATCACGATTACAATACACTTGCAGAGCAAGCCTTCATAGGAATACTCCCAACCAAAAATTTGAAGGAATTCTTACAGCTTAAATACTATCTACAAAACTCTACACTCAACCTCCATCTCAGGCACCTAATATATAGGAGATACAAAACCAAAAACCATCAAATAGTAAATAGAAACCCATGAGCTAAAACTATCCAAAAGTGGCACCCAAATTATACCCCAATCAAAGATGCCTTAAGATGTGTCATAATATGCATCATAAGCTGGTCAACAATTGTAACTCCCCTTCACAACTCTTTTATCCATCCAACTTTTTACATTTCCTACACAAACTTTTGGAGGCCATAACTTTTTATTTCGTGGGTTGATTGGGCCCTTTTTCTAAATTGATGTACTTAAAGAGATCTATGCAATGAGCACCACTCTAGGTGGTGTCAAGCAACTGATAAGTTTTATTTTGGCCAAAAACTAAGCCTATACCCTAGACATTGAGTTTTCCCATTTTATATCTGAAAGTTGCACCTTTTGTAATCTTAATATTAGGAGCAATCTTGAGACACCTTTCCTAATAGGGAATTTCTATAACAAAGTGGAAGAGTAATTGATTTCCTTGTTAATTTTCAAGCCCTAGGATTGATTTGATAGAGATTGAAAGTAGATAAATAATAGAGGTGTTGGATGTTAATGTAGACAAAGTAGCGGATAGTCGAACCTGGAAGTATTAGTGGCTGATATGTGAATGTGCTATTATAATTATCAATTAGATTCTTTCTTAATATTTGATGTGATCATGTTATGATTGAAATTAACTAGGATGATGCCTTTATATACACAATCCTAGACACATAACTTGAGCCCTTTGAGGAACCAAAGCCACTTAAAAACATAGACATGTGTGCAAATTGGTTAATTCTATAAAGGCACTCTTAAGACCATCAACAATGGTAGAAGGTGGGGACATTTGTCTATAAAAAAAGCTGCCCACTCGCTACCAGTAATTCTATTACGCAACATTTGCCACGAATCCATTGGCCCACAAGGCAATTTGTAGCTTAATAAAAACATCATTAAAACTAATGCATGATACACCCAATGACATCTAGATGGTGACACAAAATTAATGGAGGGAAAGATAGTTGGGACCCACAAAAACACCCATTTTCCATCGAGGAAAAATAATTATAGAGGCACATCTATTAATATAATCTTATCAAAGCCTTATGTGCTTCTATGCAGTCCACCACCAAACTCGAAAAAGGATCTAAGTCCACCCCATGATTATCAAGTAGATTTGTTGCCTTATTACTTTCCCAGAAAATTTCCTCGAAACCATCACAGATAGCAAGAGCCTAAATTTTTCTTTCCAATTGAAGTAAGCCTTTCTAGGAAAGCCCTAAATAACTACAAAGGATTTCCCTTCGACAATCGACTTTCTACATCTGATCTCGTGGGCAAGGTCAAGACCTTCCACAACAACAGTCCTTTTTGCCTTGTCGGAATGAACACTTAGAAGAGCCAACACCCCTTAACAAAACAACCTTGATCATTCCTAATGACATCATTAGTGCCAGCCAACTCTAGATTACACTTTGAAGCTCTTTCAAAGTTGAGCTTTAGGAATCCACTAGGTGGTTTTGTCCAATGCACATTCTTTGGATCAACTTTTCTTTTTGCTCCTAGCACATTAGGAGGGATTAAGGTGTTAATTTATCTATAAAACTATATTCTTGCAATAAACTACTAGATTTCTCTATTCTAATGGAAATATGTGAAAACAATAAATATTTTGATCTAGATTTACTATAAATCATATGGGAGCTGGGAATAGAAATAGAAATAGAAATTGATTAAGCTATTGAAAAACAAAGAATAGAGTTAGAAATATGTGTCTAATGCAAGATCCGAGGTTGGAAAAGGGCCTTGGGAAAGTTTCCCCAAAAGTTTCAGCTCAATTTGATATATTCTTGGACACAATCTCTAGAGATAGGCACTAGCGTCCATGTTGGTGTCCTTAGATCCAAATGATTAGCAATTTTCTAAAGTTGCTTGGCTTTTTTCTTTTTTTGAGCTCTCTGGTGCCTTCAAAATGATGATGTGATTTTTCTATGTTGAGAAAATAATGTTCAAATTAGAGGGGGGAAAAATGGTTATGTGCTTTTCAGAAATTTCCTTAGTCAGTTCCCTATCTTGGTATATTTCAGCTTCCTCAATAGGAGTGTGTGAGGTTCTTAATGGGGTGTTAGAGTGATGTGTAGAGATTGTGAGTCTAAGAAATGATTGTGAGTCTAAGAAATGAAATCTATGTTCTTTGGGGACGTGTCCTCTAGGTTTTTCTAGGCATACCCATGCCGGGGACATCTTGGGGATGGCTTGGGGATGTCCCCTAGGCATCTCCATTTAATATTTTTTTGCAAGAAATGTCTCGGGGAGGTGGGGATGGGCAAGGGACTTCCGGACGTCCTCAAGATAGCTAGGGATGTCTCAGACATCCCCTATCTCCTACTGCTGTAAAAGAGTTTTATTAAAAAACCCAAAAATAAAAAAAATAATGATTTATTTCAAATCCTTGTTAAGATTCTATAGAGGAATCTATTCCATGATGGTGCTATTATTTCTGCATTTGGACAAACCATAATATTTGAAGGAAACATGGGATAAAAGTAGTGGAAGAACTTATACAAAGTCTAAACATAGATGTGATATAGCAAAAAAAAAAGATACACTAGAGTATCCAGAAATGTTTTTGGGTATGTAATAGATTATAGACATTTACAAACAAGAAAAAAACTTTGGGGTTTTCCTCCAGTTTCAAGAAGGCTCCTTTATTTTTCTGTTGTTAGGTGGAAGTTGTAGCAGCAATATTGCTGCTGCTGTTGGCTTTTGGCTGCACTGCCACATTTACAATTTCAGTCGATTATTTTAGTCATATGTTAAATTTTACTACTTTAATGATTGTTTCAAAGATTGAAAATTTGGTATCCAATTAGGTAAACAAAGTGATGTAAAGGCATTGTATTTTGGTGCTATTGCTTTTGCATTTGGACAAACCATAATATTTGAAGGAACCATGGGATAAACGTAGTTGAAGAATTTATACAAATTTTAAACTTAGATGTGATACAGCAAAAAAAAAAAAGATAAACTAGAGTATCCAGAAATGTTTTTGGGTATGTAATAGATTATAGACATTTACAAAGGAAGAAGAAAAAATCTTTGGGGTTTTCCTCAAGTTTCAAGAAGGCTCCTTTTATTTTCTGTTGTTAGGCGGAAGTTGTAGCAGCAATATTGCTGCTGCTGTTGGCTTTTGGATGCACTGCCACATTTACAATTTCGGTCCATTATTTTAATCATATGTTAAATTTAACTACATTAATGATTGTTTCAAAGATTGAAAATTTGGTATCCAATTATGTAAAGGCATAGTATACTTCTATATACAATTTGGACATATTGTTTTGATGTTTGTAAAGCTGGACATTGTATTTTTGATATTTGCAAGAGTGATGTAAATAGAAGGTAGGCACTTCTTCAAGGTTAATTTGATTATCTATTTCAAATGTATGGTTTCTTTACTTTCCGAGCTTTTAAAGTTATTGATATTAACTTATTCGACTCTGATGTGAACTTTATTGTTGTGGATTATAGATTCTATAATGTATATGTCAATATGATGAATTCCTTATCATTGTTATGATATTATCATATGAATATTTCAAATTTCCCTATTTTTTATATAGCTGTCCCCTTTGCTATCTCATTCCGTCCCCAAAAATGGGCTCAAAACAATCCATCCCAAAAATGCGTCCCCCTATCCTTAGCCATCCTCATCCTAGAAACTTGGTGGAACAAAGAATGAAACCCTAAGAGGGCTTCTGTTCTAAGGTGGGGTGTGCAAGTGAATGGAGTGTAAGTGGGAGATGAAATGTTAACAAGATGTGCAAAGGGCAAAGCTAGGGATTGAAGGAAAAAGCTTCAAATCTGCGACATAAGGGATGAAAAGGGTTTTGGCAAATAGGGAAACAAGGCTAAATGAAGGATCAACAAATAGAGGAATACAATGGAAAATGGCAAGGAGAAAGTGTACTATGGAGATGTGGTGAGGAGGGAAGAAGTCAAGTGGAGATGGCATGGAATTGTAACAACCCCGGTGTTCTACTCAGTAAAATTCCAAAGATTTCACCTCAAGTGAATAAACCATGATGTCATAACATAGCAATAATTTTTTTTCTTTCCATAATGTAAATTACATGCACATTTGAAACAATACTACTTCCAAACTTCCATTGCATTTCAATGTAATTTCACAAATCTTCCCATAACATAGATGTCTTAATGAATGAACTCAAGTATATCATTCATCATTACAACCTTCCATATAACGGGTGCATGATACAAACATAGCTCCTCTGAGGTTCATAGCAATAGATTTAGATGGTCTAGGATCCGCCTTTCAAATCTTAGTCTTCTGTCTCTTGTTGAGGAGGAGAAGCATCACTCAAGCGCATTTCCGCCAACCACGAATTCATATGCGGTCCCCAACACATCTATCAATGATAGATGGCCCTACCCTTTGACGGAGAGATTGGTGGAGTAACCTCGTACGACAACCACTTTGAGCTTAGTGTTGTGTCCTACAAACCAAAACCTAATCATACGTTCGTCTTCCCTACGAGTATGAAAATCCTGAACTAGTATGCACTACAGGGACATGGTGAATTGACAGTGGAGCCAAAGGCAATCACACTACTTTGGCCAAAGTGTTCTCACTCAATACTTTGAGTGATAGTCATCCTATTCACTTACACTACTTAGCTCGATTTGACTTAAGGTCACTATAATCTATGCATAGGTATTTCCTCCAACAGGTAATCTTTAACCCCAGAAATAGCCTATCACTTTTCTCACAAACTCTAGGGTATTTCTACTCACAAAGTATATGTACAAGTTCCCTCCCTTCAATGGACAAACAATCCCAGGAGTAACCCACTAGCTATCTAGTATAATCATATAACTTAGCTATGAGTAACCTTTAAGCTACCCTTGTTTAATCATATCTAGTATATTAATACCTATGACAAACAATCCCCTCTATTATGGAGTAATTACAAGCACTTCACAAAACAACATAAATAGCTTCTATTTTCCTTTAAAAGCAAATGCTATATTTCCATAATGCAAGTAATCTCTATAGATCAAATAAAGCATTTAAGAATCAACCTTTCATAAACAAAGACAAATAAAGGAAGACGTATCCTCATGCCTATAATACGCTTATCCAATTGACTGATTTGTTGCACAGCTTTCCACCAGCAACTTACTAGCTCCATTTTGACCTCACAAGCAATGCCTCAATAAAACCACTCTCACAAGTTGATAATATGCTTCTCTCAAGTATAACTCAAACAATATAGCTCCTCACAAAACACTCTAGGCTCTCACAAAATACAACAGAAAGCAATTGCAAAATAATGCAAATTAGAAGTGCATAATAGAATGCATCCAAATGAGAGAACATGCCTCTCTATTAATACAACAGAAAGGAGACATTGCAGCCTACATAAAAGGCATGCAAAATGACAACAAACTCTATGCAAGTCGACTCACTTCACTTGGCTAAAAGGTGGCAGCAAACTAAACACTAACTCAACACAAGAAGCTACATGTCGACCCATTTATTTGACAATAGCAAGAGACTATTTCAATCTGCACATGATCAAATGATGGCAATCGAATTATTTCCAAAATGGACTTCTACAGCATTTAGAACTTCATATCTAGGAGCCAAGTATGCAGCCATTCTCCCTATTGTTTGGCACGGCTTTATCCATTGAAATAGTCTACATTCAAAATGCAACACATGCACAAGGTCAACTAAGTCTAAGCTTTGCAAAGAACAAAGGAATAATGAGTCGCTTGGTTCATAAATGGCACATTGACCAATTCCTTGCCTTGTTGTTACATTTCCTATTTACATACATTTTATACTTTAAGAGGTTGGTGCTTCACTACTTTTATCATTATGATTTACGCCTTCTAAGTTTGACAGTTCCCTATTCATAAAGATAAAGACGCCTTCCATAGCATCGACTAAGTTTACTTCCAAAACTTCCTTAAAATGATGCGCAAAGCATAGCTTGTAATTCGCCCTTTACTCAATGCCAAAATATGTCATATTCGGCCTTTAAATGCTTTGTATATGTTACATACAAATTGGCCCATGTTCATAGATATAAGTTGGCTTATACTCATATAAATCAGCCTCAAAGTATATATAATAATCGACCTCCGAGCATCACAAATATATATATTTATTGTAAGAGAGGGGGACCACCCACGTCAAGGCTCTAGGTCACAAAGTGCTGAGAGCGGAGGGCTTCCCTAACTTACCTCACTCTAAAGAGGTGTTTCGGATAGAGGTCGAGAATGATGACGACTATAAAGTACTTCTATCACCCTTCAGACCCAAAATCCAAGTTTAGGCTAGGCGAGCTGGTTTATGGAGTCAATATTGTACCTCAGATAGCTCTCTGTCTGAAGACGACAGTGCAGTTCTGGGATGACAACATGGCACGCTGGTGCCTCTCGGGCACACTGGCGTCCGTACGACCAGAGGACATAAAGTACAATATAAACTGCTAGAAAACAAACTAACGACCTAACTAGTTATTCTTAAATGAACAAAATAGAATGATAAAGTATGAAAGGTACGAACAAAGGTGATAAAGTAGATAGATGAAAGCTAGAGTAACGAAAATGATCTCACCAAGGCGCCAGTTCGCCAGCTAGCTCCAAATGCACGTTCACCAACATGCAAGAAAGAGGGGAAAATGGTTGGGGCTATATAGGGGTCTACTTTAGTCAAACCCCCGTTTTGGTGTTCCCACCTCCACGGACAACTAGAGAGCAACGAAGTAGAAATATGCGATAAAGAAGTAAAGAAAATAGAAGTTGCAATAAACACTACAAAACAGTATAATGCTATTCAACCAAATCACAAAGGAGAGGAGAAAAACGTTACCACCTCCACCCAAAATTGCACTAGCCAATGGTGGAGAATGCGGACTTGGCAAGGTCACCACAACCTTGTTGTCCTCAATTTTTGACATGGCAAAAATTGGGGTAATCTACCAAAAAATTTGAAGTTTTTCTCTCTAAAGCACGTTTTACGAGGTGTTGAGGTTAGAAAACTTTAGATTTCAATTGATGATTCCCTTGGGCATCCTTTCATCAACCCCTTTCCATTTTTGTAAAATTCTGAGTCATTTTTCTTGTGTTTTTGGTCAAATTCAGGTTTTTTAGGCAGCTCAGCAAAATAGGAAGTTTTAAGTCTTAAGGCAAAATTGCTAAAACTCCAAAAAGTTCCTATTGTGCTTTAAGTGAAATTGTCAAAACTCCAAAAAGGTCCGATTTTTGCTAAAGTGTCAAAAAGTTCCTATTGTGCTTTAAGTGAAATTGTTAAAACTCCAAAAAGTTCCTATTTTCATTCATTTGACAAAAACAAAATTGTTAAGTCATGAAAAAGTTCCTATTTGGCTTAAATGATAAAATAAAATTGCTAAATTGTTAAAAAGTTCCTATTTTGCCTAAATTGTCAAAAATAAAATTGTTGAAAGAGCCAAAAGTTACTATTTCTCCCATGAGTAAAGAGAAAAGTTGTTGAAAGAGTCTAAAAACCCGATTTTTGTCTTTCTTGTGTTATTTTTCCTTGTTGCTAAGCTCAAAAAACCCGATTTGGAGAATTCGCCCAAGTTTTGAGGAGAGTTTGTATTTGAATTTGATAGTTTACCTCTTTTGGTGGAGCCCTCTTAAATTCTTCAACTGAAATTGAAGCTCCTCAATTCGAATATAAGTGCCTTCATCTTTCCTTAAGTTTTCACAAGGCATCTACGGTTTCATCTGTTTTTTTTCTTTTTTTACTTTCAGCTCCTCTTCTCCAAGGTATGTTGCCTTTCTTTTCTTTCTTGTTATGTTTTGTTTATTTTCTCTTTGAGGAATCATGTCTTTCTTTGCTGCAGACATTTTTCTTTTGGTAATGCTCTTTTTCAAAGGTATTTTAGTGTCTTTGTAATGGCGTGTCTTCTCCTTATTGATTCGCGTTTTGTCTTTTGTGACATTGCCATTGTCAAAACCTGAAATATACCGACCAATTTTTTCATTTTATTACACAGCTAAATTCACCCATTAGCATTAGTGTAAATATAATCCGGCTGAAAGTAACCCTCTCCTCTGATCAACCCAAATCCCAATGTGGGCAAGGTTGAGAGCATACACGAAAGGGGATCGTTAGCAAACAAGAACTTGCTGAAAATACTGAAAGAAAGCAATCACTCTACCACTTATTTAGCGGGAGTGGGTTGACGGCTCAGCCGATCAGCAACATGATAATGCAGTACAGTAAAGTAATAGGCGGCAAGCCGACCTCTTCCACAATCGTGGGAATTACAATGAGTTACTTATGAGAGATGAATGGCTGACAGTATTACTGTTCAGCTTACAATGCGAAGGAGAGCCTGTCAATGAGACATGATTAGAAATGACATAAATCTGCAATAATGTAAATAAACCCCCTCAAACTCATCCTAGACATTCCTAGACCCCAGCCCATTCAAAGGTGACTTCTCTCAATCTACTGTGATTGAAACAGGGACTGAAATGGTGCAGTCCAGCAACCTGCAACATCACTAAATCACTCATATCTCTCCCAAATCCCAACCAAATGACATGAAGTAAAATGCATTGTGCTCTAACAAGAAGGGCGACCAAGATCAAGTATTAAAACCCACCCAAAACTCCTCCAATATTTAGGCACGGAAAACAATGCATACACAGAAATGTACGACCCTCAAGGAGGGGCGATTTTGCATTTTAAAAATAAATACTTGCTAATAAAATCTGTAAATTTGCAAGAAGGGTCGCCCCTAGCAAGGAAACAGATAGGCCAAATGCCCAGAACCACTATATTTTTATTTTCAGACTTATGAGTAAAAACATGGATCAGCTGTGACAGAACAGCAACTGCAAAAAGTGACTAAAATGATAAGAAACTCAACTACAATGCAAAATAGCTCACTAAAATCAACCTCTCATTTAGTTGTTGTATTTCAAGCAAGAAGTCAAGCCTAGCTAAGAGGTATGCATCCTTCGAAGCAATCCTGGCACCAAACCGGCAGCATAACAATACTCAAAAACATCAGATGCAAAACATGAAGAAGAGCAGTCCTTTAAATAACTTTTGAAGATCATCTTAGAAGCTTCCAGAAGGTGCGCTCCACTCAAAGGTTGCCTTAATTTCTTGTTTGACCATTGACTCAAGGAGTGGCGTCCCTTTTCCCAATGTAAAAACCACGCCACTTTTAACTTATTACCATCTTTCACTTTTGGCGTACCTTTTTCCAAGTCAGCATAAATAGATAAAGGTATCAATTCACTTAATCCTTTGGATGATGCGCCTACACATAAAAAGTTCCCTTTTAACAATGACATTAAGTTGCGAAGCTTTTAGACCAAGGGAAAATATAATTAAAATAAGATATTATTTTAATTAAAACACTTCTCTCCAGAACTGCATCCAGGCGCTAAATCAAATACCCAACTGAACCAACTGATGAGGCAAGCCAAGAACACTGAAGCCAACAGGACCAACGCCAGAAATAAAATTTACTAAAAATATTAAATTTCAGAAGTAACTCGGATCAACATGCTAGATATACCAATGCGAAACTCTCTGAAAACCCAGAAAAGAGCTGCCAACCAAACACCAAGATTCCAGAAGCACACTCCAACACAAGCTGAAACGTCCTCCTAGAAGATAGGAAACCCTAATTCTGCTTCCGAGTAGTCTACAAGTCAACAGGATAGACTAACGGCCAACTGTCAGGTCATTGTTGAGAAGGGGACATTACAGTCCGCCCTTCCCAAAATTGCTTGCCCACAAGCAACTGTAAACCATGATGCTGCAAGATCTCCTCATTCTCCCAAGTGGCATCCTCCAAAGGAAAATTCTTCCATTTCACCAAATACTCTTTGATTGTCCTCCTCCTCAAAGAACGTTCCCTGGAATTGATAATTTTTTCAGGAACTAGAACCAACAACCCTTCCTCATCCAGTGGGGGAAGGTCGGATGAAACAACAATGTTATGTCCCAACGCCTTTTTGAGGCGAGACACATGAAAGACATTGTGTACTTTACTGCTAGGCAGTAGTTCCAGCTCGTAGGCTACTGCTCCCACCCGTTTGATGACTCTAAAAGGCCCATAGAAGCGGGGTTTTAGCTTCTCAGCTCCACTCTTCTTGAGAGTAGACTGTCGATACGGCTGAAGGCGAAGGTAAACCATGTCTCCTACCTCGAAGGAGCGCTCAACACGCCGTTGATCAGCGTACAATTTCTGCTGATTCTGTGCAATCTGTATGTTGTTCCTGAATGCTTTCAGAATATCTTGACTTTGCTGTAACATATCTTTGGCTTGTGGTGCCTTGCTATCCCCAAATACCAAATCTGCAAAGCTGATAGCCTCATAGCCATAGAGGGCTTTGAATGGAGACATCCTAATGGACATGTGATAGGATGAATTGTAGCAGTATTCTCCCAAATGAAGCCATCTGACCCAAGCCTTCTGCTGTTCTGAAACATGATTCCGGAGATAACCCTCCAACCACTTGTTCACAATTTCTGTTTGACCATCGGTTTGGGGGTGATAACTGGTACTCGGAGTAAGCACCGTACCACTCATCCGGAAAATCTCTTGCCAAAAAGTGCTTAGGAACTTGCTGTCCCTATCACTCACAATGTTTTTTGGCAAACCGTGCAACTTGAACACCTCATGAAAGAACAACTCAGCCACTTGAGCTGCTGTAAATGAACTCGTGATGGCGAAGAAATGAGCGAACTTTGTTAATCTGTCTACTACCACGAAGATGCAATCCTTCCCTTGTGTCTTGGGCAACCCCGTGATGAAGTCCATAGAGATGCTTTCCCATTTTTGATTGGGAATGGGTAAGGGCTGCAATAGTCCGGCGGGGTATGTGTGCTCATTTTTGTTCATTTGGCAAGTATGGCATTCCTTGATGTAACTCAACACCTCATTCTTTAACCCCTTCCATGTGAATCTCTCACGGATCTGCCGGTAAGTCTTAAAGTAACCTTGGTGACCAGCAAGTGGAATGTCATGGAAGGTTTGCAAAACCTTCTTTTTGAGCCTAGAATCGGACACCAAAAAGATCCTATCCTTGTAATGGATCAACCCATCAACTACCTTGTACTTTTCATCCTGGCAAGTACCTTCAATAATGCTGGTTGCAAACTGATTTTTGGCATAATCAGCAAGCAACAACTCTCTCCAATCAGCTGTAAGCTCGCACAATGAGCTCAAGTGAGGCCTTCAGGACAATGCATCTACCACCACATTATTCTTCCCCTTGACATACTCAATGTCGAAATCATAAGCCTGTAGCTTACTCACCCACTTCTGTTGTCTTTCGTTCAAGTCCTTCTGATGCATGAAGTGTTTGAGACTGTTGTGATTAGTCTTGACAACAAACTTACTCCCCACCAAGTATTGTCTAAACTTGGCTAATGCATGCATGATTGCAAGCATTTCCTTGTCATAGATCGAGTAGGTTCTTTCAATGCATCTTAGTTTTCTGCTCTCGAACACAATGGGGTGCTTTTCCTGCATCAAAACAGCACCAACTCCTTCTCCCGAGGCATCGCATTGCAGCTCAAAATGTTTGGAGAAATCCGGTATAGCCAAAACTGGACAAGAGCTCATGATCCTCTTGAATTTATCAAAGACAACTTGTGCCTTTTCTGTCCACAAGAATGCTCCCTTTTTGGTTAGATCAGTAAGAGGGGCAGCACTTTGTGAACAACCCTTCACAAATCTTCTGTAAAATCCACATAGACCCAAGAATCCTCTTAAATGGGTTAGAGTTTCCGGGGTTGGCCAATCCACGATAGCCCTAATCTTTTCTGGATCAACTCTGACTCCCTCTGCACTGATGATGTGGCCCAAGTAGAGTAACTCTCCCATACCAAACTCACACTTCGATTCCTTTGCAAAGAAACTTTTTGTCTCAAGAATGCTGAGCACTTCCTCCAAGTGTTGGAGGTGTTCCTCCCAAGTCTTGTTGTAGATGAGGATGTCATCAAAAAATATCAACACAAACTTTCTCAACTGTCTCTGGAAAGTTCTGTTCATGCAAGATTGGAAAGTGGCCGGAGCATTAGTCAGCCCAAATGGCATAACTAAGAATTCGAAGTGACCATAGTGGCACCTGAATGCTGTCTTCCCCACATCTGATCCCCTCATTCGAATCTGATAGTATCCTGACCTTAAGTCAATCTTTGAGAAAAACTTAGCACCGTGCAGCTCATCAATGAGTTCATCGATTCGGGGAATGGGATACCGATTCTTGATGGTGCTTTGGTTCAAGGCACGATAATCCACACACATGCGGATGGTGCCATCCTTCTTCTTCACAAGAACCACTGCTGAAGCGAAGGGACTTTTACTTGGGCGAATGAAGCCCATCTCCAAAAGCTCCTTTATGTTTTTCTCAATTTTATCCTTTTGTTTCTTAGGATATCGGTATGGTGTTGTGATTACTGGTTTAGCTCCTTCCTTTTGCTCAATGACATGCTCAAACCCTCTATCTGGAGGTGGCCCTGGTGGTAAATCAGCAAACACTTTACTTTTCTTTGTAAGCACGGATTGAATATCCGGCGGATATTCCCTCTTTGTCTCAACTGGGCTAGCTGGAAGAATCATGCACTCTGCAGCCCACTCAACCGCATCATGACGGATCAACCTTTCCATCCTTTTGAAAGAGACAATCCAAGGACCTCCATTTGACATTCCTCTTAGCACAACTCTCTTCCCATCGGATTGGAACTTAAGCTCCATGGTTTCCAGGTTCAGGGAGATCTCTCCAAGAGATCGCAGCCATTGAATACCAAGGACGGCATCAGTATCCCCAATGTTAACAACATAGAAGTCGTCTTTGACTTCATGGTTACCTAACTGTAAGGACATGTTAGTAACCTTGTGAGTGCAAGCGATGTGGAACCCATCCGCAACCATCACTTTGAAACCTTCAAACTCTTCCGTCTTGAGGTTCTTCTTTGCAACCAATCCTTCATCAATGAAGTTGTGTGTTGCTCCGGTATCAATTAGGGCAATAACTCGATGCTTCCCAATTGAGCCACGAAGCTTGAAGGACTCGTTCTTTTGGAAACTTGAGAGTTGGGCAAAGGTGCCCTCACCTCCCTGATTCTTCTCCCACTTCTTCTGGCTCATGTTCTTCATCACTCTCAACAATTTCTGATTGTTGTTCTAAGTGATCAGATTCTGATCCATAATCAGAATAGGCCTCCATATGGTTAGAATGGCCTCTACCATAGCATCTGTGTCCCCTTGTCCAAGGTTCTTTTCAAGTGTAACACTTCCCTTCTTTCCTTAGCTTCTCTCTAGCATCATCATCCAATCGAGGAGGAAATTTCTTGTGCTGATTTGGAGGATGCCTTTTGTCTTGTCTATGGGGAAAAGGCTTGGATGGAAATTTGGGCCTAGGTGTGGACAACTCCATGTTTCTAGCCTTTTTGATAGACTCTTCAAGACTGGGTGGGTCGAAAGCCTTTACCCATCCTTTCAATGGCTCCATTAGTCCTTCTGAAAACAACACCACTAATCTTCTCTCGGTGATGTTGGGCACCATCACGGAAAGCCTTTGGAAATCCCCAATGTATGATTCCAAGGAACCATGTTGTTTTAGCTGAGCAAGCTCCCTGAATTTCACCTCAGGATCCTTAGTGTCAAATCTGTCAATTAGCTTGTCAGTGAACTCTCCATATGTTCTGATTAGGTTGTGGCCAAGGGTGACCAAACCATGATACCACCACTCATGGGCAGCACCTTCCAAATGTAGGGTGGCAAATTTGATTGCGTCTTCTTCCACCATAGGTCTCAAGGATAAGTAATTATCCAGTTTCTGCACCCATGCTCTAGTTGTGCAAGCATCACTTCCATTGAAGTGGGCCAAGGACACCTTCCCGAGAGCTTGTTGGTAATCCGTTCTAGGACCCATAGGACCTCTGAATTCATTTCTTCCACCATTTCTCCGGTTCCTCGGATTAATGAATTGGTCAAAAGACCACAACTCCCTAAGACCAGGAGGGAAAGAGTCATACTCCAAGTAAGCCTGTTTGGCGTCACCGGCATAATTTGTTGCAGCTTCAACTTGGGTTTCTTCTCTTTGAGTGAATGTGGGAAAAAGGGGCCTAGAGGCTGATCCTCTAGACGTGTCATCATGCTGTCCACTGGTTCTGTCTCTCCCACTGCCATTGTTCCCATTGACTCCACTGTGTTCACCGTTGGAGTTGTTTTGATTAAGGGGGGAATTGTTTGTAGCTTGCTGATCCATTTTGGCTAGTAAGCGTCCCAGCATGTCAATCATCCTGTCAAACTTCTTCTCCATTCTGTCATCTCTATCATCCGTGGGTTGTTTGTTACTATCTGCCATCTCTGCAACTGCTTTACCTCTGTCAACTGTATGCCCTATTTCTCTGAGTGCTTCAAAAAAAGTGTCCGCCTCTGGTGTATGCGGAAACTGATATGGCGGGTTTCCCGCCTGACTTCTGGTGTAGTATCTGTGGGTTCTGTCACTCATCGGAAATTGAACTCACTAGACCACAGGCTGGCAGAATCATAGCTCTGATACCACTGAAATATACCGGCCAATTTTTTCATTTTATTACACAGCTAAATTCACCCATTAGCATTAGTGTAAATATAATCCGGCTGAAAGTAACCCTCTCCTCTCATCAACCTAGATCCCAATGTAGGCAAGGTTGAGAGCATACACGAAAGTGGATCGTTAGCAAACAAGAACTTGTTGAAAATACTGAAAGAAAGCAATCACTCTACCACTTATTCAGCGGGAGGACTGGAAATGGAAATACAATACTGAATTCAAAGATGCAACTCGACCACTTGTTCAGTGGGAGTGGGTGGACGGCTCAGCCGATCAGCAACATGATAATGCAGTACAGTAAAGTAATAGGCGGCAAGCCAACCTCTTCCACAATCGTGGGAATTACAATGAGTTACTTATGAGAGATGAATGGCTGACAGTACTACTGTTCAGCTTACAATGCGAAGGAGAGCCTGTCAATGAGACATGATTAGAAATGACATAAATCTGCAATAATGTAAATAAACCCCCTCAAACTCATCCTCGACCCCAGCCCATTCAAAGGTGACTTCTCTCAATCTGCTGTGATTGAAACAGGGACTGAAATGGTGCAGTCCAGCAACCTGCAACATCACTAAATCACTCATATCTCTCCCAAATCCCAACCAAATGACATGAAGTAAAATGCATTGTGCTCTAACAAGAAGGGCGACCAAGATCAAGTATTAAAACCCACCCAAAACTCCTCCAATATTTAGGCATGGAAAACAATGCATACACAGAAATGTACGACCCTCAAGGAGGGGCGATTTTGCATTTTAAAAATAAATACTTGCTAATAAAATCTGTAAATTTGCAAGAAGGGTCGCCCCTAGCAAGGAAACAGATAGGCCAAATGCCCAGAACCACTATATTTTTATTTTCAGACTTATGAGTAAAAACATGGATCAGCTGTGACAGAACAACAACTGCAAAAAGTGACTAAAATGATAAGAAACTCAACTACAATGCAAAATAGGTCACTAAAATCAACCTCTCAATTAGTTGTTGTATTTCAAGCAAGAAGTCAAGCCTAGCTAGGAGGTATGCATCCCTCGAAGCAATCCTAGCACCAAACCGGCAGCATAACAATACTCAAAAACATCAGATGCAAAACATGAAGAAGAGCACTCCCTTAAATAACTTTTGAAGATCATCTTAGAAGCTTCCAGAAGGTGTGCTCCACTCAAGGGTTGCCTTAATTTCCTGTTTGACCATTGACTCAAGGAGTGGCGTCCCTTTTCCCAATGTAAAAACCACGCCACTTTTAACTTATTACCATCTTTCACTTTTGGCGTACCTTTTTCCAAGTCAGCATAAATAGATAAGGTATCAATTCACTTAATCCTTTGGATGAGGCGCCTACCCATAAAAAGTCCCCTTTTAACAATGACATTAAGTTGTGAAGCTTTTAGACCAAGGGAAAATATAATTAAAATAAGATATTATTTTAATTAAAACACTTATCTCTCTAGAACTGCATCCAGGCGCTAAATCAAATACCCAACTGAACCAACTGATGAGGCAAGCCAAGAACACTGAAGCCAATAGGACCAACGGTAGAAATAGAATTTACAAAAAATAGTAAATTTCGGAAGTAACTCGGATCAACATGCCAGATATAGAGTGAACCCCGGGGACGCGTCCCCCCCCCCTGGGCCCTAGCGTCTCCGAGACGGGGACATCCCGGATACGTGGGGACGGCGTCTCCCCGTCTCCGGGGGCACCACTAGATTGCTCCCCCACCGCTGGAGACGCCGAAACGCACCGGCGTCTCCGAGACGCTGATGGAGACGCCTGGGCGTCCCTCGAGCGTCTCGGAGATGCCCGCGGCGGACACTCCATTGGGACGTTTTTTAAATGAAAAAAACACATTTTTTTATTAGCTTTTTTGTTCTATTTGAACCCTAAGGGCATGTGAGCAGGACACGTGTGTACAAGGAGAGCCCAGCAACACGATGGGATGTAGAGCCAGAGGAGCCATCACAGATTGATGAGGATGAGGATGTTGCAGGTTTAGGGCTGGTTGGTGTTCCTTTGGCAGATCTTGACCTTGGGGAGTCCAGTGGTTCCAGTGATGAGGAGTTTGCCGACCTCCCGAGGGATGATTACATTGATTAGAGGCCTCCGCCTGCTTCACTACATTTTGGCATTTTGACTTTGTAGTTTGTACTTGTTTTGATATTCATATCATGCTACTCATTGTAATCATCTTTATGATATAAATTATAATAGAAATCTTCCATTTGCTGATTCGACAATTGTTACATTGTAGTATTGCGTATTCTACTTTCAAATTTGAAAACTTCAATGTTCAATGGTTCATTTAGTAGTTCATTGTTAAATTTTAATGTTCAATATTCAATGTTCAAGTATATTGTTATACATCTTTTCATAACTAGCATTTTAAGTACCATATGTATAGTATATAGTATATACAGCCGCCGCCCCCCCGCCGCCGTCCCCCCGCCGTCCCCAAATCGAGGCCCCTTTGTCTCCCCGTCCCGGAAACTTGTCCCCCCGTCCCGACGTCTCCCCGTCCCCAACGCCGGTGTAACATAGCAGATATACCAATGCGAAGCTCTCTGAAAACCCAGAAAAGAGCTGCCAACCAAACACCAAGATTCCAGAAGCACACTCCAACACAAGTTGAAACGTCCTCCTAGAAGATAGGAAACCCTAATTCTGCTTCCGAGTAGTCTATGGGTCACCAGGATAGACTAACAGCCAACTGTCAGGTCATTGTTGAGAAGGGGACATTACAAAACCCGATTTCATGAAATCATCATTTGTCTCTTGCTTTTGAAAACGCGTTTTTGTTTGAAAGTGTATTCTTTGCAGCTATTTTATGTCATTGTTCAAAGAAATCGTCATTCCCTTTCAAAACAGCAGATATAAAAAAAAACGTGTTTTACCTTTGGCCAAAACGTCTTTATCAAATAGCAAGTGAAAATGATTTCCAGGTGAAAACGTGCTTCTCTACAAAGAAAATCGCGCTTTTGCTAAGTGGTGTTATCCAAAATGGCTGTAAAAGAAGTTTGTGGAAGTCTCATTTCTTGAAAATATGTTTTTGACCAAGAAATGTTATATGCGTTTTCACCTAAATGCCATCTTTCCAGCAAGAATGTCATTTCCATTTTCCATTTCCCATTTGTCTTCACCAAATTCGCCTCATTCATTTCACTCATCTCATTTACCTTCATTTTGATCAACCATAAAACCTTCATTGCCATTTTCACAAAATAATGCCTTGGCTTAAATTCGGGTTTTCATTATCAAATAGCAAGTCGGGATTTTTCACCAAAATTGCAAGTTTAAAAGTTGCAAAATAAAAGTTGCCAAATGTTCAAAAAATCCCGACTGCGCTTTATAAAAGTTGTTGAATGTCCTCCAAAACCCGAAATGCTTCTAAATACCTTAAAATTGGGTTTCCAACACTTGACTGCAAAGTTCAAGTTAGAAAATCTTTTTGACTTGCTACCCACAAAAGACAAAATGTTGCTTTCATTCGCAATCAGCCCACCGAGATCCGAATTGGTCTTTAGCCTTCATTCTCCACCATCATTCAGAAAGCAGTTTCATTGCCCTAGGGTTTGAGTCTTGTTGTTTATGGATACCCTGTCTTCACATGTTGATGCTGATGATGTTCTGACCTTATGGGGTTTTCACCGCAGCCTTGCAGATTCCTGCTCAATGACAGACGAACCAACTTCTCCAAAAAACAAGAAGATGAAGTACAAATATGATAAGTATCAGAATGAGATTTCTCCATCTCACGTGGTTATCAGACTTGATCCTGAAACCATCAACAGAATCTTCAGAGTTCCTGATGCTCCTACGTATTCAGACATTACAATGAAGAGTGCTCATAATCATTATGAGCAGAAGAAGAATGATTGTATCAAACATATCAATCACAAATGGCTTCTCAAATCACGACCTTGTGTCACCCAGATACCCAAACTGTATCGATCTGATTTTAAGGAAGAGATTAATGATATGATCACCCTCCTGAGCAGAATAGTGGGATTAAAAGTCTCAAATATGTTTGAAAACTGGATGTATAAATTCATAGTGGTTATCAGAAAGGCACAATACCCAATTTTCTGGGGTGAAATAATCAGCGACAGTTTGTGTGAACAGCTTGCATAGGTTCCCACCACACTCACCTTCTATATGAATTCGTATCTGGTCTACATAGCAGCTTCATTGAGGCAATTTCCAGGCCTTTCTACCAAAGGTGATAGATCATTGGTGCCTGTATGGGAGTATTATGATCAACTGACTTTGAGGGAAAGTCGTGTGCATTATAGAAGGGTTCAAGATGCTTTTTTTGGTCATCTCATGTGTTTATTTGACAAAGCATTGGAAAACAATAGGGTATCCGAGGCTGCTTGGAGAAAAGTAAATGAATACGACTATCTTTTCCTTCAATTCCCTACCTTCACTTACATGAGAGTTGGCTGTTTTGAAGACCAACCTTATATGCTTCCAAGGTACCCGACAGATAAAATCATTTTGATGGAGCTGGGAAGACAGTTGATGACAGTGCATGTACGACAAGCTGCGCAACACAAGACTGGACTTAGCATTTCATCACATAACCCATTGCTGATTGGGAGGTATTCTTTGACAACTTCCACAAGAGCGAAAGCAATGGAGGCTGAACTTCAGGAGATAAAATTAAAGAAATTCCAAGCCAAAATGGAATTCGACTACAAAAGAGTGGAAGAGAAAATTAAAAGAGCTTTCACCCACGTGCATCACATTGAAGACATTTGGGTAGACCTTCGGACAGAAAAGGATATCTATAAAATGGATTACTACAGGCTTACACTGGAGCAAATTGTTGATCTCAATCTAACCTTAGTTCCAGAAAGCGTAATTGATGATGGTCAGATTTTGGATCCTGAATATGAAGAACAAGAGGTTGCTAACATCCCTATTCCTGCAATACATTGGTCTCAGAAGGAATCTACCTCTATTTTTGATAGGTTTCAGTTGGTCTTGGCAAATACTAACACTTGGCTCAAGAGCATAGGTGTTAAAACTATAAAAATCAGAATCGGAGCTGAGGATGATTCGGCTGGGCCTAAAGGATTGAAATAAGAGGTTAGAGACAAGTCAAAAGGAGCTTCTTCTTCAGGTACCAGGATTAAGTTGAGGGTTAGCCGGGCTGTGGAAAAACCATTAGAGAAAGAAACACTAAAGGAGAGGGAGGTTAAGGAAACACAGGTTCAAGTTTTGGATCAGCAAGAAGAAGAGGTTCATGAAACCTCTACTATTCTAAATGAAATATCTCCTCACGTTGAAGCTCCAATACCTGTTTCTGCGATATCTCCTATGTCTCCCATTGACAGTGATGTTGATTCTTTCTCTACAGTGTTCGTTTCTTCCATCCTACCTTCAGAAGCTATTCATCATTCCTCAGCTACATCAATAATGAATACGCCTGTGAGAAGCTTGCATGACAATTTGGAGAAGGTATTTGATACAAATCCAATCCTTTCGGTGATGTCAGAAATAACTCTCCCAGAGATAGATACATCAACAGCAAGCTTTGATTGTTTTATGGCTGATCCTAGTTGCAATTTGTCTTTTGAGCAAACCATTGTTGCTATCCAAACTAAGGCACTTCCTAGAATTACAGCTGTGTCACAAAATGAGTCCATTTCTACACAGACTGTAGTTGTTTCAGATGTGAGAACCTTGGATCTTCCTCCATGGTTAAATTCAGTTGCTCCGAAGAGGAAGAAACAAGCAGTCTCTCCTAATGTGTTTGATTTCCAGAAATTGAAGAAATCCAAACCAAGGGTTGCAAAGAAAGTGAAGACAGTCTCACAGATGTTTGTTGACAACAATAAGATGAAATATGCTGAGATAGCAAAACCTCTCATAGACAAACCACATGAAGAGATGCAGGTGTCTGATTACAGATTCACTAGAGTGGAATTAGGCAAGCAGACTCATGCGAACATGATGCAAGATGCTCAGAGTTCAGTGACAGTTTTGGCACAAAGTTGCAATGAACTTCTAGCCAAGAAGAAAAAGCTAAAAGAAAAAAATGAACAACTAGTTTCAATTATTCAAAGGATTACTAGATCATCAGGAACGGTTGATTCACTATCTTCATTTGCTCCTAAAGAATCAGTCAGACAATTAGAAAGAATTGCACAAAAAGCTAAAGCAGTTGATTCCTGGACAGCCCAATTAATTGACCAAGGAATACCAGTGGTCGAAAAGGCATTGAAGAATTTGAGTACTGTCAAAGCAGCAAGATTCAAAATGAATCAAACTCTGGAAGCCTTTCAGCAAAGCCTACATTCTCTTGAGAAAGATTTAAAAATCTAGCTTGAGATGGATCAAGTAAAGCTGGAAATTCTGTGCAGCAATTCAGTGATTTCAAAAAGGGAAAAGTACATAGAGTTTGAGGAACTAATGACAAACAAGTCATTAGTTGTTCAAGATCTTATCAAAGATGTCTAGGCTACCCTTGAGATGAGTGCTGAAGTTGAACATGACATACTTTCAGACTTTGAGAAAATCCCTTGCAAAGTTTTAAGTCATGAAGGGGAATTTCTTGCAACCAATGATGTTGTTTCTCAGATAACTACAAATCTTCACCAGGAGCTAGATTCAGATCAGTTCTCTATGGATACGATCCATAAGTTTGTCAATCACCGAATGTTCTTCAACAAGATGCAAGCTGCTTTTGAAGAACATAGAGAGGCGACAGTGAGATACTATGATGTTATCCTAAAGACTGTTGCGTTGCTAGGAACAGGCTTGGTCTCGATCCTGATGAGTTGCAGGGAATTATCAACAAGTTTCTATCTTTCAAAGTTGGGAACGGGACAGAGTGAAGAATATTATGTTGTCTTATGTATTTTACTTTCGACAAATTATATGTAAAAACAAGTTTTGCAATTGCAATTGTTTTTTTCTTGCAGTTTTGGAAAATGTAATTACATGTAAATTCTTACAAGACAAATCTCAATTTGGATTGTAATTTTGAATAAGTCAATTACAGTTAGTTAGTGGTTGAGAGATTTTCTCAAGTTTGTTGAGATCCTCCCACCTTTTTCTCAAGGCCTCTCTCCTATAAATACTTGAGGGAGTCTATTGTAATAGATATCTTTTTGGCATGCAAGAAATTTCTGCAGAATTTTGTACTCATAAAGACTTTGAGCTTTATAGTTATAAGTTGTGATTTTTCAAGTAATATCAAAAAGTTAGAATTTCAGACTTTGTGTTGAAGCCCTACGTTGCATCCTTTGTGTTCTTATGTCATTTTGGAGCATTACTTTGTGACTACTTGGAGATTGTGGAATATTGTTGAAGAGAGTTTCAATTGAAATATCTGCAGACTTTGTGTTGTAAATGTTAAAGATTGAATTCGTAGTTAGTATTTAGAAATTGAGAAGAATTGCAAGACTTTGTGCTCGTGGTAGTTCTCATTTAAAGTAGTTAATAGGTACATCATAGTCGCAAACTTTGTGCTGTCTTATGCTGTATATTATCATTAGGTAATCATTCTAAAAGGGTAGATAGGATTTTAGATCTTCAAGACTTTGCGCTTGTTGGTTGTTTTCCCGTCCCGGAGGAAGTGACGGAAGTCTTTGTGCTTTCAGGAAACTTTATTTCCTCTTTCTTGGTTTCATTGCATGGCTGCTGCAATAAGTTTTCTTAACTTTTGCTATTGCTTTTCTGCGAAGAGAAAAGAATATAATCTTTCTTGAAAAAAGAGGAACGATTGCTGTCCTACCCATATTAGTTTTAGTTAGTTAAAGGGGGAGCCTTCCCTTAATTAGGAGAGTTTTATCTCACGTGCTGTGGTTTAAACCACAATTTTGTATGCTTTCCCAAGTATACAAAATTTTCAACCAACAAGCCTCAACTATGATGACAGGAGGTCTCGCAAGACTCCAAGCCCACGCTGCTATGGCTTGCTTCACACTTGCTATGTGGAGTTGATGGAGTTCTACTGTTGCAATGGAGTGTTGAAGTGTTGTTGAAGAATGCCAACAGAATGAAGTTGAAGTGCTTGAGAATGAATGAATTTGAAGGAAGAAGTGGGAAGAATCTGCCATTTTCGGGGTCGGTTGGTCGAAGAGGGATGTTACAAATCAACCCCAATCGAAAGTGTAACGCCTCTGCCAACTTCAGATGCAGGAATCCGTCAAGGATGGCAGTGCGCCGTGCGGAAGTCTGCACGTTGTATGCGTGTCCTCGACAAATATTTTCCCACCGACACAATAGACAGATGCCAAGTGTAAAGAAAGCAGTTGGGTGATGTGGAATTTCGCTTTTAGATTTGATTTTCTAAGGTGAGGATGTGCGAAAGGGGAATTTGCGTAAGGGGTGCAATTCGCTCCTATACATTTTGCCCCCACTTTAGTGAGCATGAGTACTGATGAGTGCTTCGGTAAAGTAGATCGAAGAGTTAGTAGGGTTATAAATTTATCCCTGAACAGTCGAGGAAGCAAACCGCGATCTAGGGAGCTCGAAAGTGCAGGATAGAACAAAAGACTCCATAGCCCTGCAAAACTATGAAGTTGCAAAATGTACACCGAAGGCCCTCGAACCAACGATGGACAAATCTCGCAGAATGAAAGTGTCTTATAGGCTTGTAGACCTGCAAGGACGTAGCCCCCAAGATCTCTCACATGAAGGAAACTTCATGAAGTATGCGCCTTATAGGCTTGCAGACCTACAAGAAGGTATCCCCCAAGATCTCTCACATGAAGGAAACCCAAATGAAAGTGCCCTACAGGCCTACAGATCTGCAAGGAGGTATCCTCCAAGATCTCTCACATGAAGGAAACCTAGATGAAAGTGCCTTATAGGTCCGCAAAATTGCAAGGAGGTGTCCCCCAAGATCTCTTTCAAGGAGGAAACCAAAACTAGGGGACTCCGCAGAATCAAATTGGAAAGTGGCTTTACATGCGCACCTGCAAAGCAACATGTTTACCCGCAGATAAAGCATGTTGAAAACAAAGTGGCCACGTAGGCAGTCAAGTGGACAGTTAGGCAGACTGTTGACAAATTGGAAAGCTTTCAAAGGGGTCTACTCAAGGGATGCACTGTTTGAATGTATAAAAGAGACATTTTTTTCTCAAATCGATTCATCATCAAGGAATCCTTTCGAAAGATGTTCACTTCATCAAGGAATTCGAAAGGAAGAAAATGCCCCCCTTGCGAGGGGAAGGCCAAAGCTACTTCCACCTCAGAGGAAAGTTCTCAAGTTCTTTCTTTGCAAACCCATGATGAAGGAAACATGTTCCGTTAGGGGTCCAAGTCGAGAATGCGATTCTTGAAAAGGTTTGCAAAGATTCTTGAGAAAAGATTCGTTGGCAAAGAATGCGTTTTCTAAAAATCAAAGTATCATAGAAATGATGTTGTCACACATGAGAGGGACAACTCAAGTAAATAAGAGAAAAATATAAGCAAAGAGAGAAATAATCGCAAATAGAGGACATAGGGGGATTTGGTTTCGCAGGGTCAGATCTGCTCGTGCTTATATAATAATAGGTACCCGCGGTGCAAGGCAAAAGATCATCAATCCCCAACCAAAT
Organism: Sequoiadendron giganteum; assembly: GCA_007115665.2. Classification (NCBI taxonomy): domain Eukaryota; kingdom Viridiplantae; phylum Streptophyta; class Pinopsida; order Cupressales; family Cupressaceae; genus Sequoiadendron; species Sequoiadendron giganteum. The sequence goes on along the minus strand of CM021110.1, from coordinate 199,358,332 downwards.
CAAGAAGAATGCATGGAAAACAAAGTAAAAATAAAAAATTGGGTCAACATGGAAGGGAAGCCTAAATGCCCCCAACACTTTGCATTGTCCCCAATTTGCCGAAAATCGAACACAAACATGGAAGAATGATGATAGAGATAGAAGGTTTACAACACAAAAATCACTCTTGTATCCAAGCACCAACAAGGGTGACAAGGGTCATCCAGGAACATGTAGCACAATTACGAGGGACCACATTAAAACACAAACATATCTAACCTAAAGATAAAGAAGAGGGCTCCCCCTAACACTCATCGGTCAAGAGGTCGTTTGCTTCCCACTCTAGATCATCATAAGGGGAAGGAGGACGAGCCTGCAATGGTGGAATATTAAGGGGAGCAGTTTCCGACCCGCCCGCGACAAGGGCTAAGGAAGAAGGCCCCACAAGGTCTTCTTTGTTGGGCTTGTTAATTCAATGATTAAATTCTAGGTTATTGAAGGTCGATCCTCACAGGTAAAACATCTGTAGATTTCCATGTTGTTCAAGTGAGGAAGGAGTGAATATAAATATCAATGTGGGAGACGCGTCCCATGAGTGGATGTGTCTCCACACGTCAGCTCAAGGGGCGTGTCTCCTTATTTAACTTATTACTTATTCAAAACAGCGATCAAAGTCTTTTATCTGACCGATGCTACCTATTATCAACATTCCCTCTTAGCTAGGGAGGATATACCCCAAACAAGTATAAAGTGATATCACCTAACTCATGATATCAGAAGATATGGTATGCTTTTGAAAGTGTCAAGTCACATGACATTCTTCATAACACATCTTCATTATTCAATACTCTCTCTTATCTAGGGAAGATAAACTCCAAACAAGTATAAAGTGATATCACCTAACTCGTGATATCAGAAGATATGGTATGCTTCTAAAAGTGTCAAGTCACATGACATTCTTCATAACACATCTTCATTATGCAATACTCCCTCTTAGCTAGGGAAGATAACTTCCATCAAGTAAACGTGATATCACCTAACTCGTGATATCAGAAGATATGGTATGCTTCTGAAAGTGTCAAGTCACATGACATTCTTCATAACACATCTTCATTATGGTAGGTGCACTGACATCAAGTCACATGATGTCTACCATAATAAATCATGGCATATCCACGGATATATAATTATCCACCATGATTATCTCTTAAGGATCACAATGATCTTCAAATGACATCAAGTCCCATGATGTCCATCAAGGTGTCCAAGAGATACTATCATGACATGTCCATAAATATCAAGTCACATGATATCTATCATGATAGTTCAACTCATCATTGTAGAGTCATCACTTTACAATGTCACATACAAGTGTTCATTATTAGAAAGATCGTCACCTTTCAATAATGTACACAGGGGGAGTAGGCCCATAAGGTCATGGAGTCACACACATGACAAAAGAGTTTACACATTAAACATCTTTATATATTAGTACAACTTATAAACAAATTTGAATTTCAAACATAATATCAAATTACATTTCAACCATACCAAGTTTCTTCTTGAAGTGTTCTACCTTGATTCGGGAGAGAGATTTGGTGAGAATGTCTGTTGTTTGATCATTTGTACTAACATACTCCAACTGGATCACATTCCTTTCTACCATGTCTCTCACATAATGGTAGGGGATCTCAATATGCTTAGATCTATCATGGAATACTGGATTTACAGAGAGCTTAATGCAACTCTGATTATCACAATGAATGATAGTAGGATTCAAGGGTTCACCAAAGAGTCCCATAAGCAATTTTCCGGAGCAAAACTGCTTCTCTTGCCCCATAGAGGTTGCAATGTAATCAGCTTTTGTCGAGCTTTGTGCCACTGAAGACTGTTATCTGCAGATCCAAGAGATCATAGCCGATCCTAAACTGAAGCAACATCCTGATGTGCTTTTCCGATCGGATACACTCCTAGCCCAATCATATCCAATAGTGCCTTGAAGATATCTCAATATATGTTTTATAGCCATAAGGTGAATTTCCTTTGGCTCATACATGAACTGGCTTAGAGCATTCACTAGGACCTTCCATTTGCTGCTGGAGTGTTCTATCAATTGGGCTATAGGTGTGGCTCATTTCCAGCCCATCGTCAGTCCGGGTGGGGCTTAATTCCAACAGCCCCCCCCTGAAGCCACACAACGGGTGCTTGGGGCTCTTTTGAAGTTAGATCCTTCTTTTCGTGAGGAATGAGGTGATCTTCTCCTGTTATCAGTAGATCATCAACATATAAAATAATTATTAACATCTCACCTTTAATTACCTTAAAGTAAAGATTTTGGGTCTGCATCATTCTTGGAAAATCCTAGTCCCAAGAGGTAGCTGTCAATTCTTTCATACCAGGCTCTGGGGGCCTGTTTAAGTCCATATGGGGCTTTCTTTAATTTTCATATTTGTCATGGAGTCTCTCAATGTGATGTCGTCATGGAGTCTCTCAATATGACGCCTCATCTCAGTCTCAGAGATGAACAAGGGCTTTCACCTCATATCTCTTCATCTCAGAGAATTATGCATTACAACAAGTGATGATGTGACTCCCTCTGAAGCTCTAAGTACATGCATCAGCCTACTGACCTCCTCGTCCAAAAACATCTGCACTACTTGCTTTAGATAAATGGTTTCCAACTCATACCTTTGTAGGGATTCAGGGCTGTTTCTCTTCACCCTCATCCCAGATTACTCTACTATGAATAGGTTTGCGAAACTACCAATGTTAAATCCAGGTTGACTGACATGAGCAATTCTGATTTCAACTGCTGAAGAGGTACTTCAAGGATTTAGCATCTGACCTTGCAACATTACAACCCTTGTTCTCAGCAAGACATAGAGTTCCCTCTAAAGGTTAATGCTTCCTTTTCAAAAATATCTTCAGCCATTCACACAATCTCAAGGTTGCAAGCAGTATCTCCATTTTTCAACCTACAGGATGCATCAAGCTTTTCATGGAGGCAATCTCTTACACTTCTTTATCCGTCCTAAAACATTAAGAAGAGATTATTAACAGTTCATGAAACTCAACTATCTCAAAAATTACCATTGCTAGAAGCATACATGATTGACCATCTCAAAGTTATAGCATGAATCAATAACTACATAACAATTCATCAACCATGCAATACTTATCTCAATGATATCAGTATCTCTTGAGTAACCCTAGATAATTAATCATTCATCTTTGTTGATTTTAGACATGTCTTTCTTCCATTTTCTCGAAGGAGCTAATCTCAGTATAACAAAGGACCCCATCTACACAGATTTCATCACAAAGTCAACATATAGAACCAAACTTCTCTTGAGGCTCTATCACAGATAATCTATATAGAAAATTAGACATAAGAGTCACACTCAGAATTTAGTATGAACAACTTGTAATGAATATTTCTTAATTCTAAGGAATCTTATCCCAGTGAACACCACACGTAATTCAAGCAAGTGAAATCAGATTTGCTCAACTCAAAAAACTAAATTTTAGCCTAGAAGGGTGAATACAACCAAAGCAAACAAAATACTTATCTTATTAAATATTCTGAATTATCTCTTTCTTCCATCTTTTACTCCTTGAGAGTGCTAAACTTAACACTTTTCAGGTTTTCACTTGGCTTTCACGAGATCTTTCTCAATTGAAGGAGGCATGATATCTCTCCCACTGGTTGAGAAGGTACCATGAGAAAATAACAGTCGTAGAATGCCTTAAGATGGAAAGAATGTTTAGAGCTAAGCTTCAAGATTTGACCGAGCTTCACCACCTTCATGCTTGAAGGCCCATTCCTCAAGAGATACCCGCTCGCTTCCCCTTTTCAATGTACCCCATCACCTGTAAGCTTATATCCTGCCCTTTTCGAACACCTGCCCAGTTAGAGCCACGCGGACATGCATTCCCAAAATGTCCATACCCAGGGACCATTGCCTCGTCGTCACGATCTCCACCACTTTGGCCCCGAAGAAGACAGAGGCCAATATGTAGGCTTCGTGAGGGAACACTTCTTTTCCGCCCAGATAGTCCACGAAATAGCTTATCAAGAAGGGGCCCCACGTAGGACACCACCGTGTTCAGCTCCGCGAACAAGCCGTTCCGCAGGGCCTCTCTCTAGAAGGACATCATGATCGCCTGTGCTAGCGAGGGATGCTCCTCAGGCTTGGCCGCCTTGAGTTTGGCCCAATTGCCCATAAAAAGCTTGGACACGCTCTTTGCTCGGTCTCTCGTGGCCAGCGCGGGCACGTCCTTAAGCTCCAAGGCCCGCCTGTAGCCCACCGCTAGGATCGGATTAAGCCATGACAGAGTCGTCGTGCTCACCACCCCAGCCGTGCTCACATTAAGGTTCAAGTCCACCAATACCTGCACAGCTTCCAAAAGAATGTCGTGTTTATTTGCACTGCCCACCTGCAAGGCAATAATCTTTACCATAGTTGCATTCTGCCAGACATCATTATCAATCACGATCTTGGGACTTGTGTGAAACGATATTCGCGGAGTTGAAATGACAAGGAACGGATTTAGGAACAGTCCGTAAGACGCTCCTCTAATAGAGAATGCACCAAGTCGCACTAGAGATGGGGCACTCCAAGCCGGCCGAGGTCGAGTTTTGAATGGCTGAAGTGTAACCAAGTGTATTATGGGCGTACATGCAGTGAAAGGGCTCGAGGACCAACTCGGATTCGATGTCCAAGAAATCAAATTTCGATCATGCATATTAGATCAAACAGTCCGCGCATCCTCAGTTCTCTCATTCCTCGCATACCCGGAGATCAAGAATTTAATCAAATCTTTCCGAATGTGGCTCTAATACCATGTTAATTCAATGATTAAATTCTAGGTTATTGAAGGTCGATCCTCACAGGTAAAACATCTGTAGATTTCCATGTTGTTCAAGTGAGGAAGGAGTGAATATAAATATCAATGTGGGAGACACGTCCCATGAGCGGATGTCTCCACAAAGTGGAGACACGTCGGCTCAAGGGGCGTGTCTCCTTATTTAACTTATTACTTATTCAAAACAGCGATCAAAGTCTTTTATCTGACCGATGCTACCTATTATCAACAGGGCTCTTGTGGAGCTATGGTCAATGACTTTGCGAAGATCATTGACAAGGCCAGAACTTCATCCAGAGAGTTAAACATGCACTTCACAGGAGTGCCATGTTGTACCTCAACGGATGGAGAGGATTGCGCTCGATATTCACCACTTGGCTCATCAAGTGATTCGGGAGTGGTGACAAACTCAGGGGAAGCCAAAGCTGGCTCCGTCACTAAGACGAAACATGCTAGCGTAGGACCACCTTTCGGAGAAGGTGGGATCCTCTTATGCTCTCGGCTTCGTCGGGGGATGGGAACTCCCCATAGATGAGGTGAGAGGCGTAGAAGAAGAGGAGGAGAAAATTGTGGCAGACACCGTCGAGGTATTCGACATATCTACGACTTTTGGGAAAGGCGGGATGTTCAGAAGGGACATCAGCAAGGGCGGATCAACCAAAAGAGCGATGAACACCTGCACCTTTTTGGGGTTAGGTGCGCTCACAACACGAGCCAAAGGTGATACGAAGCTTGGTTGAACGGAAGCAGAGGGGAGGAGAGAGGAGGACGCAGCAGGAGGCCCTGATACATGGGCGGTCGTCTCCTCTTCCTTCTTTTGCAAAGTGGGTTGCTCAATCATGAGAGCCTTTCATCGGTGCTTACACTCGCACGCAAGGTGGTTTTTGCGACTCTTCGAGCTTGAGGTCGGGAGCTGCGAAGGGGCGAAAGACTCCTGCTCAGCCATAGGAGTGTCCACTATAGCCGTTTCCGACGGAGGGACAGACTCTTGAATGGGAGCAAGAGGTGCGGGTTGAGAGACAATGGGGGAGTCGGCTCTAGTGCCTTGGTAGCAGGCCTCTTCCTGTTTACTGCTTTTGGAGCTAGAGCGACAAGAGGCCGCGGAGGCCGAGACATAGAGGATTCCCCACAGGGACCCTTCCTTTTACCATATCGAACGGGCTTAGGATCTGTGGGTAAAACAGGAAGCTCAAATGCAGGATGCTTAGGCTTTCGCCAAGTGGGCACCATAAGATTCTCTCGCAAGCGTGGAATAAATCTGATGACGTTGCAGTAGGGCGAGAGGAAGTGTCAGACTGAACAACGGAAGATGAAGAAGAGGGACCTTGAGAGGGCTTTTCTTCTTCTCTCCTACGGGTCTTGGCGGCATCACTGCCAACTTTTAGGCATGCCCTATGTGAAATAGCATAAGGTGATGGAGGGTATCTCACTTTAGGTGTCAAGCGCCCTTTCTTGTACTTTTGATATGTTTGGTACAAGAGGTCCTTCCTAGGCGGAAGAGGACCAACAGGTGCAGGCCAAAAGTGATCTAAGGAGTAGCTATCACGCGTGATTGGTGGTTTATAACCAGCGTCGTGAATCACATGCACTGAACCCCCATGAATGAACTTCAGACATCTGTGCACAATCGAGGGAATTGCGTTCATAGCTACTAGCAAGGGGATACCCAACTTCACTCTGAAGAATTTAGACCCCAGGATTATGTCAAACAACAGGTTTACGGACTTAGGTTCGACAAGGACTGACAACACGATACTACCTAGGGGAGGTATGGAAAGTCCGTTATGCATACGAATGATGGAATTCATTTCTTCGTGTTCCTCCTTTTGTAATGAGTTCAGCCACAATGTCTCCTCTGTAATGACATTCACTCGGCTCGCAAGGTCAACTAGGACTCCTGTCACAATGTTCCCATTGAGGCGAGTAGGAATGTAAAGGGGAGAGGGCTTGTTGTTCAAGGGCATATCTTTTGATGTGAATGTCATGTCCGACGAGCCGGTTGTAGGTTTTGCGGAAGGAGTAATTGTAACCATGTTAACATACGCCTTGAGCTATGTGGTAGAATCAGAGGGATCGATAACCATGTTGGCAGAATGTGACGAAAACGGGTCCGTGTATATTTGCAACTCACTATTCGCTTTCACCACCGATTTGTTTGCATTTTGTTTATTTCCATCGAGGCGAATAGTACCATCCTCGATGCGATCCTGTATCTCGTGATGCAGGTGCATACAGCGTTCGATATCATGTCCGTTAACTCGATGGTACTACCAGAAGGCATTTGCATCGTACCAACTAGGATAAGATTCCTTGAGAGGCTTAGGGTTCTCCAAGGTTATGATCTTGTCCCTCAGCAACCTTTGTAGGATGGAAGAATAAGATTCTGCTAACTTTGTGAACTTTCTGTTGTGTCTGAGGTCGTTATCATTCATAGCGGCTACTACATTCGTAAGGGCTTTGCTCTTGAGATCGATAGCATGGACTTTCCTTCTGAACTAGAGCACGAGGAGGATCCCCCGAACTGGACTACCGTTTGTTGGTATTCTCGTAGCGCTACAGACAAATGTGCAAAAGAAGGGTACTTCATGAGGACGAACTTTTCTTGCCAAGGTCTTTGCAAGTTACCTATGAACACCTTTTGCACGTCAGAATCGGGCAGTGGGTACGAGATCCGTGAGAAGAGCGCTTGATACCACATTATGAAATCAGTAATCTTCTCATTATCCCCTTGTTTGCACCGGACGGGATCCGAAAAGGTCATATTCGGTCCAATGTTGGCTTGGAATTGTCGGAGAAACTAATTTACAAGTTGATCAAATGAGAAAATAGAATTATTGGGTAAGGAATAGTACCATTCGAGCGCTATGTCCTTAAGAGATCGGGGGAATAATTTTTCCATTAACGCATTGTGATGAAAGAAATCTATGCACAGGGCATTAAAGGCGGACACGTGTCTGTGGGTCCCCTTTGCTACCGTAGTTTTTGAATTTGTGAATCTCCATCCCTTGTGGGAAGGGAGTACTTAAGATTGCTACTGACAATGGACTATGTTGGAAGAAGGGCTAAAAGATAGGCTGGGCGGAGGCTTGGGAGAAACTCGCCAGTTGGCTTTGCATATTGCACACATTCTGAAGAAGGGTGTTTAGAATAGGGTCATTAGATGACATAGGACCAATGGGACTTCCTCCGGAACCACCATTGGAGCCACCTCCGGAACCGCCAACGTGGCCACCATCGGAACCACTGCTGGAGCCACCGCCACTAGTAGGGCCTCCATTGGAGCCACCTCTGCTTTCGAAGCCACCACCATGGCCTCCACCAAAACCATCCCTGCCAACACCACCCTTGCTGCCGAAGTTACCGCCACTACCAAAGCCCCCACCACTTAACTCACCAAAACCTCCACTACTAGAGGTGACAAGAGGGGTGAAACTGAAACCTAAGGGCATTCTGTTTACTTTGATAGTTCCAGATCTCTCGGAGGCAGGGGGGACGCTAATCAAAGGGACCATGTTAGCCCTGTACACGAATGTGGGAGGCATTGACACTCCTAACTATCTCTCTTGTTCCTCGAGAGCGGCCCCCTATATAATGTTAGCATTGTTTGAAGGGACACATGCTTTAGTCAGACTAGAGAGGCTAGTTAGGGGCTCTATGCCTGTTTGGTCTTTTCCCACCATATACTTTATCTCGCTAATAACCTTAGCAGCTCTAGCCAACTTTGGGTCCTCTAGATGATTCTTCAAGTCACCCAACCCTTTGCTAAGGGTAGCGATATATTTTGAAGGAATGTGAACAGCCTTGTGCTCATCTACTGATGATGGTGTAGGAGATGCCGAAGGAGTGGGGACGTGGTTGGTCTCATCGAAGAATCCTACCTTGCCCCTTGACAACTGCTCCTGGGCAAAAAGACCAACGACAGATCTGGAAAAGAGACTTGTAGAAAAACTAGAAGTGACCTTCGTCTTCTCCATCGGAAGGTGTCGTATACTTCTCCTAACAATATACCCAAAGGTTGTGGACTGGGTTGTGATGCTCATAAACCTTCACAACACTTAGGAGCACAACGATCACAATGTCAAGGGAAAAGCCTCAACACCGACAAATGGGTAGACGTTGGTTCACGTCGGGCTCACCAAAAATGTAAGAGAGGGGGACCACCCACGTCAAGGCTCCAGGTCATGGTGAGCCGAGAGCAGAGGGCTGCCCTAATTACCTCACTCTAAAGGAGTGTTGTTGCTGCAATGTAGTGTTCAAGTGTTGTTGAAGAATGCCAAGAGAATGAAGTTGAAGTGCTTGAGAATGCTTAGAGATTGCTAGAGCTTGTGAAGAGATGAAATGGAATGAGAATGAATGAATTTGAAGGAAGAAGTGGGAAGAATCTGTCATTTTCGGGGTTGGTTGTTCGAAGAGGGACGTTACGAATCAACCCCAATTGAAAGTGTAACACCTCTACCAACTTTAGATGGAGGAATCTGTTAGGGACGACAGTGCGCTGTGCAGACGCCCGTGTGCCGCACACGCGTCCTCGACAAATATTCTCCCACCGACACAATAGACAGATGCCAAGTGGAAGGAAGGTAGTTGGGTGATGTGAAATTTTTCCTTCGGATTTGATTTTCTAAGGTGAGGATGTGCGAAAGGGGAATTTGCGTAAGGGGTGCAAATTCGCTCCTATACATTTATATATATCCTATTTCAATCAAGTATGTATACATTCGATATACAAATGAATATGAACAAGTTAACGTTCACATAATAATAATAATATATATTATATATACACACTCCTCTATATAAGCATTAATGCTCATGTGTGTTTGTATATATATCCAGACACATATATAAACATATCATTAAAAGCAATAAAGTTATTATCCATTCGATAATCGAACGACTACGACTAAGTGATATATTCACAATAATACCATATTCAAAACAATACTTAGATATATATATCATGCGCTATACATTTATAATATTCGGTCTTCATTTGTTAAATGAACCAGCCTTATATATAAAAGCACACTATATATTATATATATGTAGTACCTATATATACATATATATAATATATGCCTCGGTCTAAGCATTAATGGTTTCGTGTAAATATGTATATGTATATATATACGCACACTCATATATATATATATATATTCCATAGCAACATAATGATCAAATAGTCCATTCGATATTCGAATGACTATGACCATATGATTATGTTCTCATATAACATTATATTAACATCTTTACACGGATATGCATAATTACATAAATGTTGACATACTCGTATGGACATCCCATTATATTCAACATATGCATATATCGACATGTGCGTTTATATGCATATAGGCATATATCTCAAACCCTCATTCAACCATACAATCAAGCATAGTAACATAAGGAAGAACTCATAAGCTCCAAACATATAAACATCGTCCAAGCATGCATTCAACAGTTATCATGACCCTTACTAATGCAAACACTTCATACTAAGGATGACTTACCATTTCCCAACACTATGTCTTAGACTCAACCATTTTACTATGAGTGTGTGTGTAAGCTCAGATAGGTTACGTTATTGGTTACTCGACCAAGATCTTCTCCTGAGTGATATTTCCCCTCCACCTGGAGGATTGAAGCTGTCCCTGCAACCAGCTCAACACATTTGCAATGGTAGTTAGACGTTCACAATAAATCCATATGCATCATAAACTCAAGCATATTCATATAGCAATCAATGTGTAAACATATTTACTCTTTCAAAGCCATATTAAGCATTTATCAATACTTTCACATAATACCTATTTCAGTATTCCATTCTTTTACCAAGCATATCAAACTCATGATTGCATTTACCATCCTATTTACCCGTGAAGGTAAAAGTAAATCAGTAACAAGAAGACAGGGTGTAACAGGAATGAGGGCAAAGGGAACTCCAACTTAGATCTTCAACTGATAGCTTTCTGTCTTGCAACAATGGTGTCTCCTTGAAAACTTTGTGTGTATGAGTGCCAATAGAGGAAGAGTGCAAGTAAAAGCAAGAGTAACAAATGATAGTCAAAACTAGTTTTATTGGAAGATCCCCAGCAAATGACTATTCAAAAACATAGCATGGATTAGGGTTCTAACAGTCATCGGGACCTAAATTCAAATTTTTATCATAAACACAGGTTTCAAAGGCTCTGGTTTCTAGATAGGAAGAGTTCTCTAGACATCAGGAGTTGGCAGAGGGCGTGATCTTGAGGCTTTTCATCCGGTTTTTGCATATTTTTGACAAGTATTTGACCTGGAAAATGGGCTAAATGATGCCTGAATAAGACTAATATAAAGGAAGCCATATTAAGTACAAAAATGTAAAATAAAAATTGCAAAGTAGGCAATTTTAAATTTTTTTATCTTACACAAGCCTACTGTCATTTGGAGGCCTCTCAGTTTACAGGGGAGTCATGACTAGGCTTCTCACACCCCCAAATGCATTCCTTGCATTCCTTTGGGAATCCCTATTAATGGAGTAAAATCTGTCTAGCCAAAGAAGACAGCTCAAAAATCAGCTTTCATAGTGCCTGGTTGACATAACATTCAAGGACCAAGTTTCTACAAGTCTGCTTCTTTATGCACGTTCAAAACTAGTTTGAAGTCCTTACTCAGATATGCTGCAGCCATAATATTACCCCTGAAGTCTTTTGGTTTTTGAAGTCATAATGTTTCCATGTGTATCTGAATCCTAGTTCATAATTCTAGTACCTTTTGGCTCACTTAGATTCATTTCTCTATCGTATCTCTTTTAATCTGTTTTGGCTCTGTCCTGTTTATGGGCAGTCAGCATAACAGGGTTTTTGTAATTGTAACAGTTTTACAATGCAACAAAAATTCTCTTTCTATTCTCCCCATCCCAAAGAGTTGAGAGTTTTACCCTACTGAATTGGGTTTCTGACAAATTTGATCAAACCACCACCAAGGAAGACCAACAACCTACCTTCTTACTACATAGTCTCATTCTAAAACTAGTTCAGAGCACTTATTGTTTGTGGGGTGCAACCATTGAATTTGAAACATTTTCAGAGGTGATTTTCATCAAATACTATCTTTTACCTTCATTCTGAATTTTCTGTTTTAGTTTGGAGCCATCCTACGTTTTGGGACCTTCCCGCTACAAAATTTGAGTCTGTTGAAGAAGTTGCATTTTCTCTTAATAAGAAACAGAGTTTGATCCAGTATCATACTTCTAAACTTTTATCATCTTGCAATTCGAATTCAAAATTTCAGGCAATTATCAGGAACATCGAGCTTCTGATTAAGTTTGAGGCTGGTAGACATTTTGCTCCACGATTTGCTAATCAATTATTTGCTTAGATTTGTATCTTATTCATGCCCTTGTTATGTTTGGATTCGGATGATATTTAGTTTTAGTTGATAAATTGGATCCATGGCTGTGCATGGACACTTTTATCATTATAAGCCATACTGATTATGGTCTATGTAATATATCAAATTTGATGCACTGTCAAAATAGAGTGATCATAGTGAGATCGCAGTGATACGTAGCTGGAAAATGATATGTACATTTTCCATTTGTTGGTTGGTGCTTTTGGTCTTCCATTGGTATTTAATTAACTCACTTGGTTTGCCACATGTCATGTATATAAAACTTCTGCTAGGATAAGAAAGGCAATGTGGTTTGTGTGCACAAACCCTACATACATCGCGTTTGTGTGGAAAGGCAATGAGCTTTAGATGTTTCGTACCTTAAGCTATTTGGTTGCTGGGTGGATCACATAGTTTGCTGGAGAATGTGCTACCGATCATCAGAGACTGTCTTGGCGAGGTTTGAATAACGAGTTAGACCACTCTTTTGTGAATTGCTAGTGCCGGCTAGTCAACAAATTCCGATGTAGTAAAGCATACACGCTAGGTCTAACCATTTCCATTTGCTTGTTTACTATGCTTTTATTTCCACGTAAGAAGAATTTCTCTTTTACAAATCTTTTGGTTCTCTAAGTATAATGTGGGATTGATTGTAAACATCTGCATAAACCATTTTGACAGAAACTCCTTGGCATGTGCAGGGTCTCTAAAAACAAAAATGTTTCTTGCAGATAAGCTCTCTAAAATCAAGCATATTGATTGCAGTAGGTCTTCTGTGACTAACGGGGGTATTATACCTAGTCTGCTCCAAATGATATCGGAGGATAATCCAGAATCGATGTCAGTTTCTCTTTCTGCTCTTAAAAATCTGTCAAGAATGCCGGAGAATTGTGTTTGCATTCTTGACGCAAATGTAGCTTCTCGTCTGTTCACGCTTATGTTTATGGCTTCAATGAAAATCGACTTAAGAGAGCAAGCAGCTGAGATACTGGCTAATTTAGCGAGAGCATCTTCTAAAGGGAAAAAAATCCATCATAAGCTAAAAACATTGGCTTCTGAAGAAAATATTAAGAGTATTTTAGATAATTGTTTGGTAGGGCATTCATTAAAAGTTCATCTTCTTCAAATACTTTTGGGCCTGTCTTCCAAGAGTTCCAGAGTCATGCTTCGTGTGAGGAATGCGCAGGGCATCCATGTACTTTTGACTCTCATATGTGATCTAACTCCAGATGTTCGTATCTATGTAACAAAGCTTCTAATTTGTTTAGCAGAAGATGGGGGAGAAAACGAGCTTGTAGAAAATCTAAGGGAAACACACATCAAGACTTTGGTGGACAGAATATCAAATGCCAATAGAGAAGAAGAGAAGGCTGTTTCTGCAGGTATACTATGTCGTCTTCCAAAAGACAATGACAGGATAAGGAGGGTCCTCTTGGACGCAGACGGGTTGGATGCAACTGTCCGTTTACTATCTTCAGAAGAATCCAGAAATTGTAAAATCAGAGAAGGAGGCACACTGATAGAGAATGCTCTTGGAGTATTATTACACTTCACCAGCCCATCCGATTTAAGTACTCAGAAAAGAGCAATAGAACTTGGCATAATGCCTTTGCTTGTGGGTTTTCTCTTAACAGGTTCTTCCCTTGCAAAGCAAAGAGCTGCCACTGCTTTGGGACAAATTTCAGAAAGCACAATGAGCACGAGCGCTGTAATGAAACCTCAAAGCAGTGTTCTTTATTATGCTTGTGGTTGGTGGGCAAGTCCTGATCCTGAGCTCATTTGTCATGTACATGGAAGAATATGTGCCGCAGAGGCATCGTTTTGCTTGGTAAATGCAGGAGCAGTAGAACCTCTTGTAAGGGCATTGCAGGACAGAGAGTGCCGGGCAGATGAAGCTGCCCTTGATGCGCTGATTACTCTTCTGGGTGATGGCATGTGGGAGGCGGGGTTGAAGGAAATAGCAAAAGCCGATGGTATAGGACCCATAGTGCAGGTACTCCGCAATGGCAGCCCTGACGCTCAGGAGAAGGCCATGCTCGTCCTGGAAAAGATTTTCCAAAAGCATGAATACAGAAGTCTTTATGCCACTACCGCACGTTTCCCCTTGATAGACCTCATGCAGAAAGGACAATCATCAACGGGAAGAAGAGCCACAACAATACTGCAGCTCTTAGGTGAGATGCCAGAAGACTCCGGGTGGATGCAAAGCCAGTGAAACAAATTACATTACCAGATTTGTTCAATACCATTACTGCGTGTAGCATAAACGAGCCAATCACGAGCTCCTTCACAAACCCAATCTTTGGTCTCTTGGCGATCTTCTATTCTTTTATTTCATGCACTACAAAAATGTACTATTTGTTAAGTTTTAGTGTAGTAGGCTTTACGTATGTGCCATGTAATTTCGTTATATAATATATTTATATTAATATTTAAGATTGCTCTTTCAAAGTTTTGAAATTTTATGATATATGGTTAATTATATATATATATTTTTTAGCTAAATATTATTATTATTATTTTATTTTTTTAGATTTAATAAAATATGATCTTTAATTTTTATATATATTTTAGAAAGAAATTTATGAGATTAATGAAAAATTATTTTCTATTTAAAATTATTCTTTGATGTTTGTTATATTCCCTCATAATCATCTTCATATACAATTTTGAAATCTTTGTCTTCATTTACAAATATACAACAAAAATAAAAATAAAAATTTTTCTTGACGAGATCCTTTTGATTGTTCATTTCAATACTTGCATCGATTGCATGTATTAGATATGACATCCTACCTAGATCCTTTTATGACTTAATTAGTGGACATACAAAGTGATGCCTTCAATTAAAAAACCTTTAGACAAAAAAATAACCTGATATCATAAGCACTTATTAGTTTGGGGAACTCACATGGTTTGGTATCTTCAATGATCTTGGTCATTTTTTGTGCTTTGATGACTTAACATGTTTGCCTTTTGTTGGTGGCTCATTAGTTGTAGACTACATCATGCTAATAGGCATCTTATTTTAAAGATTACGAACGTTCAAGTTTCATCCTTACTCCCCCCTCTTTTTTGACCATTCTATCTTGTCTTTTATGTTATCCCTTTGCCCCACCCTATTGTTCATAACATTGTTAAACCACAATAGACTACCACTATACATTTTGACCACCAATTTCACAAAGAATACACCAATGTAATATTATCATCTTGGTTATGATACTTTGATTACACCATACATGGACACATGTTTTATAGATGCATCCATGTATTATTTTGTAATTTTTTTAAAATAATTTATTTGGGGGTATCTATAGAGATCTTGACCTAGAAAGATAATATAAAAACATTACAATAACATAATAGAAAATACCATAATGGTCACAAATGGCAACTATTGCATATAATAAATAATGACTCTCAAAACCAAAAGTGTTAAGACACAACCACAACACATAAGGAGACTCAAAATTTAAGTTAAAATGCACTCTCCCCTCTAAAATAGACGAAACATGATTTTTGCAAGCTCAATTGCCTCTAACCAACCATCTTGACATTGTAAGGTTCAAAACCCTAAATTATCTCACGGAAATAAATAGTTACTCATTTCCACATAAATATAGAAATGAAATGAAACATCTTCAACATATACAAATGATATATTACATCTCACATGTAAAAGTGTCTAATCCAAAACATTAAGTACAAGAAATAAGGTACATCACCACATGAAGTACTATCTAGTCGACTATTATAGAGTACAAGATATAATTTCTGCAAAAATATGACTCAGGCTCTCATGCCCATCTAGTCATAACAATACAAGTAAAGAAACATAATCACTAGAGTCTCCAACTGCCACTAACAACAATGGTCATCCACAAACCAAGAGACAAGAACATGGCTCAAACACTTTTCCGCCCAACCATGAAGCTTACGCCTCCCCAAAATTCTTCCTAACATGAAAAATATCTTACCCTACACGAGAAGCCTAACAACTTGAAAACAGTTGGCAAAATGGAATTCAATGCAATTTGATATATTTACATGCATTTCACATATGAACATGCTATGCCCTACTATTAGGATATGACAAAGAATAAAATAACATCCATCTATTTCAATGGTACATCCATTATTTCAATGATACATGTATAGATTTGATCAAAACAATTAAATTGCAAACGGTAGGTAGATCTGTAAAAACAAATCTACTCCCCTTTGTTAGTCCATATTCAACACCCATCCCAAAAGGTAAAGCCAAATCACATATAAAAGAAAATAACATGCATATATCCAATGATCGTAAAAATAAATAACTTTTTTGTTTTCATACAAAATGATCATACAAAGGTCTTTTATTATTTCAATCCTTTCATACATAATGATGGCTAAATTTATAATTGACACACAATTTAATTATTGAGATGCAACTTGATTATTAACATGCAATTCACTTTTTGACATGCAACGTTGATCTCTAACTAATGATATTTCTCAATTTTATGTAGTATTTAATGTGCATGCAAATATAATTCGGATAATTAATACTAATACATATAGAACTCAATCTTGCTTCTTCTCTAAGACTTAAAGAAGTAGAGATTAAATCAATAATAAATTTTATTGAAAGATTATTCAAAATCATCCCAACAACTTTTCAATTTTGCTTGAAAACATCAAGTAGTCAGTAGCTATATTCTATGGATGATCGAGTCTCATTTATCTCTTCACTCAAATATTCCATTTCTTTTATCTGTTACTATGTCAGTTATGGTCGACCTCTTGGATGCATTTAAGTGACAAATTAAATATGTACAGATATTTCACGATATACTCTGCTTTATGGTCTATGATATTAATAAATCAAATCAATATCCCCAATTTTGTATTCAATTAGCAGGGTGATACACAATGTCTAGACTTGAACATGCTTTAAGAAATATGTTTATTCATTAATTCTAAGTAAAATGATCCTTGATAAGTAGGAGGTATTTTTCACATGTCAAATTATGATATTGCTATCAGGATTCAACCGTGTAGTTTTCGAGTCAAACTCATTGACCCATGTTTCATGAGTAGTGGTTCACAAGAACCCATCTCTCATGATAATGAATGGTCCACTTAGCACTCATTGCATCTAGGTGATGCTCACAAAAGTGAAGCATTGGGCCGTATTGGGATTGGTGACCTCTCGGGATGGCCCAGTGCTTCACCTCTGTGAGCATCACCTAGATGCAATGAGTGCTAAGTGGACCATTCATTATCATGAGAGATGGGTTCTTGTGAACCACTACTCATGAAACATGGGTCAATGAGTTTGACTCGAAAACTACACGGTTGAATCCTGATAGCAATATCATAAAATGATCCTTTTTAGTATTTATTTGAAACTTGGCATTACTCTGGTTAAAATTTCCCTCCATGCATGCTAAAGCGCTTGTGAATTTCAGAAAGATCGCTCAATTATTGTAGTATTTAAAATGACATAAGGAAATTTATAATTAAGAGGATAATTTGTCAAAATTGCTAATATATTATTATTCTATTATGACAATTCCACCTGCAACTGAAATAGAGTTATAATAGCTCATGGTTTCAAAGCAGTGAATAATTTATTTTCTAGTTCAGGACCAATCTCATTAGAACTCTATTGAAAGAGCATGCTACCTAATGTTAAGGATTTTGATTGACTTTTCCTTTAACATTTTTATTTATTTTAGTGTTGATCTATCATTGTTCTTTGTGAAAAGACGGTGCCAGTCTTGAAGCTGAGTTGAAAAATCACCTTAATACACAGTTGCAATGCACAATAAAGAATAATCAGTAATTTACGCTAAGCCAAAAAAATAGGCATTTAGATCCACTCCATTGGACATTTCTCCATCCCCTTTGAATTGGGGCGGTCAAAAGCAACTAATTGTTTTGATTTTGCCCATAAGGATTTTAATGCTATAATCGTACCAATACACATAATTATTCAAAAGAAAATGGCTATGAAGTCTACCTGTAGTGCTAAATCATGCTCAGTCGCTGATATTTCCGCCCCATTTTTTGGTTGCTGATAACTCATTTATCTCCTTCATTGAGCTCTCTTTTAATAGTTTTTAATATTTTCATGCTAATTGTTCAACTCCAGTTGAAGTAACGCTTTTAAGTTTAGAACCCAACTTTTTCTTTTCATGCTTCGATCACATGATCTAAATTTTAAACTTATTTTATTTTATTTTCTTTTTAATAATAATCTATTTATATGTGCATAAATAATAATATATTTTTTGTGATGTCACTTTTCTTCTTATGATTATTAAGTATTAGAAGCCGATTTAATATAATAAATATTAGAGCTAATGTAATTTATAATATGCAATATTATCAAAATAAATGCGAATACTTAATATAAGCTACAAACATGTGACAATTAAATAATCAACATATAATAAATGGAATAACACCTCCACATAAATTAATCATATTAATACCAAATCATATAGACAATATTCTCAATATAGATATAGTAGCATCAATAGTTTTTAATACTTATCTAAATAACAACACTTGGAAAAGCCACTCTCACCTTAGGAAAATGTCAATGGTATTGGCTCTTGCTATGGAACAATTTAGGAGGAAATAGTTCCTTTCATAACACAACACACTATGCACCCCACACAAGTGTTGGTTCAACAGAATAATGCTCAACACAAGTGCACACCATGTTCCAGAGTAATTACTCCTCATGTATACAACATGCCTCATAATAACTACTCAACATGATATCAACCCTGACTAGGACAATCCCAGGTGCACTTTGTTTGCCCCCTTCTCTAATGCCCATAGCTCACCAAACCACTTTCTTCTTCCTAGAACATTCTACATCCTTGAATGTTTTCTTTCCTTGAAATGTTTTCCTTCCAAATCTCACATAAACGTTTATATAAGCTTTAATGGGTGGATTTCAAACCATCACACCCTTTCACAAAGGTTGCCTTTCAATAATTATTCCTCTTCCTTTTAAAAGAGGTTATATATATATTCTTTATTAATGTCTCTTTTAACCAAAGAATCACAATTTCCTTTATTTTTTATCTCCCTTTTAATTCTAAAGGGTTAAATCATAATTTTCTTTTCTCTTGGAGAAAAAGTCACATAACATTTCCCCTCTCATAAATTAGCTATTGTCCTCGGTAGTATGAGATGCATCTACATCACAACTCCAAAAAACACATAATCAATTTGAAGAAATTGATATATATATATATATATATACAATCGAAGAAACTAATGTTATTCTATATGTTTAATCACACATATTTCACCTTTATCAATTTTCTCTCATGTAACCTATTGTGTTTTAATAGAGATGTTTTAATAACTTACATGTAACTTCAACATTGAATTCACAAAATTTT
Source organism: Sequoiadendron giganteum (assembly GCA_007115665.2). NCBI lineage: Eukaryota > Viridiplantae > Streptophyta > Pinopsida > Cupressales > Cupressaceae > Sequoiadendron > Sequoiadendron giganteum. Next base: position 199,338,707 of record CM021110.1, on the reverse strand, counting down.
TATCATGTGTTGACATAACATTTACTTAGTAGGAAGGAATGGGAACAAATCATTAGAAAAGAGAAAATCTTTTGGAAGCAAAAATCTAGGGTCCAATGGCTGAAAGAGGGCGACAGGAACACCTCTTTCTTTCATGTGTCAGTCATCAAACACAAGAAAAGCAATCAAATTACTAAACTAACTAATATGACGGGTGAGGTGATATCTACACCTGCCCAGATTGGCCTTCTGGTTGCCGATTACTTTCAGGAGGCCTACTCGGCTCCTACTGAGGCGCCCAACCTGGCCATGGATAATATGTTACCACCTTCCGACCATCATCTCTCGAAACGATAATCTTGGGATTATCAGTGTTGTCACTCTGAAGGAGGTTCGTTTGGCAACGTTCAGTATGGGGGCATTCAAAGCTCCGGGCCCCGATGGTTTTTCCCCTGCTTTCTTTCATATCTTCTAGGAGATTGTGGGTGAGGACCTTGTTTTGGCTACTCGTGATTTTTTCAAAATTGGCAAAATTATCAAACAATTGAACCACACCTTTATTGCTTTAATTCTTAAGATCGGTGACCCTCAATCTATGGTTGATTTTCGACCTATTAGCCTGTGTAATACCTTTTACAAAATCCTCTCCAAGATATTGGTGAACTGAATCAAACCCCTTCTTGATAAACTCATTAGCCCAACCCAAAAAGGGTTTGTCCTTGGACTTCATATTATTGATGCTACTGTGACCACTCATGAGCTTCTCCATTCTATGGACAGATGCAACTATGAGGGGATGGCTCTCAAATTGGATATTTCAAAATCTTATGACAAAGTTATATGAGACTTCATCCCTAAAGTTTTGACCAAGTTTGGATTCAACCAGTCTGTGGTCAAACTCATTATGGAATGTGTTAATACTGTTAAGTACTCTGTTATGGTCAATGGGGCCCCCTTTGGGTTCTTCTCTGCTAGTAGAGGGATCAGACAGGGTGACCCCCTCTCACCTTATTTATTTATCATGATAGCCAATGTGCTAAGCAAAAACTTTGTTGGTCTGCTATCAGAGGGTTCAATAAAAGGAATCAAAGTTGCCTCTTCTTTGGACCCAATTGCGATACAACAATTTGTGGATGATACTTTCCTATTTGGGAAAGCCTCAATGGTTGAAGCTAGGAAATGGAAAAATTGCCTTAACAATTACGCTGCCTGCTCTGGCCAATGCATTAACTACAATAAAAGCATGATTTACTTCTTTAACAACACTCCTAACTTGCAGGCTAGGGTGACTGTGGTGCTGGGTTGTTTGAGTGAGACTCTTTCGTCTGTTTACCTAGGGCTCCCTCTCACTATCAAGGAGGTCACTCCCGACTTTCAGAACTTGGTGCTTGAAAGAATTTAGAGGAAACTTGTTGGATGGAAAGACTCCATTCTAAGCCACACAGCTAAGCTTCAACTTCTTTTTGTTGCTCTTCAAGGGATACCAATTTACTTCCTCTCTATCTTCAAGATACCTAGGTATATAGCTGATAAATTTAAAAAAATTCAAAGGAATTTCCTCTGGTCTGGGACTGAGGACAAAAATAAATTTGCTCTGGTTAAATGGGAAAAGGTCTGTCAACCCAAACATTGTGGTGGTCTTGGGATCAAGGATATATTCAACACTAACAAGGCCTTGATGGCCAAGGTGGGTTGGGATCACATAAGGAATACTAAGGATTGGTGCAAAATCATGAATTCTAAATATCTTCATAATAGGTCTTTGGTCAGCTGCCTCTATGAGGTTCATCCTCAGGGCTCTTTAGCTTGGAGAAACATTTGCAACACTCATAGTCTTCTTAGGAGTGGGACAAAATGGAAGATTGTCAATGGTAATAGAATCAGGGTCTAGGAAGATCCATGGTTAATTGATACCCCTCTGGAAAGTTCTGATTTCAGGAATCTTAAGAGGCTGGCCCAAAGGTTTTTCGGTACCCACATTAGGGACTATGATTCTGGGCCTCCCGGGGCTAGGGTGTGGAAGGATTTAGCTCTTTGCTACCTTTTTTCTCAGGACCTTTGTTGCCTGGCTAGGTCTCTTTAGGAATTACTCTCTTACTAGGCTTCCCTCATCCGGCTTGGGAGATGATTTTTTTTGGACTTATGATAAACAGGGTGATCTATCTGTTAAGTTGGCATACAATCTGTTGACAAACCAAGGTGTTGTGGTTGATCCTTGGAAGAAGATATGGAACCACCATATGATCCCAAAAGTCAATTTCTTCTGGTGGAATGTCTGTCACAACATAATCCTTACTTAAGATAATTTAAGGAAAAGAGGATTTTATATCCCCAATAGATGTTTGTTATGTAAATGCTGTGAGGAAACTATTGACCGTCCATTGTTACATTGCCTGTTTCCTACTGAAGTTTGGGGTATGGATTTTGAAAGATTGGGTATTCTTTGGACCATCTGTAAGGATATCAAATCCTTTATTTTGGGCTGGAGTGGTCCTTATGTTCACCCCTTGCCTAGAGAAATTTGGAACCAGGTCCCCCTATTATTGGTTGGTGTCTATGGAAGGAAAGGAACAACAGGATATTCAAGAATACTGAGAGGAGTCCTAGGGAAGTCTTTGGTATTGGTGCCTGCCTTATTGAGGAAAACATCTCCCTCTTCAATGGGAAACTTCCGGAGAAGGGACCTATTGAATGTGAAATTAAAATGGCAGAGGCCTGACATCAGAAGTTGGATGAAAACTCTTTTGACAACCCCAAATCCTTGGCTAGGAGGAACACCGAATGGGATCTTTCGGATAGAGGCTAGTTTAAACTTAATTTTGATGGGGCTGCAAAAGGCAACCCGGGCAGAGCTAGTATAGGAGGGGCGATCAGAGACTCCAGGGGGGAACTTGTTGCTGGTTTTGCGGGAGGAATTGGCTTCCAATCTTCTATGGTTGCAGAAGCACGTGCGCTGCTCAAGGGCCTCCAAATTGTTGTTTCTCTAGGGATAGAGAACCTTCACATTGAAGGAGACTCTAAGTCCATTATCGATGCTATGAACTTTGGCAGACTGATTGGATGGAGTACAAAGGATATTTTGTTGGATATAAGGCTCTTTTTATCTACGCTAAGGTTAAATAAGGTGACACACATTTTTAGGGAGGGTAACCAAGTGGCGGATTCCTTAGCTAATTGTGAAACCTTTTGGATTTGCTCTAAATGTTGGAGAAATATGGGGAACTTACCGCTGAGAATTCAAGATCTAATCTTGAAAGAACAAAACCCTCATTTAATATGATGACTTCAAATTTTCGAATTATGGGGGTTGTTTGGGGGGTTCACATGGTTGTTCTTTGGGCTTTGTGGATGGGTACTAAAGCTGAGATGGCCTACAAGTGGAAAAATTTAAATTTTTGGGATAGTCCCGTGCTAAATGAAGGTGGCTTTATTAAGGAATTTGATGCATACTCTGTAATTATGAATCTGGAGGGTCGTATATTGCGATATCTCTTCATGGGGATTGTGTTAAGTTATCATCTCATCCTTAAGCCCGTGAATTTAAAAATTGATGTGACGGCTCATTATGAGGGAAAGCTCCCTTTTGGCTCTTTCGCTCCCGCTATTTTAACTCTGCATCCTAAACCCGCTTACCTTGTTATTACTAAATTTGGCCAAGCGGCCATTTTTCCTAGTTTTTTTGTGCAAAGACAACTTGGCCAATGAACCTTGCTCTTCCATCATATCTTGCTTACCTAGCTGCAATCACCTTAAGATCCACATTTATGATATTGTAAAAATTATGTAGGCAATTTTCTTTTTCACGCGTGTGATCTACACACTGCCGTGATTAACCAACGAAGCTTTATTCGCCCAAACATCTATTATGTGAAGAAAGCCTATTGCTTAGCCGGTATTTCTAACATTTTACTTTTACAAGTTCTCTGGTTTCTTGTGTAGGTTAATATCATGGGTGGTGATTGGGTTCAAACTGAGCCTAATAACTATGGAAAATTATGCAAAACTCCATTGGTTTGGCACATCTATGTCGAGGGTGGCTTAGCTCCCCTCTTGGAGAATCTCGTGGGGCATGACCCTAACCTGTCTAGTCAATTTGCCAATTCCTGAAAGGACCGAAGAGTGGCGCTTGGTGGTATATCTTTTGAAGTTAGCGAAGAGGTGATTGTGCAGGCTACTGGGACGCAGTGCATTGGGAAAAAGTATCTGAAGCACACTCAGACTCAGGATAATGATAGCATGAATGTTTCTTTTGTGGGGAGTGAGGAGCCAGTCCGCAACCAGTTGGGCTTCGATCAGGAGGCCCTACCCCAGCCCTGGGACTAGGTCTATTTGGCCCTCATGAAATATGTGACGCTCGAAGGTAGATTTAAAACCTACTTTTTCTACCACTTCTCTCTACTGAATCATCTTAGGCACAAAGTTTTGTTAAGTTTTTTGTTTTCTCTGCTTATGGACTTGGAAAATTCGGTGGAAAAATGTAAAGAAATTGCTAGCCTTAACCCGAACGACATCCCTCCTCTACCTCTCCACCAAGGGCTTATTATGAGGCTCTATCATTTCCACCCGGTTTTATGTCCTCCTAGGGCTATTTCTGTTGTCTGTGTGGAGGATGTTGAACCCCTCATTGTTGCTAACATCTCCCCCTGCTGAATCTAAAAGCCCTACTCGAAAACCCCATCTGGGTACTGCCGAAAAGCCCAAACCCAAACATGTTGCTAAAAAACTCAAAGGTAGCACGGGAAATGTGCAGACGAGCGCCACAACCAGTTTGTGTGAGCTCAAGGCCACTCCGACCAAAACTACTTACAAAGCCACTCCAAAGAAAAAGGGCAAAGACGACAAGAAAGGTTTAATGGAGCCTATGGCGAAAGAGGGCAGAGGGAAGAATGTGGTGGGGAAGGATTCCAAAGGTGATACGGTTGTGGAGGCAACGGTTATGACAGGTAGGGAGACAACTATTCGAAGGTCCAGGAGATTGGCAAAAAATAACCAAAAAAGGCCGATTGTTGTGGACTCGGAGGAGGAGAAAACAGACAATAAAGAGTATAAGGAGGAGGAGATGTCTGAGGAGGAAGAGGAGGAAAATGTGAAAGGTCCCCACACCATCCCTGACAGCAGCAATGTGCCAAAAGAGAACTTGGCCTCTTAGTCTTCACACTCGTTGGACACAGAGCATGGTGAGGACTTGAAGGTGGCTGATGAGGGAGAGGAGCTTCGTGTGCTAAAAGAAAAAATGGACAAGCTAGACAAGAGATTCAAAGGCCTAACCCACTTCACTATGAAGCTGGTTCATTTTGTCACCAGCACTCTGTCCACGGTGATTAAGGATGAGTTGGAGGGTAAGAATGTTGAGGAGAATCAAGAGTGGGTTAAGGACGATGTTGTGGACCTCCTGTCTAAAAATTGGGACAATGCCAATTAGCTATTGTTTTTGGTCTTTGTTTTGGTGTTTTGCTATTAGTCTGTGGTCGATGTTCTATTTTTTTGCTATTTTTGTTCTTTTTGGCTAGTTTTTTTGGTAAAACTTTGACTTAATCCTTTTTGGCCCATGAGACTCATCGTGTAAAGGGTACAACACCCTATAAATTTTGATTACTTTATCAAAAACATTTACTTAGTGAATGACATGCATATCCCATACTATGTAGTACTCATCGTTGAACTATAATATGTTCTTTATACTCAAAATATATTCTAAGATGATAATCATGCATTTTGGACTACATGAGTATCCTCTTTTCTATATGTCAAGTATAATTGAATTGAAACAAGTACAAAGTTACCTTAGAAGGATTTTATGTCTAAGACACATGTACAAAGTTATTGGGTTGATCAAGTCCAATAAAAATATATAATAGAATAAAACATGGTAATATTTCTAAGTATCTTTTTTTTTTATAGGTAAGAGGTGAGTTTGATTATGAAGCGAGAAATTAGCCTGACCCACACCAAGTGAGACCACAGAAGAGGGATCTCATCCCCATGAATAATAGATTACAACTGTCTTATTTAACCATGGTCAATTGGACCAATTAAAACACTGCCTACTTGTTCCTGATGCAAAAACCAAAACAGCTAAAAAACAGAGTTAAAACAACCCAAGTTTTTAAACCAGATCCAAGTAACTAGCCGCCTAACAGTTATAAGCTTCAGTTTTAACTCCGAGATTAACATGAGGTAACTTGTTCTTAATTTCCACTAGTTTGAGGATATTTTTTTCTTTTTTCTATGTTGTGAGCTCCTCAGCACCCCCAAAGTCTTTTGTTTCACTAAACCTATTTTGGAGTGAGCCTGAAGTTGCATGCTTTCGTGAACCTCCATGCTTTGTCGAGTGTTCCTTTTATTTTTCACTACTGTATGCCATTCACTACCCCCATCTCCAACAATAGAAACAACATGAGAAGGGGAATGGAGGAGGAAGCACCCATCCCCCGAAATGTGGTGATCCACCTCAGAAGTTGTAGACCCAATACTTTGCATGATTTTTGGAGCAGAAGAGACCTTGGGATCGGGACAATGAGAGGTAACAACACAATCAACAACACCATCAAACCTACTAGATTCTCTCAGAGGGGGTAAATTTTGATCACGCATTAATTCTGAAAGGGGCTCAACAATCTTCTCCTCCAACTTGTTGCAAGCCATATTCTTTGGAGAAGGAGAATTTGAAACATAGTAGTGTTTAGGAGAGGCATCTTTCCACCAAGTAGCCTCATGTTTTGCTTGAGTTTTAGTGTTTGAACAATCTACTACAATGTGACCAGTTTTGTAGCATTTTCTGCATCTAAAAATTAAACCTTCATATTCCAAGGGTTGTGACCAGCTGTTACCATTTGCGCACAAAATGATTTCTATTGGGAAGGGTTTGGAAGTGTCCGACTCAACTAGACTCCTCATGAAGGTTGTATGGATGAAGTCCTTTGAATTCATATCTATTTGAATAAAATTGCCAAGGGAGTTCCCAATAGTTGCAAAACAATGATTCAAACCAATAGTGAAGAGGGAGATTTGGGAGACAAACCCAAATCGAAACAACTAAAAAATATTTAGTGATCAGATTGAAGTTGGGGTGCCACAATTTTAAAAGCAGTTTGCTCTCTCCCCACAACCATGCATATCTGAGAATGGCATTTTTGTCCTGCTTGCTGTCAAAAACTACAGTGAAAAAACCTTTTGCACTAGGGTAGATATCCAAGTTTTTTTCCATTAAAGGAAGCCAAGATTGTGTTATCCATTCATGAAGCTTGGGAAGGCTAGGCTAGAAGTTGCTGAATCTACCGATTAACCCATTTTCAAAAAAAAAATCTTCATTTTCACCAATTTCCTTCAAAAGATTGACATCAAAATCCAATTTTAGAGGTTTGTTTGAGCAAAGAATTACCCTCTTATTGTTCATACCTAAGTGCATCATTTGTAAAGAATTATCCGCTAAGCCAAAACTAGAATTGGGGCTTGCTAAAGGGGCACCAGATTGAGGAGTATCAACAAAAGTTGCAACTTCATGAGTGAATTTTTAACAGCGTCTAAAAGGGGGGTTTTTTGCACAGATTTAGCCATCGCAGTCATATTTTTGCTCATATTTTTGTTGAGTTGTTGAGCACTTTGGCTTGGTCAACAACATCCCCAACCAAATCGCCCTCCAAGGAGCCATCGACATTAAACCCCCCACCGTCGCATAGTCCATCACCGACTCCATTGTAAATTGTAGGAGGATGAAGGGAGTTTTTGGCTGAACCAAGGGATCTGTCACTGGCCACAACCAATCCATTGTGCATGAGCTTAGAACTGGAGACAATAACACCACTATGGGAGATCGAATCTTTGCTAGTATTGCTTGCAACACCTGAAACCCTAGAAGCACAAAAATTTGGCAACACTATTATTCCTTAAGTGTAACTACCTACTTAATCAAATAATATATAATATATTTAATATTTCTAGGCATCTTAACATGAATATAACAACAATAAGTTATTAACCTGCATAGAGCACTTCATAGAGAAACATTAGGCTTAGTATTTCCTTCATTTAATTTAATCCAAAGATGAATAAATTTTAATTAAAATGATACATTGAGTAAATAATTTGATTAGATGAGTATTTTTAATTAAAATTATAATTAGATCTAACTTTGATAGGCTCGCAACGAATTACCCTCTATCAAACTTTGAAATCTTAGCACCCATCCTAAAATATTGACTATGTTAACTAAAATACCCTTGGTATCTATAGCTAACTCATCCATTATTATTCATTATTCTTGTTGACACAATAAGGCCCATGTCCCATGAGATGTGACTCATTCAACAATTTATTTTTTTATTTCTTCATGTAAGGATGTTCACCACAAGAAATCTCTAGTAGTCATCCTAAGAGACCATTTTTTTTTGGGTTTCCAATGTTTATCAATTATCTATCAAAATATGACTAGCCTTGAGATCTCTATAGATGAATTTTAATTTGTGAAGATTAGTCAAGGCCTCCACTACATATTTTAATATTGTTACAACTATAGACTCAAATAGACATTCATCAAATGAAAATTTTAATATATTTGGTCAATCTAACCCACATATATAGCATAACTATACATAACCATGTTCACATTGTGAAAGAGCAACGAGTAATTTTAAAAATTAGAGGCGGTCTCTCCCCTTGTAAAAGTTTAGCATGTCCTCATGTTTGACACTAAGATAATTTTCTTACCTTAGAAAATTATTGTTTTATTTCATCTAATTCATCATACTTTTAAAAAATTTAAGAGGTGAAGGTGATCCTGGGAAAAGTACAAGATACAACAATAATCACACTCATATGACATCCACCCTCATTGCTTCCTTCACTTTCTAATAGCCCTAGGTGTATGTGATGTACAATGAGGAAATATTTGTTTCCAAATTCCTAAAGTGAAGATAAGAGGGTATCTATCTAAGTAAACAAAACAATATTGGTTATTTGATTAGTCTATTTTGCTTCCAACATCATGTATATATTTCCTCTTTCTTCTAAGGTCAATACCATGTGAATTTTTTTATCTATCTATTCAATGCATTGACACAAATAAAATAAAAACATAGAAACAAGAGAGGTTTTTGGGTGCTACCACAATAATGGGTTACACTTTTTGGGACATCCTGATTTTTGCTGAAATCAAATATTTTTAGAAAATATAATGATTTAAGCCTTAAAAAGGTTCCATTATAAGGGTTTTAATTGAAGAGGGTTTGATCAAACCCACTTATATCAAACCCCCTTGGATAGAAAGCCGCTAGTTTTAAACCATACCTATAATGGAGTCTCCTCTACACCTATCAAAATGCTGATAAAAAACCACTTTTGATTTACCTTTTAGGGGATCAAATTAATTAATTTAAAATTATTTTTTTGTAAACATGTAGTCCTTATTATAAGCTTCCCAAAAAGTATAATTTTAAATATATTTAACTTTATTATTATATTTATTTTTTATTTCTTGTGAAAGTAGGTTTTTCAATGAACATCGAGGTCTTTATTTCACACATACAGAAAAATAGGAAAAGAGAAAAAAAATTCTTAAAAATCCATGTACACTAGCTATTGATGTCCTAATTCCAACAACAAAAAAAATAAGTTAATTCAAATGAATACAAAAAAATTTATGCAGCTGAAAGTATAATATATCAAAATTATAATTACTCTAAATTAGAAAATTAATTAAAAAATATATATGCAACAAAAAATTATGAAAAAAATATTCATCCCCTAGATAATGGTGTGAAAACACTTTATTTAAAAAATTATAATTCTATGCTTTCTATAAAAAAAGTTATGCAGTCGAAAGTAAGCATCAATTTTTGAAAATGATGTTTAGTAAAAAAAATAAGTTAATAAAAACTACATAAAATAATTCACAATTTATTTTTTAATTTTTTTAAAAAATATAATTAGATTCTCAACACAAAATATAACAAATCACTAGTTTTCTTCATCTTCAAATTCTTAATGGTTTAGCTTCTATAGGCGTACGAAAGTGAAGATTTGGTGAAAAATGTTGATTTCAATGTCAAGTTTGGCCAAAAAGTGTAACCCATTATTGTGGGATCACCCTTTTACAATTTTAAAGTTTAGTCATTTTTCAAGAAAGCTCAATAAACCCAATAAGGTACCTATCGAATATGAAATGACATAATAGTTTAAAGAATGTTTGAAGTCCATAGGCGATTTATTGGAGACCAAAGTGAAATTGATGATAAGTGTTTTGTGAAACATTAATATGGTAAGCCATAGGTACTATATATAGTAGATTAAAATATATTTCAGTTTGTGATCCATTGTCTATTAAAAGTTGTGAATTTGTGATTAGGCCACATATTGTTGTAAAGAACACAAGCATAGACTCCATATATGAATCCAATATATCAATATGAATGAAGTTTTTCTTATTGTAAATGGATAACCATTTCAAGTTCTAAGGTAATTGTTTGGCCCATTAGATAATAATTAAGATTAAGTCACAATTCATAGTAGTAGAAGTTCCCGACTAGAGAAGTAGATTGATAATAATAAATTTATATGATAAAAAATAATAGTCTTTTCCATTAGGAAAACTTAAAGTGACGCTCTTAATATTCCCATCATGTATATATTGTATATCAAAAGAATGTTTACCTATAGAGATATAAAATACAATATTATATACTAGACTAAATAAATCTATTGCACAAGTTTACTTTTTTGTCAACTAATGGAAAAAGGCGACAAGATGAATGACATTTGTTAACAAGTATGCTTATAAAGAAGTTTGAACATTTGAATGATATTGTCAATATCATTTTTATGTTATTGATACACGTATTTTAAAATTTGAATAAATTAAATTATGATCTATACACAAAATTACATCCTTATGAATAATATTGATAAATATTTTAAAATAATATAATTTATATATTTATTTAAAAAAAACTTTATATATATTATATAAAAACATAAATGATTAGATTTTTAATTAAGTTTATTTTATTCCACATTAATTTTACTTATATCATTTATTAAAAAATGAATCATATCCTTAATAAATTTAATAAGTAACTTTCCTTTATATAAAAGAACAAAGAAATAAAGAATGCCTCGATATAAAAGAGGCCATATTTTAAAGGAACAAATATTAGTATTCTTTTTTTTTTATTCGTAAGAGTAAATTGTATTAAGTTGTCAAAATTTACATCACATCTTCAAAGCAGGTTTCAAAATTTGCAGGATATCACCCTTACTAGTAAGATGTTACAACATGCCCTCGTTGACCATAAAAATTTCTACCTTCACTACACCACTCCCCAGAAGCCAAGGAAGCTAAACTAGACACAAACACCCAACAAAGGCAAAAGCCAGACAAAAAGAAACCAACCACCAACCATTTGAAACTTAATAGACTATAGCATATTGACTGTAAACCCTAGACAACCTACCCAACACACAAACATCGGCTAGAATCCGTTCCTTAGCGAATTGGTCAAAATCTGCCACTCAGTCAAATCCTTTAACCGACTCTAGCATAAGAAGATTTTTCAGGAAACTAACCCTATAGATTGAAATTTGACGATGCATGACCAATCCCATGCCTTTGAGCTCCAATAGTAGGGGATAGACCTTTATGACTTCACTCGTAACCCTAACCAACAAAAGATCATGGGGCTGAGGCACACCACGTCCCAAAAGAGTCGATTTCATAACCTTCTCCAAGACACCTAAGAGCTCTTTTTTGAAGAGATTGTAGACAATCACCTTCACCTCATCTTTGGGGGCCCTTGCATCAAGAAAAGATGCTAGGAACCAGGAGAGAATGTGGGTGTTAACCCGAAATGTCTCCCAATTCGCTAGAAAATCCTTGTCCAGAATCATCTTTATAGCTACTACTACGTGGGGATCAATCCTAAGCATTATCCTCTTCAACCGTTGGTCAATAATGCTCTTGAATTTCGTCTGTTGGACCTTGCAGTCGAGTTGGATGGGAGTGTCTTGCCCTATAATCACCAATGCCTCAGAATAAATCTCAACAACAAATTTAGAGCACTCTACCATGGTTACCACATAGAGCTTACCAAAAAACAAAACCAAAGGATGGAAAAAAACATGTCAAACTACTGACATTTAAAGGAATGCCTCCGCCAAGCTTACCAAACTTACCACGTTGTGCAACTGCAATCATGCCCTACCCAGATTCCTTAGCACCTGCCACCTGTCTGCAATCATGCATAATGCTCATCATGGCACTCCAATTGGGAGATGGGTCGTATCAAAAATTGATCGCCAATAGAGCAACTCATCATTACTTGTAATTGTCATCACTAGAGGCATGTAGCAACATAAAGGCTTTAATTATGTTTCCTTTTTCCACCTAGGAGACTCGAACAAAGTGAAAAAGGGGCAATCGATGAGAATACTGCCAAAAAATCCCATTCAATTCCAACTCAAGTTGTTTGCTAGCTTCGTTGCCACACAGACCCCAACCAACCACATGGACCAAAAATAAGAACCAATTGTCTACCACCTGAGTCATTTGTAAATCACAGGAAATTTTTTGATAGTCGCGGTCTCTCCACATCCTTGTTGTGGAGAGACATCCCCCAACCACCCACAAATATATTATTATTTTTATTATGTATTAGTTATCTCTTTTTTTATTAAGATTGGGATTTTATTTAAGTGATGTTTCCATAAAGTCACCTCTTTTTAACTATGATTTTATGAAGATAAGGTAACTGCAATTTTCTATGGTTAGCATTCGGTACGTTCGTTAAAAGATGAATGGTCATTTAAGGATATATGGAGAGTAATGTAGAATGAGTAAGAAATGAATGAGAAAATGGAGGAAAGAAAAATAAGTATAGGAATTTTTTACCTATATAGTGTTTAGAATAATAGATAGATATGAAAATTTAGAGGTGATTTCTCTTTTTCTATTATTTGGAATTCAATAGTTTTCAAGAGGGGAAAATAGTTTTGAAACTTTGAATTAAGGTATTTTTAAATGATTTTATTTTAAATATTGGTAATTTAAAGAATATTATGAATTTATAGGTCAATATCATATTTGAATGTATATATAAAAATTATATTTAATAAGTTATGTACATAATGCTTTTAATTGACTCTAGGTGTAAAAGGTAGTTCTAAAGCAATATTAACCTTGATCAAAATCTTAAACATGGATATGCATATAGATATATGATTCAAAAAAATTAATGAAGAAATCAAAATTAGCATATGAAAAAAATTTATAAGTTAAGGTGAAGGTATAATGCTCATAGTAGATACAAAGTTTATTAAAAACTAGTTATAAAAACACAAAGGAAATTTCAAATATAAGAAGGCTTGATCATTAGGTTCTGATACCAAATGTGATGTCACTTTTCCTCTTATGGTTATTAAGTATAAGCAACGGATTTAATATAACAAATATTAGAGTTACTATAATTTATAATATGTAGTATTATCAAAATAAATGCCAATAATTAATGTAAGCTACAAACATGTGTGTCACATATCAACCGTTCAGTGAAGTAAATTTTCTTAAGTTTTCACTTTGTGAGTTAAATAAACTATGTAACTAACCATTGCAATACAAAAATTATTTTCTTTATTGAAAACAAATGAACATAAATGTCGTAACAATAATAAACGTGGATTCTATTTGAATATAATAATTTCATAAATTACAATATTCCAAGAATGTGTACAAGTATATACATAGCTCAACTGACCTTCAAAGCAAATAGATATAGATGGTCCAGGATCTGCCTTTCAAATCTTGGTATTCTATCACCTTTTGAGGAGGAGAAGCATCACTCAAGCACTTTTCCACCATCCACAGACTCATATATGATCCCCCACACATCTATCATATGATAGATGGCCCTAGCCTTCACTGAAGAGATTGGTGGAGTAATCTCATACAACAACCATACTGAGCTTAGTGTTGTGTCCTACATGACTAGAACTTGTAACCCTAAAAAATAGAACTAGCATGCACTACATGGAAACGATGAACTTGACAGTGGAGCCAAAGGCAATCACAGTACTTTGGCCAAAGTGTTCTCACTTAGTACTTTGAGTGATAGTCATTCTATTCACTTAAGCTCAATTTGACTTAAGGCCACTATAATATATGCATAGGTATTTCCTCCAATGGGTAATCTGTAACCCCGAAAATATCCTATCCCTTTTCTTACAATCTCTATGGTATTTCTACTCACAAAGTATATGAACAAGCTCCCTCCCTTCAATGGACAATCAACCCTAGGAGTAACCCACTAGCTATCTAGTATAATCAAATAAATTTAGCTATGAGTAACCCTTAAGCTACCCTTATTTAATCATATCTAGTATAACAATACCTATGACAAACAATCCCTCCTATTATGGAGTAATTACAAGAATTTTCACATTAAATCATAAAACAACTTTTATTTCCATTCTAAAGTAAATGCTATAATTCCCTAATGAAAGTATTTGCAAGTAGATCAAACAAAGAATTCAAGATTCAATCTTTCATAAACAAAGGTAGATAAAGGAAGGTTATTTCCTCTTGCTTGTAAAACACTTATCCAATTTGACTGAATTGGTGCATAAATTTCCAACAATAGCTTACTAGCTTCACTTTGACCTCACAAGCAATGCCTCAATAAAACATCTCACAAGTTGATAATATGCTCTCACAAGTATAACTCAAACAAATATAGCTCTTCACAAAATACTCAAGGCTCTCACAAAGTACAACAAAATGTAATTGCAGAATAATGCAGAGTAGTGCATCCCAAATGAGAGTATAAGCCTCTCTATTTATACAATGAAAAAGAGAATTCACAACCTTTAGAAAAGGCATGTAAACTAACAACACTCTCCATGCAAGTCAACTCATTATTCCCAACTAAAAGGTGGCAGAAAACTAAACACAAACTCAACAAATAATGCTACAAGTCGACCCATCCAAATGACAATAGCAAAAGACATTCCAAAATACACATGTTTATATGATGATAGTTGATCTACATTCTAAATAGACTTCTATAGATAAAATAACTTTCATAACCTAGTGCTAAATATGCAACCATTCACCTATTACTTTGGCATGGTTATTCTCTATGAAACAATCTTTATTCTACAAGTGACACTTAAGCATTATCAACTTGGTTATAGTTCACTTTAAGAACAAGGATATGATTTTCTTCTCATAGATGGCATGCTTTATGGTGCTTTGACCAATTCTTATCTTGATGTTCATACTTCCTATTCTCATGCGTTTCACTTTATTTTATTGTTGGTAATTATTTCAACGCTTTATGATAAAGCGTCCAATGTTGAATAATTTGCTAATTAGAAACTTAAAGATGCATTCCATAGTATCGACTATGGTTTTTTTGCCATATCGACTTAATTACTGCACAATACTGTCTTAGAATCGACCTTTATTCAATGTTCATATATCAAATAATCGACCTTTTAAAATGCTTTGTATATATCATATACAGATCGACCCATGTTTATGTGTATAAATTAGGCTCTAAGTATATTGAATACAAATGAGTTAATATATATATATATATGCCAATCGATATTTGAATGAATACAAATGAGTTAATATTCACATAGTAAAATAGTCATATCGACTGTATATATATATTCCTCTATGTACAAGTATAGGTATGTATACATATACTGATATATCCATATGGACATTTTCATTTATCAATCATACATATATATCGATACATGTATACATATGGATATATGTATATATCTCATATATGTATACACATTCAATAGCACAATCAAACATATGCAAAATTACCATCGTGTTGATAGAGAATAAATGTGTGGAGTATTAATATATATACACATTCATGTCATATTGTCCATTCAATAGCTCGATGCTCATAAGCAACTTGTTCATAAGCGTGCATAGGTACATATACCTATGTACTCTCATGTACGTGTTCCTTCATGTGTATGGTCTATCATCCACATGCATATGTATACATATACATACATCCCACGTATGTTCACCTTGTTAATATTATTGCAAGGTGTGGCCCTTGGTATCCTCTTCTTGTGGTAGGCGTAGTCCAGTGCGGCACTTGGACTTCATGACATGGTTTAACCACCTCCTATGGATCTTGATCTTGTATAAATCCTGCGGCTGTATCGGGCACTAACATGTCGATCTTTTGGTGCAATGACAACAGTCTGTGCAACAATTGGTATTAGAGCCTAGGTCATGGATTCAAACCCCATGCTTGTGTTTGGGGGGGGATTGTTGCAAGGTGTGACCCTTGGTCTCCTCTTCCTATGGTAGGCGTAGTCCAACATGGCGCTTTGTCTTTGTAACATGGTTTAACCACCTCCTGTGGATCTTGATCTTGTATAAATCCAGCATTTGTATTGGGCATTAACAGGTCGATCTTTTGGTGCAACGACAACTGCTTGTACAACAATAACATAGTAATATAGGGAGGAACTCATAAGCTTTAACATATAAAATTCATCCAAGCATGCATTCAATAGTAATCAATCCCATCACTAATTTAAACACATTAAACTAAGGATGACTTACCAAATCCCAACATAATAACTTGACTTAATCATTTTACTATGAGTGTGTGTGTAAGCTCGGATAAGTTATGTTATTGGTTACTTGACCAAGATCTTCTTCTGAGTGATACTTCCCCTCCGCCTAGAGGATTGAACATATACCTGCATCCAACTAACACATTCCCACGATAGTCAACTTTTCAACAAAATATGCAGTACACATAACATATCTCCATAGTTAGAATACCAATTCAATAAATTGTTCAATTCTCATATATGCATTAAATGAAATAATATTCATTCATAATTCATGGATAACAAAGTGCAAGCACAATTTATTCTCATTCAAAATTTAAATTACATTCACATTTACCCTATATAGTAATAGTAAATAGTAATAACACAATTGGGGTGTAAAATACTCCCCCCTTGTGAATCATCATCCCCGATGATTTTTATGTAGCAAAATAAACTAATCAAACAAACAAAATATTATTTCAAGTACTCTCAAATGCATCTAAAACATGAAGAAACTTTTGTTGTATCTCAACATAGTCTTCCTAGGTGGCAGAGTCTTCCATATACTGGCCCCACTAGAATTTTCACTGCATAACCTCCCTGTTACACAAGCGAAGCTTACGTGTTCCAAGTAACTTGATGGGATTGAGTGTTACCACTCCTAGTTCCTATACTTGTAAAGCCGTCTAGCAAGAAAATATTATGCATTCTAGCAAGATCTGGTGGCAACACAATTCGGTAAGCTACCAGATTCACTTCCTCAAGAATCTCAAAAGGTCCTACATGGCTTAGGGATAATCTGAAAGAATTCCCAAATTTAATGGAACTCTTATGAGGTTTCACTCTCAACAACACCTTTTCACCTATTAAATTTTTTTGAGGCACTCTATTATCATCAACATAGCTCTTTTGTCTATCACTAGCTTCAGCCAACCTTTGCTTAACAACTCTCACTTTTTCTTCCATTTCAACCAACATTTCAAGCCCAAGACTCACTCTATCTTCAACTCTATCCCAACTTATAGGAGTTCAATTTTTTTGACCATATAACACTTCAAAAGTATCCATATTTATTGCGGAATTGTAATAATTGCTGTAAGCGAATTCCACTAAAGGAAAGCAGTCTTCCCACTTGTACTATTGATCCATGCAATACATTCTAAGTAGGTCCTCCAATACATGATTCATCCATTCAATTTGTCCATCCATTTTTCAGATGATATGCTAAGATAATATTCAATTGAGTCCCAAGTGTAGAAAACAAGGTTTTCCAAAACCTAAAAGTGACTCGTGCATCCCTATCAGAGATAATCTTCCCAAGAATCCCATGCAACCTAAACACTTCTTGCACAAATTTCCTTGCTATGACAGGTGCTCCATCAGTTAGATTCTCAAGTATGAAATGTGTCACTTTGGTAAGCTTATCTACAACCACAAGAATGGAATTATGCTTATCCCTTGACATAGGCAATCCTTGCACAAAGTCCATACCTATGATTTTCCACTTTCTCTCTAGTATATCATGTGGGTATAACAAGCCTGCAAGATGATGATGCTCCGCTTTCACCCTTTGACATTCAATACATTTAGCCACAAACCTAGAAGCATCTCCTTTCATGCCTTCCAAAAATATAATGGCTTGGCATCTACCAAAAATTTTGTCACATTAGGGTGCCCAGAGTATAGTGCTTCATGTACTTCCTTCCATACCAGATTTCTTAAATCTTCCGATTCAGGTACATACATTCTCCCTTTATACCTAAGCATACCATTAGGTTAAAAATGAAAATATTCACACCTAGCATCATGCAAATTACTAGTGTGTGCTTTCTTGACTTGCATATAGTACTCATCCTCTTTGCATTTCTGCAAAATTTGACCATTAAAGTTAGTTTGAATTGTCACTATTGAAGCAATATGATGTCTTCGACTCAAGGCATAAACAACCCGATTCTCCTTTCCTTTGATGTAACTAATGTTGTATTCATAATCTGATATTAAGTCCAACCATCTTCTCTATCTTGCATTCAAATTAGGTTGACTGAATAGATACTTCAATCCATGATCAATTTTCATCTCAAAGGGTTTCCCTAACAAGTAATGCCTCTACATTTGTAATGTGTGAACCATGACTGCTAGCTCTAAATCATGCGATGCATAGTTCTTCTCATAAGGTCTCAAATTCTTGGATTCATATGAAATTAATTGCCCACCTTGCATTAACACACCATTTAAGCCCTCTCTTGATGCATCCACGATAACAATAAAGTCACCCTCAGGATCTGGTACTTTCAAGATCGGTGCGGTAGTCAATTTCTCTTTGAATAAGTCAAAGGCTACCTGAGACTTTTCCACCCACTCAAACTTCTCCCCTTTCTTCTACAAAGAAGTGATTGAAAAGGCTATCTTGGAGAGGTTTGTAACAAAATTTCTATAGTATCTCACCAAACCCATATAAATTCTTACTTCCAATACATTCTTGGCTACTGTCCATTCAAGCACCACCTTGATCTTAGCTGGATCTACTAAAATTCCCTCTGTTGAGATCACATTTCCAAGATAATTTAATCTCTTTTGAAAGAAGGTACACTTAGAGAGTTTTCCATACAACTTATGTTCTCTAAGTCTTTGTAGAACTATCTCTAAATTCCTACAATTATCCTCTTCATTCCATGAGTAAATCAAAATTTCATCTAGGAAAACTAAGACAATTTTATCTAGGTAGTCCCTAAATAAATTGTTCATAAGGTTCATAAATGTTGCATGTGTATTCATTAAACAAAAAGGTAGAATTATAAATTCATAGTGTTCATATTTGGTTCTAAACATAGTTTTAAAGATGTCTTCATCCTTTATTCTCAACTGGTGGTACCCAAATCTCAGATCTTTTTTCAAAAATACAACATCTTCCCTTATTTGATCAAATAGATCATCAATGTGTGGTAGTGGATACTTACTATTTATCGTAGCTTTGTTAAGCATGTGATAGTCTATACACAGACACAAAGTACCATCCTTCTTTTTCACAAAAAATACCAATGCTCCCTAGGGTGAAACACCTGGTCTTATCAACCCCTTAGACAATAATTCATCCAACTGTTCCTTAAGATCCATTAGCTCCGTTGTCGTCATTCTATAGGGTACCTTGGAAATAGGTTTGGATCTTGGAACTATGTCAATTGAAAAGTCAAATATCCTTTACGGTGGTAACCCAAGTAATTCATTTGGAAACACATCCAAAAACTTTCTCAGTATAAGATACCTCTCCATATATGACATTCCACTTTCCTCCATTTCACCATCTTCCATCTCTTGGAAGTTATGTGATTCCAAGTTATCAAGGTACCTCTCTAGGTATCCCTTGAAACTTCACTTGATTACCAAGATCATCTAAGAATTATATTGTTTTAGCATGACAATATAGCTTAGCCCTATGTCTCCATAACCACTTCATACCTAGTGTAGACACTTAAAAATGTCCCGAATGGTATTACACACTTGAATCCGATATATTAACATCGTTTCATCCTAAAATCCATCATCTTTTCGGTTGTTTGATTAAATTAGCCTAGCTATTTAATTAAATGTCTCATTTTCATCTATTAACCTAATTGACCTAATTGGGTTAATTCATCCCCTCTCACACTAATACTTCATCTTTCTAAATTGAATAAATCAAACTATTTAATTTAACCCCTATGTCTTCTTATTTAATTAAATAAATCCTAGTTATTCTAGTTATTTAATTAAATATCCTAATCCTGCCCCCTTTCTTTAAATAAATAAATTATTTAATGCTAAATCTTAAATTACTCCAAAAGGGAATATTCCTATGGAATATCCCTCCCCTTCTTTGCACATTAAAAATTTGCTTTAATTTGCTAAATGATAATTTTCCTCATCCACTTGCATAAGAATATCCTCCCTTTTCACTCATTCAAAAAAGGAAATATTCTTCTTTGTAACAAAATTTCAACAAACTTCTTGAGAAAGCTTTGAAAGTGTGCTTCTTTGCATGATTGTGAGCCCTTGATTAAATATCAACTTGCATTCTCAACCCTTGACGGGGATTCATGATCCATGCGTCCATATTCTTTCCATCCTGACCATTGATTGATTCTTTCAATCTTGACCATCAATTTCTTTTTTCCTATTCTATAAATAGACTTTGCATCTATTGAATAGGGATCCATCTTTTTAATAGAAAACTTATGTTTTTGAAAACCACATCTATTTGCATCCATGTTTTATGTCTAAAATCATTTTAGATTAATTCTCTTGCATAATTAGCTTAGAGCATCCATTAATGACTTCCATGGTAACTTAGTTGGCATCAATTTAGTATATTTTAAATCTAGGGCTTTCATTTTTTAATCTTGCATACATTTAGGATAGATTTCATACATTCGCATCAAACATCATATTATTTATCATGTTAAAATAGCTTTCATCAGGTTTCACACACATCTTTTATCGGTTTCATCAATTTTCTTCAATAAAAGTGATTGAAACAAGCTCATTATCCAATGGATTAGGAAAGGTTTTCCATTCCACATCAATAGGATAAACTTCAATGTCTTACAATAGATGTTTTCAAGATTTTGTGTTTTAGCATGCTAGTGTTAAAGTCTTCCTCATTTTTATTGATATTGAATATCTTATTGGGATTGATGGTTAGTGGATTAAATATGCCACAAATCCATATGGATCAGTTGTAGTTAACCTATGCTATGTCATTGGTCACATTTTGGCACTAGAAGGAGGGATTTACTAACAAAATTAGAGAAATTTCTCTTTAGATTCCCATTTTTCTTGTGTTTATAGATGCATCGACGCTATTGAAAATTCATCGAAGCATCTGGAATGCGTTGCTATACTCCGAGGCACTTTGGTTCAATTTCAGCAACACATAATTAATTCGGTGACACATAATTAAATTCGTCATCTTGTATTTTAAATAATGATGCTAGATTTATTTTTTCATGTAGCATGAATTTCATTTTAGAGACGCATTTGATATGGTGACACTATTGATGTCACTATTTGCTGCAGAGAAACACATTTGATTTTTCAATATAGCGACACACTTACGATATGATAACACATCTGATGAAATTCAGTGATGCAATTGATTTCAACATCGATATTTATTGGTAAACATAAACTAAATTTTGAATTGTGCTTTAATTTTTTGATTTCATCTAGTTTCTAACATGTCATTGACTTTTGGTTTTTGTTTTTGAGGCTAATTGGTTTTGTAGGTTTGGGCAATAAAATTTAAAGTGAAGGAGCATATCATCATTGAAATATATATTGCAGCAAGAGTTTTTACACTTATGGGTCAATTATAACCCATTTTATGATTCTTTACTTCACATTTTAGGACCAACTAAATTTCCTTTTGGGTTTGAAATTAATGTTCAAAGTTGGTTAAAATTGAACCCACATATTCTCATTTTTCTATATTAGTTAAAATTGAACAAAACAATCTGAACACTTCAATTTGGTGCTGAAAATGAACTCATTATTCTTGTCAAGGTTAAAATGAATGTGTGTTTGATTTGCTTGAGTGTATTTGTTGTGCATATCCACTCCCCTTGCACTTTGTGCGATCTTGGGTGAAGAGAAACACACAAGTATACTTTTCTTCTTGGAAGCACCTATCATCTCCCCTTGCATCCTCTCCCCTTGCACCTTTTTGAAATCTTCGGTGACAAAAAGCATTTTAAGCTTCACAATTTGTGTTACCTTTAGAGGGCCTGTCTCCCAACTTGTGAGAGGGAACGACCCAAGCAATACTTTCATTTCGATCCACTATATAAATAATTGGTGAGACGAAAGGAAATAACCAACTAGTGCAGATGTCCTATATTGATGAATGTCTCCTTTATTATTCATGTTATACTCCAAAACACTTAGATATTTCTAAGGGCTAGGGAGCCTCTTAATTGAGCAAATCACTGCATGTATAGGCACCAATTTATTTTGAAATTATTGATTATGAACCTTTGTTAATAGTGGCTCACCATTACCTCTGAAGCATATTTTAAAGTAGTGCATTGGAATAACACCGTTCCAAGAAGTTACTTACCATGTTTTATTTTTGGTTAAGACAATAAAGTAAATAGGGAAGGGACTCATTTGCTTGGCTTGTCAAGAGGTTACATTTCCTTGACATAGTCTATTTCTCCATTCCATCTCCTTAGATTAATCATCTCTTAGGGGATGATCGTAAGCCTACTAAGAAATACCCACCTACTTAGGGTTGTAATTGCTGGAGATTCAATTTAATATTGGCTTGATTCCAAAATAATTTCAAAAAACATCAACAAGTTCAACAAAATTTCAAACCCTTTGGTTTAAAGCGTGGATACCCTTTGGTTTAAAGCATGGATACCCTTTGATTTTTTTTGATATTGATGATTTTACTAAGGATTTAATCCTTAGAGACTTCTAAATATTTTGGCTTATATCTCAATCCATACTTCCCAAAGTTAACACAAGAAACTATGGCTCTAACTTCATGATTTTCACATAATGGACCTTGTGAAATGAATTGTGTTTTACACATAGACATTTAGTTTGAAACTTAAGAAAGGCAAGTTTTTATGGTAAAAATAAATTCATTAATCAAGACAAACTCACAAATTGAACCTCACATATGTGCTTGATCTCTCACCTTATGACCATTTGGCGTCTGATTACTCCACTTCAACAACCAAACCTCACGCCAGCTATCATACAACCAAATTTGAACTAATTGAAGGAGAACAAACCAAAATAATCAATAGTTTGAGGAGCATCACATTTGAAACAAAAGAAACACCAAACCACTGGAGAAACACAACAAACATCTTAGACAAACAAGAAGAAAAATATGATATTGTGGTCGGAAGGCCTATATTACCACCTCCTGTGTGGCAATAGATATCCTCTTTTCAAGATCTTGTGCTTGTCTTCATGATCTCTCACAAAATAAAATTCCCTAAGCGAAGGTCCATATTCCCATTTCAAACGTAATCATAGTTCAAATTTTAACAAAAAATGGGCCTTAAAACTTTACCACAACTAGGACATCTTGTTAAGAAATTTTTATGCTCACCCTTTGTTGGATGACCCAGACAAACTTATTTTTCCAAAATTTCCCTCCAATTAAATCAACATTGATCTTTGAGAGTTGAGTTACTTGTAGGGTAAAGCATTTTTATCACTACCTTGGTCTTGACAAACAAAAGGTTCATTATATGTCAACATCATTGGTTAAAAATAATTCATCCATCCTTCACCATATTTCACTTTTTACTTCACCAAACTTTGTAAAGATTTTGGACACACTAACACTCTTTGGACTTAGACATCAATCAACCAAAAATCCCTAACTTAGCTACTTTGTGTGTGAAATGAATCCTTTTCCATGCATTTAGTTAAGTTAGTTATCACATTTGTGGACTAGTTTATCTTGAAGGTCACGAGTCTACCTTAAAGATTTACAAGTTCATTATCATCTTTATCAAACCAATCAAACCTATTGGTCTAAAAAGTATTGTACCAAAATTTTTCAAAACCTCACTTCCCATATCATTCACCCATTTCATTATCCACTTCACATGATTGATCCAAAATGACTTAGAGTGGCCCTTCTACCAAAATTTGAGTCAAATAGTGAGTTTAAACATTACAAATATGAACTTAACTCTCCCATAGGTGACCCACAATTTATGGTAACAATGAGATCACAACATAAGAGAATCATGGAGAAAACCAAATTTCCATCCACCACAAGTGATATCAATCCTCAAGAATTCGATCCATGAAGCCATTCTACCCCCTCACAACAACCCTAAGATTTATTGGGGTCATATGAGGTAGAAGACATCACAAACAATCCTTTTGAGCTCACTAAATAGGAAATCCTTAAGTATAAATAAGAATGAGAAGCCTCAGAGAAAGTGACTTCAATTCCCCCATATTTTGTTTCACAAATCTTGACACAAGGATTGAATTCATCCACGCTTCCATCAACTCCATCACTAGGGCCAAGTCAAACAAAAACTCCTAATCTTGCAACTAGTCTTGCTAAAGACTTTGGTCACACTCTTCCTTTAGCAAGCAACACACTTGTGGGTACTCGCAATGCCAATCCATCCCAAAAAACCACTTGGAAACCTAAATTTGATGCTCCTACCATTCTTGAACATTCCCTACATCCACATAAACCACTTACACTTCATGAATCTACAACAACCTCGACATTTCAAGGGAAACTATCCTCATCCATCCTTACAAGTACCACAAGTGTGCCCAATGCCATGCAAGGTAGTATGGGCCAAGTGTCTCAAATAGACCAACAAGGGCATGCCAACACCCGTATGCATAACCAACCGTTAATGCAACAAGGGAAATCTTATTCCAACCACTCCATTGGTTCATCCATCCCACTGGTTTCACGAAACACATCTATCCCATCCATCATCAACCCAAGTGAAAACAACACCTTCATCATGAATCCCATCAACCAAGGTTATACCTTGGTCCCACCTCAAATACAAAAAGGGAACCCCCTACCCATCGCACAAGGGAACCCTTTCAAACAACTTCAAGATCCTAATATGCCATTTCCATCACAATATCAAATGGTGCCATCATCATTGTTTCTATTAGTTCCCCACATCATAAAAAATCAAATGGGACCTCAAACTTACATTCCTCCATCCCAATCCACCATTCTACAAGGAATGTTAAACCAAGGTATCCATGAACCTCTCGTCAACAACCCACAACCCACTCAAATCATCAACACCCAAAACCCATCGTAAATGTCCCAATAACCAAATGATCCTACATTGCAAGCACATCCCATATATTTACAACAAGTACAATAGGCTTATCAACAAGCCATTCAACAACAACAATAGAAAGCAACCCTAGTAGCCTAACAACAACAACAAGCACAAAAAGCAGCCCTAGAAGCCCAACAACAATAGTAAGCACAACAAGCAACTTTAGTAACACAATAGCAACAACAAAATCAAGCAACCCTTGCAGCACAACAGTGAAAATAATAGAAAGAAACCCTATCAACACAAAAAAAAAACAACAAGAAGTAGCCCTAGCAAAACAACAAACACAACAAGCATAGCATGAAACCCTAGTAGCCCAACAACAACAACAAGCACAACAAGAAACCTTAGTAGAACATAAACAAAAAGTGCAACAAGTAGCCCTTGTAGCCCAGCAACAATAACAAGCCCAACAACAAGCCTTACTAACTCAACAATATACCCAACAAACACTTACACAACAACATGGTTTATATTATAACCCTCAATAGAACATCGTCAATACAAACACGTTAGGAACATATACACTGTCACCACTATCGCCTTCACAATATCCCACACCACCGTACACATCATACAATATCCCATCATATAAAAATACCACATAGAATTCATCCAACATCCCACCATATCCAACATATGTTCCTCCACCAAACCCGCAAGATGATGTAGCATCACAACTCAAGTCACTAATGCAACAAATGCAAGACATGCAAATGGGAAAGACAAGGAACCCCCATACACAACAAAACCTATGTCCCTATCCATTTAATAGAAACATCACAATGGTACCTTTCCCTCTTAGTTTTGAGGTCCCTAAATTTGATAAATACAAAGGGATAGGAAATATCGTAGATCACATCAAGGAATTCAATTTCATGTGCATGGAGGTGGCCTACAATGATTCCTACTTAATTTGCCTCTTTCCATAGAGTTTAACAGGTCCTGCCATGGATTGGTTCTCACAATTGCCTCCAAGTGTCAAAACCTTTCACGGAATCACTGATAAATTCATCGATCAGTTCTCCTTCAACCTTGATATGGATGTGAGCTTAGAGGAGTTATATACACTCAAGCAAAATTATTCTCTAATTTCTTGCAACAATGGAGACAAAGAGATAGAAAAAGCAAGTGGCCCATTCTTGATGAACAACAAGTGGGGATTATCATAGTGAATGTTGATACAAATCCATCCTTCCACTTGAAGATGCAATGTATTACCACTTATGACGAGCTTTTCCCTAGGGACCTTAACATTGAGAGAGCCCTAATCTCATAGGGAAATACACAAGCATACAAAGACAACCACCCATCAACTAGTTCAAATGAAAAGCCTCATGTCTGGGCTAAGAACAAGAACATGATGAATGGTGGCATGGGGGATGCTAAAGTGGTTATAAGTGCTCCAATAACAAACACCAATCAACCAATCATCACACAAGATTTCTAACAAACAACATCACCACCACAAAATAATCAAGTCAACAACAACGAGACTCAACAACGACAAAGCCCCAATCAGAAAAATTATCCTAAATGAAAATAAACACAATTGGGGGAACCTGTTGAATCCATCATGAAGAAATTGGTAGGGCAGAAATTGATCGCACTTCCCAATTTGTAAAACTACCAAGAACCACAAGATAAACCTCCTTGGTACAATGAAAAAGATCTTTGTGACTTTCACAAAATTAAGGGGCAGAAAACATCAAACTATATGAGGCTCAAATTTTTTATCCAAGATCTTATAAAAAAATGGAGACTTATCTGTTGAAGTACCAATTGACAACCAGTATCTCAATATATATAAGAACCCTATGCCAGATCATAGAAAAGTGAATGACAATGGAAAAGGGAAGACTTATAATAATGTGCAAGATGTATATTCCAATGTAGTTGCCTCTTGTGACAATGTTGTCACTGTTGTTACCATCAAAGGACCTAGTACGAAGTGTGGATTCACCACATGATGTGGAAAATTTACCATCCAAGGAGCTTCATCTCAACATAGGGCACAACCTAAATTTCCAACATCCAACCCTAGCAGTTGTGGTTTCCTAGATTAGCTTAAGAAGACCCCCACATGGATCTCAATCTTGGAACTACTAAAGTTATCCCCCACACATAGGGGAACATTAGAAAAGGTTTTATATTCTTCCTCTATCCCTAAAAATATTGATACAGATCAATTTCAAGCTATGGTACAACATATCACTATCCCTCACCTTCTCACCTTCTCAGAACAAGACCTACCATTGCAACCATCTCATAACCGTGCTTTACACTTTGAGGTCATTGTTCATAAGAACAAAGTAAAAAGAGTCTTAGTGGATGGAGATGTTGGTTTGAACATTTGCACCCATCATTTGATCAAGAACTTGGGTTATCTAGAGGATGCTATTGAGAAATAAAAGAGTACAACCATTAGAGCATATGCCGATCAAGAATGGCTATCACAAGGTATCATAACACTACCCATCCAAGTGGGACCTGTCATTGCTGAGACCACATTCCAAGTGTTAGACCTTGATATCCCCTACAACATATTGCTTGGTCGACCTTGGATTCAAGCCCTAAAATTTGTAGCTTCAACCTATCACCAATGTGTAAAGTTTCCTTTTGAGGACATAGAAGTTGCCATCCATGGAGATCTAGAGCCTTTTTACTACTGCAAGAACCTTGAGGCCAAGTTTTACAAAATACACAAAATCCCTAAAAATGATGAAGGGCCTACATCCTCCTCCTCTTCATTTGTTGACCCATCATCCCTTGCACCCACCTCAAAAATAAAAACACCCATTGTGCAAAATATTCCCGACATCAAAGCAGTGATCAAGGATGATGGTTGTGGAGATTATAAACTACAGAAGGACACTTTTGTGTTGGGACAACTACCTCTTTCTCCCAAATGTCATGGGAAACCCACACCCATCAACAAAGTGGTCAAAACAATAAAGATGGCAGATACCACCTTCACCAAGTGGGAGGATATGAACAAAGAATATTTCAATGAGGATTTATCTAAACTACTCTACCAAGATGACTGACCCGTGCTCGTTCTTCCCATGGAAGATGAAAATAAATGTTTTCAGCTAATGAAGGGATGGGGATACAACAAGAATGCAAAACTGGGAAAAAATGATAATGGCTTGCTAAAACCCATAATTCCTAAGAAATGTCCAAAGAATATTGGATTAGGATGTACTACTAGCAAAGTGACCATTCTTAGCAAAGGTACTTCTGCTAAATAGGCAGAGGCTTCCTCTTGGTTACCGAAAACATGTGATACTACCTTCGATGACTTCCCCCTTGACGTTCTTGACCTATTTGAGAATAACTCTCTCTTCATGATATCCACAACATATTTCACACCAAATGACCAAACCACTAAAACAAGCCTAGTATACCCACAACTCATTAATTGGGACCAACAAGGACCACCGATTCTAGATTTATTAAAAAATGATGAAGCCATCTCAAAATTCATGGGACTCCACAACAACTTACCATAGGGAGATCAAAAAGTTGGTTTTGATATAGATCTAGACACATAGGCATACTATGGGGAGACAATTGAATCCTTCAGTCACAAAATTGATGTCACGAAAATAACATGCAGATCTTTAAGTAAAAACCACACTATGACACTTTCTAATCCTAAAATAGTAAAAAGAAAGGACACATTCAAGGGTGAAAACCTCTCTAAGGCGCACAAGGATGAGGTATTCAATCTCCCCCTTAGTGAAATGCATCTAGAAAAGTCAACAATTCTAGAATAAAAGGCTACACTAGTGAATGTAGGAACAAAAGAAGCACCCAAGTTAACTTTCTATGCCAAATCCTTGTTGGATGAAGAGAAAAAAAACATAACAGCATTCTTGAGAGAGTGAAGAGCCAAGTTTGTATGGTCATACACAAATAAGCCAAGGATCGATCCAAAAGTGGATGTGCATCATTTAGCAATCTACCCTGAAGCCAAACTAGTGAAGCAAAAATTAAGAAAGATACACCCTCAAATAGAACTCTTGGTGAAATTTGAGTTACAAAAGATTCTTGATGTCAGATCTATCCAACCGATTGATTATCTTAAGTGGGTTTCCAACTTGGTACCAGTCTCTAGACCCACTAGGGGCATCAAAATATGCACAAATTTTGAAGACTTGAACAAAGCATGTCTTAAGGATGATTTCCCTCTTGCTAACATTGACATCATCGTTGACTTAATTGTTGGACATGAAATGCTATCACTAATAGATGACTTTTCAAACTATAATTAGATCATGATCGCCAAGGAGGATCAACACAAAACTGCATTCACTTATCCATGGGAAACATATTGTTGGAACGTGACGCCATTTGGGCTAAATAATGCGTGAGTGACCTATCAAAGAACAATGACCCCCATCTTTCATGATATGATCCAAAAAATACTCAAAGACTATGTGGATGATATTTTGGCCAAATCAAAGAAAATGAGTGAGCACATAGAAGTCTTAGGAGCCATATTCGATAGAATTGAAAAGTATAAGGTAGAAATGGATCCAAAAAAGAGTATCTTCGGGGTTACATCAAGGAATCTTCTTGGCTATATTGTGTCAGAAAGAGGGATAAAAATTGATCGAGCAAAAGTGAAAGCCATTATAGACATGGAACCGCCACAAACATTGAAGAAGATGATAAGGTTACAAGGAAGGTTGCAGTCCATTAGAAGGTTCATAACATAATTATCAGACAAAATCCACCCTTTCTCACATCTTCTCCACAAAGGAATTACTTATAAGTGGGAGAAAGCCTTCTAGTCGATTAAGGAATACCTATTGACACCTCCAGTGCTCATGCTATTGATACAAAACATGCCATTAATCTTGTATATATCAACAATATCAACAACACTAGGAGCTCTTCTAGCCCAACATGATGAAATGGGAAAGGAAAGAGGCATCTATGACATCAATAGGACCTTGGTAGGCTATGAAATTAATTACTCATCCATTGAGAAAGCATGCTTAGCAGTGGTTTTTTCTTCACAAAATTTTAGACATTACATGTTGTCACACCAAATCAAGCTTGTTGCAAAGATTTACCCATTGAAACACCTGTTATCCAAAGAAACTCTCATTGGGCGAATGTCCAAATGGGTAATGATATTGAGTGAATTTGACATAGAGTACATAGAGAAAAAGGCAATCAAAGGAAAAGTGATCACAGAACAATTGGTAGAAGCACCTATCTATGCAGAGGATCCTTTGATATGTAATTTTATTGATGAATCAGTGTTCCTTGTCAATATAATAGATAAGTGGAAAATGTACTTTGATAGATCATTTGCCCAACATAGATCGAGGGTGGGTATTCTCTTTATCACCCCTCAAGACAACTGTATTCTAAAGTCATATCGACTATCATTTCCATGTACTAATAATATTGTTGAGTATGAAGCTCTAATAATGGGGTTAAGGATAGTGGTCCAATGGTAGATACAAGAGTTAAAGGTCTATGGAGAGTCATAGCTGATTGCCAACCAAGTCAATGAAGACTACCAAAATAAGGATGATAAAATCACTCCTTACAAGAAGATGGTAGAAAGTATTAAGGATGTTTTCATTGACATAATTTTGGAGCAGATACCTCGCATGAAAAATTGAGCAGTAGATGCCATGGAAACAATTGGATCATTGTTATATATGCTACACAATATCCTTCAATGTGAATTCTTGGTAGAACAACTTCTCATGCCAACTTTCAAAATCCCAAAATTTGAATTTGTGTGTGTAATCATTGGTCCTGGTTCCTCGTGGTATCATGATATATTCACCTACCTTAGTAGAGGAACCCTCCCATCCGATATCACCTCCAATATTAAGAAAACCTTTGTTAAAAAGGCATCTCAATTCATGATACTAGGTGATACCCTTTACTATAGAAGCATCAAGGGAACATTACTATGATGTCTCAACCAAGAGGAAGCCTTGACCGCCTTAACTGAAGTACATGATGGCATATGTGGTTCCCATTCTAGTGGTATAAATTTAGCTAAGAAACTTTTGGGGATGGGGTATTACTGACCAACCATGGAAAGAGAAGCCCATTAGTATGTGTAGAAGTGTGTCCAGTGTCAACAACATGGAGATCTTATTCATGCCCCAGGTAAGGAGTTACAACCTATGGTCACACCTTGGCCTTTATCACAATGGGGGCTTGACCTCATAAGGATAATTAATCCCACCTCATCTAATGGTCACAAGTTTATCATAACAACCATTGAATACTTTAGTAAGTGGGTCGAAACCATTCCTATGAATTACATAATGGGGAAGCAAAACTCCAAGTTTATCTTGAATTACCTCATTTTTTGTTATGGTCTTCCATAGGCCCTTATCTTAGATAATGGAAAACCCTTCAAAATTCATGAAATACAAGAGATATTCCATCAATTTAACATACAACATTGGTTATCTACCCCATATTACCCCAGGGAAATGGTCAAGTTGAGGCTACAAACAAGACCATTCTAAAAACCCTAAAGAAAATGGTCAATAAAGTTGTCCATGACTGGAATCTACAGTTAAATCCTTCCCTTTAGGCCTATCGAACTAGCATCCACATGCCTACAAGTGCAACCCCTTTCTCCTTGGTCTATGGATCAAAAGCCATCCTACTTATCAAGGTTTAACTTCTCTCACTATGAGTGTCACTACAAAATTTGATCATTGATGAAGAATATAGGGTATCTCAGCTAAATGAGTTAGAATTCCTAGATGAGCATCATCTTGATGCCCTTAATAATTTTCAATAATACTAAAACTAACTCAAATGAAGCTATAACAAGAAGATCAAGAGTTGATCTTTCTAGGTAGGGGATCTTGTTCTCAAGAAAAATAAAAATAATCTTCCCGATTAGGACAGTAAAGGAAAGTTTGAACCTAACTGGTTAGGTCCATTTTTTGTCACAAAAAGCTATGGATTAGGAGCATGTCAATTATCAACACCCAAAGATGAACCCTTGCAGGAACTAATCAACAATTTGCATCTTAAAAAAAATTATGCCTAGGCTTGAAGGGTGTAAAATCTCAAAAAAATCCAAAAAATGATCAAAAATAAAAAAAGAAAGAAAAAAGATTGAAAATAGTAAAGAAAAAAATCATCCTCTAGTGAAAACCACTTTAATGGCTCTTTAAGCAAGTACCTTGGTGAAAACCTAGCAAACAGGTGCCTTGATGAATAAAACACCTTTATCTATCTTTGGCTCTTTATCCTATTATTCTTTGCATTGCATCCATCCATTGCATCATTCATCCTATTTTTTCCATCACTCAAATTTTATCAGAGCTTGATATTGTGAAGTATCACATCCCCTTTAGCACTACTTGGCATATTCCTAAGGTTAGCTTGTCTTGCCTATATCGAGGCAGTTTATTGCATCACACTACGGGCAATTTTTTTTGGATCAGATTGGGTTCTTGTATATCTTAAGGTTATCTGAAATCTCATAAAAAATCTCAAAAAAATTCATAAAAACCTCATCAAATTCCAAAAACACTTGCAAAATAAAAAAATCTTAAAACATTTGCAAAATTAGAAAATCCAAAAATATTCAAAATCCTATAAGCTAAAATTCAAAAACATTCGAAAATTGTAAATTCAAAATCCCAAAACATTCAAAACATATCAAAATCCTTAAACAAGTCAAAACATCAAAAATCCAAAAAACAATACCATGTCAAACTATGAGTCTCTGAGCTTGAATGTAGACAAGGCCATCATTGATGTGCCCTTGAGACACCTTAAGTTAGTCCTTTAGGAGTCTATCATAATAAATTTGGCAATCCATCAGCTGGTCGTCCCTCATCAACAATAAGTCAAGTCAGTCAAACTATGTGGTCTCTGCATGTATAACATAGGCAAGGCTCATCTTTGATAAGCCCCCAAGGCCCCTAGGATAGTATTTTAGATTAGGTTCTTGGTTAAAAACTTAAGAAACACAAAAACATTTGAAATTTTGGAAAACACAAAAACATTTGAAAACTTAGGAAAAACAGAAAAATATTTGAAAATTGAAACCCCAAAGCATTCAAAAAACATAGAAAAAACCCTAAACAACCTCAAATAATCAAAAAATAAAACATTCACCATAAACTTTTAAAAAGACCAGAAACAACCTCAAAACATTGCCAAATATCAAACATTCAAATATTCTAGAAAAATCCAAAACCATCCATCCCACTTCACTTTCACATGCAATAAACCTTCATCCATAATAAATTTATCATAATCTTCAACCTTTGGCAAAACAAGTAGAAAACAAGTATCGCAAGTCATAAAGTGAGAACCTAAGTGTCAAACATATAAAGTCTAGATCATAGGTAAATGAGTCAATAGAGTTTGTATCAATGACCTATCACACACCTAATCCTAATCAAAACATCTAATAAATATGTTCTAGGATGTATCCTTCCGACAATGGACACCAACATAATAAATCACCTTAACTATATTAATTTGATAAGATATATAGATAACAATGACTATTTTTTTTAATCTTTTCTTATGATTTATCTAAATAACCCATTTCAAGGACCTCTTGATGGTGTCTAAAGACAATTTAGAGAGAAATGAATGGGGCATCAATCATTATCTTTTGTTTGCTATGCTTGTGGGTATTCTTGCAAAATAATATTGGTACATACTTGCTTAGTTGTGTGTAGGGAAGTCGTTTGGAGTAGATTGTTGACTATTGCATATGCTTGGGTTCAATTTATTCTAAACCATTTACTACATTCCAACAAGGATTTTGTATGTAAAGGTATGAACAAGAAATATCCTATCTATTTGTAGAGTCAAAGTCAATGTCACTAGATACAACACCATCCTGGTTATTAATATCATGATGCATCGTGTCAATGTGTTATACTAAACATAAGGAATGATGAAAAGTCCCAATCCCAAATATGAGCAAAATCATCACTCTCATCACCACATCTAATAAAGTCTC
Organism: Sequoiadendron giganteum; assembly: GCA_007115665.2. Classification (NCBI taxonomy): domain Eukaryota; kingdom Viridiplantae; phylum Streptophyta; class Pinopsida; order Cupressales; family Cupressaceae; genus Sequoiadendron; species Sequoiadendron giganteum. The sequence continues at coordinate 199,304,309 of CM021110.1, read as the reverse complement.
GATGGATCATAGAATTTTTAGACTTTTGATCAATCCTAAAATCAATGGTCAAATCATTTTTATTATTCTATCTTCTTTCCATGCTAACTTGGTATCATGACAGTCAACAAAAAATCATCATGTATCCATCCTACATCCACAAATTATCAAAATTGATCCGGTGGAAATTTTTAGTGAAAATTGAAGTGTCTCTTTTCTCTCCAGAATCTACACCATTAGAAAGATCTCGGTGTCTTGATTCCAATGCAACTTGAACGGAGTGAAAAGGAGTCCGTTTGCACAAGTTATGGCCGGTCAAAGGTAGGGTCAAACAGGGATCAGATGGTGTCTAGTAGGCGAAAAAAATGATCATCTCAAAAAATGATGGAACCAACATCATCGCGAAGAGCTCGTCGAGACAATTCCAACGGCGTTCATTTCATTGAAATCCGACGTCATATGCTCAAGATACAGCTGGTCAAAGTTTTGAGTTGACTTTTGAGGTGAGTGAATCCTTTGGAACACATTAGGGAATTTTCTATAACATGCATGGACATCTTGTATGACCCCACATACCTTACGAGACTCTTTTAGTGAACCCTTATTGGGATAGAATTGGAATGGTTCTCTAAAATTTCGTACGACATAAAACAATGGGATGAATTAGCTGAGAAATTTGTGGAACACTTTGCCTTCAACATAGACAATGAAATCACGATAGCTACCTTATGTCATACCACACAAAAAGACAGCGAAAATTTCACCACTTTCTTTTAGAGACGGAGAATTTTAGCTAGTCGATGTCCAGTTGAGATACCAAAAAAACAAAAAGTCACAATATTCCTTGAAAATCTTCTTCTGAAATTGAGAAGTGACTTAAGAGTACATTGTTGTACCTCTTTTCTAGACTTGGTACAAAAGGGAATTATACTTGAAAAGGGCCTTATTAACAAAGGAGAAATTAAGATGCCAGGAAAGAATCTAGTTGTTCAACATCAAAATGCTCCCAACAATAGAAACACATTTTGGTCTAGGAACAAAAATGTAACAAATAACGGTGTTGTTGATGCTAAGACCCTACATGCAGGACCTGTCATCATAGTTAGAGGTTACAACCCCTTTCAAGATATGACTAATAATCTTGATCAAATGGAAAACTTTGTCCAAAATTCACAACAACGATGACCATAGAGGAGATTTCTAAAACGCGAGTTTACCCCTTTGGGGGAACCAATTGAAACAGTTTACAAAGAACTGATTAAACATAAACTCATACAACCTCTAGAGCCAAAGTAGTACAATCCTGAACAATTTAAACCTTCATGGTTGGATGACAATGCCTATTGTGATCACCATCAAAGTAAGGGACATAACTTACAACAATGTCGACAACTGAAGAACATCATACAAGATTTTGTTGAAGATGAAACCATAGAAGTCAATGGGAAAAAGCCATACCAAAAATAATGATTACAAGGTCTTCACAGGTCCATTACATGACCATGGGAAAGGAAAGGCCTCCAGTTTGGGAACTAAGAATAATAACTCGACCAATTATACTAGTGCTAAGTATGAATATAAACCAGGTACCATCATCAATCATATCTGAGTTGCTAATGAAAATATCCATACCATTACCATAAAGAAGCATCTTGAATGTGTTGTCAATACACGCAGAACTAAGATAACCCTTCTAGGTCCTTCATTAGAGCCACAAACACAGTCTTCAAAGCCTAAGTATAATTTTCTTGACCAGCTGGGTAATACTCCAGCACAGATATCCATCTTGGAATTGTTGACTATATCACTAGATCATCAAGCCATTCTTGACAAAGCCTTGCAAAGAACAACAGCCCCTATCAACTTAGATGTCAATCATTTCGAATAAATGGTAGGATACTTAACCAATTCCCATCATGCCAAATTCTCTCAATAGGATTATTCAACTAAGAACACCAATCATAATGACCCATTACACCTTGAAGTTCTTGTCCATCAAACCAAAGTCAGATGAGTCTTGGTAGATAGAGGAGTAGGGTTGAATCTTTGCACCTTGAAGTTGGTTAAGGCATTAAGATTCTTAGAAGCATGCATGGACACCACTAAGAGTATAGTCATTAAGGAATACGATGATGAGGAAATATCATCTAAAGGAGTTTTCACACTCCCTATCAGGATTGTCCCTACAGTTATGGACACTAGTTTCCAAGTCTTGGATCTCACCCTTCCCTATAATATTTTTTTGGGTAGACCATAGATACACGCTATGAAATTTGTACCTTCCACTTATCATCAGTGTCTTGAATTAACGTATAATGGCACAAAGATCACAATTGATGGTGATCCATATCCTTTCCAATATTGCACAAGCCTATGTGAAATACCACAATGACAGGTGTTAGTTATCCTCCACCTTATCCTTGTACGTTGATCCATCAACTCTTACCAAGTCCATTGTATCACAACCATCATCATCCACTCCTAAGGTCGAGATCCAAGATAAGGGTTGTGGAGAATATCACATGAAAGCATCCTATTGTGTCAGTCAATTGGTTCCTCCTAAGTCATAAGGTTTATCCACAGTAGATAGGAAACAGTCAGTTGTCACAATACATGTCCCTCCTACGATGAAATTCACAAAATGGGGAGAGTTAAGTAAAGAAGCTATGGACCAAGAAGATGTCACCTCCTAGTTGTATAACAGAGACAATGAAAACCCTCCACCGTCTATTCAAATATCTAAGGATCAATATGGAAAAGGGTTCATGATAATACAAAGAAAAAGATATGACAGACATAGTGGGTTAGGGCTACATCATAATGGAAGGATTGAACCAATCATTGTCTCACAAAGACTAAAAGGCCTAGGGCTAGGGTTTCAACCGATTAGAATTGTTATTCCTGGTACTTCGTTATCATCACAAGAGGAATTAAGTGCTTCTAAGGACATTGAGATATCCCACAAACCATTTGACCCATTTTATTGTGACTCCCCTGACTCAAATGAATATGAATGGGATTCCCTTTCCTCTACCATCATGATGGACCTAGATAAGTTATTTGGGGAACTTGATAAAATACTACAACCCTCACCAAATCCATCTAGCCCTTGTCCTAAAAAGTCCTTGTCAAAAGAAGAATGGATTAATCTTTATTATTGGGAAACCATTGATCCTACCTCTTGGGAACCAAATGAATGATCTTCTGATGACCTTGCCCTTACAAAGGTCCCAAATCAAAGTTTACCTGTCCCTAGGAAGAAGAACAAAAAGGAGTTAGTCCAAAACTTTTGTGACCGTGTCAACCACTCTATCCTCACATTGTCAGCCTCCACATTTGATAACTCCAATGATGCCATGCCCCTTGTATATCCCCAAATTATCAATTAGGATCAACAAGGTACACCCATCTTAGACATATTTGAGAATGACAAAGCAATAGCTAAGTTCATGAGACATCGAGAAGGCATATCTAGAGGTTATCATAAAGCTAGCTTTACTAGAGACTTGTATAACATGGCATATTTTGGGGAGTCTTTTCACACCTCTAGTTGCAAAAATGAAAACAAAAACAAAAACCATGAAAATCATGAAAATGACAAGTCCCTAGGTGAAAACTGGAAGGCACCTTTGGATGAAGAAATAGTAAAAATAAAGGACACATCCAAGGGCGAAAACATCTTTGAGGCAACAAAGGATGGAGGTTTGAATATTCTCCCAGTTGCTAAGGAAAAGTCACCAATGTTAGTAGAAGCATCTATCGAGATCAACATAAACATTGAAGAAAACCCTTGGGTAATATACTTTGCAGCATCTTTGACAGAGACAGAGCAACCAGAGTTTCCAGACTTCCTTACAAAAACATAGATAAAATTTGCATGGTCATATGTCGACATGCCTGGGCTGGATCCAGACCTTATATTGCATCGTCTACCATTACATCTAGGCGTTAAGCCCGTCAAGCAGAAGCTAAGAAAGATGCATCCACAAATCGCTCTACTAGTCAAATTTGAACTTAAGAAACTAATGGATATCGGATTCATCAGACCCATAGACTATGCAGAATGGATTTGAAATCTTGCGCCAGTAACCAAACCATCTAGGGGCATTCACATTTGTACAGACTTTAGAGATATCAACAAGGCATGTCCTAAGGATGACTTCCCTTTGCCAAACATTGCCATGATAGGACCTTACAGTAGGATATGAGATGCTATCCCTCATGGATGGTTTCTCCAAGTATAATCAAATGAAAATCGTAGTTGAGGACCAACAAAAGACAACTTTCACATGTCCATGGGGAACATATTGCTGGAATGTTATGACTTTTGGGCTCAAAAATGTTGGAGATACATATCAACGTGAAATGATGACTATATTCCATGACCTTGTACATACTCTCATGGAAGAATATGTCATTGATATAATAGCCAAATCATTAACAACAGTAGATCATTTGAAAGTCTTAGATAAGATATTCCAAAGACTAGAAAATTACAATGTAAGGCTAAATCCAAAAAAATATGTCTTTGACATTAAATCAGGAAAACTTCTAGGATATATCATTTCTAAAAGAGGCATTGAAGTGGACCCAGCAAAAGTAAAGGCTATAATGGACATACCCCCACCAACCAACATCGGTTAGCTAAGAACACTACAAGGGATACTATAGTCTATCAGACGCTTCATAGTATAGTTAGCAGACAAGATACATTCGTTCCAACATTTTATCAAAAAGGGGGGTACTGTTTGTATGGACACCCAAATGCCAAGATTATTTTCAAAAGATCAAGGATTACCTACTTACACCACTTGTGTTAATGTCGCCTACAGATAAACGACCTTTGATACTTTATATATCGACAACTTAGTGAGCACTAGGAGCCTTACTTGCACAAAATGATGATGAAGGTCATGAAAGGGCAATGTATTATATCAGTCGTACTTTGGTGGGATATGAACTAAACTATAGTAACATAGAACATGCTTGTCTTGCAGTAGTTTTTGCTACTCAAAAACTTAGGCACTATATGCTAAAATTTCAAACAATGTTGGTCGCCAAGATAAATCCTCTGAAATATCTCCTAATTAAAGCAGCACTAAGGTCAATTGGCTAAATGGATAGTGATACTTAGTGAATATGACATCCAGTATGTGGAAAGAAAAGCGATAAAGGGAAAATTTATTGCAGACCAATTGGTAGACGCACCAATTAAGGATGACCATCCTCTAGTGGCGGATTTTCCTAATGAGATCATCTTCACCATTAACAAAGGAACCACATGGAAATTATACTTTGATGGGTCTCACACTAATCATGGTTCAGGAGCTGGTATACTTTTTGTTACACCACAAGGCGACACTATTCCCAAGTCATTCAAAATTTCTTTTCCTTGCACAAAAAATAGAGCGAAATATGAGGCCCTTGTGATAGGATTAAAAATGATAGTCCAATGGAAGATTAAGATTTTACATGTTTCTGGAGATTCTCAACTAGTAGCTCAGAAAGGCAATGACGAATATGAAACTAAATATGAGAAACTCGCCCCCTACAAGTGCATGGCAGACAGTTTTAAGAAATAATTTGATAACATTAGCTTTCAACAAATACCCCACATTCAGAACAGGCAGCAGATGCTATGGCGACCGTTGGTTCATTATTGGATATACCTAGCAATGTGCCTAAATTCGAGTTTTTGGTAGAATAGATTTTGGTCCCTGCCTATGACTTCCCAGATTCTGCGATGGTGTGTGTGATTGTTGGTCCTACTTCCCCTTGGTACAAGGACATATATGACTATCTCCATGCCCAAATCCTACCCTTATACCTGTTGAATAACCAGCATAGGACATTTATCCTTAAGTTTTCCAAATATACCATCATCGAAGATACCCTTTATAGACATGCATGAGATAATACCTTATTGAGATGTCTCAATGCTGAAGAAGCACAAGAAACCTTACGTGTGATATATGAGGGTATTTATGGATCCCATTCTAGCGGTCCTACTTTAGCCAAGAAGATTATGATACTAGGCTATTATTGGCCTACCATGGAAAAGGACTCATATGTCTTCGTGAGTAAATGTCAACAGTGTCAGGTACACAGAGACTTGATACACGTACCAACACAGGATCTCCACCCGATAACTTCACCATGGCCCTTTTCCCAATGGGGACTTGACCTCATAGTTAAGATACACCCTCCATCTTCCAATGGCCATAAGTTCATCATAACCGCCACCAAATACTTCACCAAATGGATTGAGGCTATTCTTATGACCTATATTACTGGCACACAAATTTCCAAGTTTATCCTAAACTACATAATCTGTCAGTATGGTGTTCCTCATTCCATCATCACAGATAATGTTCATCCATTTAAAAACCAAGAAGTTTGTCATCTTTGTGAAGAATTCCATATCCAACATCACTTTTCCACTCCATATTATCCACAAGGTAACGGCCAAGTAGAGGCATCTAACAAAACAATCATAAAAATCCTCAAAAAGACTATCAATGACACTGGTTGTGACTGGCATCTACAACTAAATCCTACCTTATGGGCTTACTGCACAAGCATTCGTACTCCCACCGGTGCCACTCCATACTCCTTGGTATTTGGTTCTGAAGCTATATTACCTATTGAGGTTTAAAGTCCTTCCCTAAGGGTATCTTTGAAAGGTCAAATTGATGATGAAGAGTACCGTGTGTCATGAATACATGAGTTAGAATTCCTAGATGAACAAAGACAAAAGGCACTAGATCATCTTCAAACATAGCAAAACCATCTTCGTCGCAGCTATAATATGAAAGTTCTGAATCAACATTTTGACATTGGTGACTTGGTCTTAATGGAGAACCCAAACAATTGAGCTAAAAGAGAAAAACCAGGCAAGTTTGAACCAAACTGGTTAGGGCCTTACATTGTTATAAAGGCCTTTGGATCAAGAGCGTATCAACTCTCTACCCCTGAAGGGGAACCACTTTTGTTGCCAATCAATAGCCTTCATTTGAAGAGGTTCTATGCATAGCTTTTGAGAACCTTGTCTTAAAAAATACAAAATAAAAAATAGAAAAATAAAAAAATTGTTACCTTGATGAAAACCTGGCAAATAGGCGTTTTTGTAACACCAAAACAAATTGAAAAATCAATAAAATAGTAAAGAGAAATAATTTGTCCAATAGTGAAAACCACTTCAATGGTGCTATGGATAACTACCATGGTGAAAACATGGAAAATGGGTGCCATGTGTAGTCGACTTTGCTCCTTTGTCTACTATCATTCTAATCAGAATTTTCTACCATCACCCATAATAAATGGTTGTCCTATCCATAACTTGGAATGATTGACAAAAAGTCCACTTCATCTCTTCAATCCATCCTATAGGTCTTAAACCCGACAGGGGTAAAATCCTTGACATGCGTCATTTGTACCTTGCACTTACCATCCCAACGTCGGAAACTATCATGGAAAAACTCAAAAACATCATAAAATGTCTTGAAAAAAAATCCAAAAAAATCCGAAAAATCTAAAAAAGACAAAAAAATCAAAAGATGTCAAAATCCCAAAAATAGAGTCAGAGTCAGTTGTGTCAAGTTAGTCATAGAGATAGTCGAACTACATTGCCTTTGCGACTGGACATAGGCAAGGCCATCTATCGATGTGCCCCCGAGGCATTAGGTCTATCTTTCTAGGTTTGTCACATATCATACACATCAAATCATGACTCCTTCTTTGTACATGTCAAAGTCATTGGTCATGTTGAAATACGAGGTCTTTGCATGTATAATGTAGGCAAGGCCATCAATCGATGATCCCTCGAGGCTGCACTAGGTCAGTCCATTAGAGGTTATCACATTTATTATCACACACGTCGCATATCATCATCTTAAACACATATTTATCATTCATTTACGTCAGTCAAAGTTAGTCGAACTACGAGGTCTCTACGTGTATAACGTAGGCAAGGCCATCAAGCGATGAGCCCCTGAGGCCGCACTAGGTTATTCCTTTAGGGTACGTCATGTCATACACTATCAAAACACACACAAATTAGTCAAAACATCAAGACAAGTCACACATCAACAAGCCAAAAATGTCAACAATTTCATCAAGACAAATCAAAAAAATTGCCAAAACATTCAAACTTTTGTCTTATACAAGATGTGTCCTTCTTGACAATATCCATCATCAATCATCATAGCCTTATGCAACTTGTTGCATCAATGACATCAAGCTTAACGTCTTATATGGTATGTGTCTTTCTGAAACCAGGCTTCGTCATGCCTTACACAGATAGTCACAAAGTCTAAATCAAACTCAACGTCTTATATGGTATGTGTCATCTCTGACATCAGGTTATGTAAAACAATCAAACAAAGAACAACATATCAAATTTTGACAAACAATTTTATTGGCTTTTGAAATTTTGATGGCTTATTTGGTTTTATCTTATTGACTTTTTCTTTGAGTTCATTTACTAGATTTCTCGAGGATGTCTAATGAAGGATTTAGAGAAGCAAGGATGTTTTCGAACTATTTTTCTTTGATTATTATTTGTCAACTATCTTTTTAAATTGGTTTTTAAGTTAGGTTACTAGCTTTCTCGAGGATGTCCCATGAATGATTTAGAGGAGCAATAATGTATCCTGACTATTTCTTTTTCTTTGATTATGTTTTGTGGTTTGTCTTGACAAAAAGACTAGGGCAATTTTTCCCTTAATATGCATCTAGACACTCCTTGTCTGCGACTATCTGTTTTCACAAGTGGATGACTTTGTACATCATGGTCTATCTCATATCATGGTGTGTACTATCCATTTGTGTCATGTCCCACCCAGTTCTGATTTAATGCAAGGCTTAGTTTGTATTTGGAAAAATATTGAAGATTATACATTCTACTGCTACCCATTTTTTCAATACTAATATTTCAAATGATCCGCACTAACATTTCTTCTATCCTGCATAATGATGGAGTCCTGTGACACACAAAAAAAATAGATAATTTGCATATCCATACATTTTTACAACCATTATGTCAACATTGTCATATGTCTATATAGAATACACAATATAGTTATGTTGCATTTCAAACAAATACAAAAATATGCATAGCCATCGCATTTAGAAAATCATGACATACATACATTTACCAATCACAAAATTGTGTAAATTATACATACATCCACATAGCATCATAAATAATAGCATCATATTGTATCTCATCTTCATAATAATAGAATACATTCATCACATGTGTCAATACTATGCATCCATCATCATAGGAGATCAAACATCATAGAGTAAACATCATAATCCATAACATGTATATACATCATCTAGGAAACTGCATCATCATATAGAACAACTGCAAATCATATAGAACAACTACAAATCATATGAATCTCCGCCAAAAAATCATATATATATATCGCTCAAAATAAGATGTGTCATAGTACAATGTCAGAATGTATTAGTAAAAAGGGAGCTCACAGACTCTATGATCAATGTACAATGTCTGCAAATATAAAATGTCATTATGTAGTGCTACCACTACTCCCATGAGGTGTATGTGGGGGTGACTAACGATGAGGTGCTCATTATGTAGAAGAGGGCATGTCATATGGTCTTGTCCTCGGTGGTCCTAACACACCCTATGTACTTTGTGTCTAGTTGTGAGATCGGCTCTGAGAAATGCCACTATGTGCTTGTGAATAGCTGGGAGCTTGTCTCTTAGGTGGAACCTCTACCTCATATAGGTCTCAGTAGTACCTCTCCCTATCACCAACTCAGACTAACTCCAAGCAAATGTTGCAGCCGATCTAGTGCATAAAGCTCTCAACTCCACAAACCGCCTCTATGTTTCCTATCGGCGAGCAATTGTATGGTCCCTATCCAAGAGGGCACTATCTCTCTCCATTTGTAGAGCATCCCGCTCTGCAGTAAGTGCCCTCACCCTCTCCTCCAAGGCCTCTACTATATTGTCCCTGGGAACCTCCTCATCTCATCATGGTCTCTCCTCCACCTTTGCATCCCGGTCCTCCACAACCCTATCTTAGAGCTCTCTCTCTTGCTTCCCCATCACCTCCTCCTCCTCATCATCCACACCATAACCTGCCAGAATGTTGAAGACATCAATCTCCATATCATCTCGACAGGCCTCCTCCTCTGCATTCTCCTCTCTTGTTGCCTCCTCAGCTACATTCTTTCCTCCAATCTTTGTCTCTCCACCACCGCCAAGTTCTAACATAGGAATATCCTCACCCTCCCTCTCTGCCTCATGAACAGGTGATAGCCCACCTCCACAACCACCTCTCCTCCCTCATCGACCCCGTCGACCACCTCTACCACCTCCACCCTTGCCATCATCACCACCTCCTCTACCACCCCTTCCTCCAACCCTACCTCCACACTGACCCCTAGGCCCTATCCCTCGTCTCTCAACTAGAGCCAGTTGATCTGGGTTTGTATAAGGAATGGGCCTATGAACTGCCCACCATGCATCATATGTTGTTGTGATACCAGGATCTGCTAACCTACCCCTCCATCCCCACTGCATAGGTTGTAAAGCCTGAATGTCTGCCTTTGTTATAGCTAAAGAAATCATAGGCCCCCATAATGGAACCTCTCTAGAAGATCAAGCAAACTCAGCTCACCCTTGAGGCTCATCCTAAACCTCTCTGAACTGTCTCAAAACTTGGTCAGGAAGGTGCCTATCAATAATGTGTACACTTGAAAGTGTCCTTCCAATCAAATACTAAGTCTGACAAAATCGCTAGTGCCTGTTCTCATCTGACTATCGACCATAGTCCATATATGGCCTCCAAGTAAACTGAACTAGATTATCTAAAGCATGCCTCCAATACCCAGTATCGCCAACATGACTCTGTGTAATGTTTCCCGCATAACAAAAAACATAAGGAGATCTAGCATCCCAATCAGAAGTAACTAGGGGATGAAACACAACAATGTTTTCCCATGCCCAAACCATAAGAAGGGTGGTACCATAGCTCATTGACTGTGTGTCTCTATAAGATATATCATGAAGATGGAAATACACCATGGCCTATAAACATGGCCCCCATGCATAGACAACCTCCTGCTCTAACATACCTACTAGTATCTCCCCCCACCCAATAGAAAATTCATGACCTCGACGATCAGGAAGAACTATACCTACAATCAATGTACAAAGCATACAATCAATACGCTCATATCTCTCTACTAGTACATGCCATCTAATCTCATAATGCTCATTACTTAGCCACCTAATATCATCATATACATAAAATCTAGTAATCTCACTATACCCCCTTTGGGTATCATACATCACCCTCTCGCCCCTAATGGGAAATCTCAAAATCCTATACACATCCTCTAAAGTGATAGTTGCCTCTCTAGTGGGAAAATGAAAAGAGGAGGTCTCAGAATGCCACCTCTCACAAAGTGTAGTCAGCATACCTCTATTCATTTGAATGGTGGGCATAGTACGGGCATGGTGCAACCCTAATCTCCAAATCAGGCGTGTCTCAACACTCTATAAGCTGTCTCTAAGCTCGTATGTCATCGGTTGTGACTCCTGGGTGTATACCAGATCTAATACAACCTGCAAGGGCATCAAATACTATGTGTCAGAAAATAGATTATTCGTCTTTACATCACCAAAAAAATAAAAGTTTGACAGTCAAATGCATCGCTTCAGAATCAAATGCGGTGCACAATCTCAAATGCATCATTCTGATTTTCAAATGTGTTGTGTAGGATCAAATGCGTTGCAACATTTCAAATGCGTCACAAAAACAAAAATACCTACCTATTAGACATATGCGTCATTTTATTTGCAAATGTGGTGCACTTATTACTACCTATTCTAACATGCAAATGTGATGCATAAATACAATTGCGACGCAAAACCCTACATGCGACACTGTTAAAATCAAATGTGGTGTAATAATGCAAATGTAGTGAAACCTATATCACATGCATTGATTCCCTAAACATGACATAAATGACCTAGACGTATTTTTGCATATGCGTCATTCCATGAGCACATGTGTCGCGTACGAATGCATATGCCTTGAATGTCAAGTGATGCATCTGAAAAATAAATTTTACATGCCTAGAAAAGCGCAAAAATAAAATTTTCAAAATTTGGTCCATGGGTACATACCGAGGGTCCTACATCGGTAGGGCGTCTGAATGTCTGGATGCAATATCTGTGATGATTAGTGTATGGAACGAGTGACATCTTCACTACAAGGTCAGAGCTCAAATCAAGGTTTTTCAATTGTTTAGGGTGCAAATGAATTGATTTTCACCCCAAATCCTATTTATACCTAGGGTTTTGGAGGGTTTTCTCTCAAACCTTCTGTATTGGACACATGCCAACTTTCAACATCCATTTCTTGACCAGATCACCTCGAAATCAATTTCTTTCACCACCATCGAACTTTTGACTATCAAATTACCTAATCGGGACAATTTCCAAAATTTTTAAATTTTTTTTCAAAAATTATAATTTTTTTTCGAGGGGGCATACCCTAACCTATTTCACACTAGGCCACAATAGGGGCATGATCTAAATAATTTTCTTTGACACAAAGACCGAAACAACATTGTATCAAAAAGGGGCAAAATGTAGACATTGAAAATTGGTCTAGGCCTGCGAGTACCATTTTTGACATAATTCTAATGTCCATGCTCACGATTAAATAATGTTAATTATTTAACTACTTTCTATAGTCACCATTCTTCTATTAATTAAATAACCTTAATTATTTAATTAATTCATTATGACCTTTATTCAACCTTAATTAATTAAATAAATCTTATTTATTTAATTATGTCACTAAATTAATTAATCCCCTTTCTTTATCATTATTTCAACTATATTGAAATATTCATTTCGAATTATTTAATTATTCAATTAACCTTTTTGAGAGTCAATTAAATAAATATTTATTTATTTAAAATAAATATTTTGAATTTCGAATGTTGAATTAAATAATTATTTAATTCACAAATATTATTATTCCTTGAATATTCCTTTGATTAGATAATCGCCTAGTTATCTAATTATTCACTCGTCACTTGACTCGAGATCTATTTAAATCAATCAGTTATCTCCTGATTTGATATCCGATTCTTTTTGCGAAGTGACTCTCTATCATAACCAGTGAGTTATCTAGATAAGACTCTTATGCATGTAGATATTTATTAATTAAATATCTTTATTTAATTAATGAATTTATGCATGCATTCGAACAAATCCTTGTCTTTATTTTATCTTTATCCTTTTCATGCAAGAATCATTCTTCTAATTTTTGAATACTTTCTACTAGAGATTAAATCATTATTAATTCTTGATCTCTATTCTTAGGTTTTATCACTCACATTAGTACTAACACTTATCTCAATGCATGTTGAATCTTTTAATCTGAATCGCTCGTCTATCTCTCTATCTCAACCTCTTGTTCGAATGATCAATTTTCTATAAATTGACCTGGATTTCATCATTTCAACTCCTCCTAGAATTGTATGACTTTTGGAGCACTTGTTTAATCTTCAATATTTTGCTATAATCACATACATCAAGGCTATACTTACACACATACTAAAAAATCTAAGGGAAAGAATACTATCACGGTGAAATGGAGAAGGACAACAAAGATTATTCATGGAGTCACATCAATATTTGGTGAGATTATTTTATGTTTTAGCTATTTCCTTTGTTCTTTGTTGTTTAATGTAGGTTAGTTTGAGTTTAAATGCTTTGTATTTCTTTAATCTTGCTTTCTAGTTTTCCTGCGTTACATGTGTAGTTCAATATAATATTTTAAATGTTTAGAATATGAAAATATATGATGAATTTGTGAATGTAATGTTACCAGAAACTACTATTGTGATGCACTAAGTTGGATGCAAGAACAATTTCAAACCTTCAAAAAAGAGGGCAAGTATCACTTAGGAGAAGAACTTTGTTTGGTAATCCTTAATGTACCTAATTGAGCATACACACACTCACATCCTAGTTTGGTCTAGCTGAGTCAAGATACTACGAAATTGGTAAGTAATCTTCAGTTATGGTTTGGGGAATGTTGTGTATTAAATTGTGGTTAGTCTTTGAATGTTCTTATTTGGGGATATGTGATTGATTCTTTGTGATAAGTATAAGTTTGTTTCGTGTATTAATGTATATATATCAATCGATGGGTGTATAGATAGAATGTATATATGTGTATATGTGCATGTATTTGATACTCATATAAATATATACACACATACACATATGTAGGTAGAGATACCTACATATGTTCATGTACATATATCATATGAATGAGAGTATCGATTGGATATACAAGATATATATATATATATATACACATTTTGTATATATGCACCAATCGATGAATATGTGAATAAATGTGTTTAAGTATGGATATTAAGATAATTATATATATATACATATATATATATGTATTATGATAATGTTAATATAAATGTATATATGTATACATATTAATATACGTATATATATAATTATTTTAATATATGTTGATATATATTTGATTGACAGATTATATAGTTAATAAATCATGTGAATATGAATATATATATTGATATATATATATTAAGAGTTATAATATATATATGATATGTTGTTCTGTATCCAAAAGTATTTTGCAATAGACTATAAAACATAAGTAAAGTGATGTCATGTAAAAATAAATGGCTAAACTTAAACCTGTGCACATATAGCACATGAGGAATAAGTCTTAGTACATTTAAGACTGTGCATAAACCAATATAGTTTGAATCAATATTAAGAATTGGTAATATTCATACATGTTGACTTTATCATACCTGGACATGAATAAAGGGTGCATAAGTATGAATTGTCGGTGTCATATTCTGGGAGGTATGGAACAAGAAGGAGTCTATTTTTGTGCCTTAAACCAACACATAGCTTTGTGAAGGCATGAGACTTGGTCTTCATCCATGAGCTAGCTGAGGTAGTCAACTTATATTGCAATAGGGAAACCTATATGATTTTTTTGAGTTTAATTCATTGTTGTCAACCAGATAAGAGCGACTCATATTCATCATAGAAGTTGGATTGTATATGTGTTAGTAAACTAGTGTTCTAAGTAGCCACATATCACTCCATAAGCCTAGTCGATGCATTTGGAATAGGAAGGTGCTAGAATTAGTAGCTTAATTGTAGCATTAAGATGCTCAAATTTTTATATAAATAGGGGCATTCTCTCTACCTTTGGTTACACTTTTCCATTTTGATTTCTTCATTTGTTGTTCTATTGTAGATTTTTGTGCAAGAATATTTTAGAGAGCTTTTGTGAGAAAGAGAGTTGTTTGTGAATTTGTAATTGTTGAGAGTTTTTGGTGAGAGGCTAGAGTTTGGTGATAGTTTGAGTTAGAAGGAGTAGCTAGAAAATTTGTGGAGGTTGAGCTTGGAAACCAGTATTATTAGTTGGGCTATATTTCTAAGCATGTTGATTTCTATTACTCTATTATTTTAAAGTTGAATGTTATTCATTTAAGAATTCCTTTGTTTGGGAAAGAGTGGTTTTAATTCATGTTATGTTTTCTTTATGAACCTTTTTTATTTCTTACTTCAAATAAGCTTGCATGATTCTTGAAAGAGTCTAGTTTTGGTGAAAGTCCTTTATTGGGATATACATATATACCATATATATTGGGTTTTGAGTGGTTATGTTGCTATTAGGAACTATACCAAGTTAAGATTATACGAATACTACATAAGTTGTGAAGTATGAGATATGAAGTTGCTTTGAATTACTTTAGTAGGAATGTCAGTTTGAACATGGGTTGTTAGCTTGGTTATTCTTGGGGTTAGGATAATCCATGGGAAAGGCTTTAACCTATTTAGTGAATATGTCATGTCATCACATTTTTAATTGGAATGTATGTTATGTGTGTAAGAGTATGAATGGTCAAATACCAAATCAAGCTAAGGGTGGGTGAATATACGACCTACATTCTAAGTACTAGGTGTTGATTTATTTGGCCAAATTAGTGTAAGCAACCACTATTTGCACTGTCAGTTCATTGTGATCTAGGGATGCAAACTAGGTAGAGAATGTCATACATGTAGGTTGTAGCCAATATATGGTACTCAAGATCTATATTTGTAAGACATACCACCATGCTCAGGAAGGCTATGATTATGAGGTTACCAAACTAATCTCTTCATCAAAGGGTAGGGCCATCTTATCAATTAGGTAGATTTGTGGGGGACCACAGTAAGTCCATGGTTGGCAGAAAATCACTTGAGTGATTATCTCCCTCATACAATTGGCGATGAGGATGCAAGCCAATAAAGACATATAGACCATTTGTATCTCTATTTCATTTAGCTTATGAAAGTTATGTATGTAATCATGTATCTCTATTCTTAAATGAAAAATTGTAAATGGAAAATATATTGAAATTATGTAATATGGATTCGTTAATTGGAATTTTGTAATGCAATGAGAAAGTTGAAATGAGTTTGTATCAATGTACATTTTTCTATTCGATTTGAAAATAATTTTTTTTTTGAGTAAGTGTTATTATCATAAAGTATTCACATGTGGGTAAAAAATAGTAAAATCAATGGGTAGAACAATAGGCATGTTACATTTGATTATTTTGATATGAAATGGTGTAAATATGCTAATGTAGTACATCTAACATAATTAAATTTTATTGGAAAGAAAAGGCATGTAATAAAATTTAACTCAATATCAATTTACTTAAATAATTGTTTTTTATTAGAGGTAAAGCAGTTTTTGAAGGGGCCTCGAAACCCTTTACAAAAAAGAAAGTTATTTCAAAAGATAACCACATAGATAAATAAACAACCAGCATGTAACAAAACATTAACATAACAGATGCCAAAAAGGAGGAACAAGAATAAAGACAAAAATTCTTCAGAATATTGGTAGCCTCCATGTCACTTTCAATTATCTTCTAATGCACATCCATAACTTCAAAAATATCTTTGACATGGACCTAAATTTGTAGCTTAGTCTTGTTGCAGGTCCTAGCATCGGTCCCCAAAATATTTACCTCTTTAATAAAAGCATCATGTCAACCAACAACCTTACCAATTGAAGCTTCCTCCATCACCTTCCTATTTCGAGAAATTTCCTTATCACCAAGAGCTTCCTCCATCCATTTCCTGGCCTTCTCATTGAGGATAGTAAGGCCCTTCACTTCATTCCTCATAATATATTTAGGCACTTCAACAACCTTATCCAACTTCATGTTAACCTGTTCCATCTACTCTTCCAAGGTAGCAATCCTTTATTCAAAAATTTGCTTCACCTTAAGCATCTCCTCTGCAACAATCTTTAAAGCATAAAATAATTGGTCAACTTGAGCCTATAGAGAGGACTCTGAAGTTTCCCTAGCTTTACTCACAGTCCCCCAAACCTTCACATTGGTCATATTAAGCTCATGGAAATCCCATTTCAATAATCTAAATAGGGAGATAATACCCTTCTTCGCCAGACCCAAAAAATTAGGCAGATCCTCTTGGTTAAAATTAAACACATCCATGGCCTCCACTTCACCCTCCTAGGAGATACTATTCATTTCTTGGTGATCAAATACCTCTTTCTCTATAGCCTTAGCCATCAACGTCTATATTTTACAAAGAGAGCTTTCAATTTCATCTACAATAGTTCTCCTATTATGTTTCCCCTTCCCCTCATCAGGTGTATCCATTGCATCATGCCCACCAACAACATTAGGAGGAAAATCAACAAGCTCATCATGCACATGGCTACTAGTCCGCTTCACCAAATTATTTTTACTACCATCCTTCAATCCCTTTTTTTCTCTTAGACCCCAAAATAGGGGGCGTAGGATCCTTATTCCCAACAACAACTTTCAAATCTTTTGGGAGGGTTGAGGGAGCACCTATCCCAATTTTACAAGGTTTGTCACCAACCCTTCACTACAAGTTTCATACTCCACTGAAGTAGGGGTAGGTTTACCTTTTTTTCCACTCTTACCAGGAGCAGGGTGTTGTGATTAAACTTCCATAGAAGCCTCAAACTCATGTTCATAATCCTCATCCTCTTTTGATCCAGACTCCTCCAAATCCACTTTCTTCTTTTTCCTTTTTAGAATATTCTCATGTTCCTCCTCTGAAATAATCTCATACTCCAATTCCAGTTTCTTTTGCTTTCCTTTAGGAGCCCTCATAGGCTTCTTAGGAACCACATAAGACTTGGCATAATCCAAAATTTGGAGAATTAAACCAACATGTAGCACATGATTTGTAGGATTTCACTTGTGATCCTTGATTCCACTTTCCAAAGAAGCCAAAAGATAGAAAGGAAAATAACTTTTCTTCTTGTGTCTAAAGTGATTTAGAAGAAAAAAGTGATAATCATTAATGGTAGAGAACTAAACTTCTAATTTTATATACCTCATAAGTTCTTCAGTGAGATCTCCCCATAGAGCTTTGATGGAGTTGCGCAAGTAGCCACCACTTTTAGCCCGCTCAAGATTCTTTTCTTTATCCTCTTTAAAGAAGATATGTGATGCAAAATTGGATTCCTTGTCTCTATACACCTTTCTACCCTCAATAGATAGACCAGTAATGCTCGTAATGAGGTATTCACTAATATCAAATTCAGTTCCACCGAACTTTAGAACCCTATTATGCCATCCCTTGAAAAAAAACTCCATCACCTTTGAATCGTTCCCATGGAGCTGCTCAAAATACAATTTTATCCCACCCTATTGTAACCTTTCCCACACTTTGGTTTTAGATTTTAAGGTATCATAGAAAAAAGGTTCAACCCTATTTCTATCTCCACCCATGATCATAGACCTAACAAAAGCCAAGAGCTTGAGGACTTTACATAAATTTAGAAGAACCCTTGAGAACAAAGGCAAGGAAATACCCACAATCCATGTGAAAACAACAAGGTGGCCAAGAATAATTATTAACCTTGAAGGCCGCCCCATATGGAGGATACTTGAATTATCAGAAGCCCAAGCATGATCCAACTCATGATCACTCTAAAGAATTATTTGCCACGTGAACACAATTCATAATGAAGCCGACACCCACCTTAGCACTTTTGGTAATCATTATTAAGACAAGAAAGTTGACTTTACTTAGATAATTGTTAATTAGGGATATAAGGTTATCTTTGAAACATTTCTACAAATAATAGTGTTGTATCATCTATTTTCAATTTTAGTCCATAGAAAATATGCCAATGTGGGAAATTAAACTTTATCACAAATCTAAATCCATACTAAAAGATCAAACTATGACCTGCTTTGAGGAACTTATAATTTATTTAATTTCTTGTAGCCTATCCAAGAGTAAAAAAAATCTCGTGGGAATTGAACTTGAATAATTTTACTGGTAAACTTATATCCACATTAAAAGGTCAATGTTTAAACACCTTTTTGAGGTACTTCTAAGACTTCTAGGTGTGTGTGTGTGTGAATATGTGAGCTAACTAGAAAGATAAACCAACACACCAATGCAACATTATATCAAAGGAAACTAATTTAAAAGTAAAACAAACTCTAAAACAACAACTCCTTCAAAATAATTTCATTGTCTTCTATCTCCAAGAATTCGATGCAAGTTACTAGCTCTTAGTTGGTGTAAGCAGCAGCTTGGTAGAATGACAACTTAGGAGAACAAGCTTATGCAAAATGCATGTCTATTTGCTAAATGATTTAAGCTCTGAAATTGAAAACTAAGATGCTATGAACTTGAAATGCTATGCTTAAGAAGATTGCTAAAATGTTGGATAAAATGCAACTATAGTAATCACGCTAAATTCACAAAATCTAGGATCCTTTTCAACTCACAAAGGGGCTGTATTTATAGATTTTTGGAGGCAAAAGTCTAGTTGGAAAAGATTGATAGTCGAAATCAAACCTGTCAAGATGAACGGTGAGATATTTTGGAAGTTGAGAGAAAGATGGAAGGTTGATAGAATAATGGGAAATGTTTCCTCCTACACAACCTTTTCCATTCGAAAATGAAGGAAAGTTGTCATTTGGGCATTTTAGTTTTGAGGAGTTAGTTGGTAGTTGAGGATAAATCCATAATTAAATAAATAAGTTTATTTGATTACATGTGACAATGAATTTAGAAGTTTCCATAATTAAATAAATAATATTTAATTATATGTGAGAAGATGATAAAAGAAGTTTAATTAAATATATAAAATACTTAATTAAATGTGAAGTGAATAAAGTTTCTAATTAAATATTTAGAATATTTAATTAAATGTGGAGTGAAGAATTCGAAAGTGTTTAATTAAATATTCAAAATATTTAATTTAATGTGGAAAAGGAATTTAGAGGAATATTATTTGAATTTAAAATTCAAACTTATGATAATTAATATAAATAAATTATTAAATCTATCTAATTAATTAAGAGGAAGATGGAAGATGGTAATAATTAGATTAAATTAGAAGAATTAGAAAGTGAACGATATAAATAAATAATTAAATTTATTTATATGTAGATGACTTTAGAAGATTAATTAAATAATTCATATTTAATTAATTATTAGGCTTGATTTAATGTGACTATTTTTAGATGTATACATTTTGCCCCTCTTTGAAGTGATGTGTTTTACGCATTTCTTCAAAGAAAAATTCAGATAATGAAAATTTTCCCCTGACTTTGAAAAATTGACTGATGATGCTATATGCCCCCTTGGGTGATGAATCGGATAAAATTTTGAATTTTTTGGATTTGTTTTTTTAGAAATTTTTCATTTTTTTTGAAAATTTACATTGATTTGATGTCTGATTCATTGGTCGATAAAGATGATTTGATAAAAAATGATATTGAAAGATTGATATGAAATGATGATGATGATGATTTTGATAATTGATCTCATGATAGGTTGGAGTCAATGATAGGATGATGATGATTGACCTCATGATAGGTGAGGATCAATGATAGGTTGATATATGATGGATCGATTAGATGAAAGGAAAGATAAGGAAGATGATGCAAAATGATGGACAAGAGAGGATGATAAGCGATAGGAGATTGGGAAGATAAAATGAGAAGAAAGAAAGCAAAAATGGATTAAAAAATAAATATGATGTTGACCCAGTCAAACTACAAGCCAAGATGGATTGATGATGATGATGATAGTGTTGTTGATGAGGGAAGGATACATCCCAATGATGATGATGACGAGAGTGTTGTTGATAAGGGAAGGATACATCCCGAAACAACACAAGGATAGGGAAGGATACATCCCGATGATGATGATGAGAGTGTTGTTGATGAGGGAAGGATACATCCTGAAACAACACAAGGATAGGGAAGGATACATCCTGATGATGATGATAATGATCAAGGATTGTAGTAAGGCTAGGAACAAGAACAAAGGTATGATTAGATGATTTGTGCTAGATTGAATGGATTGATTAGATGAGATTTGAAGAAAGGATTGGATGAATTGATTGAGATGAGATTGGAAGAAATGATTGGATGGATTGATTGAGATAATGCAGATGATATGTGATGGATATGATAATGCTCATGCACAAACTAATATGGATTCCATCTATATTAACCAATAGATTTTAACTATGCAAAATGAACTACACGTCGTTGTCATTCTGTGAGCCAACTTTATGCTTATTTATCATCATTGAGACTTTTGATATGTTGAAAGTTAGTACAAGAATCAATGGTATAATGTAGACCATGATGACCTGAGTACACCTTCCATACAAATTTTGTTGAGATTTTATAGTGAAAGATAACACAAGCATCTAGGTATAATGAGACCGAGATGACCTGAGCATCACTTGCGTAAACAGACAAGAATTAATCAATTTCCTATGCAAATTTGAAATGTCATCAATAATACTGTGTAGATCATGTCCCATAACAACTTGCATAGTAATACTGATTAACTCACAGAGAGCAGACAAAGAAAATATCATTCTCCTTCCTAGCCCCTCTAGTTCTAGACATCATCGAGGTACTCCAGAGAAATGATAACAATCAAGATAAAACAATTGAGCATAAGTGTTAAAGTGATCAAACCATGATTCAAAAGAGATCATATAATGAGAGTTGATTTGTTTTGTTTTTGATGTTGATTTGGATGGTCGATTGTTTGATTGATTGTGATTGATATTCAGCTTGATGTTTAGGATGATTGATGTTTTCACTAGGTTATCTTGTTGTTGCTTGTTTGTTGATTTAAGCTCAAAACAAGTTGCCCCCAGTGAGTTCAAGATTTTTCCCCCAGTATAGGATGAGACACGACCATTTTATTGATGAAAGCATACGATTTATTGATTTTGTTTTGGATTTTGGAAATATTTTGATTTTTTTGGATTTTGATGTTTTTTTTGGATTTTGATGTTTTTTGATTTTTTTGGATTTTGATTTTTTGGATTTTGATGTTTTGATTTTTTTGGATTTTTTACAAAATATTTAAGCTGGAATGGGATGACCAAATGAAGAAACAAGATGCCCCACAATATAAGAGAAGATGCATGACGAAGGATATGGTATGGAATATTTGGATGAAGTGAATAGGATAAGATGCATTATTTTCAAGAAGATCATTAACCTTGTCAAGATCAAAGGTAAAAATGAGGATAATGACCATGAATGATAAGAGGAAAATGGAAGATGGTATATGGATAGGGAGATGGATATGAAAGATAATATTTGCATGATAGGGGGATGGAGGAAGGGTTTAAGCATCAAGTTTCATGACTAATTTCCATTGAATATGTGCTCTAATAGACCATGGGAATGGGAATTAGACTTATAAATGTTGGCATGATAGTAGAAGCTAAGGCCTTATGCAAAGCTTTGAATTAAATGAGGAGAATGGAGATGTATGCCGGATAATCGATAGGAGGTTGGAAGGCTTGGTGATGGATAGATGGAAAGGATGGAAAGATTAACATTGGCACAAACCTTGAAGGGTGATGGAGTGATGGAGGAAAAGCGGATTTGGAAGGTGATATGTTTTTAGATGGGAGATGGGGAGAAGCTTTCGGATTAGAAAATTTGGATGCCAATTTTGATTTTATTGCTTCTATGAGACTTTTAGGAATCCACATGACTTTTAATTTTGATATTATCTTTATGGGCCTTTGTGGCCTTTGAGATTTTTCTCTTTGATTTATGGACCTTTGCGGGCTTTGAAATTTTTCTTTTGAAATGATGGGCCTTTGTGGCATTTTGCATTTTCCTTCTGCTTTGATATGCATTTGTGCCCTTTTGAATTTTTCTTTTGCTTTGATGGGCCTTTGTGACCTTTTGAATTTTTCTTTTGGTTTTTGGATCAAATTTTCTTTTATTTTTGCATGACTCTCTTCGAGGAGACATGCTGATCCTTTGATACATGTGGATTTTTATATTGAAGCTTTTGACATTTGGCCCCCAAATTGCTTCCAAGAGAAATGGGAGGAGTGTATTGAGATGAATGATATGGAGGTATGATGGATGAGTTAATGTAGGAATAATTTTGAAAGTGGATCAAGGATGTGTGCCTTTTTTGTTCTTGAAGAATAGGAGATGGAGAAATGTGGGACCCTAATATGGATGGAAGGGTTGATGAGCTAGGGTTGGGATGATAAGGACCAAGGATAGATGGAAGGTTTGATGAACTGGGATAAGGACCTAGGATAGATGGAGAGTTTTATGGACTAGGGTAAGGACCTAGGATGGATGGAGAGTTTGATGGACTAGGATACCTAGGTTGAGCATGAGTATAAACAGGGCCATGAGAATATGGATGTGCTTGGACATAAAGGGGTTCTAGGATACCTTTCTCATGAAGGCCTAATCCTTTGCCTTTTTAATTCATAATTTCACATTCATTTACCCATGGGATATGCATTGTTTGTGAAACAAGATGCGAGTCCATTTTGAGGAGGATATGATATGGATGAAAGGATGGGTGTTGGAAGTAAACTAGAGTGGATAAAGGTGGAGGATCCCAATTTATAGGTGTGGGGTTCATGGATAGCTTGAAGAGGTGTGAGAGGCTCTTGACATGAGGATGATGGGATACTTTGATCTTGACTAGGAAAAGAATCGTTAGATGAAGGAGATGGAATAGATTGATCATCAGATGGAAGGGAATCTTTGGATAGGATGGAAGAATTGTTTTGCTCCTAGGATGCAATGGAATCATAAGAGAGTATGGATTCATTGAATGGGGTGGACAGAGAACTTGGAAGAACATTTTGTTCGTGAGATGGAAGAGGATTATCATGGGTGAATAATGAAAGGAGGGGATCATCATATGGTTCTTGAGAGATGGGATCTTGATGAAAGATAGGAAGGTTTTGTAGAATTTTGGTATCATGGGATGGAGTGGAAAGAAGTTTTTGATCGAGATGTGTATATTGAAATGAATCATTGGATGTAGAGGATATGATAGAAGAAGGTGATTGAATGGAATCGTTATCCTGGGTGAAAGAATCATGAGGTTCATTTTGAATTATGGGGGATGAAGATAAATGCATGACATGACAAGATTGGTCAATGTTATTTGATGGCTTAGATTTGGGCTTCTCATTTAACCTTTGCAAAAATTCAAAAACATTGAATTTGGATGATGTTGTTTTTGGAGGAGAAGAGGTCACGTTCATATTTTTGTCAAAGGACTTCTTAGTTGTACCCCTTTTACTTCCATGATTTTCCTTTGGAGTACTCTTATTTGTTGGGTAAGAGTACTAAGATCGTTTAAGGGAGTTTTAGTATTTTTAGGATCTTCTTTAATTTTCTACATATCGTAGTCAGAGGGTAATTTATCACCTTGGTTTGCTAATAAAAGAAAGTATCTTTCTTTATTTCACTCTAAGATCTTGTCCAAACTTATGTGAAACTGTGGATCTTGTTCAACTTCTTAAAGCATTTCATCAGTTATTTCATCATTTGAACTATTCCTAGTATGAAACCTATGAGAAGGATTTTCTTCCCTATCACCCATGTTGTAAAGTGGATCTCTTCTTCTGTCTTCTTCTTTGTGTTTCTGGGACCTTGTGACAACAGGCATATGCTTATACCAAATTTTTACTAACTTTGATCACAAATGGGAGAGTGCAATTTTTTGGATACCTTAAACAGAATAGAATGATAGATTTTATTGATATGACTAAGGAATTTCTAATTTTTAGTTTGTGATTTCCTGGATTGAAGGATGATGATCCTGTTATGGGAATTAAACTAGAAATCAGAAATGGATGTGATGATGCACTTTGAAATTTTTTGATCTTAGTTTGAGAAAATAAAGAATTTACAAAAGCCTAATATTTCCAAGTTTTTCTCTATTGCAACACTTGATCAGGACGATTAGAATACTGAATTGTAGGTTGTGGGATGAAAGAGGGATGAATGGGATGACTGTGATTATGCCTCTGCAAGTGAGCTCTTCTTTGAAAGAAGGCTCATGAATATAATAGTTCTAAGGAAAAATCATCAGTAAAACCCCTAGCAAAGTCGTGATATCGATGAATGAAAGTTCTATTCTCAAGCAAAACTTTCTCACTTTGGTATAAATTTTTTCTCCTTTTCAATAGCTTCTTATAACTGAGAGACTTTTTTGGCTTCTTGATCTTTTTCTCATGGGATTTCTTAGAAAAAGTTGCAGATTTACAGACCCTAAGCATAGAAAAAGACCAAACTAAATGGAAAAATTTTGTGTTAGAAAACTTCTTAGACTCGGAACACAGATGCACTTTTATGTTTAATGAATGCGCTAAACATTTTAGCAGATGCGCTAAAAGATCTAATCAATGCATTGGAATGTTGTAGGGATGCACTAAAATAGAGCACAAATGCACTAGAACAAAGCATAAATGTGTTGAAACAGAGTAGGGACACATCAAAACATAACACAGATGCACTAAAATAGACTAGGGATGTGCTAAAATATCCAATCAACATGTTGAGACAGACAGTTTTGACAGTTTTATGATTTGGATGATCTTTATCTGATTTAATGTTGGAAAAACACAGCATAAAGTAGAAAACAGTTGTTTGCAAGTCTTAAAATCTAAACAAAGAGTGTATGTTCTTGATATTTTCATGGGTATTGAATAAAATAAGCACTTCAAACAGACTCACGCTTATTTATCAAAAAGGTCATCATAGCAACCACAACCCACATCTTAGAATTGCATCGAATCACACAGTCGCGTCACCCCCTAAAGGGCGCTCGTGTTTTTGTCTTTTCCAAGTGCCTACTCAAGGTTAGATTTCTTGATCCCTTGAGAAAACTATCTGTGGCAATTATATGGTGAGTGTCTTGGGGGTAGATTCTTCCCTCCCCTTGTATTGTGATTATTATGTTGTTTGGCTACTGACTGGTTGTCTTCTACACTAAGGTTTGTAGTGAGGGTTTTCATTTAGTGTGGAAAATGATATACTCCCTCATGGGACCTCCCAACCATTAGAACAAAGGCTTTGGGATGATTATCTTTGCACACTACTGTCGAGTTGGAATTTCATCAACAACTCGCTTTTGTTTAGAGTGGGTTGGAAACCTTGTCTTTAGGTGTTCTCACTTAGGTCGTTCCTCTTGGGTGAGTACTTTTTCCCACAAGAGTAGGCCTTCTAAAGGATGTAATAAAACATAAAATGAAAAAGGTAAGTCTAGCATTTTGATCACCCAGTTAAGGGGAGAGCATAAGACTACCACCCAACAATCACAACAAACAATTTGTTTAGTTTTAAATCCCAAATGACAATTTTCTAAACTAATTGAAGATGTTGCTTCACAACAAGCATGGGATTCATTTTAACCAAGATAAAATAATGTTTGGTGACTATCCTAGGATTGGTTAATTCCAAATTTAAGTGTCTACCCTAGGATTACTTCATTTTAACTTATGCAAAAAATAAAAATCTCTATCAGCGAAGGGCATCAGAATCAGGATTTATTTTTGCAACTCCTTCTATGTGCTAAAAGAACTCACCAATGCACTAAAACAAATAAAAAATGTGCTAAATGAATATTCAGGGATGCACTAAAACATAAGTTAAATGTGCTAAAATAGAATGTCAAAGCGCTGAAACAGTCCTCGGATGCACTAAACTTCGCTAGGGATGTGTTGAAACACGTCTCGTATGCGCTAAACCGCAACTCCAGTCTATCACCTATCAGGAAATCTGCAATAAAAAGATTAAAAAATGGGGTAGGGCCCCACGGTGGGCACCAAAAATGTGTTTGTGTATATGTGAGCTAACTAGAAAGACAAACCAACACACCAAAGCAACATTATATCAAAGAAAACTAATTTAAAAGTAAAAAGAGCTCTAAAACAACAGTTCCTTCAAAAGTGTTCCATTGTCCTCTATCTCCAAGGATTCAATGCAAGTTACTAGCTCTTAGTTGGTGTAAGCAACATCTTGGTAGAATGACAACTTAGGAGAATGAGCATATGCAAAATGCATGTCTATTTGCTAAATGATTTAAACTATGAAATCAAAAAATAAGATGCTATGAACTTGAAATGCTATGCTTAAGAAGATTGCTAAAATTTTGGATAGAATGCAACTATAGTAATCGCGCTAAATTCACAAAATCTAGGATCCTTTTCAACTCACAAAGGGGTTGTATTTATAGATTTTTGGAGGCAAAATTCTAGTTGGCAAAGATCAACGATCGAAATCAAACTTGTCAAGATGAATGGTGAGAGATTTTGGAAGTTAAGAGAAAGATGGAAGGTTGAGAGAATAATGGGAAATGTTTCCTCCTACACAACCTTTTCCATTCAAAAATGAAGAAAAGTTGTCATTTGGGCATTTTAGTTATGAGGAGTTAGTTGGTAGTTGAGGATAAATCCATAATTAAATAAATAAGTTTATTTAATTACATGTGACAATGAATTTAGAAGTTTCCATATTTAAATAATTTATATTTAATTATGTGTGAGAAGATGATAAAAGGTGTTTAATTAAATATATAAAATACTTAATTAAATGTGAAGTGAATAAAGTTTCTAATTAAATATATAGAATATTTAATTAAATGTAGAGTGAAGAATTAGAAAGTGTTTAATTAAATATTCATAATATTTTATTAAATGTGGAAAAGGAATTTAGAGGAATATTATTTGAATTTAAAATTCAAACTTATGATAATTAATATAAATAAATTATTAAATCTATTTAATTAATTATGAGGAAGATGGAAGATGGTAATAATTAAATTAAATTAGAAGAATTAAAAAGTGAACGATATAAATAAATAATTAAATTTATTTATATGTAGATGACTTTAGAAGATTAATTAAATAATTCATATTTAATTAATTATCATGCTTGATTTAATGTGACCATTTTTAGATGTATACAGTAGGTTGTTAACTTGTTTACATATTCAATACCAAAAAAATGCACAAAACAATATTGGTTTGGGTGATATATCTATTTTGTTAGAATATCCAATGAAATCCTATTATGCCAGATCATATAAATAGACTAATGGGGGAGATCCTATGGGTTGTATTCAAACTCAATCAAATCATTGAGGCAATTATTCTCACCATCATGTGTAATCCCCATGCTAGCGATATTTTCTCCTTTGCAAGCTAAACATAGTGTCATAAAGAGGACCAATTGGTGTTTAACCTAAGCCTCAATTACCAAAATTTAGTTTATTCTTATAAACATTCGTGTTCAATTTTTCAACTTGCTTAATATTATAGGCTAGATTTGGTCAAGGTCTAGTCTCCATCCATATATTATCAACCGAAGGGGTTTGGGGTTGACATCATTCAATATTTTTAGCTAAATATTTTCCTAATATTTTTTATCCAAGCCCTATAAAAAGAGGTAATGAGAAAACTAGAATTGTTTTTGGAGAACCCTAAACAATATTCAAGTCATCAAATTCTAATTGGTACTTGAATTTTTCTTTGCAAAATTATTTTTATGATTAAATGGTACCAATTATTAACTCTATATTTTTTCTTAAAAAAGATTGTGCCTTTGATTGCACTAGTCTTCAGTTTGACTGGCACCAAAATGGTATGCACTTAAAATTGAGATAAGGCTTCACTAATAATGCATACAAGTAACTATCCCAAAATACATTTTATTTCCATCTCAATATTATTGGCATAAAGTGTTTTTTGTTGTTCTTATGTAGATGTTAAGAATACATATACATATTCAACCCTTTTTATAAACAATATTTATATTTTAAGAAAAAATACTCCTATAATATGTTAGAGATAACATTAATTGCAATTGATGCTTACTTGTAATAAAATTAAGAGGAGAAAGAGGCGATTTGAAGTTAGACATAATATATATATATATATATATATATATATATATATATATATATATATATATATATATATAACTTTAAAAGTGCATATGCAAAGGACTAACAATTGTACTTGCAAAATTGAAATGAAACTTCCATATCATAGTGGTGGTCTAATTAAAATTAATTATATTAATATTATGTTTTTTAGTACATAACTATTCAAAATATCTATATTTCTCATGGTTTTTTTGATTGTGGTTGTGGTTTAATGTATGAGTTATGCACATACTTTTGTGAAGGCAATTTTATTTGTAGAATTACTCAATTGTTTACAATTTTTTGATATGGTACCTTGGTTTTTTCAAATAAATATAGTTGTTGATTTGAGTATCCATCAAATAAAAATAATTAAATAATGTTTTTTCCCAACATGTGCAAAACATATTGGAATGAAAGGTTTTATGTGGATTAGGTAGAGAGGATGAAAGAAGCAAAAAATTATTAAGATGTGCAAAAGAACATTGTCCTGGGATTTATCTAGATCTACTTGCAACAATATCTTATATAAAACAATTATTTTACTTGTATGTCATATAATAATAATTAAATGTGAAAAATTCTAAGGTAGCTTATATTTGAGATTCATTGGTGCTTAATAATGCTTTTATTGTAGCCCACAAGTTGTCTTACCAATCAGTGAATACAAAGTGGTTTGGGGTATGTTATCTCACTAGTGTATAAAATTAGTGTAGTGTAGAAAAATGTAGCACTTTACATATTCACTTGTTTGGGCCCTTGCTACTAAAATTGGGCTTCTTTATGCCTTAATTGGCCTTATTTTGCATCCAAAAGCCTTAATTAATTCATCCTTTTGAGGATGATCCTGACATATATCAAGCGACCAATAAGAAATTAATGATTTTGGATAGTATGGCCCAAATTTAGTGATATGGGACTCATACACCACCTTCGGCATATGGGTCCCACCTAAGTTTTAGGGCTTGAATCTAAATTTCACATTAAACTAACCATCTCTTGAAAATGTGTCTGAAGCTTAACCTAGTGGGAATCATATGCCTCAATTGGCATATGAGTCTCACTTAGCTTAGACCTAATTTAAATTCAAATTCTTGGTGGGATTTTATTCTCCTAGATCTGATGTCGGCTTGTAGTGTTGTAAATTCAGGAAATTTGACATAAACAAGTATAAATACAAGGTTATTTCACATATTTTCTCTTGAGCTTTCAAGTAATCAATCACTATAGAAAATTTATGATTACAAGAGTTTACAAGAACATTCAAGAGTGATTATCAAGCATTGTGGAACATTATTCAAATATCAAGAATCATGTAAAATTCATCATGCATCATGTTTGTTTATGAGCTAACATTTGTGATGTAGAGTTTTATGATTCAAGCAAGCATTCAAGTCAAGATCTACATTCATGCTAGCAATTACCTACAAGATAATAACCTTTTGTTCAATTTTTTGGTGAGTTGCAACATAGCTTACTTGTTCATTCTTTATTCCTTCATTCTATTTGATTTCATTTCAAGGTTTGATTACTAAAATGGGTTTTGACCAAGGCAAATCCCTATCCACTAACAAAACAAAAAAATTCCATCTCTTTGATGTGTGATTTGTAGATCTAGGTTGAAGATTCATTGAAGAGAAATATTGGAAGAAATTTTTTAAGTTTTCAAGTTGTCTAAGTTGTCACCTTGCTTGCAAGATCACAAAAATTCACCTACAGGTTACAATTCAGAGTTTCAAACCTGAAGATTTGACAAGAGAGAAGCTACAAGAAGTCATTAGAGGATATCATATTTTTATAGCAGTCATGATACTGGGACTAAATCACCACTTGTGCCGTATGAGTCCCAATATACCAATTTTTAGGTAATTTCTATATATCCCGATTTAGTTGTTCTAGGTTTTAGTTTTGGCCTGAAACCCTAAATTGGGACTAAATTGCCCCTACTAGTGCATGAGTCCCACTATGCATCAAAATTCAACATTTCTATGATTTCAAACCTTCATTCAAGCCTCCTCAATTTCCAAGTGTACCTTTGTACTTTCTCAGTTTACTGTTTTGATTTGAGTTCATTTCTAGGTCATTTGTTTAAGTCTTGCATATCATTTGCATTTCTTGTCCTTCCAAGCCCTTGCTTGATGGTGAAACCCTCTTTAGTCATTTATCACACCCTAGGACACCTTATTGCAGATCTCTCTCCCTCCATCCATTCTTGGGTTGAGATCTCGAAGGTTTCCTTGAGTGAAACTTGTAGGAAATTGGTTGTTGTATCTCCTAAATCATACATACATACAACCACCACTATTTTCTAGGTTTTAATTAGTATCACCATTCAATATAAATTTTGTTTCTATAGATATTCACTCCATTATGATTTTGGAAATTAAATGTTTGCACAATAGTTATGTATTATCTCTCAGTACATTTATAGAGTGAAATCTATGGTTTTTTAGTTTTAACATTGTTAGAGTAATCATGCATTAGTTAATAATTAATTAATATTTAAAAAATCTATTAGTATAATTTATTCTCATATGCTTAAGCTAAATTTATGAGTGCTTTTGTGTTTTTATTAGTTGAGCTATTATTAGGTCATTATATCTTATTGCATGAGATGTTGACAGTTGTCATGATCTAATCCCTTTCTCATTTAGGGTTTTTCTCTTATAAGCATTCAACCCTCATTGTATTATCTCTCTTTCTTTCTTTCTTGAATTTTGTATGTTTTTTTGGAACAATAGCTCTTAACCTCCATAAATTGTATATTCCCTCTTTCTGTGACAAGTGTTTGATTATGGGTGATCCTTGGGAAAAGTGGAGTTGATTTTTCCCAACTTCAACATGGTATCGAAGCGTGGATTTAGTGAACCCCTTCTTGATTTATGAGGGTTTTTCTTCATCAAGGGTTACAAACTTTAGATATGGATTCTCCATTGCTTTTCTTGCAATTTTTTGAGGTGGGAAATTTTAAGGTGCATTTTGGCATGAAAAGGACCTCATTGTTAGATTTAGGAGGCTAATTTGATGAATTTTGAATATAAATTTGTCCAATTTGGCCATCAGAAGTTTTTGAGGCAATTTTTTTTCCCAAGGTCATATGACCCCTGCACAAAAATTTAAAAAAGAAAAAAAAGTCAACATAAGACACTTTTTTTAATTCTATTTTTTAGCAAGATTTTAAAATTAAAAAGTGAAAGTTTAGATTTTAATTTGGGGGGCGATTTATAAATTTCCTACACTCAAGTAAATGTAGTACCCTAGTGAAAGGCCTGCATTAGGTCGACCATCTGGTCAGAGGCCCAATTTCATTGCTCAACAACCTTCATTAATCCCTTGACAACACTCAATAAGACTGATGAATCTTTTCAATAGCTATCCCGACAACACAACACAATATTCCACTTTTATTCTACCATGTAAACCTTTACTTGGCACCAACTAGTTTTCTGACGATTGTGACTTTTATGGGGGAATTTTAGGAATATTTCAATGCATTTTTTTCTTGGGAGTCGATTATTTTTTGTAGCCCCTTTAAACCCTTTTTGTACCCTAAATGAGGTGTTTTTTTTACCATAACTTGGGAAAACGAGATATTGTCAAAAATTTGGTTCCGTCAACTTTCCAATGGTGTGTGTCTCGTCACCATTTTCTATTACTAGTGCATTCTACAACCTGTCAAAGTTAGAGGTGTTGTTTTCGTTCCCGAGCTCATAAATCCTTACTAGTTTCTCTGTTTTTCATAATTATAGTGGAATTAGGACAACCTTTCAAAGCTCTTCATATCCATTGATGTCATTTTTCTAGATTGCTTTCCAAGAATATTTTATTCAGTTTTTGGTGTTTTCACACTTTAGTGAAAATTACTTGATAGTCTTAGATCGTGGGAAATTTTTGTTTGCATGGGATGATTGGTTTTTGGTTGTTCTACATATATTTCCAATTTTTTTCCTATTTGGGCATTTATTTTTCAGACACTTTCTCTTTTGTAGAAATACTAAGATAAAGTGTCATTTCGGTGTATACTTTTTAGAGATTTTGCAAATCTTGTTGTGCCTTTTGTACTTGCACTATGATATAAAGTTCCATGGGGGGTTGATGTTTTCCTTTGGTTTACCATCACAGCTTTTTCAAGTTTCATGATAGAGTGTTTAAAATTTGAAAAAAATTAGTTGGTTCCAAGCAAAATTTTTGAATCATTGTCACCCTTGTGCTTGTTGGTTCTATGTTAGGGTTTAGGGGTTTATTACCCTTGTTCAAATTTTTCAAAATTATTGTACCCTTGCATTATATTTCTATGTTGAACCATTGTGCCAGGTCATCGGTTACCTTAGTTATGATTTATGGAATCATACCCGTTGCTTTTACTAACCCCTTTTGCCTAAGCCCGTCAGTCATCGGGTTTGTCAAAATTTAATATTTCATTAGTCGGCCTAAAATATTTCATCTTTTAAAAGACTTATGTCCTAAGTCTTTATTTTTGTTGAAGGTCGTTGCTCGTTGCTTAGCTCATGACCCCTTTTCCTTTTAAAACAAGTAATATGCACATGTGCATAAAGTTTGAGTCGTCGGATCCGATCTTGGCTCTTGTGTGCATACCGCACAATATTTTAAAAAGTGTATTTTAGTTGGGTCATGCGGTGTGCGTGATTGTGCCACACGTCTCCCAACTCAAGTGGGACCCAATCTCCACTATCAATAGGGTCTTAGCTTGTTGTAAATCGATAGATCCACACATACTGTCTGATCAAATCTGAGCTATAGAGCACGTGTCGTGTAGGTTATTAAATAATGGCACCTAACGCCATGCACGCTTTGCGCGATGGTGCCACATGGATTTGGCTGGTGGCGTATGAAGGTTGGATGGGGCATGTGGGTGATGAATGTGTTATCTGACTAGGAATGAAACCATTGGTCGATGGATTGGCCATGCGACAACATGAAATTTTCAAATATCTTTGACTTGATTTGAGTCGTTCGAAGTGTCATATCAATGATTGATTGATGGCTCATATTCAAAATACAGAATTGGCCATGTGATGGCCATTTGGATGCTGCAAATAGTGAGAATTACTGGCATACGCTTGTCAGAGGATATCACTTGATCTCCATGTGTGTGAAGAACTACTTCTATGCAATTATGATGAACGGTACGTTGATTTCCATGTATCTCAAAATTAATGGTGATGAAATAGATGCCAACGAATAATCACTCATTCGCTCATGCTCTTTGGGAGCATTGATGGTCGACATCATCAGTTGGCTCATAAATATGGATGATGACTCATATTTTTTGTCACAACAATTGGGAGTCTGAATTTTTTGTTGTTAGCGATTGCTCTTGTGGGGTTTCTATTTATCAGTGCAAGATCAGTCGGTCGAGCACATCTCCATCAACTCTGCGTAGGTCATCCAACAAATGTTCAAAAATCTGGCAATGACTTGCCGTCACATGAACAAGGTAGTCTTCAAGGCTCTCTCAACCCGAAGATGAAATGCACAAAGCCCGTCCCAGGAGTTACTAGGAGTAGCTCTCGACTAAAAAGCTTGGTTGCAATTATAGAAGAGTCGGTGCATGGCCAGGAGGAAGGGTCTGCAAGGTTCGAACAAAGATTGAGGGCCAGAGTAATGTATGGTTGAGGTTCTATGGGTAGGAAAAATTTACCCATTGACATTTATGATAGCTCTGGTGATAGCGACATAGAGACTGACTTTGACTATGACAAATTCTTGGTGGTGCTGACCGAGATGGCGGGAGTGAATGAAGAGGTCCTCATAGTTTTTCCAATTTGTATAGCGGTACCGTGTGTTGTTATTAGTTCTGGTGGTGATAAGTGTGCTGATGATGAGGAAGGAGTAGTGGTTTTGCCTCCTACAGTGGAAAAGACACAAAGTGGGTGCAAGTACTGTGGCACTGGTGTTGGTTCAATTTGATGGTGATGGTTCCCTATTTTTGTAACGATGTGTGTTGGGTCTCCTTTTGGTTCAATGTGAATATGAACGATGAGCCTTAACGACATTTTGAAATGGGTGGGGTAACACCAGCTAGTTGTTACGAGTTTTGATTCCCCTGCATAGTACATGATTACATATAACCGTTTGAGTTTTTGAAATGTCAAGGAAAATTTATTTTTAAATTAAATTATGTTGAAATGTGACTATAATGAGCCTGATGCTTGTTGCTCTCTTATGTTATAAAAGAGATTTCAAGGCTCATTACAGAGGTCAGATTTTTGAATCCAAAAAATTCTAGGTAGGGTATAGTGAATGCACCAAATGCGGAATTCTTGATTAATCTGCCACAAATCGCCTTGAGTAGGTTTTATGTATAAAGTACTCTTAAATGGTTCTATACAATTATTGATATCTAAAAAAATCTGAAAAAATTAAAGTATGTGCTCTCCTGTGTGTTGTTTTGACAGATTGTAAATGGAAGTATCAAGTGTAGTTTCGTTTATCTTTCAATGGTTCATTTGAATGTGTGATTTTATTTCTTGCTTCAACTCAATGATTTTATCAAATGCTTGAGAAAGAGTCGTAGGTCTATGATAATGTTCTAAGGATTTGATAGGAAGTGATGCTTTAGGTATTGTGAAGTTTTATGATGTAATGGGGTATGTGCAGGATCATGATGGGCCAAAAAGTGGCGATATCTAAGTGATATGATGACTTGTGTGGCTGATGACTTTTTTTTTACCCAAAATTGATGAAATGAAAAGGGTTTTTAAAGGAGATTCACAGCTTTCCACCATTATAAATTATGCTTTACTTTGAATTTAATAAATAATTATTATTCATTTTCTATTTGAATTACGACTAAAGTCCCGATTGATAGGTTGATTGAAAAACATCTATAACTTTCAAATAGTATCATATTATTTGAATCCAAAATATGCGTCACAATATAAGCTTCACATAATATAGGATTAAAAAAAAAAATGAATTTTGTGAAGTTTTGACCAAGTTAAGGTTGTTAGACATACGAGTTTTTATATTTTTTAAAATTTATAATAAAAAAATCATAATTAATTATTTACTTGAAAAAAAATTACAAAAAAATATGCATCACATCTGGACATGAGTCCCTTACTCATATCTAAAATCTTATAAAAAAATATTATCATTTTATTGTGGTTAGGGTGGTCAGACAGACACCTACTTCTTATTTTTTCCCTAAAATTTAAGTACTACTACATTGAAATTTCAAAATTTCACCAAATAGATTTTTTTTTAAAATAAACCTAGTAGTTAGAAACTACATTCAATTTTCTACAGATTCTATTCTTACATATTTTTGAAATAATATAGATAACTTATTCAAATTTTTACGTCAATTTTCCTAACTCTAATTTTTTGAATTTTATTGCCACTTAAGAGCCTGTTTTTTCCATGATCCTGCACATACCCAATGCATTGTGAAAATCGTTCACTCATATCAAGATTGAAAATTGTGTATGACTAAATATTTAATGCTTGACTCTTGCCCAATTTGATGAGGCACTAGCTTATTCATTTAGAATTCTTACAGTTTAATGAAATCAAAAAATACCCATCTATGGATTCAAGGTTGGAACACTACTTAATTCATATTTTATCCATACTGAGATGTAAGTCTTGAAAATACCAAATGTTCCTAGCAACTTAGAGGTCATTTGTTTAAAGGTTAGCTAAGCTTTTGATAAATGATGTCTAATTGAACTCAATAGGGACAAATCTATGTATGAGGAAGTGTTCTTGAGGTTTTGAACATCATACAAACACAATAAGGGACACCCTCCTTGGTATCACAGAGCCCAAAGAATAGGAGTAAAGGCTATAGAATCTTTACTCATTGTGCTGGTCTTCTAGCCTAGGAATGTCTCAAAAATAAGGCATAGCACTCGTTTAGAGAAGTTTGAGGTTTATCAAGAAAAAACACCAACAAAAATGGTGACTCTACTAGGGAGAACTTCTGAGAAATTTATAAAAGAAAGAGTCCCAGGCGCAAATGTTGGCACCAAAGAGTCAAGCATTTAGTAGATCTGAATATTCTATTTAGAAATTGAAGGTTCGAGAACCAAGAAAGGTTTTGGTTGCAGTAAGACTTTGAACATTTGACAATGACTCTACTGGTGGAGGCAACCCAAAACAAAATTTACTTAGGAAAGGGCTTCATGTTTCTTTGAAGTTCAGTCCTCTATAAAAGAGGTGGTGAATCTATCCACAAGAACCAGTTGAAGAAGTAAAGAAAAGTCCTAGAGATGCAAAATTTTATGTTGGGATGAGAAGTTGACAACTGCTGCAAATTTCCAAGTATTCCCATAAATTTAAAGAAGGCATATTATGTTTGAGATTAATTTGTGAAATCTGTAAGACTTGAGATGATAAATGGTTCCCTATGGATGAAATTGCATCAAGGAAGGGAATGGTATTAGTTCCTTTCATACTTCTAATGGTATAGTATGTAATATTAGTAATTATATGAGGAGTATGTGAATTTTACCCAGAATGTTTTTCCTTGTGAAATATCAAGTAGAAGTATGCAGGGCAAACGGTTTTTATCATGCCCTCCAAGGGATTTTGTTATCGAAAGGTATATGCCTCTAGATTTTAGTGGTATTAAAGGTTTTTTGAATCTGATTCCTAAAAAATTTAGGAAATATTTTCTCAAGTTCGTAGGGCAGAGTTCTAAATCAACTTATAGGTACTTGCTTAAATTTATGGATTTGATGGGAGATTATGAGGTAAATCACGAAGATGTTGTCATGAAACGTTTTTTCAATCTTTGACGGATGATGCTAGAGATTGGTTATCATATTTACCAACATGTTCTATAGTTTCATGGAATCAATTAAAGAATGCTTTTGCAGAGTAGTTTGGTGAAAGGATAAATCTAGGTATGGTAAGGAAAAGTTTTATGGAAATCTATAGAAATGAAGATGAATTGGTCCCTGCTTTCAATCTTAGATTTAATAAGGCGATAAGGGATATTCCAGAAAGCATAAGACCAAATGATGCAGAGTGCCTAACTGTATATTTGGGATTTTGACAAAAGATGGGCTATTTATTGAGAGATAAAGAGCCTACAACATTGTGACAGGCATATCATAGTGCTATGGAAATTGAAAATAACCTCAAGTATTCAATGATGAAGGGATGCCTAGCTACTAATGTTGGTTATTCTGGTGCATCTTGTGCAACTACGGTTGATGAAGAAATCATTGAGGAATCATGCCAAGATGATATAGCTCCTATTGTCCCAACTGATCCACTACCTCAGTGTGTTGATTTTAGTGAGCTTCAGGAGAGGGACCCTCAACTATTAAGAAGGGTTGATCATGTTTCTCATGCTAGAAGATTATGTGATATAAGGAGAGGTCAAGATGAGTTTCTCCATGACCTATCCCATAGGTTTATGGATTTTTTGTTGGAAATACTAGAGAGTGTCAGGCCTAAAGAGTCAATGTGTATCAACTTGTTTTGTGAATATACTAGTCTGGAACAAGTATGTTGCCAAATGAATTGAAGCTTGAATGTCTAGGCCAAGTGGCTGAATTGATACAATTGGTAGAGGGAATTCTGAGTAACCATGCACAACATCAGATGTTCTTAAGAAACATTGACCTTAATCCTAATAGGGAGAGGAAAAAATTAGTACAAACTGGTGAAGAAAATGAGTTAGAACAAGATGATTGCAACCGATTCACTAACGGTATATGGATAGGTTATCATTATAGTGATGGGGATGATGACCCCTGTTGTAATGAAGGGGGTAATGTGTCTGAATCAGGTTCTTGGGAGATGATAGAGAATGAAGAACTGGATGAGGTTCGAATGGTTGCACCATCAATTGATCTGATCAATGGTTATGATTTTCATGTTGATAATGATCAGCTTGTTGTTGATGATCAAGACATTGACAATAGATATTATGATATCCAGTCTGAGGGATCTGAATGCAACCTCACTATTGATGAATTATCATGTTGTGGTGGTTGTGATGATACAGTGTCGTGTTCCTCTTTTAATGACTATGAGTACCCTTATCAAATGAAGGGAGACCATTTTTCAAAAATTTAAAAGAATTCTATGGGTGATGACAAGCTACACAAGCTACATTCTCCTACAAAAGGGGTTGATAATTTAGGTGGACAAAAATAAATGTAATAGATAATCCCCTTTTTTATGAACCTTCATCCATGATGGTTGCTAAAGATGAATCCCCTGGTTGGTTCAAGGATAATCCACTTTTTGGGGATTCTAATGACACTTTGGATGTATGGTCAAGATATGGTTGTAAGCAATGCAATAGAAATTTTATTGATGGGAATTCTTATGAAGCTTTCACATTTGGCACTATTGTGGAAGATAAATTTGACGACCAAGAGGAAATTAGAGTCCCTAATTTTTTCTCCCATAAGCATAATTTTTTTTGTGAAAATCACTTGCAAAGGGGGAAAAACTTTGAATGTAACAATGATAAAGGATGTGAGAACATTGGTGTCACTTTTCAAGGTGTAAATGTTGAATCTAAAGGTAAATGCTTCATGAGTAATGTATGCACTAATGAAGAAATATCTGCAGCAATCAGTGCTAGAACTATGTACTTTGATGCACATAAAGGTTTGGCACTAGATGTGGGGATCATCTTTGATGAATGGAAATTTGCCTCACATGTTGGGTAGCTAAAAAATGTTGGGTATGATGACATCCAACATAAATTTGTGGATGAATTTTTTGTTGATACTCCTCACCTTTTGGGAATTTTCCATTCAATAGGAATGGCACTCATGTAGGACAAGGTAAAGAAATGCTTGAATCTATATCTCTCTTATCTAATGTTTCAGAAGATTGTGGTCTTGTTTTGATGCAGAGTGAGTGTGATATAGTGGAATATGGATGTTTCCTTTTTCACTTCAACTTGACAAGCCTGGAATTGGTAAGTAAGACAATACTGAGGCATGGGGGGTCGTTGGTATCCATCATAATAATACAGATTATTTAGAGTTGTTTACTATGAGTGTTCATCCAATGTAGGTATGTGTAAAGGTGGATCTGGATAGAAGAAAGGTTTGGTTCAAAGCTTGGAAACCCTTAATCCACTGGGTTCACAATTTGAAGCTATTGGAATTGGATGAATTCTATTAACAAAGGAGACCTTGCACAATTGTGTAAATCTTTGTATATAGGTGTGGTTTGTTTCTTTTTTGTTGTGTTTGTTTGTCTTGTCAGAACAAGCTCTTGGTTTGTTGTTTTGGGTCGGTATGCTTCTACTTGAGATTTGGATTCTCTCCATACCCACCAAGGGTATGCATCCTCGAGCTGGAGCCACTGATAGAGTGTTTAAAATTTGAAAAAATTTAGTTGGTTCCATGCAAAAAATTTGAATCATTGTCACCTTTGATCTTGTTGGTTCTATGTTAGGGTTTAGGGGTTTATTACCCTTGTTCAAAATTTTCAAAATTATTGAGCCCTTGTGTTATATTTCTATGTTGACCCGTTGTGCCAGGTCATTGGTTATCTTAGTTATGATTTATGGAATCATACCCATTGCTTTTACCGACCCCTTTTGCCTAAGCCCGTTAGTCATCGGGTTTCTCAAAATTCAATATTTCATTGGTTGGCCTGAAATATTTCATCTTTTAAAAGACTTATGTCCTAAGTCTTTATTTTTTTTGAAGGGTCATTTCCCATTGCTTAGCTCATGACCCCTTTTCCTTTTAAAACAAGCAATATGCGCATGTGCATAAATTCTGAGCCATCAGATCTGATCCTGGCCCTTGTGCGCACACCACACAGTATTTAAAAAGTGTATTTTGGCTGGGTCGTGCAGTGTGCACGATTGCACCATGTGTCCCCTAGCTCAAGTGGGACCTAATCTCCACTATTGACAAGATCTTAGCTGGAGGTAAATCGATGGCTCCACACCTACTGTCCGATCAAATCTAAGTCATAGGATGCGTGTCGTGCAGGTTATTAAATAATGGCACTTAACGTTGTGCATGGTTTGTGCGATGGTGCCACGTGGATTCGACTGGTGGCGTATGAAGGCTAGATGAGGCCCACAGGTGATGGATGTGTTATTTGACTGGGAATGACACCATTGGTCGATGGACTGGCCATGTGATAACATGGAATTTTTGAATATATTTGACTTGATCTGAGTCGTTTGAAGTTCCATCTCGATGATTGATTGATGACTCATATTCAAAATGAAAAAATGGCCATGTGATGGTTGTTTGGATGTTGCAAATAGTGAGCATTAATGGCATACGCTCTTTAGAGAATATCAGCCCGATCTCCATGTGTGTGAAGAACTACTTCTTGGAAATGATTATGAATGGTACATCGATTTCCATGTACCTGGGAATTAACGGTGATGAAATAGATGCCAAAAAATAATCTCATTCGCTCATGCTCTTTAGAAGCATTGATGGTCGACATCATTAGTTGGCTCATAAATATGGATAGCATCTCATCTTTTTTGTCACAACAATTGGGAGTCTGAATTATTTGTGTTATTGATTGCTCTTGTGAGGTTTATGTTTATCATTGCAAGATGAGGACCGGTCAAGCACATCTCCATCAACTGTACGTAGGTCAGCCAAAGTTAATGTTAGAAAATCTAGTGATGACTTGCCATCACATGAATAGGGTAGTCTTCAAGGCTCTCTCAACCCAAAGATGAAATGCATGAATCTCATCCTAGGAGTTACTAGGTGTAGCTCTCAGCTGAAAAGCTTGGCTGCAATTACAGAAGAGTCGGTGCATGGCGAGGAGGAAGGGTTTGCAAGGTTCAAATGAAGATCGAGGGCCAGAGTAAGGTATGGTCGAGGTTCTATGGGTAGGCATAATTCACCCATTGACATTTCTGATAGCTCTAGTGATCGTGACATAGAGACCAACTCTGACTACGGAAAATTCTTGGTGGCACTGACCGAGATGGTAGGAGTGAATGAAGAGGTCGCCGTAGTTTCTCCAATTTATGTGGTGGTACTATTTTCTTACTAGTTTCGGTGGTGAGAAGTGTGCTGATGATGAGGAAGGAGTGGTGGTTTCACCTCCTACAGTGGCAAAGACATGAAGCAGGTGCAAGTATCGTGCCCCTAGTGTTGGTTCAGTTTGATGGTAACGGTTCCTTGTTTTTTGTCACGATGTGCACTAGGTCTCCTTTTGGTTCAACATGAATATGAACAATGAGCCTTAACGACATTTTTAAATGGGTAGGGTAACACCGGCTGGTTGTTACGAGTTTTGAGTGACCTTGCACATTACATGATTGCATATAACCGTCTGGGTTTTTGAAATGTGAAGGAAATTTTGTTTTGAAATGAAATTATGTTGAATGTGACTGTAATGAGCTTGATGCTTGTTTCTCTCTTGTGTTATAAAAGAGATTTCAAGGCTCATTATAGAGGTTAGATTTTTCAATCTAGAAAATTCGAAGTAGAGTATAGTGTATGCACCAAATGCAAAATTCTTGATGAATCTGCCACAAATCATCTTGAGTAGGTTTTATGTATAAAGTACTCTTAAATGGTTCTATACAATTACTGATATTGAAACAAATCTAAAAAAATTAAAGTATGTGCTCTCTTGTCTGTTATTGTGAC
Organism: Sequoiadendron giganteum; assembly: GCA_007115665.2. NCBI lineage: Eukaryota > Viridiplantae > Streptophyta > Pinopsida > Cupressales > Cupressaceae > Sequoiadendron > Sequoiadendron giganteum. The sequence continues at coordinate 199,261,409 of CM021110.1, read as the reverse complement.
AGGCCGTAAATTGAAGTATCAAATGTAGTTTCATTTATCTTTCAATGGTTCATTTGAATGTATGATTCTATTTCTTGCTTCAACTCAATGAGTTAATCAAATTCTTGAGAAAGAGTCGTAGGTTTGTGATAATGTACTAAGGATTTGATAAGAAGTGATGCTTTAAGTACTGTGAAGTTTTATGATGTACAATACATTGTGAAAATCGTTCACTCATATCAGGATTGAATATTGTGTATGACTGAATATTTCATGCTTGACTCCTGCCCAATTTGATGAGGCACTGGATTATTCATTTAGAATTCTTACAGTTCAATGAAATAAAAAAATACCTATCTATGGATTCAAGGTTGGAACACTACTTAATTCATATTTTATCCATGTTGTGATGTAAGTCTCAAAAATACCAAATGTTCCTAGCAACTTATAGGTCATTTTTTTAAAGGTTAGCCAAGCTTTTGATAAATGACATGTCTAATTACACTCAATAGGGACAAATTTATGTATGAGGAAATGTTCTTGAGGTTTTGAACATCATACAAACACAATAAGGGACACCCTCCTTGGTCTCACAAAGCCTAAACAGTATGAGTAAAGTCTATAGAATCTTTACTCATTGTGTTGGTCGTCTAGCCTAGGAATGTCTCAAAAATAAGGCATGGCATCCCTTTAGAGAAGTTCGAGGTTTAGCAAGAAAAAAAACCAACATGTCCCTTCCATGACAATAATGAATCCTAGTGATTTTTGCATCATGTGTGTGTGCCTTAGTTTGAACACCCTTTATTTGTAGGTTGTTGAACTCCTACATGCACTTATTGGTTTCACATAATTTCAGTGTACCTATCATGGCTTTCCCTTGTCAGCATTATGGGGGGTTTCTATTGTTGGTACTAATGTTTCTTTGGTTTCATTTTTGGAGTGATCTATGTATCTAGTTCATGTTCCAATGTACTAGTCGAATGCAACATACATCAATGGTTGGTTGCCCATGCATTTTGATGAGATGAAGCATTTATCATATTGACACTCTTGTATTCCTATTTCTGGAGGTTCTTCATTTCAACACTATATCAATCATCATTTCAACAATAATATGCAACTTCTTTGTGCTTCAATGATGTTTTATATGTTATTTTTTGAAAGATTGTTTTGGTTGGAGGCTTCTTAGTTCTTCACCTTTATTTGAAGGCTTTTTTCAATCCTTCATTTGTCTTTCTCTCTTTTGGAGAAGAGTTTTCCCCATGAATTTTTCTCCTTTTCTCTAGTTTTAAGAGATCTTTTGTTTGTATATGGGTAGCTCACTAGGCCTTGTTTATTGAAACCCATCATATATTATCTCTTTAGGGTTTTTTAGCTACTCCCTATGCTCATCTTAAAGGGGGTGTTAGAGTAATCACACATTAGTTATTAATTAATTAATCTTTAATTAATTATTAGTCTAATTTATTCTTATACACTTAAGTTAAACTCAGGAGTTCTTTTATGTTTTTATTAGTTGAGCTATTATTAGGTCATTATATCTCATTGCATGAGATGTTGACACTTGTCATGATCTAATCCCTCTCATTTAGGATTTTGAATATATAAGAACTCAACCCTCATTGTAAAATATCTCTTTCTTTTTTGGATTTTGTATGTTTTTTTTTTATCTATAGTTCTTGGCCTCCATAGCTTTTTTATTCTCTCTTTCTGTGACAAGTGTTTGATTGCAGGCGATCCTTGGGATTTGTGGAGTTGATTTTCCCAACTTTAAAAAACGTCAATTTGAAAATCCTCAGTGTGTGTCATGGCATAAATTTTGACCAAGGAACATGGTTAGGAAGCAAAATTTATTTATCGTACTACTTTTTTTTTGTTTTTGTTTAAAGGACAACACTTGGGCCATTCAAAAATGTGAACTTTAGGTGTAGCAACACATTTCAAATGAATAATTGGAAGATTAAAGTTGATTGGAATGGTTCCAATCCAACAACACTTGAATATTGGCTTCTCATAAGGTGATAATTATTGACAAAGAAAACCCTTATTAATTATCTTAGAGTGTAATATCATAACATCAAGTTTAAGTTAAGGGAAAATCTCACCTATTAAATATCCTATATTGATTGATGTCTGTTACCATAAACTATGGTTGACATATATCAAGTCATGTCATTTTATTTACTTAAAGCTAAGTTGAATTCAATAGCTTGAAAAATCAAAGAACAATGAAGGATAATTGAAAAATGTGAAGAAAAATGAAAATGAATAAAATGTGTTAACTAAAATTCTAGATTAGTATATGAAAGAATGCAACATATATATATGTGGCTCCTTCCTAACAACTCCAATTCAACACAAATAATTATAGTAATTTTGAAAACCATTAATATAAATGAGTAAAATGTCTAACTAATGAAAAGAAAAAACATCAAAATCTTGTAAAAACATGATCCCTCATCATCCAATCTAGATGACAGTGATTCTCTTGCCTAAGAGGAGCTCGTCTCTTCATATGATACTAACCATTATTTGGGTGATCATTCGTTGGAGAGAGAAGATATGAAGATTGCATTCACAAATTTGGTAGGCCCTTGTTATGAGCATCAATAAACATGGCGTCATTATTGCATAGATAGGAAAATGATGATAGGAAGTGATACCAATTCACTAGGTGGGAAGTGTGTGTTGGCACGGAGGGATAAGCACGTACGGTTGAGGCTCACGGGCTACATCCTATGCCATCTCTATTATCGTGCAACACGAATTTGAATTCAGTGGGTTGTCTCTAATGAATTCACATATTAGTCTGAGAAACGAAGTTTGAATCCATTTCGATAGCGACCTTCAGTAATGACTCGAAATGCAGTCCAGCCTTGTTCGGCCAAAAGAAAGGTCCAAATGGAGGAGGAGGATGACTTGTCTTTACGAGGGAATTCCTCCAAAGGCAATAGATCCAAGGCATATGGCAACGAGCTGCGGGCTTCATTGAGAAGAAAGAAAAGGAGTTCGTATAGAAATTTGTGGTCGTCAATTCAGAAGGGGTTTCGCAGCCGGCCATTGATGATCCGAAGCGCTTTGAGAGCAGGTCGCCGAGAAATTCATCGGGTTCTGTGATGAAATGGTCCGAGGAGCAGGAGATGTGCCTGATGAACGCCATTTTGGACACGCGCAATCCAGACGGGGAGGTTAACATGGTGGCATTTTACCAACGGAGGAGGGAGCAGCTCCGACTTGAGGTGAGTACATCTCAACTCTATGAGAAATTGAGGAGGATGAAGAAAAGATTCTGGTCTATGGTTAAGAAAAGGAAAGAGGGAAAGTTAGCTATACAGTCTGCTCATAAAGAGACCATGTTTTTGTTGTGGGAGAAACTCTGGGGTACCATCAAAGCTGAAAAGCCATGGAATCTGAAAAGCCTAATCCTGAAGAAAAGGAGGCTGAGAGCTCTAACCCTAATGAGATTAAGGCCGAAAATTCTAACCCTCTAGGAGCTAATTGTGCTGAAAACTCTGGCTCCCCAAGAGAAGACACTCTAAATCCTAATTCTACTGAAAACTCTAGCTCCCCGAGCGAAGACACTCTCAACCCTAATTCTTCCCAAAACCTCAAAAATAGAGGAAATAGGGCTATAAACACTAGTTTTTCTGAAGACCCTATTTATGTTGTAAACCTTGATTCTTTTGTAAATCCAAACTTTGCTGCAAACCTTAAGCATATGGAAAATAAGGCTAAACGGTTCCGGCAGGAAGAAACCCATGGGGAGAATGCAAACCCTAATTTTACTGCAAGCCCTAAGCATATGGAAAATAAGGCTAAAGGATCTCTGCGAGAAGAAACCCACGGGGAGAATACCCATCTACTTGAGGAGTCTATACATCAGGAAGTACACATGGAAAATGCAAGAGTAAATGATCTTTTTGTTGATAAGTCTCCACATCAAGAAATCCATGTGGGAAATGGAAGAGAAACTAGCCATGCTGTTGATGGTTCTGGACTTCCACGGACCGAATTCAGGGGTTTGGAGTCAAGAATTGAAGCATTGATCGAGACAACGATCAAGGGGATCGAGACAAGACTTAAGGCAGCCATTAAGAACTTGGTTGGCTGTGTTGGTACAACAAAGTTTAAATCCTTGGAAGAGTTTTGTGGCGAATTGAGGAAGGGCAATGATGCGTTGTCGAATGTATCAAGAACATTGAAAGACTTGGTGTATGGTGTGGATTCTGTGGAGGAGTTTCCTAGTTTGGATGTTGCGGAAGCCTACCAATTGCAGCAGCAATGGCACAAGATTAAGCTTCAACAGCTCAAGACATTTTCGGAAGGCTTGGAATTGCTGAATAATCAATATAAGTTGATGAAAAGTGTTCGAAACTGAATACGAGAGTAATGGGTCTTAGAATATCATGGCCAGCTGGGGAGGGTGGGAAAAAGTTAGTATATTTCTTGTCTTGTTTGGTTATGTTCTCTCTGGTGTTTAATCCAGTTTTGGTTATGTTGTCTCTGGTGTGTAATCTAGTTTTTCAAGGTGTGCTGGACTGTTGTAATGGTTTATTTCTCTCTGGTATGTAATTTCAGCTTGCATCAATATAAAAAAAAATAGTATAATTACGTAAGCAATTGTGCATGTGACAGTGATGTTTCCACAGACCACATATCATGTGAACACGTCAGTATACTTCTAGAAATAACGGTGTAAGTATTTTTGCATTAAAACTCCTGTCAGTTTAACCTGTTATTAATAATTTAATTTCTGTTTTGTCCATAGTATTTTTTGCATTAAAACTCCTGTCAGTTTAACCTGTTATTAATAATTTAATTTTTGTTTTGTCCATAGTATTTTTGCATTAAAATTCCTGTCAGTTTAACCTGTTATTAATAATTTAATTTTTGTTTTGTCCATGGAAGAGTTTGCTTTAGTATATATTTCATATTAGCACTCACAACACATGGCTTTTGATGAAATGCATACAATCTTTCAGTGTGGCACCTTTCCATTTATGTGTAGCCTGATGGGATTTTGAATCTAAATGTTGGCTCGAGAATGAAGTCAGTTTGATTTATTTTGATAATGGCAATCACCCAGCTAACGCACACAACCGATGAACTTTCAATTTGAATGTGCTATGTTTTACACACATCTCCACATGTTAAACATTATATTCATTTGTACAATAGTATTTTTTGATCATGATCTGTGTTTGGTACGGAGGTTGAATTTATGGACTTAGACAAAAAAAAAATTGATATGGGGTTTGTATTAGGTTCATTTATATTGAAATTATATATATAGTTTAAAAGTAGGAATCATTAGAATATCATATAGTATCATGTAAACAATTTTATAGAGTTAAATTAAGAGATATATCAAGTTTATTATATAAAAAACAAAATCATCATAAATTTGAATGTTATTTAAATTATAAATTATAAATATTATAAAATATTTATTGTTAAAATTTCAAATTCAATATTAAAATATTGATATCAATTTTAATAATTGATTTTAGTCATCAAATAAATTTTTAAAATCATAAAATATATCATCATCGTTGATGGTAAATTATGTAGGAATGTTAGATGGTCACAAGTAGTCATAGTGATATTATCACTCACATTAAAAATTTGGGCTTTTAAATTCTTCAAGTGCAAAATATTGGCTAGTGGAAGCACCTAGGTCAATATGTTTTTGCTTTATACACCACAATTATGTGTACCCTTCCTTGTAGACACATTTGTGTGAAAGGAGATGCAAATTGGAATGTTACGCCATGTTTTTTGCTACATTTTAGTACAATTTATAATGTTTTATCTAGTGCATGAAAGAGTATGTGCTCTTATTTCATTGAAATGTAGATGAACCATCAATCTATAAAGACAAAGTAGAAATATAGTTACAATAAAATTTATTATTTATTTTTGATAAAACTTTGATTGGAGGGGTTATAGTTGTTGGAATAGTTGGTTATGAAAGTACCACCAATTATGAGAATTCTTCTTAAGCTTATCACGAAGAGTCTCAATACTTCAACTATTTGAGTGTACAAAATCAATGAGCTTATACGTGATTGCATCTTGTAAATCAAGATTGGTGAAGATTTTGTGAAATGTTGTTTTGTACCCTTTATCAACTTCAAAATCTCTATATGGTACAATCTTTGTTGGCATAAAAAGAATCTCAACACTTGTATTTGTTAGTGTTTCTTAGATTAGATTAATTAATAAAAGCACTTAATAGAATTGCAACACATAAGACAATGAACACACAAAGATACCTTGGGAAAACCCTCCTCTTGAGGGAGAAAAACCCAACAATTGAATCTCTTATATATGGTAGAACAATGGCAGAAATCTGCTTACAATTCAGGCCCAACACTGGCCAGCAATGGATACAACAAAGTCGCACCTCTCCTAGATGCACTAGATAGAAATGAATATCTTCTTCCTTGAAATCGGACTGTTGCTAAGAAGTGCGAATTCTGCTCTTGAAGAATAATGCGAACTTGCTTGAAATCGAATATGTGACAATGACAAAAATGACCTTGCCTTTATACAAGTGAGGCGCCTCTTCAAGATAGGTCGGCTCACATAAAGAAATATCAAATATAATAAAGTCGGCCCAAGCCAAGACAAAAATATTCGAACCATAAAGGGTCGGCCCCTTGCATTTAATAATATTGTGATCATGAATTAAATAGCTGAAGGCTATTCATTTAATTCATGCGCTCCTTGTAGTTTGTGCGAATGAAGTGCAGACCATAGCTGTAATAACATCAACAGTATTTTGTTGGCATACAAATGATTGTGTTAGAAGCAAAATCGGTCTTAACAACATTTTCAAAAATAGATAAAATAATTTAAAATAAACTTTATAGTAGAATTAGAATAATAAATCAAATTATGGTTTAAGATTAATTTTCAAAATACAAAACCAAGGAACTAGAGTGAAACTAAAATATACAATTTTATACTATTTCACTTACCCTCAATAGATTCACTTTTGAAAAATGATATAAAAATGTCTTGTGATGTGGTGGTTAGTGATAAATATTTGTATGTCCTTAACCTCTACATAACTCTTTGATCCAATCAATTTTATTTTCAATATTTTGTAGCATAGGATTAAGAAATTGGACCAAAGAAGGTGCTAAAAAATGTGACTATTATTCCTCAACCAACAACTTGCATGTCATGTCTAATATGTGTAAATTCAATTTAAGTTACAAATACATGTTTAATAATGGTTAATGGAAATTTGCATTCCATAGAGTATTTTTATATCACTTCCCATTTAAAAAAAATTCTACCCATTCTCTCTTCTTATTTTTTTTTAGATAGTTGAAGCAAATCATAGTTTATGCAAAAATATTAATTGAATCCCATTGTCTAAATATTTACTTTTCATGCTAGTTGGGAAAATCCATATACTTTGACATGCATACTCATGATATATTTATACACTCCTTAAAGTGGAGGAGAAATGTTACATTGAAATTAGAAATTCATGCCATTTCCCATTTAGTATTCGCCTTAATAGGGCGTCTTAATGCAAAAAAATCAACAATTGACACACTCTTGCATTGGGTTTGGTTCATTGCCTGATTCCTATCCATATCCATTCCATCCTTATTTACAATCATTCTTGTGCATTCACCATTATTACACCCTCATTTCCAAGCCTTATTTCCACATAATCATTCCATGCCTTGAAATTATCATTTAACACTAAGGTTCATTTCTACGATTCTTAGGCACATGAGATTGAACTTTAGATTTGAACACACATTCAAATTCCAAGTTTCTTTCCCTTTTCTAGAGTTATTACAAACCAAATTGGTACAGTGTACTTTTAGGCAGTTGAAACATTCCTCGCTTCACACCTGAAAATAAATTTGTACTCAACCAAAATTTCCATTTAAAAGGATGGAAAAATATTGCCTTGAGTTCAAGAATCTAATGCTCTAAAACTTCGATATTCTTAGATCCATTTTTTATTTTTTGTGAAAGATTGAAGCAACAGTTGTCAGGAGATTGGTTTTGGTTTGTCTCATTTAAAAAAAATCAATTTTGGTAAGGTTTCGTAATACTTTCTTTGCAAACTCTACCCATTTTTTCTCATTGGCATCTTTGATAGCATGACACAATTTGTGCAAAATCTTGTTTTTAGTCACTTGTCACAGTTTTTTAGTGATTTTTTTTTAGGGAATATGTATGAAGTTAGATCATTATTTGTTGTGTTTTATTTCATTCTAAAATAATTTTGTTGTTACTTGTTTAAATGAAGTCATTGGTTTTGTGGCTTCATTTATGGTTGTTTTCATATATGATATTACCATAATACCTAGTGTTAGATCCCTATTGTCTCCTCATATAAAGATATTTTGAAGTGATGAATTTTGAGTTTATTTGATAGTTTTAATATTTTTGTTTATTTTGCTTTCCTTGTTGAGGTTATTTTATGATTTTTTTACCAAAATAATTATTAAGTTAGTACTGAATGGATATCAGCTATTTCTAATAATGTAAATAAAATAGTTTTCAAAGCTATTTTCACATAGAGTGAATAGTAGGGATTGAACCATCTTCATATGTTAAACTTTCAGTCTTTTTCACAAACCTCATACATCATATAGTGTATTTCTTCACAGTTTTGTGTCATTATATTGGCTTTTGTACTTTAAATACCAAGTAAGGCAAGAGATTGGTGTCACACCAAAATTTTAAAAATTTGTCTTAAATAAGTAACAAACAACTTTGTTTTCTCATCCTCTACCATGGTTGGTTACTTAGTCAAGATTCAATATACCAATGTGCTTTTGATATTATTGCATTCTTTTCTAAAACTACGCACCTATGTTACATAACAAAAAAAATGGTGCTACTTTTGAGAGATCATCTTTCCATATACAAATAGAACTAGCATATTTGGTTTAGCATCAATTTGTAATGATTCAACATCCTTTTAGAAGAAATTCTATGCATGATTGTGTTTGGCATGTATCTCCTTAAAATATTGGATTTTTGTAAATGCAAAGAAGAATTCTCTCTCTAAAAAATGGATTTGAGTCTTTTGTACACAAACACAAATTGCATAGTTTGAAATTTATCTCTTATGGTCTGCAATATTCCAATTTTCTTATCCTAGTATTATTTTTCTTGTAAGACACACAAAAGGTCTCCTATAATCTACTTTTTATGCACCCGTAAAAGGTTTTAATTGTTTTTCACTATAGAAAGGTGAACAACAATGTTTCTTCTTAATGTCATTTAACATAGGTAATATTTATGAGCATTAATTTCTTTAGTATTATCTTGGTTTAGTTTATTTTCCTAATTGTCAATATAATACCTCAACATGCACAAAAGTGTTTTTTGAATGGTTGCAAAATATCATTGGTATCTACATAGATTAACCATAGGGTCTCGATGGTGGGAGAGAAGTTGGTCTCTTGGTCTATCTTTGGTAACCATCACAAAGTGTAAGCTATAGGTTGTTGTAATATGGCTCCTAGATTTTTATTTAAAAATTTACAATAAACCACAATACAATGATCAAGTAGGCGGTGTTTTTATAATATAATGAATGCACCAATTTGTTTGTATATATAACAAAATACCATAATCCTCCAACTGAAAGTATGTCAAACATTATAGATTTGTCAGATCTTGTCTATCTCATAACAAATCTCATATTACTTCACAAAATCCTCAGTCATCAATCATGTAGTACTACTAGTTGCCTCAATGTAAGGCTCAAAAACTCCCATGATTACTCTCTCCAAAACCCTTTTTGTGATCCTGCTTTATCCCAAAGAATACATAATTTAAAATTAAGATTACATAGAAAAACTCTCAAAGCACCTAGGCTTGCACCCCAATATTGCTACAAACTACCACTAAATGACGCAAAGAATTGAATTCAAGACAATACCTTCTATAAGACCTTGTCTCTTATGGTCTTGTTGATCATGTTAGTCATTGATGGTTTATGTTCTATATTTTGTGTTCCTTTATGTTAGATAATACACGAGTGATGGGTTGTTGCTATACCACTAAAATGTTCATATTCTTGACTAATCCTATTTAATGGTTGTGATTTCTTGTGATATACAAATGAGTTCCATTCATTTTCTACGTAAGTATGCAATGGTCAAGATGCTCAGTTATTGGTAATATTATAATGTATATTAAGTGGATTACATTATGTTAGGTGATTATATACTATGAGACTAAGTAGGTGTGGTTATAAAGATGATGATTGATATTCAATGTTTACTTATAGTAGCATGCATTATAGTTAAATAGACTATTGACATAAGTGGTGATATTTTGGTAACAAATAGTATGACCAATTGTTTCTTGACTCTAATAGGTATCATGTGAAAAGGGAGTGTCAAATTATATGTTACTGTATGAGCATGAATTTGCACCCCTAATGCAAATTCCCCTTTCACCCCTTTACACTTTAGAAAACTGAAAGCGGAGGTTTAATTCCACTTGGTGCCTTGTTTGTGTGTCGGTGGGGGCGTTTCTGTCAGGAATGCCCGCACGGCGTGTGGACCTTTGCTCAATGTGCTTATGTCCCTGGCAGATTCTTGTGGCTGGAGATTGTAGAGACGTTACACCCTCGATTGGGAGTTGGAGTGTAACGCTCCTCTTCAACTGGCCAACCCAAATATGGTCGTTTTTCACATTATCCTTGATATTTTTCACTCTCTCTTTCATTTAGAGAGTTTTGCAAGATATTGGATTCATCTCTTCACTTTTCTCCACTACTCCAAGCATTTTCAAGCTTTGTAGCAGCAATCTTCACTCCATTGCAGCAATCCACTACTCCATCAATCTAATAGTGCGAGTGCAGGACCAACACCACGATAGCAGAGGCTTGAGTTCCTCTCATTCACTCCTTCACAAGCCTTGAGTTCTATGGACGGGGATAGTAAGCTCCTCTAATCTCTTCTATCATTTTTGGTTGAGTAAGCACGTATTGTTTGTAGTGTTTTGTGTTTACGTAGCTTGTAATTCCACTTTTTATCTTTATTTCTATCATTGCAAACTTGGTTGTCCATGGAGGTGGAAACACCAAGATGGGGGTCTAACTGAGGCAGACCCCTAAACAGCCCCAACCCTTCCCCCTTTTTTTGTGTGTAGGTGGAGAGAACTTGGAGCAATCTGACAAGAAGGTTATTGTACGAGATCATCTTCGTCACCTTGGTGGTAATAAATTTCTTTTATCATATTCATATTTACATTTCACTCTTCTTAATCTCATTCTATCACTTTAGACACCTCTAGACTAGGTTGATAGTCTCCCCTTCTGAGTTCAAATCTCATCTTTTTGGTTCTCTTATCGTACAGACGCCAGTGCACCTATGAGACGCTAGCGGTGCCATCCTAGAACTATGCTTATGTCCTTAGACAAAGAGCTTCCTGAGACTCAGAGCTGACTCTAAAGGCCGACTCATCTAGTCTCTTTCTGACTTTCAAGTTTGCAGATTGGTCGAAGGACACATAGTCCTCATCATTCTCATCCCTCCTATACTAACTATCCCTTAAACTGAGGTAAGTTAGGGCAGCCTTTCCTCTCTTGGCCTTTTGTGACCTGGGGCCTTGCAGTGGTTGGTCCCCCTCTCTTACATTTTTGGTGAACCCGATGTGAACCAACGTCTATCCATTTGTCGACATCCTGAACTTTTTCTCATATACCTCTTGATCATTGTACCTTGGTGTGTTGTGAAATTTTATGAGCTTCACGACCTAGTCTACGACCTCTAGGCATATTGTTAGAAGAAGTTTGCGACACCTTCTGGTGGACAAGACGAAGGTCTCCTCTAGCTTCTCTATCGGACTTTTCTCTAGTTTTGCGGTTGGTCTGTCTACACAAGAACATGTAGCGTGAGGCGAATCTAGGTTTCTTGATGAGATTGATCACGTCACTACTCCTCCTACGTCGCCAACCTCTTCATTCATCGATGAACACGAGTTCATCTGTATCCCTTCTAAGTACGTCGTTAGTCTCGGTAAAGGGTTAGGTGCATTGGAAAATCACCTGGAAGGCAACCCGAAGTTGGCTAGGGCTACTAAGGTGATTGGTGAAATAAGATACATTGTGTAAAAAGACCAGATAGGTGTAGAACTCTTGGCTAGTCTCACTAGTCTTTTCGAATCATGTGCCCCCTTGAGCCTTGGTCGCATTATACGAGGTGGCCTCTTCCAGGAATGCAAGAGGCAGCTGGAAATTTTGATGCCTCCTATATTTGTATATATGGTTGACACGGTCCCCTCAGTCAATATACCCTCTACTTTTGAAAGTTTGGAGACTGTCAAAGTAAACAAGAACCCTTTGGGTTTCCACTTCACCCATTTTTTCGCCTTCGGTGGTGGAGGATTTGGTGCAATGATGGGCAAAGGCTTTGGTAGTGGAAACTTCGGAAGTGGGGGTGGCATTGGCAGAGGTGGTGCCGATGGAAGTCATGGTGGTGGCTTCGGCTCTAGCAATGGTGTTGGCGGAATTCACACTAGTGGCAAAAATATTAGTGGTAGTTTTGGCAGTGGTCATGGTGGTGGCACCGACGAAAGTCACACCAGGGGTGGCAGTATTGGTGGCAGTTCTGGCGGTGGTCATGGCGGTGGCTCTAGCAGTGGTTCTGGTGGTCCTATGTCTTTTAATGACCCTTTTCTGAATACCCTTCTTCAGAATATGGGGAAGATGCAGAACCAGCTGGCAAACCTTTCATAGGCCTCAGCCCAGCCTATCTTCCAGCCCTTCTTTCAACACAACCTATTGTAGGTTGCAATCCTAAACACTCCTTTCCTGCAAAGGATGGAGATTCCAAAATTCAAGAAATACAGTGGTAAAGGGGACCCACATAAACATGTGTCCTCCTTTAACGCCTTATGCATAGAATTTTTCCATCACGACATGTTGATGGCCAAACTATTTCCCCGATCCATCAAAGATATAGCACTGGACTGGTACTGTTCTTTGCCTGATAATTCCATTTTCATGTTCGATCAGCTTGTGAATCAGTTCCTACGACAGTTCCAAGCCAATATCAGACCAAAGATGTCTTTCTCATACCTTTTTAGAAGCAAATAAGGGGAAAATGAAAAGATTACAGACTTTCTAGCATGGTACCAAGCACTCTTCTCATAGATCTTGTATCCATTACCTGATTCTGATGTACATAAGGTCTTCATAGGGAACTTACAAAGGCCTTGGTAAGAGAAGTTCACCCTCATGAAGTATCCTTCTTTTGCACACTTGTGTGCGGCTCGATGAGAATACAAGCAAACAGTGGTTCAGTTCAGGGGTCCTCCCTCGCGCTCCCATTCTAAAGGAAGATCTATCGTATCGATCTCGGGAAGAGGTTAAACTATCACGAATGTAGTAGCCACTATGGATAACAATGGCCTCAGACACGACCGAAAGTTCACAAAGCTATCAGAATATTATTCTTCCATCTTGCATAAGTTGGTGAAGGATAAGATCCTTACCCTGCCACCTCCTAAACCAGTTAGAGAACTATACCCTAGCTAGTATGAAGAAAATACTTATTTTCAGTACCATCGAGTTAACATACATGATACCGAACGTTGTATGCGCCTACTTCATGAGATATAGGATTGCATCAAGGACGATAGTATCCATCTTGATGGAGGAAGACAAAACATGAACAAATCAGTGGTGAAAGCTAACAGTGAATTGCAGATATACATGGACCCGTTTCCATCACATTCTGCTAACATGATTATTGATCCCACTGATTCTACTTCTCACCCTGAGGCGTATGTTAACATGGTTATTATTACTCCATGTCCTCGCCTTGCGACCGGTTCGTCGGACATAACATTTACTTCGCAAGATGTGCCAGCAAATGGTAAACCTTCTCCGCTCTACATTCTCGGTCGCCTCAATGGCAACATTGTGACAGGGGTCTTAGTCAACCCCGCGAGTAGGGTGAATGTTATCATCGAGGAGACATTTTTTTAAAACTCCCTACAAAGGGAGGAATATGAAAAAAAAGATTCCATCATCCGCACACATGATGGACTTTCTCTGAAACCCTATGGATCGATAGCATTGTTCGTCCTAATTGGACCTAGGAGTGTAGACATGGTCTTCAATGTTATACTCGAGTTAGACCTATTCAGAGTGAAGCTAGGCATACCTTGGCTAGCTTCCATGAATGAGATCGCCTCTGTGATTCATAAGTGCCTTAAGTTTTCCCACGAAGGTGCCATGCACGTAGTGCATGATGCTAGATATCAGCCTATGGTATCCCATGGAGGATACTCATTGGATCACTTTTGGCCCACTCTAGTCCGTCCGCTCCCACAGAGGATATACCTACTTTACAAGAACTATGTGAAGTAAGAAATTGGGGGCAAGGGACAACCGAAATTGACCCTTCGTATATTCAAGCTGTCAGCTGCCTCCTCTTCTTGAAAGGGAGAGGAGAAGTTCACTCCCTCTCAAGCTGACTTGTCTGCTCCTCTCTCTTGGGAAGAGTACTGGATGAACGACCCTGGGCTCTACCTATTGAGTCAGATGATGCCTCCTTGGCGAAAGCCCAAGGTCAAGATATCGGATCTCCCCAACGGGTATCCTGGCCCCTAGTACTACCTATATGGTAGAAATAAAGGCTCACGAAGAGATTTTTCTTTGTGACCTCTTCCTGTTCCCCTAAGCGGAAAGAGACTCCCCACTAAGGCGTTGGAGTTGATTCCGCTTGCCACTTCTAAGCCTGCTCCTTCTAATCCCATTCAAGAGTCCGCCCTTCCACTAGAAACAACCATGGAGGACACTCCCATGGCCGAGCATGAACCTTTTGTCCCTTCACAAACCTCAACCTCTAGTGCGAAGAGTCGTAGAAAGCACCTTGTGCACGAGCATAAGCGTCGGTGAAAGGATCTCTTGGCTGAGCAAGCCTCCTTACAGAAGGAGGAGGAGGAGATGACCGCGCCTCCTATTGTGTCTTCCTCTCCCCCCCCTTCTGTCCTTGTCAAACCTAGTTTTGAATCTCTTTCAGCTCTCGTTGTGAGTGTACATGCGCGTGGAAGGGTTCAAGTGTTCATCGCTCCTTCGGTGGAGCCGTCCTTGTTGAGCTTTGTCCTGGATGTCTTTCCTTTCCCTAAGGTTGTGGATATGGTGAACACTTCAATTGTATCCACTATGGTTCTACCCTATTCTCCCTTGACCTTGCTTGTTTCATCTGTGGGGAGTTCACCTCCTCCGATGAAGAAGGTAGAGCGTGTTCCCTCTAGCAATGGAGGACGTAAGAAGATCCCACTTTCTTCGAAGGGTGGCCCCACATTGACTTGTTCTAGCCTAGCAACAGAACCAGCTCCAGCCTCCCCTGAGTTTGTCACCACTCTCGAGTTCCTCGATGAGCCTAGTGGTGAACCTTGGGTGCAAACTCCTCCATTTGCCGAGGTGAAACATGGCACTCCAATTAAGTGCATGTTTAACTCGGTAGATGAAGTTTCAACCTTGTCAGCGATCTTTGCAAAGTCGTTGACCCTGGACCCATAAGAGTTGAGCGACAGAGACCTCATAGGCCCCTCTGCCTTGGCCCTTGTTGCGGGAGGATCAGAAGCTCCTCCCCTTAACATTACACTATTGCAGGCTTGTCATCCTTCCTACAATGATCTAGAGTGGGAAGCTGACGACCTCTTGGTTGACCAGTGTTAGGGGGAGACCCTCTTCTTAATATTTAGATTAGATATGTGTGTGTGTTGTGACATGTGTTTCCTCGTGATCGTGCTATATGTGCCTAAATGACCCTCATCACCCCTATTGGTGCTTGGATACAGTCATGGTATTTGTGTTGTGAACCTTCTTCTATATGTATCTCTATTCTTCCATGTTTGTGATTGACTTTCGGTAAATTGGGGACGATGCAAAGCGTCAGGAGCATTTAGGCCTCCTTCCATGTTGACCCAATTTTTTATTTTTTATTTGTCTTTTGTGCATTCTTCCAGATCTGGTTGGGGATTGATGATCTTTCACCTCTTGTCATGGTTACCTAATATATATAAATAAAGGTAGATCTGACCCCACGAAACCAGATCCCCTTGTGCCCTCTGTGTGTGATCTGCTTTCCTTACTTTTCTCTTTATCTTTCTCTTTTCTTTGCTTGAGTTGTCCCTTTCATGTGTGACAACGCCTCTTCTACATTACTTGGTCTCTAGAAAATGCATTCGTGTTCGAACGAATCTCTTCTCGGAGACCCATTCACATACTTCTTTGTTAAAATTGCATTCTCAACTTGAAACCCTAGCGGAACATGTTTCCTTCATCATGGGTTTGTAAAGAAAGGACCTGGAAACCCTATTCTGAAGCGAGAACAGTCTTAGTCTTCCCCTCGCATGAGCATATCTCCTTCCTTTTGAATTCCTTAATGAAGTGAACATCTTTCAAAAGGATTCCTTGATGACGAATCGATTCAGGAAGGAAGAGATTAAGCTTTTAAATAGTGTGTCCCTTGAGTGGACCCCTTCTTTTCACGTCGGATTCCCAAGGGACCCCTTCAAAAAATCTTAACAAGTTATATGGTGTGTAGCTCAGGGGCAACCCAACTAGACTGGCTTCACACCTCGATGTCTAGTCTAGGGGCAACCCAACTAGATCATCCTCACATCTTTATGTCTAGATTGGAGGCAGCTTGACTAGACTTCACCTTTCAAACAATGCGTCCCTTGAGTGGACCCTCCTTCCTTTTGAAGGGTTCCTGAGGGATCCCTTCGAAATTCTTGTAACTTAGCGATGGTCTGCATGACCGTCTGTTCACTGGCCTGTGCGGCCGCTTCCTGATGTGTTCTATCTGCGAGTAAACATGTCGCCATCTCTGACTCTGTGGAGTTCCCTTTACTCGGTCTCTCTCATGTGAGAGTTCTTGGGGGATACCTTCCTTGCAGGTATGCAAGGCTATAAGGTGCTTTTCCTGGTTTCCTTCATGTGAGAGTTCTTGAAGGATACCACCCTTGTAGGACTGTGATCTTAAAAGTACTTTTGTACTTCATCTTTGTAGTTCCATGGAACTATGAAGTTCTTTCCCGCACTTCTGGGTTTGCCAGACCGTGCTCTTCTTCCTTGTCGGTTTAGGTATACATATCTTACTCTATTACTTTCTTACCACTCTACTTTACCGAAGCACTCATCAGTACTCGTGATCGCTAAAGTGGGGGCAAAATGTATGAGCGTGAATTTGCACCCCTAATGCAAATTCCCCTTTCACCCCTTTACACTTTAGAAAATTGAAAGCGAATGTTTAATTCCACTTAAGCCCGTTGCTTGCATTCCACTTGTTGCCTTGTTTGTGTGTCGGTGGGATTGTTTATGTCAGGGACGCCTGTGCGGCATGCAGACTTCCAAGCGGTATGCTTACATCCCTAGCAGATTCCTACGGTTGGAGACTGCAAAGACGTTACACCCTTGATTGGGAGTTGGAGTGTAACGCTCGTCTTGGACTGGCCGACCCGAATATGGTTGTTTTTAACATTCTCCTTCATATTCTTCACTCTCTCTTTCATTCAGAGAGTTTTACAAAATATTGGATTCATCTCTTCACTTTTCTCCACTCCTCCAAACATTTTCAAGCTTTGTAGTAGCACTCTTCACTCCATTTCAGCAATCCACTTCGATAGTGTAAGCGCAAGACCAACACCACTACAGAAGAGGATTGATTTCTTATCATTCACTCCTCCACAAGCCTTGATTTCTTTGGACAAAGGTGGTAAGCTCCTGTAATCTCTTCTATCATTTTCGGTTGAGTAAGCATGTATTGTTTGTAGTGTTTTGTGTTTACATAGCTTGTAATTCCCTTCTTTATCTTTATTTCTATTGTAGAAACTTGGTTATTCGTGGAGGTGGAAACACCAAGACGGGGGTCTAATTGAGGTAGGCCCCTAAATAGCCCCAACACTTCCCCCTTTTTTGTGTGTGCAAGTGGAGAGAGCTTGGAGCAAGCTAGCGAGGAGGGTATTGTACGAGATCATCTTCGTCACCCTGGTGGTAATACATTTCTTTTATCATATTTGTATTTACATTTCACTCTTCTTAATCTCATTCTATCACTTTAGACACCTCTAGACTAGGTTGATACTCTCCCCTTCCGACTTCAAATGTCGTCTTTTTGGTTCTCTAACCGTTAGAACACCAACACACCTTTGAGATGCCAGTGCGCTACGTTGTCATCCTAGAACTGCACTTTTGTCCTCAGATAGAGAGCTTCCTGAGATGCGGAGTTGACTTTAAAGGTCGACTCGTCTAGTCTCTTTTTGACATTCGGGTTTGTAGAGTGGTCAAAGGACACATAGTCCTCATCATTCTCATCCCTCCTATCCTAACTATCCCTTAAACTGAGGTAAGTTAGGGCAAGCTTTCCTCTATTGGCCTTTCGTGACCTGGGGCCTTGCAGTGGTTGGTCCCCCTCTCTTAGAGTTACTTGTGTAGATTAGTGGATTTAAATTTCTAGTTGATTATTATTCTTGGAATTTAATTTTTCATATGTCATTTGTTTTAATTATTAATCACTATAAGATGGGGAAAACCAGTTTAGCAAAGACTAAGTGATGGCCACAACACAAATCTAAGTTAACACCCCAATCTAAAACAAGAGAATACAAACAAAAATGAGGAATAAAATGAAAGCATTCAAATGAAAACACTCCCCATATTGTAGTTGAATCACTTCCCTTGGCCCTCCTCAAGCTGCCTTTGCAAGTTTGTTGTCAAAGTTGGAGTAGAGTTTGTGCAAGTACCTACAAACAATAAAGCATGAAAGTTGGAGATAATGGTTGTTAAGGCATAAATGGAGGAGAAAGGTTTCTTTTATAGACATCTATTCGAACAGATAGACGAAATCAATCTTCTAGAAAGATATCAAGATCAACGATGGAGGATGAATGCACCAGAAAGTGGTGGGCTAGGGACGGCTATGACACTGACAGCTATGATGTCGACGACTATGACGAAGACGGCTATGACGAAGATGGCTATGACAAAGATGACCGAGATTAATGAGAAACTGGAGGGATAATGGATGAATTAAAAATTAATTAATTCATGAGAAAAGAATATTTGGCCAATTGGAGGATGAATAATTCATTTGAATGATTTATTTGTGAAAAAAAGGAAATGAACATTTAATTAAAACAATTTGCACAATTATTTTAATTAATTGAGAGGAAATATAAAAAGAGGTATTGAATAATTAAATTGAATTAACTGTTTAATACAAGAGACACATGAAGGACAATCAAATAATTTTGAAAATTATTTAACAATGGAAGAATTAAAAGGGGGAGTGAGTAGTTAAATAATTAATAATTATTATTTAACCATAGACGAAAGATTTCAAACAAATAATTAAATAAATAGTCATTTATTTAATTATTGAAGAACTTGGTGGATATTAGCGACAAAATTAATTAATTTAATTGATTAGTGGAGAATAAAGGTTAGGAAGTGAATTAATTAAATAATTAAAATTATTTAATTATGCAATGAAGAAGGCCAAGATAATGGAAAAATGATGCTTCTAGACCAAGACATTTTTTAGTGTATATATTTTTCCCCTCTTTCACATAATGTGATTTGAGTGTTGTGTCAAAGAATAAAGAAGAAAATAAGGTTCAAATCATGCCTCAATGTGCCTCGTTGAAGGTGGGATAGACCTATGCCCCCTCATAATTTTTTCAAATTTTCAAAAAAATTGAGAAATTATTTTGAAAAACCACTTTGATGCACTAACAAGAGAGGAATTCAACTTGTAGGCCATCAGGATGATTATGGATGGAATATGTTTGTGTGAAGAAGATGGATGTTAGTACAGAGAAGATAGATATTAGCATGAAATTAGTCAAATGAAAAGGGATGGATATTCTTGCTTTATAGATGCCAACTTGCATTTTTATCATCATTGGGCATCAAAATTGTCATAAATGGAGCACAAAAACCATGGCATGACATAGACCAAGGTGTGAAAGGTGACCATTTGTGAGAGACAAGCAGTTAAAAGACAAAGTCAAAAGACAAGGAATGGTGTGGCTCATACTAAAGACCCAATTGTCCGAGTCTTTTGAAAGGAAAAATAGAGGTGCGGAATCGCTTTCCTAACGCTAAAACAATAGAGGAGAAGTGAAAAAGATTAGTTTTAAAGCTTCTTAAGAAAATTGAGATGAACACATACAGGGTAACAAGAGAAATAGAAATAAGCAATCATAGATAACACTAGATTTACGTGGGAAAACCCTTTCAGGAAAAAAAAACTCACCACACCAAGAGAAGACACTTTGTATTACAATAAAATAAATTACATGCAAAGCTCACAGTCCCCACTCTCTGATAGTTAGCTCATAGCAGCAAACTTGAGTTTTCATGCACTCACTGTTACAATACTTCTTTCAGCATATAATGAATACATCTAACTTCTCTGTATCACTCACACATTTCACCGTCACCCTTCATTGACCTATATCAATGTAATCGACTATACAAGTCTTACATCACATTAATCATTCCAACCAATCGTAGGCCTTAATAATGCATCGTTCACCCAATCAAGAATTTTGATCTTCTGACCAATCTTCCTGCAATGAACGCATTGGGCCACCCAAGCATTAACTCCCTTGCCATAATCAAATTTTGTCATCAACCGAAACACATCTTGCAATTACTGCTTTCACGGCTCTAGACTTCGAACAATCAGATGTTGATTACTTGCCACACATCGCCTCTCTACTTGTTCACTGCTTCTAGTCAGGTTGAATTGGTCAACACAAGTGACAAACATCTCTTAGCGTGTCACCACGTTAGGCCAAAGAGACCACTGCGGTATGGTGACAAGCCCTTGTCAACCTGTCTACTACCTTCATCGTGCCACTGCTGAGCCTCGCGAGACCTTCCGCGATATGGTGGTGCCACCACCCAATTGCAGGTCCTTTCTAACACCCTCGCGTTACCGAGGTATTGGCTTGTCTGC
The DNA here is from genome assembly GCA_007115665.2 of Sequoiadendron giganteum. Taxonomy (NCBI): domain Eukaryota; kingdom Viridiplantae; phylum Streptophyta; class Pinopsida; order Cupressales; family Cupressaceae; genus Sequoiadendron; species Sequoiadendron giganteum. The sequence continues at coordinate 199,240,443 of CM021110.1, read as the reverse complement.
CAGCCCGTCACATAACACCTCGTCACCGTCAAGCTCAGAACGATCTTCCACGGTATGGCGGTGCCACCGCCCAATCGTGAGGCTAAGCAGAGCCTCCCTTGGTATGGCAGTAACCGCCTATGCCGACCATCAAGCTCCACCATGCTACTGCACCCTAACCGTAAGACCTCCGAGGTAAGGAGGTAACTATTATCTTTGACTGCCAAGGCTCACCGCGTCATCGCAACATGGCCGAAGGCCATTGCGGTGTGGTAGTAAGCGGAATTTGCTAACTGTCGTTGTTCACCGCAGCCACCGTGTCACCAACGAGCACCCTCTGTGGTATGGAGGTAGACCTTCACACAGACTGCGCCCATCCACCGCACTACCACCAGTTTAAGATGAAGACCCCATGGTATGGCGGTAACACCGCCCAACCGCGGACAAACTGATAGAGGCCTGTGGTAAATCGCTAGACCGCACCTCTAGAAAAAGCTCTCAGTGGTAGAGAGGTAAAGGCTTAGAAAGATGATAATTTTGACAAGTATTTTCAAAGGTCCAAGCTAGAAGTTGAGGCACCTATTCCCAACAAGCTCCCACTTGACGAAGACTTCCTGGCTTCCTCTATACTTCAAAAAATTACTGACGATCATAGGCCCCAAGACCCATCAATTTTGTGCACCATCTAAACTTGTCTATGCTCACTAGCTTCGTTGACGCATCTGCAACATTCTTCAAAGTGTTAACCTTTTTCTAAACAGATCTTTCCATCTTCCACCATGTCCCTCACAAAGTGATACTACACATCAATGTGCTTTGTCTTGGCATGGAAATTTGGGTTATTTTCCAAACAAATGACACTCTAACTGTCACAGCAGATTATAATATTCCCTACATTAAAACCAATATTATAGCACAATCAACTCAGCCAAACTGCTTCTTTGCAGGCATGCGTTAGTGCCATGTATTCAGCCTCTGTAGTGGATAAAATGACTACAGCCTATCGCTTACTCATCCAACTGACTGCACCACCATTTAATATGAAAGTGTATCCACTGGTGGATCTTCTACTATCAATGTCCCCTGCCTAATCAGAATCTAGATATCCATGAATGCTAAGTGTTCTCTGTGATGCAACCAAATTTTTATGGTAACACAGAGCATATTCTAAAGTCCCCTTTAAATATCTGAACACTCTCTTCACAACATCCCAATGTGTCCTTCCTGGATTTTCCATAAATCGGTTGAGAACTCCCACTGCTTGGACAATTATGGTCTTGTACAAACCATTGCATACAAAAGACTACCAACAACACTTGCATAAGGCACCTTGGTCATGTCCTCCATCTCAGTAGAATATTTAGGATAGTCTTTAACAAATAGTTTCATTCCCTGCATAACTGGAACAACTAGTTGCTTGCAATCATCCATATCAAATCTCTTCAGAACCGTAGTGATATACTTACTATGACTTACCCAGAGCTTTCGGCTTGTTCTATCCCTAGTTATCTCCATCCCCAAAATATACCTTGTTGCACCCAGATCTTTTATTTCGAACTTTGCAGATAACTGAGATTTAAGATCAAAAATCATAGACTTACTATTTCCTATGAACAACATATCATCCACGTACAGGGTAATAATAAGCACACGATCATTTTCAGATTTATAATAAACACAATGATTAGATTTTGATCTCACAAATCCCATAGACAACACAAAAGTGTCAAATTTTTGGTACCAAATTCTAGGAGACTGCTTCAAAGCATACATAGATTTCTTTAATTTGCAAACCAGACTTTGTTTACCTTTTTCAACAAAGTGCTTCGGCTAGGACATATAAATCCCTTCTTCCAACTCTCAATGGAGAAACGTTGTCTTCACATCCATCTGCTCAATCTCTAAGTCATATGTTGCTGCCAATGACAACAAAAATCTGATAGATTTCAGCTTTGCTATAGGGGAAAACAATTCTCCATAATCAATTCCCTCTATCTGGGAAAAACCTTTTGCAACCAACCCTGTCTTATACTTTTCTACACTACCATCTAGACTAGTCTTCTTCTTGAATACCCATTTACAACCAACAAGATTTTCCCTTCAGGCAAAGGTACCAAATCCTAGGTTTCATTTTTCTTCAATGATTCCATTTCTTCATTCATGGCTTCCAGCCATGAATTTGAATCAGACATGCTAATAGATTCTTTTACAATCTTAGGCTCATCAGTGCTAGTAATCAAACATAGGCACAATTCGAATTTAACATAGAGAAACCATACCTATTAGGTTGTCATTTTTCACGTGTAGACCTTCTTACTATATGAGGTTGTGGTTCTTCATCTTCAGAACTCTCAGAGCTACTTGAACTCTCCTCAGTTTCAGGTACACCATGTAGTTCCTCATTTTTCGGAGTTTGAGGAATCTGAACTACATCATTCTTCTTTTCTCTTTTATCTTTCTCTAGCTGTGGATCAACTACTGAAGGTTTCAGCTCATGAAATATTACACTTCTATTATACAGAACCTTCTCAGTATTAGGATTCCAAAGCTTGTATCCCTTCACACCAACACCATAGTCAATGAAGATACATTTAATAGCCTTGTTCTCCAACTTTGATCTTTTCTCATTAGGCACATATACATATGCCTCACAACCAAAGACATGAATATGTCTAAGAGAGGGCTTCTTACCAGACCACACTTCCAAAGGTCTCTTGTCAACTAGAGTAGAACAAGGTGAACGATTTACCAAGTAACATGTCGTAGCCATAGCCTCAGCTTAGAAATTCTGCTCCAGACCAGCACTACTCAACATACTTCTCGCTCTTTCCATTAAAATTTTATTCAACCTTTCAACAAATCCATTCTGTTGTGGAGTATAAGGTGTAGTTTTATGCATTTTAATCTCATGGTCTATGCAGTACCTTTCAAATTCTGTAGAACAAAACTCACCGCCATTATCCATCCTCAAGCATTTGATTTTCTTTCTAGTCTGATTCTCTATCAAAGTTTTAAATTCTTTAAACCGACTGAACACTTTTGATTTACTCTTAAGAAAGTATATAAATGCCCTTCTTGAATAGTCATCAATAAAAGAAACATAATATCTAGACTTTGATAATGAAGGAACATTAACTGGACCAAATACATCAGAATGAACATAATCCAGTACACCAGAAGATTTATGAGGGCTAAAATAAAATGAAACACCGTGTTTCTTTCCATAAATACAGTGTTCGCAAAAATCGAACTCAAGGTTACAATCATCAATCCCTTCAACAATATTTTTATTTTTCAAGGTTTTTAAACCTTTCTCACCTATGTGACTGATTCTATGATTCCACAACATGGTCTTCTCTTTTGGGAGATTCACCTCCAATGCATTTTCAGCCAAAGAAGCATCTTCATCTTACTCTACAAGAACAACTTTGCTTGACTTTACAAAGGCATTGTTGCTTTGAACAGGACGTGCATCCAACTTGTAAAAAGTGCCAGTACGTACACCCTTAGCTAGCACCATTGCACCTCTAGCCATCTTACATCCTTTACTTGATAAAGAAACTTCCACACCAGCATCATTCAGCTTACTAATAGAAAGTAAGCTACGATCCAAACCTGGTATGTGCAATACGCCACCAATCCCTTTGACTCTTCCACAACCAACAATCTCCAATGTTGAATCAATCACTAGGTACACCTCTCCACCATCATACTTCTCATAATTAGTGAACCATTCTCTATGAGAGGTCATGTGAAAGGATGCACCTGAGTCAACTAGCCAGACATCATCTGATGCTTGAGTTGCTAAGGCTGCAATGAAGGTATTTGCATCACTCTGAGAAGAGTCATTGTCTGAAGTGTTTTTCTTCTTACTCTTCTTCTCCTTACAATCCTTTCAGATATGACCAGGTTGCCCACAGTTCTAGCATTTCACCTTGGAATTTTTACCAGGAGACTTTGATCTACCTATAGATTTAGATTTGGACTTCTTGTCCTTCTTCTTTCCTTTCTCCTTCGATCTACCTCTAACAACAAGGGCTTCTTTGGCCATCTCTGAAGACTTCCTCCGCATCTCTTTAGATAGTAGTGAGGCAACAACATCTTCCATCTTAAAAGTGGTGGTCGTACTTCCAATAGCCATTACAAGATGATCCCAAGTGTCAAGTAACGAACATAATAGGAGCATGCAACGATCCTCCTCCTCAATATTTACACCCATAGACACCAACTGAGAAACACTCATATTAAATCAGTTTAGATTTTTTGCAACAAATGCACCTACTTCCATCTTCAAGGAGTACAACTTCTTCCTCGAGAATAACTTATTTACCAGAGACTTTCCTTGATAAATATCACCAAGCTTCTTCCATAATGAAGTTGTAGACTTCTCCTCATGGACATTCAAGAATACAGAATCGACCAGACTAAGTCTTATTAGACCTCTCGCTTTTCTATCTGCAAGGTCCCAATCTTCTTACTTCATACTTTGTGGCATAGTTCTAGACACAGCAACCCAAAGGTCTTTATCCACAAGCAAGTCTTCCATTTTGAGTTTCCATAACTCAAAGATGCCACCATTGAATTTTTCAATCTCTACTCTACTTGATGTACTCGCCATCTCAAACAAAACTAGGTTCTAACTTTGCAATACTCCCATTGGAATAGTATTAGCACAAAAAACCAACCTTACTAACAAGGATAACACAATTGGCCAAGCTCTGATACCACTTGAAAGGAAAAAAAATGTACGAATTCGCTTTCCTGACGCTAAAACAACAAAGGAGAAGTACAAAATACCAGTTTTAAAGCTTCTCAAAACAACTGGGATGAACATATACAGGGTAACAAGAGAAACAAAAATAATAAATCATAGATAACACTAGATTTACGTGGGAAAACCCTTTCGGGAAGAAAAAACCCACCACACCAAGAGAAGACACTTTGTATTACAATAAAATAAATTACATACAAAGCTCAGAGTCCTCACTCTCTGATAGTTAGCTCATAATAGCAGACTTGAGTTTTCATGCACTAACTGTTACAATACTTCTTTCAGTATATAATGAATACATCCAACTTCTCTGTCTCGCTCACACACTTCACCGTCACCCTTCATTGACTTATATCAATGTAATCGACTATACAAGTCTTACATCGCATTAATCATTCCAACCAATCGCAAGTCTTAATAATACATCATTCACCCAATCAAGCAATCCGATCTTCTAACCGATCTTCCTGCAATCAACACATCGGGCCGACCAAGCATTAACTCCCTTTCCATAATCAGATTTTGTCATTAGTCGAAACACATCTTGTAATTACTGCTTTCACCACTCTAGACTTTGACCAATCAGATGTTGATTACTTGCCACACATCACCTCTCTACTTGTTCACCGCTTCTAGTCAGGTCACATTGGTCAACACAAGTGACAAACATCTCTTACCACACCATCGCATCAGGCCAAAGAGACCACCGCGGTATGGCGGTAAGCCCTTGTCAACCCGTCTGCTACCTTCACTGTGCCACCGCCAAGCCCCGTGAGACCTCCCGCGGTATGGCAGTGTCACCACCCAACCGGAGGTCCCTTCTAACACCCTCGCGGTACCGAGGTAGTGGCTTGTCTACCAGCCTATTGCATAACATTGTGTCACCGCCAAGCTTAGAATGATATTCCACGGTATGGCAGTGTCATCACTCAACCGCGAGGCTAAGCAAAGCCTCTCACGGTATGGCGGTAACCGCCTGTGTCGACCATCAAGCTCCACCGTGCTACCACGCTCTGACTGCAAAACCTCCGAGGTAAGGAGGTAACCGTTATCTCTAATCGCCAAGGCTCACCATGCCACCATGACATGGCCAAAAGGCCATCGCGGTGTGGCAGTAAGCAGACTTTGCTAACTATCATTGTTCACCATGGCCACTACGTCACCAACGAGCACCCTCTGCAGTATGGAGGTAGACCTTCACATAGACCGGGCTCGTCCATCGCGCTACTGCCAGCCTAAGATGGAGACCCCGCCATATGGAAGTAACACCGCCCAAACGCAGATAGACCGAGAGAGGCCCGCGGTAAAGCGGTAAACTGCAAGACCGCGCCTCTAGAAAAATATCTCAGCGGTAGAGAGGTAAAGGCTTAGAAAGATTATAATTTCACCAAGTCTTTTCAGAGGTCCAAGCCATAACTTGAGGCACCTATTCCCAACATATTTTTTCCAAGACAAACCACAGACATCAAGCAAAGAAAAGAGGCCATGATCCATCGTTGTCCCTCTAAATCAATTTATAGGACATCCTCAAGGTAACTAGTAACATGACCGAAAACCAATCAAAAGATAAGACAAACCTAGACGTTGCAACAAAGTTTTTTCGAAAGGGATAGTGTTTGCTAATAATATTGATAAGATTGTTTCATATGATTGGTTAGGTTGACCAATATGATAGAGTTTGATTGATAAGTTGACAAGGATTGATTAATAAGTTTGACAAGGATTGATGGTAGTTTGACAAAGGTTGACCGGTTGAATTGATTGATTGTGCCTGGTTTCAAGGACACATCCTAATTAAGGAAATATTAATTGACCAAGATGACAAGATTGATTGATTTGATGATTGATCGATGTGATGACGCCTAGTTTCAGGAAGGACATATCCTATTTAAGGAAAGGAGCACATCTGATAAAGTTGACCAAGTGACAAGTGTTGACAAGGCACCTAACTACCAAAAAGACATATCCTGCTTAAGGTGAATGAAAATATTGTTCAAAGACGAAGTCTAATCTCAGGAAGGATGTATCTTGATAAAAGAGAAGAGATAGGACTAAATGAGACAAATGACATATTACCCCATTCTGATGTAAGACCAATGACTCGATCAATTGATTGAAATTGAAGGTAATTGATTGATTTAATATAAAAGATTGTGTTGGTTATGTTTATCTGTTGATTCATGATTTGGTTTGAACGATGATTTCTTGCAGACCAAGAACAAGACCAGACTCGAAAAACCCTAAAGTAATGACCTAGGTGGCCTCAAGGGCTCATCGGTTGATGGCCTTTCCTACGTTATACCCGTAGATACCTTGTAGTTTGACACAACCTGGCTTTGCCTTATTTGACAAAAGAAAAATTTATGATTTTATTTGGGAAAAACTAAAAGGACCAACCAAATGTCTTGAGGGCTCATCTAAGATGAGCCTTGCCTATGTAGAAAATGTGCAGAGACAACATAGTTTGACCACTCTAACATAGATGGACTCTGACTCTGACTCTATTTTTGGAAATTTTTGAAGTTTTTTTTATGTTTTTGGGTTTTGACAATTTTATAATTAATGTTGCATCTGTTTCTGGATTAGATTGCGTGAGAGATTTTATAATTTTTTTTGGATTTTGATGTTTTATGATTTTTTTTTAATTTTGATGTTTTCTATTTTTTTTGGATTTTGATGTTTTATGATTTTTTTTTATTTTGATGTTTTATGATTTTTTTGGATTTTGATGTTTTCTAATTTTTTAATATTTTGATGTTTTATGAAAGTTGATACCATGCGTAAGATCCCAGGAAGACATAAGCTAAGGAATTTCCCCTAGTCAGGTATAGGACCACCTTATTATGTGTGAGGGGAATACGTAGACGAATGCAAAGGATGATTATGAAGGCAAAGGATTACTAAATATCGGTGGTTCCCAGGCCATGAGAAGGATGAAAAATCACTATTATGGATAAAGGACGTGTGCAAAGGGATGAGTAGAGGATGGAAGACCAGATGGAGTGATAGTAGACATAGGAGCATAGACTGACTACACATGGCACCTGTTTGCTAGGTTTTCACCATGGTATTTATCTAAAGTGCCACCGAAGTGGTTTTCACTTTTGGTTGAATTATTTCTCTTTACTATTTCTTTTTGTTGTTACCAAGACGCCTTTTTGTCAAGTTTTCATTAGGGTGACTATTCTTTTTGTATTTTTTAGGACTTTTTCTTAATTTTTTGTATTTTTTTAGGACTTTTTCTCATTTTTTATATTTTTTCAAGACTTTTTGACAAGAGCTCTCTGAAGCTAGATGTAGAATTGATACGTGCTAGATCCATAGACTACCATGATGATGCCTTGATCATGATTGAATGACCATGCTGGATTAAAGGACCTGATTTGGATGATGAGTGCAAGTGGAAAATATGATGGACGATAGATGTAGTGGAGGAAAGAGGCTAGGGTATGATCCCTAATGTGCACACTATGTGGGCCATCAAACTTCATATGAAAAGGAGCTTAGAAAACCAATGAGCTAGAGTACGTGAAGGGGTCGTCGTCTAAAGTCCATCGAAAGACATCACCAATGGAGTGATATGACAAATATGTGAACATGGATGGATGGAATGGAGTATATGGTATGAGTGAGAGTGATGTATGGATACCTTGGATCAACAAGTGTTTTATTTGACTTTTTACCTTGATAGATGCCCCCAGTGATTTTTGATAGAGGGGCCTACTTGGAGATCGACTTTTGCTTGCTTTCACTTTTGACTTTTATTTTTTATTCATCCAATAGCTTTTTATTTTGGCTAGGGGAGTTGTCTTGGTCTTCTTTTGTTTTTGATTTGTCCAATAGATTTTTATTTTAGCTAGATAAATTTTCAAGATATTATTTTATTTGCATTATATCTTTCAATTTTTTATCTCCTTTTAAAGATATATCATTCATTGGAGCTTTTCTTTTATTCTTTTATTGAGCTACAAATTTTTGATCCATGTCTATGATACGAGTGGACATGAGTGAGATGGATGAAATAGGTGAATTGATAGGAATTTTTAGTGGACAAACAAGAGTGGTGATGTCATAATTGGAGTCTTCGGGACTATCCTTTTTGGTGTTGCTAACGTCAAAGGAAGCTTGCACATCCTTAACAACTTGGTAAGGCAACTTAGTAGAGGCAACAATAGAACATGCATATCCTCAACAAAGTCATGATAAAAAAGTGGATTATCATAGATATCTCGTTCAAACATGGAGTTGTCATGGATATGAAATTTTTTAGCGAAAGTGGATATGGAAAAGTTTGATGTATCATCAGGGTCCCAAAAGGTTTCAATCAATGCACAACCATCTTTTTGTGTTCCTTCTATATTTGTCTTAACATCATTTTTAGAATTTTGATCTTTCTTGGCAGCATTAGCATTATCTTTTGCCAGTAAATATCCATACAATATTCTTTGCATCCCATATCATGGACTTGGACCTTGTGGTTTGATGGCATGGTAAATGGAGTGGATGATTTGATAAGGGAAAATGGTTCAATGTAATTAGATGGAGTGGCAGATGAAGTGGATGATGAGGCCTCTCGATTGATTGGAACTTGACGTTCAATATTTTCTTTTAGGTTTGAGCAATACTAAAAAGGATAGGGGTCGCTAGGAATAGTAATTTTAGTGCCATTATACAAAAATTTGAGGCATTGGTGGTAGGTGGATAGGAAATCCCTCATGGCATTGACCCATGGGCGGCCAAGGAGAATATTGTAATGCAAATCCAGATCCAAGACATGAAATACTATGTTTTGTATCACTAGACCAACTCTTATGGGAAGTGAAATTATGCCTTTGAATGAATGCTTAGCATCATCATAAGTTTTGATCATAATTTCTTGGTTTTTTCTATGCAATTATCAGAGTATCCCAATGCTTTCACCAATTTTAGTGAGAAAATGTTTAGACTTTCTCCACCATCTACTAGAACTCATCTGATCTTGTGTATATTAATGCATACTTCAAGGTGTAGGGTATCATTATGATCAGACTTTTGTGTGGAAAAGTCTTGTTCAAAGAAGGTGACATGGTGCAACATAGCTAGGTATCTAACCATGGCTTGAAATTCATTGACATCTAGATTAGAAGGTACAAATTATTCTTGCAATAATTTATCAAGGATAGCTTTGTGTTGTGGAAATATGTGAAGGAGTTCCAAGATGGAAATTTGGGCAGGAGTTTTCCCTAGCTAATCTAGGATATTGTACCGATTTTTTGGTTGTGGATTGGAAGGAGGTCCTGGAATAGTTATCTTGGTCCTACAAATGGTAACAACACATTCAAAACTTGGCGTGTTTATGGTTATGGTGGTGATATAATTATCAAAGTGTCTTACTAAACTAAAAAGAAAATAGGGGTGTGGGAAATTCCCACTTATTCTCTTTTGGTCATTCAATTATGTCCTAGGAACCCTAATTGGATTGACTATCAACCTCACAAGGTGATTCAATTCTCAACAAGGAAGACCTTGGAGGGGGTTCTTTAAGATTTTAGGGATTCACCGCCAATCAAATGCTTTGAAAAGATAAGTAAACATTCAACTCACAAAACCTAATAATGCAAGCTAAATGAAGGATGCAAATGATGAAATTATGCAACAACATTAGGATATGTGTACCTAGGAAGTCTAGAAATGCAGTGAGTATTTTAGAAATGCAAAGAAGCTGTCAAAAAGTGCACTATGGAGGAAAAATACGCCCTTATTATTATCTTATTCTCGTTGCTATTTTTTGGGGCAAATGCAAAATCTTTGGATGTCAAAACTAGATCTAAAAGAATTTCTCAAAAATTCCCTTGAGAGGACTAAGACGCCCTAGGAGGAGACTTATTCCCATACTTAATTTTTGAAATCTTTGAATGTGGTCCTAAGGCTTGATGTCTTCTCTTCCTTCCTCTCTTACCTCAGGTTCCGAAACTTCTAAATTTGGCCCGTAGGTGAGTTTCTGTGAAGATGACAACTTTGCAATGGAATTTTGCAACTTTGAAAATTTTCACTTCAAATGATATTCAAGTCTTCAACCTAAATTTGCTATCACACACACACACACACAAGAGGAAAAACTTGTTGATTGTTAGTAAATGGGGGTTTACCTTGGTCAAACCCCTTGTTGGTAATTAAACCTTGAAATGAAATGAAATGGATGGAAATAATGAATGAACAACATGCAATGTTACAACTCACCAAACCCTTTCTATAAGGTGTTGCAAATGTTCTTGAAATGGATGCAATGGATGTGGTTCTTAACTCTTGCTTGAAGGATATAGATCTTGCATAGAACACTTGCTTGAATCATAAACCCTACATCACAAATGTTAGCACAATAATAAACATGATGCAAAAAAATCCTTGATATGATGCTTGAATCTTCATGATGGCTCCAAATGCTCGAGGAATCACTCTTGAATGCTCTTGTGAACTCAATCATGCTATGACGAATTCTCTCATAAAACACTTTATTGAAAATGAATGAATGAAACATGTATTTATACTTATCCATGCTTAATATCCCAAAATTACACCATACCAAGATGACATATGAATTCATTAAATAAAGGAGGCTAAATCCCACTAGAATTTGAAATTAAATCCTAAAAATACCTTAAGGGGGACTAAGACGCCTCCCGAGGCATGAAACTTAGGGCACATACTCCAAAAAGGGACCTCTTTAAGGCACACTTGAAATCAAGGTCCCAAGACCTTTGGGAGACAAAAAATCCCTAGGTGGCATCTTGGTCCCAACCCAAAAATAAAGGGAACTCAGATAGAATCATTAAATTATCATTTATGCATTGATGTTTGTTGGGATTATCCAAAAAATATATAATTCATGAGGGTTGTGGATGCAAAATAGGACCCAATTAAGACATAAATAAGGATAAACAAATCAAGGTGGGACCAAACAAGTGTGAAATGCAAGGGTATGCATTTTCCTACACTACATTTAGCCCCCATTTTAGTGAGAGGATGAATTTTCTTCAAACTCGCACTAAAGTATCCAACCACACAATCAAGAGGGGTTCAAATGTACGAATGCTAGTAAGATAGGATGACAATAACCAAGAGGGTGGCCAAGCCCCCAGGATCAAGATCCTATGAAAAACCAGCATATGCACAAAGGAATAGGCTTGCAGATGATATAGTAAGCCATAACCAAAACACAAAAATACACCATCAAAGATAGGAAAAAGGAAAAAAGTAAAAAGAAGAATGCAGTATATTAAGCTTCAACTAGCTGTCCAATGCACTGTGGACCGGGTCTAGGTTTTTTGTCCAAAAAGGTTTGCAAGTGGAATGCATTGTCCACTATGCAAACAAAACACATTCTCACAAGGGCTAGTGAAGCTAGGTGTCCACTAGGTGAGCCCCATAAAGTCTATATCAATGTCATACCCCCATGACTATGATAAGGACAAAAATAAAATGCATGCTCGCAAGGGCTAGTGAAGCTAGTTGTTCACTAGGTGAGCCCTAGGGGACCATATCAAAGCCATACCTTCATGAATTTAATAAGGTACAAAAAAAAAAAATGCACGCTCACAAGGGCTAGTGAAGCTAGTTGTTCACTAGGTGAGCCCCACGGGGCCATATCAACGCCATACCTCCATAACTTTAATAAGAAACAAAACACAACACACCAAGAAAGAGGGATGTTCAAAGGGATTTTTATTAGTTCATGTGAGGTCTTAATCTTAGAGGACATCATTCCTAGTGTCTCCAAGAGATGACCAATAAAAGGATAAAAGATTCACAACTTAGGGGATGCAGTGTGTCACATCACCACTAAGAGGAATGTAATATGCTAAGATAGATCATGCTCTTGAAGGACATTACTCCCAATGTCACCACAAAGAGGAAAACACATCACATGAAATAAGAAAATCACATCAAGGAACATGAAAAATAAAATTCCAATGAAATCATGCCAAAATAATACCAATGCATGCCCCCACTTTAAATAAATTGCCAACACCATGATGTGAGTAATTACTTTAAAGTAGCCAAAAATGAAAAAGAGAAAAGAGGGTTGCCCCCCAGAAACACCTAAGGGATCTATGGATTTCGGGTCAGTATTTTCCTTTTTTGTAATGATATTAGAGAGCTCAAAACTATCATCATTCCTCAAATGCACATAGAACTAGAAGAATGACACAAAGAGAGAAAACAAAGAAAATCCTTTTGGGTCAACATGAAAGAGACATAGTGTGTCTTGATGCCTTGTGTCATCCCAAAAGGAAAACACAAGACAAGAAATGCAAATGGAAGGAAAAGAAAAGATAATGAAAAATATTTTGGGTCAACATGGAAGAGACATAGGGTGTCTCAATGCCTTGCATCATCCCCAAAAGGAAAACGCAAGACAAAAATAAAAATAAAAGGAAAAGATCAATAAAAAAAGGAAAAACAATTACGACATATAGAAGAATGAAGGTACAAATAGAGGAATGCATATAGAGAGAGAAAACATCAAACAATATGGGAGATCACATCACACACATGCAATCAAAAGAAAAAATAAAAATAAAAATAAAAATACTAGTAAAGCAGATGCGAGTCAACCATCCAATAGGTCATCTGCATCCCAATATTGTCCAGTAAATGCAGAATGTAGATCACTAGCAAAAGGGACAACATCAAGTGTTGTACTAGGAGAATCACTAGGTTCAACACATGGTGAATCACTCTGTTTAGGAGGATCATCACGGTTGTTACCGTTTAAGCTCATGGAAGAGGAAAATAGAAAATTCAGCTCATTATGAACTTGTTCGTCAATTTTAGTTGTTTTTGCATCTTCATCCAAGTTAACCACAATAGGAGGATGAATAATGATATAAATAGGTGTTAGTCCTTGTTATGTTAGAGACATAGGATCTATTTGTTTTGGTAATGGAAGAGGCTCATCATTTATTGCTTCTATCAAGTTCGAATTTTTATTTTCAATGTTGTTCTCTTCATTCATCTTTCGAGAAATAGCACAACATCTACACCTATGCTTTCTAGCATTTTTGTTTCTTTTATTATCGTTTTCAAGTTGCGCTTGTGTAGGAGTGGGTTTGTCGACCATAAGTTCCTTTTCTCCTTGTGAAGGAAGAATGGAAGAAACCATGGAAGGTTGTTCAACCACTTTCTCTTTGGCTTTATATATTTTATTAGGAGGTGGATTAGTACTTGTATGGTGTTCTCTTCATCTTTTGTAGGAAATAGGCAAAGTATTTTTGATGGATGCATCTTGGTTTGTTGGAAGGGTTTTAGGCTCAATATTTTTGTGTTCAAGTGGCAGAGGTCCGTTCATGGGTGGAGGAAAGTTCTCAAGGGATAATTTGGCTATGCATTTTTCTTTGAACTTTTTCTAGGATAAAAAGAGGAAGTTTGCAAGGGGTATTATAGGTTCCATGGGCTTAGGCCAGAAATAATCTAGGGAGAAATTTCTATGAGAAGAGGAAGGTCTAAAGCGACTATGGTTTACTACGAATATTTCATTGTCGACTGGAAACTTTAAGCACTTATAGATAACGGATGAGACTACATTCATGGAGCGAAGACATTGATAGCCTTGATTCATATGAAATTGATCCGAATAAGAGATGATAGAGAATGATACATTTAATTTCTTCGATCCTACTTGTAATGGGAGTGATTAGTGCATCGTAACACGAGAAATATAATCATGTGTTTTAATCCATGCTTTCGGTTTATCATATCTATTTTGAGTGAGTTCATGCATATATAATAGTTCTTTTATGATCACATATTCTCCATATATGGGATCAATTAAAATCTCAAGAGTGGTCTTGTCATTGATTATGTCGGCTATGTCAAGAGAACCATCAGGTGCATTTTTTTATTTTTTCTTCTGAAGAGAAATTAATATCAATAGGAATTTTGGTTTACTATTTACGAGGCTCAATTTCAATCACTCATATCATTGTATTAATAGGACTTTGTTCATTAGTATATCCATAGTATTTTTTTATTCATCCTCCATAGATTTTGTTCTTTATTTCTCATGTTATCATCATCTATGTCAACATTCATCACATCGGGCTTAGTTTCACTAGCCTTAATAAATGAAATATTATGGTTAGCCATAGGATTGGTAAAGATTTGTAAATTTTGGTTAGGAGGAGCTACAAATTTATTGCATTTTTCATTCACACCTCCAATTTGGATATGATTAGAACCAATGAGATCTTGCACAATGTGTTTAAGACGCTTGCAATGTTTTGTATCGTGTCATTTTTGCTGGTGATAAGCACGATGGGAATTGTGTCTAAAGCTCTAAGGTAACAACTTGGTAGGGTCAAGATGTCGAATAGAAGGTAAGGTAAGCATGTTCTTGTTTATTAGTTGAGTCATGATGTGGTGAAGTGTGTCAAGTAAGGGAGTAAATTATCTTTATGAATCCCCAAAGATATAAGGCTTATTCTTCTTTATAGAAACTACTTGGGTATCAACTTGCTGGGTAGGTTGGGAGGTGGAATTTAGTTGGAGGAAACTTTTATTTTTTCTTCTAAAAGGCTAGTAGATGTTTTGGTTTGAAGTTTTACTTTTTAGGACAAGTAGAGGTAGATTTCAGTTCACTACTACCTATAGAATTCTAATAATCTCGAAGGGCAGTGCACAAGTGCATGAAGGAAGGGAATTTCATCATGGTAAGTGTGTCTCATATCTTACTTTGTAAGTTTTCTATGAACATATTTTGAAGGTGAGAATCGAGAATATTCACATTGATTTGGGAATAAAGTGATTGGTAATGTGAAATAAAGTCAGTGAATTTTTTACCCTCATTTTGCTTGCATCTCATCAAATCAGCTAAGGTCATTTCAAGAACCATATGCACTTGGAAATGATTAGTAAAGGCCTCAACGAGTTCATTAAATGAATAGATTGAGTTATTTAGTAATGTGGAAAACCAGTCCAAGGCAACATCTTTCAAGGATCGAGGGAAAATCTTAGCCAAAAAATTCCTCAAGGATAAAGTCACTACACAAAGTAGTAAAGGCATTAACATGATTACCAGGGTCTCCATTTCCTTCATATTTCTCAAATCTAGGGATCTCTATACCTTGTGGCACCAGAGTTCTCAATATCTCCATGGATAGTGGATTACTTTTGACATAGTATGAAGGTGGACCATTTTGATTTTGATTTATGGTAGAAACATTGCATTGGATGGATGAAAGGATTTGTAAAAGGTGGTTAATGATAGGATCATTGCTTGTGGTTTGAGATAGAGGTGAATATGGTGGTGGTGTGTTGGAAGGACCAATGAATGGATTTCTTACAGGAGGGGATATAAGATTAGATACTACATAGGTATAAGGAGCACTAGTGGAAATATTCGAGGTAGGAAGGACATTGCTAGTGGGTTGCATCATTGTGGTCACTTGAGGATTGGTATAGATGCGAATGGAGGTGATGGTTGAAGGGGGGAAGTTTGATTTCCTCTTTGGATTTTCACATTGTTTGAAGCTTGAGCACCATTAGTGGTGGAAGGGAGATTTTTTCCAAAGATGTGAGCTATGTTACACACAACTTCCAATCCTTCATCATTTTCCATCATGTGGCGAATACTATCTATGATAGGTATAACAGTGTTGGAAATGTTTTCAGTACTCATGCTATCTTCTAAATGGGATAAATCTTCATGCATTTTCATTATGTTTTATGAGGGATATGATCAACCATTGTTTGAACACTTGGAATAACTCTTGTAGGTAAGGTAGGCATAGCAAAAGAGGTATCAAAGGTGTGGTCCATACCTAGTGAACTAATACCAACACTAGGAGTAAGAGAGCTAGATAACCTAAGATCCACAACAAGTTTTTTATCACGGGATTACATGAGTCTTGCACTTCATCTTGCCATATTATTAGTAGTAGGACACCAAGTAGTACAACTCATGCAAAGGATAAACCAAAGAAAGTGCAATGAACACAATATCCTATGCTTGCAATTATACTTGCGATGAAAGAAATTTGAATAACAAAAATTCTAAAAAATGTAACAAAAAACTGAAGGTAGCACACAGAAGCACATAAAAGCAATTTGAAACCCTAAAAAATGGAAAGTCAAAGTCAACAGGGACTAAGATTCCAGTAAGGGTGTCTTGGTCCCACTAGTGAAGTTTTGAGGTTCCAGGGATTGAAATAAACAATAAACAATAGAGATAAGGTTCTTAGGCATGAACCTATAGAGGGACTAAGATGCTAGGAAGGGAATTTTAGTCCTAGGAGAGTTTTTTATCAAAGAAATAGAAGATTTTGGATTGTTTACAATGTTCACAGATTGCCTATTCAGGGAGCTAATGTTTAGAAATAGGAAAATGTGCAAATGAGTGCAAGAGAAAGTAACTAGTCACAAGCAATTGAATGCAAACTTTTCTTCAATTTTGGACGAAAATGCAATTAGGATGATGAACAATGCACTTTTCAATTTTTCAATGAGATAAGATGATGCAAGATAAAAAATGCAACCTATATGCACTTTCACTAATGCAAATATGAGAAACCCTAAATGCACTTTCACTAAATATGAGAAACCCTAGATGCAATTTCACTAATGCAAGATGCAATGCAAGAATGAATGTAACTTAGATCTTGGAATTTAATGAACTCCAAATTAGAAAATGAATGCTCAACAAGGTCGGGTTCACCAAAATGAACCAAAAATAAAATAGGGGCGTGTGAAATTCCCACTTATTCTCTTTTGGTCATTCAATTACGTCCTAGGAACCCTAATTGGATTGACTATCAACCTCACAAGGTGAGTCAATTCTTAGCAAGGAAGACCTAGGAGGGGGTTCTTTAAACTTTTAGGGGTTCACCACCAAGAAAATGCTTGGAAAAGACAATTAAATATTCAACTCACAAAACCTAACAATGCAAGCTAAATGAAGGATGCAAATGATGAAATTATGCAACAAGTTAGGATATGTGTACCTAGGAAGCCTAGAAATGCAATAAGGATTCTGGAAATTCAAAGAAGTCGTCAAAAAGTGTTATGGAGGACACAAATGTCCTTACTATTGTCTTAGTCATGTTGCTTTTTTTGGGGTAGATGCGGAATCTTCGGATGTTGGAACCGGATTTGAAATAATTTTAGAAAAATGCCCTCAGGAGGACTAAGATGCCCTAGGTGGTGACTTAGTCGTGTTATGAATTTTTGAAATCTCTTAATGTGGTCATGAGGCTTGATGTTTTCTCTTCCTTCTTATCTGATCTCAGGTTCTAAAACTTCCAGATTTTTCTTGTAGGTGAGTTTCGTGAAGATGACAAATTTGTAATGAAATTTTACAACTTTATCTGCAATCACACACAGACAAGATACGAAAAACTTGTTGATTGTTAGTAAATGGGGGTTTGCCTTGGTCAAACCCCTTGTTGGTAATTAAACCTTGAAATAAAATAAAATAAAATGGAGGGAAATGAAGAATGAACAACAGGAAATGTTAAAAATCACCAAACCCCTGCTATAAGGTGTTACAAATGTGTTTGAAATGGCTGCAATAGATGTGGTTCTTGACTCTTTCTTAAAGGATATTGATTTTGCATAAAATACTTTATTGAATCATAAACCCTACATCACAAATGTTAGCACAATAACAAACATGATGCAACAATATACTTGATATGATGCTTGAATCTTGATGATGGCTCCAAATGCTTGATGAATTGCTCTTGAATTATCTTGTGAACTCAATTATGCTATGATGAATGCTCTCATAAAAGAAAAGATTAAAAATGAATGAATGGGCCTTGTATTTATACTTATCCATGCTTAATATCCCAAAATTACACCACACCAAGCAGACATATGAATTAATTAATTAAATGAGGTTAAATCTTGCTAGAATTTGGAATTAAATCCTAAAAATATCTTAAGGGGGGCTAATATTCCGTAGGTTGCATCTTAGTCTCAAGGCATGAAACTCGAGACACAAACTCCAAAAAGGGACCTCTTTAAGACACAATTGAAATTAGGGTCCCAAGACCTTTGGGGGACAAGGATGCCCTAGGTGGCATCTTAGTCTTGACCCAAAAATCAAGGACACTCAGATAGAATCATTAAATTATCATTTATGCATTGATGTTTGTCAGGATTAGCCGAAAAAAGATATAATTCATAAGGATTTTGGATGCTTTTTAGGACCAATTAAGATGTAAAAAAGGATAAACAAAGCAAGTTGGGCCCAAAAAAGTGTGAAAATGGAAGGGTATGCATTTTCCTACACTACACTTACATTAAGGATAATAGTGTTGTAATCATGTTTGACGGAGACATAGCTGGCATTATTGTTATTCCCTGAAATGGAGGCTTTTCCTTTGTCATGGTCCTACAAGAGAGTTTTGAATATGGTGTGATCAACATTTTTCTTTCCTTGCAAATCACCAATCGAGATGAATCCATTTTCAATAAGTTCTTGAGTGTCCAACATCTTGCCATTTTTATCCTTTCCCATGGTGGTATTCATAGTATTCATCTACTTTCCACCAATCAGGTTTTATTAATGAGGCTCATAATTTTTTATGTCTGGTAATGTGATGAAATTAGATTACAAAATTTGTTTGAGAAATGATTCGATGGGTTCACCCAAGGGGGTGTATGTTCTCTTGGCAAGGGGAGGACCTTTATGTTGATTATTTTGGATGGCATTCAATGTTTGGTTTTGACCTTGTGTGTTTGATGTATTTGATATATTTGATAAGGAGGGACCTTTAAGATGAATGGTTTGACCTTTGGTTATTATTTTGGCATCAACAATGCCATCATTTGTGACATTCTTGTTTCGAGACCAGTATTTTCTTTTGTCATTGTTGGGTTTTAGAGTCTCTTTGTTATTTTGACTAGTCCAAGTTTTACGACAAGACATTTTTCAATGACACCTTTCTCAAGGATATCATCAAAATTTGTGCACCATTGGATTTGTAGGCTACTCATCATTTATTTGCCAAGGTTTTCAACAAACATGATGACCAATTGTTTTTCATGAATGTGACAAGGGAACTTGCTAACCAAACCCCGCCATCTCTGGTAAAATAAGGTAAGTGATTCCCCTTAGTCTTGTTTGGTTGTGCTTAATGTTGCAAGGGTGAAATAATTTTTAATGTTGAAGTCAAAGTGACTAATGAATTTTTTAGCCAGTTCACCCCATGTTCTAATCCTTGGAGGGATAAGTGCAAACCAATCTAGAGTTGGCATCATGAGACTTCATGGGAATAGTCTCATAAAATAGGTAGGATCATATAAGACTTCCATACATGATGGGTTAAATTATCGAATGTGCTATGTTGGATCCCCTATCCCCTTATACTTAGGAAAAGGTGGTGTTGTGAAATGAGGGGGAAAGGGTGGCATGTATAAATTTTTGTCATCCGGAAAGGGGCACAACCCTTTCATAAAATAGGCCTTCTTGTTGGTTTCCAATTGTATATTTTTCATTTGTTGTCGAAGGGCCTGCATTTTTTGCATCAAATTATCTACAATATATGGTGTTTCATTGGTTTTATTTGGTGTCATGTTATAAGTGTTAAGGTCACATGTAAAATTTGAATTAGGATTGGTATTTTGAGGCGTGAGACCTTGGTTACCATATGCATGTGTGTTGTTTTGGTTTGGGATGAAATTGGAATTTAGGTTTGTCCCAAAGTTCATGTTTGCATTTGGTATTATGTTTTGAAATTGAGATGTAGGCCCTTGTTTTGTTCCTTGGATTTGAAAAGTTGATCATTGATTTGAATTTTGGGAAGATGGTGTGGGTCCTTGATTGAAGTTCTGGAATGATGGTGTAGGTCCTTGAAATGATGGGGTAGGACCTTGATTGATTTTTGATAATATAGGTCCTTGAAATGATGGAGTAGGTCCTTGATTAATGTTTTGATTTAATACCTTTTGTGGGGCAATGTGAATTTTCCATGATTTATTTGGTCAATTTTGGTTTGATGAGGGCATGCTTTGGAATTTGAATGAAGGACCTTGACTCGCCTTTTGAAATGTAGGGGTAGGACCTTGATTTATATTTTGGAGAAAAGTTGTGGGACCTTGGTTCATGTTTTGATGTGTAGGACCTTGGGTGGTATTTTGGAAAAGAGGATTTGTGAAGGTCTTCCTCATGGAATTTGATGAGATTCCAAATGTGAGGTTCAATCATTGTGTAGTTGCATTGGTCACCTTTTTTCCAAGTGTAGGTATGCTAGGGATGTGTGTAGTAGTAGACATGTGTGTAGTTGTTCCAAGAGGCATAGTTGATATTTTTTGTGAAGATGGCATCCCTAGGGCAAATATATTTTGGTTGTCTTCTTCTTCTACAATGGTTGAGACATAAAAGCCTTGAGAGAGTTTGGCACCATTTTTAGCTAGTGCATAGAATAATATATTAGGGTTGACACCAACAAGTTTATCAAACCTTCTCAAAACCCTTGGGTCTTGGTAAGCTCTTTCAATTTATTTTGGAGTGAATTTCTTGTTGAATTCATCTAGATTTAGATTGTCAAGTGTATCAGTTTGGTCCCTTTGTGGGGCGGAATGGTTTGAATCTAATCCAAGGGTTGTGTCATGAAAGGGGGCACTTGTGAAATCCATGTCCTTTCTTTTGGTTTGTGACCTTATTTCAACCATGTGAGACTTGCAAATTGGGAAGGTAATGCAAGGTGATAATGAAGCTAAACTATGTTTTTTGGAATTTTTTTAATATAAGGATGCAAGATGTTTATGCAAATATGATAATGACTAAAGGATGAGGCTAAATGAATCTAATGGATGCAAATTATACTAAATTTATGATTGAATAATGATCATGGATAATGATGAGGAGACTAAAATGATGCTAAGTTTAATGGTGCAACTAAGGATTAAGATGAAATTTAAACTATGTTTTTGGTATTTTTGGGATGAGGATGCAAAGTGAGAGTGAAAATTAAATGCAAGACTAAGGATTGAAAAGATGATGATTAAGGCTATCATCAAAGGTTATGATATGAATCTAAATGAGACTAAGGTAATGCTAAGGATATGAAGTCTATAATTTGAGACAAAGGATGGCAACCAAGCTAATGTAGTTCCAAGACGACAAACCAAAATGTCATTGAACTTAGTGATAATCAAGAGGGTAATTTTGACAAGATAGATTCAAGGCTAGGACACAAGCTTGAGATTCAATTTTGAAAAAGGTGATAGTGATCAAGGTTGATGAAATGAAGGATTAAGGTTAATGATAAAATGGATAAGCAACCAAGGACATTCCAAAAGCTTAATGGTCTTCCTATGTCAAAAATTTGAAAGGTATATGCAACCTAAGGTCTAAAATTGATTATGAAAAGGTAAGGATGCACCCTAGAATGTGATACAATCCTAAATGGTAATGTTGGAATGGGTTGGTAAATGCTTGCAAGTCTTTGGTTTAGTAGTCAAGGTTACTATAGAAATTATTGGATTGGAATTTAGAAAAGGATTTTGAGAGTTTCTATTTATTAGACAATTGCGGCTTTGTTTTTGATAGTTACAGTTCACATAATATTGTTTTTACAATTTTGATGTTTTGACCTAATTTTTGAATAAATTTTTATTGATTTTGATTAATTTTGATTGGAAAACATAGAATACAATCACAAGCACTTGTTTTGGTCTATTTTTGGTTGAAAAAGTTTGATTTCAAGATGAAAACACACATAGACAACAAGAACAATTCCTATGGCTAGAAAGGAAACCACTGGCTAATATCCCCACTAGGATTTCTCTAACCACTTAAGCAAGGTGGAAAAATAGAGACTTGGTGGC
Organism: Sequoiadendron giganteum; assembly: GCA_007115665.2. Taxonomy (NCBI): domain Eukaryota; kingdom Viridiplantae; phylum Streptophyta; class Pinopsida; order Cupressales; family Cupressaceae; genus Sequoiadendron; species Sequoiadendron giganteum. The sequence continues at coordinate 199,217,882 of CM021110.1, read as the reverse complement.
ATTGGATCCCCTCCATGACACTCACTTCTCGAGCTCACCAAGTCTCATTCCCTCAAGGAGAAATTCCTGTCTCTACACATGCTTAGTGAAGACATGGGGCGACTTCAAAGGTTTGACCTCCTGTGATCAACAAGCGTATAAAAAGGGTTTTTTGCCTCTAACACAAATTAGTTTCTAGTAAGGGCATCTGTTCAAGGTGGCCATACACACAACAAGATTAGCTCAAGACTATGGTCAGTCAAGAGGCCTCCCAGTCCTTTCCCTAAGGAAGGATTTTAATGTAGCTCACGAGGCTACTGAGGGTAGCACTTTTCGGTATGACACATCCACATCCATTGCTAAATGACTTTTTTCAAGAAGCAATTTTCTTATATAGCAGTTTGAAAGATCTTGGCTTTAGCTTGTTATTGCTTGGGTCGTTCCCACCTTTCAAAGTGGGGTGGCAAGCCCTCTAAAATAAAGGTACACAAAAGTGAGGAAGTGCATTATATTTCTAATCTCTAAAATCACACAAAGCACAAGGAGATAGCATAAATAGTGCCTTTACCTCACACAAACATTGTTAGCAACACAAGGGAAAACAACTAAGAGGGGGGGTGAATCAGTTGTCATAGTTCATTTCAGACTTATTAACTTATTAACCTTTATTCTTAGATTTGATTAATAACCATGAAAGCATGAATCAACAACACATCAGAAACACACATAACACCAAGAGTTTTGCATGGAAACCCTATTAAGGGAAAAACCATGGTGGAGGTTAATCCATAAGTTATACTCTGTTAAAAGTATAAGAAGAATAAATGAGGAATGCACATGCATTCAGGCACATTGCCTAGAGCTCACTGCTGAAAGGAAGACTCATTGTCTTACATAAAACATTTAGATTAAATCCATCTTAATAATTTAAACTAAGAAAGTAGCATCTGCTAATGCCTGAGTACAATTATGGTTAAGCACATGAACACTTCTTCACTCTTCTTCACACTATGCTCTGCTTTCAAATGATCTGAACCTTATTCACAAATAGCACTCACACACTTCATATTACACCCACACACACACACACTTCTCATATCAAATGAAGAAACAATCACTTATATATATCCACAACAAGAAATTACATTGCTTCATGTCAGCTTCAACAAAATAATAGAATGAAAGCAAACTGTCGACCCAAAATAATAAAGATTATTGATGCACATCAACCAAGGTCGACCACAACATAGTAGAGACCCAAAACAATGTCCTCGAACACAAAAAACCTTCAAAGATTCTTCCTCGGAGATCCACAACATGCTTCAATCACCTTGTCGGCCATGAACATGAAAAACATGAACACGCAAGAGAAAATCTTGGATCGCGGCCACAATGATCAATGAATATGTGCAACATGGATAGGGCATGATCTAGAAACATCCAAAAACACTTCAGGAACATGCGTAACAACTCAAATTACTAGAAACACATTATCTTCTTTCATGAACACTAGTTATAGTAGCAAAATAGTTGCCGAAGCACAAAAACTTATAACTTGCTCAAATCTTCATGCGCACCTCTAAAACTTACGCAGTAGAAACTAGATAGTTTTAAAAACAAACCCTTTAATCTGCAACATCTTACCATCAACATACTGAAATTTCCAACACACCGATCTTCATTGCTTCATAGACAACCTGTATCATATTTTATTATAATTTTCTCAATATCCTCGACATATACAATCTTAGAGACATTAGTGCTAATAGTGTTGACATCAATGACAACCACATATCATCAATACAACCACAACATCCAAGACACATGGGGTTCATTTTAAGCCCAAAAGCCAAATGTGGGTTGTGATTATACAAATTCCAAAAGGTACTTTTGATCACTCAAGATTGCCGAATGGTGCAAGAGGAGATCATACGTACTCTAAGATAGTTTGCAAACTACCAAACATGAAAAAATAGTTGTAAATTTTAAATCCTTTGCTTATGATTTGAAGACACTTGGATTCATTTTATGCCTATGATGAATGCAAGTTCATTTTAATACCCATGAGTGATAAAATGCATTTTTTTGTTCATTTTAAAGACTTATGAATGAGAAATGCATGTTCATTTTAACCTTATGAATGTGATGTAAGTTGTACTTGTATATTTTAGGCCTAATGAGTGATTCATGTAGATATGTTGTTCATTTTAAGCCCCCGTGAATGTGGAAGATGTAATTTTTTGTAAATTTTAAAACCAATGAATGAAGTACAATTTTAGCTCTTCAAAAAGTGTGTTGAAAAACACACAAAATATTTTTTATCCAAAAAAAGCCAAAAATCCTACAAAACTACAAGTTAGATCTCCTTGATGAAAGCCACATGCTAACAAAAAGACATCAGTAAACCAAAAAAAACTTGAATGATAACATCAAACTAAAATAGTGATAAATTTCTCAAAATTAAACAAAAATTTAAACCATAAAAATCTATGGAAAACTAAGAAATAGACCTTCAAAACCCAAAAAGATTTTGGCAAAATCCTGCACAACAAAAGTGTTATAAAAAAAAAACTCGGGTCTTAACAACTACATTTAAAAAAAAAGCAATAAAACAACCACAAATTTCTCAGAACATATCGAAATTTAAAACCGTTTGAAGTTTTGGAAAGTTAAGAGCGAGACCTACAAAACCCAGATAATTGATTTTTAAGATTTCATGTCCCTATTTTTTTGTGCTCAAAAGAAGATGATATTATTTTGTACAAATTCTTGGTTGTAACTTACAAAACAACAAAAGAAAACAATAAAACAAACATATTTCTCTATAAAATAGTAAGATTCACGTCAGATTCACCAATGTAAGAAGGGGGAAATCAAGCTAGCCTAGATTATAGTGACAACCACAACATAAATCTGAGCTAAAACCCCAATCTAAAATAAGAGAATACAAACAAAAATGAGGAATAAAATGAAAGCATTCAAATGAAAACACTCCCCATATTGTAGTTGAATCACTTCCTTATCTCTCCTCAAGCTACCTTTGCAAGTTTTCCCTCAAATTTGGAGTAGATTTTGTGCAAATAGCTGCAAACAATAAAGCATGAAAGTTGGAGATAATGGTTGTTAAGGAAAAAATGGAGGAGAAAGGCTTCTTTCATAGATAGTCATTCGAACGAATGAACGAGATCGATCCTCTAGAAAGATTCCAAGATCAACAGTGGAGGATTGATGCACCAAAAAGTGGTGGGCTAGGGATGGCTATGACGCCAACGACTATGACGAAGACGGCTATGACAAAGACAACTATGACAAAGATGCTTGAGATTAATGAGCAAGTGGAGGGATAATGGATGAATTAAAAATTGAAAAATAATTAATTCATGAGAAAAGAATATTTGGCCAAGTGGAGGATGAAAAATTCATTTGAATTATTTATTTGAGTAAAAAAAGGAAATTGACATTTAATTAAAACAATTTGCACAACTATTTTAATAAATGAGAGGAAATATGAAAAGAGGTATTAAATAATTAAATTGAATTAATTATTTAATTCAAGATACATATGGAGGATAGTTAAATAATTTTGACAATTATTTAACAATGGAAGAATAAAAAAGGGGAGTGAATAGTTAAATAACTAATAATAATTATTTAACCATAGATGAAAGATGACAAGCAAATAATTAAATAAATCGACATTTATTTAATTATTGAAGAAAGGGGGATATTAGCGACACAATTAATTTATTTAATTGATTAGGGGAGAATAAAGGTTAGGAAGTAAATTAATTAAATAATTAAAATTATTTAATTAATAGAGGAATATTATAAAGATAATAATTAAATAATTAAAATTATTTAATTATGCAAGGAAGAAGACCAAGACAATGGAAAAATGATGCTCGTAGACCAAGACATTTTTCAATGTCTACAATCACGAGTAATACTAACACTCTTTTTTGGTTGAGTAAATAGGTAAAAATTGGCTAATGTTAATCAAGGGGTCACATAGCTACTTACTTTATTTTTGTGAATTTTTGGACTTGTCAAGGACATGTGATTTAACCTTGTTGTGGTAGGGGTTATACGTGGGAGTTATCTTATTAGTCTCATGAGCCACATTTTTAATATTATTACTTATTTAATATTTTATGAGGTTCTTATGTGATTTTAATTGTTTAAAAAGTTCCCTAGGTGGTAGGTTTATGGGTTAGGGGTTTTTTATCCCATAAAAACCCTTTAATAGAGTTGGGAACCCACTCTAATTATCCACTTATGAAAAGTGGCAAAAATTCGAGTTGGTTGGGTGGTTGGGAAGTTATGAAAAGGTAGTTTATTTTCCCCTTCTATTTATTCTTTCTCCTTGTTAGGAGAAGGGGCTTTTATTTTTCTTTTTGCTTGCTCTTGTCTTTTAACCTTGCTTTCTCATTTTGGAGAACTCTTGGGAAGAAGGGAAGAAATGAACTTGAGGAGGCTTCCACATGATGGATAACAATATTTTGGTAATATTTTTCCTTTGTATATCCTTGTTGATGAGTAAATGATTGTTTGTGGTGTTTTTAATTCTTTTGTGAAAATCTATGTTGAGTTTCCTTATACCTTGGATTGTGTGTTGTATATTGGGACTTCATGTGCAAAATAGTTGTAGAAAATGAAACTATGAATTTGTCCTTGTGGAAAATGGTTATGTGTGTGTACTTGGGAAGGTTTATGTGGCCCTTAGAGCTTGGGGGTGGATTGAATCTCAATCCTATGGTTGGGAGGAGAGCCATTGGGACATGTATTTTTTTGGGTTGTCTTTATTTTACAAGTTTGAAAATGGAAGATGGAAACCAAATGAGAGTTCTTCACATTCAAGTTGAAAGAAAAAGAGTCTTGTGGAATAGGGGAACTTCCAAGTTTTCAAGAATGGAGTGGTGTGGAAATGTAATGTGGTTAAGGTTTTCAAGTTGATCATAGGATATATAATGAATTAAAATTCCATTGTGAAGTTATAATTAGAACACATCATGTTTACTAGCAAGTAGAATTCAAATAATGTGAAGTGTGATTGTTCTCTAATAGTCTCTTTTATGCATAGGAAGTGATTTACTGACACTTGCCTCTAATGCACAAGGTTTTATTTGCTTAAGTTCTAAAATTGTTAGAAATAGAATTTCAGAAAATCGAATTCATATGTTGTGGTGGAACTACAATAATCTAAATGAGGCTTATAGATAGGTACTGCTTATAAATTTAAGAAGTTGAAGTAAACAAATTTTACTACTTAATACAAATTTTGAAGACATACTTAGTTTACAGTTGAATACAAACTTCAATTTTATAATTCATTAGGTAGGCTAGAGAGAAGATAATATGTTTTCTCTTATTGTTCAAATATATGTATAGGCCCACATTAAGGACTAACAGGTGGAAAAAGTTAGTGTTAGAAGAATTTCATGAAATTATAAAAGAAAGAAATTTGGAACTAGTTAATTAATTAGTAGATTCATTTAATTATTAAATCAATAAATAAAGCATGTAACTACAATCTGAATGATATATGTGTGTGTGTGTGTGTGTGTATATATATGTGTATATATGTGCATATATATAATTTTAGAATAGTGGGACAACTATAATCACCTTTCAAACACGTGCATCTCAATGGGAAATAGAAAACATGAATACATCGAAAGTAATGGAGGAAGAGAAATAGTTAGTTATAGGGTCAGTTGGTAGGATTATTATTTTTTTTAATTTAAAGTAAGATTTTAGTATCTAGTTCGAATAAATAGATCTCATTAATGTTCCAAGGAATTTCACTTATTTAATTTTAGAATAGTAAAGATAAGTTTTTTTTTCATAAAAGATGTATTCACAAATAAATTTAGGAGTAACTCATTAAGAATGGAAATTATCTCATGATGATACATATTTTAAATATGGAGTGTAAAATTATTTTCTTTGTAGTTAGATATTTTGATGAATATTATTTGGATTTTCTCTAGACTATGAGTTTCATATGCTCGTACATATGTTTGTTAATCTATTCATAGTGATATTTTTCTTATATTTAACTTATTATAGAGGTATGAATTATCAACATCATTATTGTTTTTGATTAACAATAAAAAGGTTTTAAAGGGTACCTAAAACCTCAAGTAAAAAAAGAAATAGTGGCAACAAAGATAGAACAGTGGGTTGCCCACCCAAGAAAATAAAAAACAAGCTGATTAGCTAGACATCAGCGACCCATCAACAAAAACCAACGATAGAAAGAAAAAACAAAATAGAACATAAAATGTCCATTAGATAAGTTCCTTGAGCATCCTTGTCGCTTCCAGATCCTTCGACGCCATCTTATCATCCATTTCCATGATATCTTCCACATCATACATATGACCTATATTTCCTTTCTTGGTTCTACTTTCAGTACGCACACTCGGCCTAGAACCCATATCCATATTTTTCATGTCCTTGTCAGCACTCTCCCTCCTCTCCTTAGTCATCTAGTCATCAAAAAGACCTCTGCCCATCCATTCTTTGGCCTTCTCGTTGAGAAAAAATAGACCTTCAATAGAGGCCTCCAACTTTTCCTTACTCAGATTAATGAGTGTATCCACATCCTTACACATCTTCCTGTAATTCTTCTCCAACACCGTCACCCTCGGCCCATATTCATTTTTCAACTTAGCCAACTCATCCACCACACAACCAATACTAGAATTCATCAATTTAGCCACATCAAAGATGGAATCCTTCTCCTTGAGACTATGGAGTGTGGAAATATTGCACCTGGGAATAGTGTTGTGTTTGTTGTGGAGGTCCTGCAACTCATTAACCAATCACATCATTAAATTAAAGGAGATATTTTCACCTTCTTTCACCATGCCTAAGACCTAGGAAAATTCCATGGCCCCCCAAAACAAACCCCTACCCTAGTGTGAACTGATAGGGTGCTCATAATCTTGACACACATCAGGGATAAACTTGGACTTACCCCTATCCAAGGAAGTCAAAACATGATTAGACTCATCGACATTAACAACACTATTCACTTTACCAGCATGAGGGGTCCCACCAAAATCATCAAGAACCGAGTTTGAATTATCCACATTTGTCGCCACATCCTCCTCGTCGTCCATTTTTTAAAGCTTATCCCTTAGATCCTTAGAACCAAAATGTTGGCCTTTAACCTTCTTCCCACTACAAATCCCCTCCTCAGCAAGCTCCTCACATACCTTTTTCAATTTGTGCTTAACACGTAGGAGTGAAGGTTTAGCCTTGAAAGAAGAGGGTTTCTTCCCACCAGAGGAGGACGTATAATCAAGGTCAATATTGTACCCATAAGACCACCCCTCCAAATTATCTTCAATTTCACTCCCTTCACTTTCAGAAACCTCTTCAATATGACATTTCTCACTCCCTTTTCTCTTTTTGTTCGAAACAGGGGAATGAGGAGAACCAACAATACAGTTGGCTTTAATAAAATCAACAATGAGAAACATCAAACCCTCATGCAGAAAAGGGTTTCTAAGGTTCTTCCTAAAATTTAAAATTCCTTCCTCCAAAGACATCAACAGGTAAAACGAGAAGAAAATGAGCTTACCGTGTCGAAAATGATTCAACATGACAAAATAGTGACCATACATCGCAATGTATCTACCATCTACGGTGAAGTACCACATTAATGCCATAGCCACCTCCTACCACATAGGTTTTATTTTGGTCATATCATACCCACCACAGTCCAATCTAGCCATTTTAGCATGCTCTCTATCCTAGAGAAAATTCTGACTGGCCAACTGCGAGAGATTCTTATCTCTATAAATCTCCTTCCTTCTGAAGACATCCTAATCACCTCTGCAATGAAGTCTTCATTAATTGTGAAATCCCTCCCAAACAAACTGAGAACACACCCATGCTAGACATCCACAAAGTCTTTGGAAACACTAGACTTAAAGCCATGTAATTGTTCCATAAATGGGGTCACCCCACCCTTCTACAAGATAGCCCAAACTTCAGCATTAGACTTTAGGTCATCACAGGAAAGTGGCTTTGTTTTGTACCTATCCCCACCCATCATTGAAAGCTTTACCAATGTAGAGAGAAAACACTCACAACAACAGAAAAGCAATAAGGCCAGAGCGAAATGAACACCCAAAAAGCGTGGGAGTCTGTCCAACATCATTATTGTTATTATTACCTTGCTAAGTTGATTTAGGATAATGTAAGAAGTAATCCATGGTAAAATCTTAATCGACGTTAGAATTATTTACACCTTTTAATTTTTTTTAATAACCTTTAGAGTTATCACTTGAAAACTAAATTAGAACTATTCAAATTCAAATTGTTGATCATATTTTTCCTTCATCATCAGATTTGGGTCTTTTACCAATCATAAATCAATGGATAAGTATCATTCTCTCACTCTTCATGTGTAATTTAAATTTGTTCAAACATATTGATAAGTTGATAATGATTCCAAAACTAAATGTAAGTTCAAGTCAACTATAAAAAGTGAATACCTTGTAGATACGTAATTCTTTGTCTGAATTCATTAATGGATAGTTTTCTTAATTAGTGTATCAATCCCTTGTGATAATAGTTAGCTTAGTGAAATTTGGGAAAATTGATTGTAATGAATTTTAGTGGTAGAATACATTAAGAAACTTTAGTTGGGAAGAAATATTCTCTATTAAGCAGCATAGATAAACATTCCAGAATATATTCATAATGGTTCTTAATAGAGAGTTGATTGGAAGAATGAATATATCCCTTGTATGTACAGACTTATGTAGATGTCTAAACCAATTAGGGTGTCTTCGTATTAGTAAATGGTAAGTGATTAGTTGGTGAAGCTATTAGCAATAATAGTACCCATGAATTATGACATTAACTTTATTAGAAGTAAATTTGGAATAAATATTTGTAATGTAAACAATTTAATATTAAGAGTGAAGTTGGTAATACTATATTTAGTAATAAAAATATTAAGTATAAATATTATGAGTGACATTAACATTAAATTTGGTACAATAATGGTGGTATTAAGAAATAAAATATTAATATTGAGTGCTAAAGGTAATATTATTATAATTTATACTCATTAAGAAAATAATAGTGTTGATATTAATGATGTTAGGGAATATAAATATTAAAATGGAATGATAAGGAATACATGTATTTATAATACTAATATGAATTTTATTAAAATCAATATCATTAGCAATATTTAATACAAATCTTATCATTAGTATGTTATGATGTTCATGTGTGATTAGTAATTATTAGTGTTTATATATTTTTGTTTAAAAATTTGGTGGTTGTGTATTGTTTAGTTGTGGAAATTTTGAGGCATGACACTTTCCCAATCATAAAACTAGATTTATGATCTATATGATAAACTATCCATTTAATAAGAGTGAAAAATGAATCCACCTTATTTACAACAATAAATATTTACTACTTACAAAATAAATATCATGTATAACTTAGTAAAGAAGGGTCCATAGTTACACTACTCTTTGTGTTCACCTTTGTGCAAATAATTTGTTTATGAAGATACCTAAAATTGGCCATATTTGGTCAATTTATCCCTAATTTGACCAATTTTCTATCCTTTATAGTAATTAAATAATACCATATGATGTAATTAATATTCAATTATCTCAACCTTCATCCTAGTATTTTTATTTTGCTATACATCAATCCTAGTCTAAAGTAAATAATTACCTTTAACTATTTACCTCCATCCCTTATCCTTTTCCTCAAAAAATTAAATAAATAATATATTTATTTAATTCCCCTCTACATGTCCCATCTTCCAACATCTTTTCATTAAATCCTAATTGAATCATAATCCCCCTAAGTGGTTTCAGACAATCCATTATTAAGTAGGTCAACTCTCACCCACATCATGCACATAACCTTTGTACCATATCACATGGGCCTTTTCCCCTCCAAGGTATTATCTTCTTCACATCACACCTCATGGTGCCACTTCCATGAGGTGATATGTCTTAACCATCCTTCACCCTTGATCTCCATCAAGCAAGCTCAACCATCCATTTCTATCTCACCTCTATCACACACACACACACATCACACTTAAGGATTTTCATATATATCTCTCATTTTCACTTGGAGCACCGTTATACTACTAAAATTGCTAGTGAGCACACATCCAATTGATAATATTGGGAAAATCCAATCCAAGAGGCTCAACATAGTTCATTTTCATTTGATTCTAGATGTTGGTTTGAGCTTTCTATGCCTTATTCTTGAGTGTTCCGTTTGATTTTGTGTTGTTTGGTTCTTTTTTTTTTTAATCATGCACTTGGCACAAATTTCATGTGCATATTTTTTGGCATGCTTGATAGGACCCATGTCATGGGTCAAGTAATCCAAATTTAGGTGTTTGTAGTTATTTTCATGTTCTTAGGTTTTGAATGGGTGATTCTGGCTTTGTCCAGGAGGATGCATTCTATAAATGAGAAAACTCGCTCCCAGTTGGAAAATTCTACAATCTCTTGGGTGGCTCTGTAGTAGGACCTCTCACATACGCACAAAGGTTATTCCATAAAAACTAGGGTGACTACTATTTATTGGGTGATTCTACATAACTCTTAACACAAAACCAATCTTGTACTATTTCAAGTGTATACATGATCTTTTGAGGGATAAGTGATCTTTTGGGTAGTTTTGCAACTTTTTGGGTGGTTTTGAAGAATTGTTCACATAGAGATGGATACATGATCTTTTGGACATATATGTGATATTTTGGGCAGATACACAATCTTTTGAGCGAATACACAACATCTTAGTTGACTCCATAGATGAGTCTAGTTGAGTGGATTTTCTCTACCCTTGGCGAATTCATAATGTTGGGAAATTTTTCTCTTGGGAAAATTGGTAACTATTTGGGTGAATCCGCTCTATGCTTGGGAGAATCCGCTATATGCATTAGCAACTATGTAAGGTATAAATAGTTTGCTTCAAGTGAATTCTTTCTATGTTTCTCTTAATCTTTTATCATTAGGGTGGGAGTCTCAAACCCCTCTAGGCTAAAAACTATTTTGTTTGATCACTTTGGCATCTAATCATTTTTATGCAACTTGATATCATTTTTTGAAGACAAAGATCCTAAACTACTAACATATTTTTTTTAGGTTCGTGATCAAATATTATTTTCATCACTAATATAGGAACACACCAATTTCTAAAGGGTCAATCTATTATGTACTTTATTTGGGATAATTTTTTTAATTATGCTCTGCCCTTGCATCATTTAATGAGCTTGGAGTTTAAAAATTAAAAAATGGATCCAAGTCTTGTTGTGTGTTATCCTAGGTGTGCTAGCTTGCATGTATGCTCTCTCCTTGCGATTCGTGCAAGAGTGGAGATTAGAAACACCTAGCAAGTAAATGCATGAAGTTGGGTCCACTTAGTGTGGAAGTTCTAGACTTAGGAAAAAATGCTTAATTAGGTTGAGCAAAACATGATTCTAGTTTTTATGAAACATGATCTTATTTCACTTTGGGAACCCGAGCCAAAAATTAAAATGAGATCATGTTTCATGGTGCGATCCTAAGCTAAGGAAAATGAAACGGGATATCATTTAATACAAAACGAGATCTTGTTTAGTACAAAATGGGATCCCATTTAGTACAAAACTAGATCCCGTTTAGTAAAAAAATGAGATCTCCTTTAGTATAAAATAGGATCTTTTTTTCTACTGAATGGGATCCCATTTCAAAAAACTATTTATATTTTAGAAAATGACTATGAGTTCATTTTCTTCCAACAATGATTGAGAAAGAAAATGAGATCCTAATTTGTAGTGCTCACATCCAACCACCAACTCCTCGACGCTAGTTTTTTAATTTTTTGTTTTAAATGAAAAACAGAGTTTTGTAGTTTAATTTTTTAAAATATTTTGATTTTATCTTTTAATGATAGTTTATATTTTCATGTTTACATGTTTAGGGTTTAATATCTATGATAGTTTTTAAATATTTAGATTTTAAGGTTTAATAAATTTTATAAAATAAATTAGTCTGAGAGCACAAAACCAAAAATTTAGCAAATTAAGATCACAAAACCAAAACCAAAGTCAAAGAAAAAAAAACCAAAACAATTTGCTAAAACCAAAATCAAGAGACTAGATAATATAGAATCAATAAATTAAATTCAAAATTGTAAGCTCCAAATAAATGTAACCACTTGTACCATATACATCGCTTCTAAAATTCACATACATCTACAACATAGAAATATGACCAACCTTTCAATAAAACCATGTTCAAATGTAACAAACAAGACCACAATATTTTCATTGAGCCTAAAAGGATCATATGTAATAGTCTTGGTTATTGTTGCACTAAAGAATATAGAAACACCTAAATTGAAAACTATGACAAGGTCCTAAAGTGACAAACAAGGCTCAAAAAATGATCCATAAGTACAACATAGGTATGGAGAAAGTCCTTCAATTAGTGGAATGTCTTATTAATCTTAGCAAATCCCCTTGTCCAATCACCATAAATGTCGTCCTTTATCATAGGAAAAAAAAATAACGGCCTTAGGCATTTTGGAAATATATTAGTGTAGACTATTGCATAAGGATTTTGAAATTCATGAAAGATGAATGCCATTAGGGAAGGCCATTTTTTATTAGAGACGTGAGAATTCATTCATAAGCACAATAAGCATGGGCTAAATTTCTTTAAGTGAATACACTAGTAGGAAGAATACACTAGTAGGAAGAGGCCACACACCACTCACCATCACTGCAGGAATTAGAAGAAAAGTCCATCATCCATGAGAAAGATTAGGGCCCATTGAATGAGAAGGCCCAAAGAAAAATTGTGGCATATGAGAGAGAGCTAGAACACCATCACATACGAACATAAAGGTCAAGCATGTCAGGGTGATCCCACAATAATGGGTTACACTTTTTGGTCAAACTTGACATTGAAATCAACATTTTTCACCAGATCTTCACTTTTGTAAGCCTATAGAATCTAAACCATTAATAATTTGAAGATGAAGCAAACTAGTAATTTGTGATATTTTGTGTTGAGAATCTAATTATATTTTTTTTAAAAACTAAAAAATAAATTGTGAATTATTTTATGTAATTTTTATTAACTTATTTTTTTCACTAAACAACATTTTCGAAAACTGATGCTTATTTTCAGTTGCATAACTTTTTTTTAGAGAAAGCATACAATTATAATTTTTTAAATACAATGTTTTCACACCATTATCTAGTGGATGGATATTTTTTCATAATTTTTTGTTGCATATATATTTTTTAATCAATTTTCTAATTCAGAGATTTTATAATTATGATATATCATACTTTTAGCTGCATAACTTTTTTGGTATTCATTTGAATTAACTTATTCTTTTTTTGTTGGAATAAGGACATCAATAGCTAGTGTACATGCATTTTTAAGAATTTTTTTTCTCTCTTTTCCTATTTTTCCATATGTGTGAAATAAAGACCTCGATGTTCATTGAAAAACCTACATTCACAAGAAATAAAAAATAAATATAATAATATAATTAAATATATTTAAAATTATACTTTTTGGAAAGCTTATAATAAGGATTACATGTTTACAAAAAAAAAATTTAAATAAATTAATTTGATCCCCTAAAAGGTAAATCAAAAGTGGTTTTTTATCAGCATTTTGATAGGTGTAGAGGAGACTCCATTATAGGTATGGTTTAAAAATAGTGGCTTTATATCCAAGGGGTTTGATATAAGTGGATTTGATCAAACCCTCTTCAATTAAAACCCTTAAAATGGAACCTTTTTAAGGCTTAAATCATTATATTTTCTAAAAATATGCGATTTCAGCAAAAATCAGGATGTCCCAAAAAGTGTAACCCATTATTGTGGCAGCACCCCACAATAAATGGTATTTTGTTGGAGAATAGATAATATAGAATCAATAATTAAATTCAAAATTGTAAAATCCAAATAAATGTAACCACTTGTACCATATACATGGCTTATAAAATTCAAATACATCTGTAACATGGAAATATTACTAACCTTCCAATGAGACCATGTTCAGATATAATAAATATGACCACAACATTTCCATTGAGCCTAAAAGGCTCCTATGTAATAGTCTTGGTTATCATTGCACTAAAGAACAAAGGAACGCCTGAATTGAAAACTATAACAAGGTCCTAAGTGACAAACAAGGCTCAACAATGACCCACAAGACCTAACCTATCTACATAGAGCTTGTAGGAGGTACAAGAGCCATTAAATAAAAAATTCAATAAATTATGGAAGTGCAAGCGATCAAAAGATTTGACAACCCATGGGAGTGTCAACAACCCATCTCTCATGATAATGAATGGTCCACTTAGCACTCATTGCATCTAGGGGATGCTCATAGAGGTGAAGAATTGGGCCTTCTTGGGACCTATCACCCATCCTAATACTACTCCAACTGAAGCACGCTTAACCATGGATTTTTCTCCAAGGTTAAGCTCACTTAGCTTCCAAATGGGGTTGCAAGCCAAGTGGGCTTAACCTTAGGGAAAACTCCATGGTTAATAACATTTGAGTTGGAGTAGTACTAGGAAGGGTGACCTCTTGATAATGCTCAATGCTTCACCTATGTGAGCATCACCTAAATGCAATGAGTGCTAAGTGAACCATTCATTATCATGAGAGATGGGTTGTTTTGAATCACTACTTATTTGCATATTTTTAAGCAATTGTTATGTAAGAGACATCCATGGTATCTTTATATTTTGTACTTCTTCTTTTTTATAATGTTTTAACCATTGTATCATGAATCAATATTACTTGGCTTTCTATAAAACAAAAAAAAATATAAAATATGAGTTTGGAAAATATTCTTGATTATTTTTGCTAAGATTTTTTTGTAATTTGTTTAGGTAATGAGCCCCTTACATCTAATTGTTCATTGGCACACACAAAATAGCCATGTTTACTTTAACTAGCACTAGAAGGATAGATTTGTAGAAAATACCAATCCATCATTTGATTTCTATAACTAATTTTAGTTAGGGTTTAACCGCCTTCTCTTTTATATTTTTGGAATATTTTTTAATTTGAACTTCAATTACCTCTATAATTTACTTGTGGCTCATCTTTTGCAAAAGCTCCACATTGTACCATTGTTCTCTAGTCTTCTCCAACTAGTTAAAAATATATCCATTAACCTCAGGTTTCATGCTCAATATATGCACATTCAAAGATAAATTATTACTATGAAATTAAAAACAATTAAACCAAAGAGGTATAACTACAATGACAATGTGCTATAATGTAATGGGGTGAGTGGACAACAAAAACCCTTTCAAAACATTTGATTATATTAAAATACACACCAATAGAAACTTCTTGGAGTGTTATCTGATCATATCCTAGTGATAGCTGACATTGAGGGCCATGAACCAATAGTCCCCCAACATTAGAAAAATGTGAAAAAATTGTGGCATATAAACCTTAAACTTGAGCTTGGCCTTGTCACTTTGTAGATCCACCTTGTATAGGTTGGCCTTTATGGAACCTCTCCATTGCTCCATGTCTCATTTTGTGTTTGAATAATAAGGCATTGGCTCAATTTGTTTGAAAGTATAGATGGGTTTTAATCCTTGACATGGTTTTAGTAAGTAAGAACACAAACAAGGTTCATACATCTACACAAAGGCAATGATGACATACAAGAATTACAATAGTCTAAATTTTTTGTTCATGGGATTTAATGAAGAGTATGAGTGCATGACCCACAAATATGTAACCATTAAGTTCTTCTCATTCTTCCTTCTCTTGTGTTAGGATTTTTAATTAAGTCTAAGAATTTTTTTATGACTAATCCACTAAGAGAGATCTTTTATTGAGTTTGGGTCCTCCTCTTCTACAATCTATGTTATTGGTGTCACCAACATAGGGAACACATGAACAATGCCAACTAATTCATAATACTCATAAGACTCATTAAGATCAAAGAAATAATTTCTTTTTACAAATCTCTTAGGATTAAAAAGGCTTTCTAATTTCTTAATAGAAACATCTAATTTAACTAGATCCAACTAGGTATTCTAGCTTTTTTTTCATGTTTTTGACTTGGACTTGATTCTAAATAGCTCTCATTGAAGATATATTTTTTAACTAATATTTATGTTGATTTATCTTAGTACTAGGAGGTGAACTTTTAATAATAAGTTGTTGAACATTGGTATGCATTTTTAAAATTAAGACTATAATATGCATTTGTTGTTTTCAAAACATATTTTCAATTGATTATAAATTAGTGATAACACCCTTCTTTAAAATATGATCAACATTTTAAAAACAATTATTCTTCAATATTTCTCACCCTTTATTCACTTCTAATTTGTTAACAAATACCCTGCAATCATTCAATTTCATTTTAACACCTTTTTGAATATGTCCCAACATTTTTAAAAACTATCCTTTCAAATATTTATCATCCTTCATTCACTTCTGGTTTTTTAACAATTAGTTCCATTTAAACACTATCAATATTTTTAAATTTTAGAAAAAAAACAAACACCGAGTAGAAAGAGGAGACATGACGGATTTTTACCTTATGACCTTTTCATTCACTATAACGTTTCGATCGCTTTCAATTTACTGATATACCAGTTTTTGGACAAGATCATAATTTAAAAACTAACCTCAAATATTTCCTTAATACTACACAAATTAATTAATTAATTATTATTTTATTTTTAAAACCATCTAACTGTAATTGTTTCAGTCTTTTTGGACTATAAAAACTCAAATTCTACTCAGATTTGACGGATTTGGGTATTTTCCTTGGTACATAGAGCTAAAAGAATAAAAGTGGATCATGATCTCATTGAACCATTTTTAGCTTCTGAACCTTCTCCTTTTTCTAAGGCAGCACATATTGCATTTAATTAACAGGCACGAATAAACACGAACTTTCCCTGCATTTTAATGTTTCTTTAAACTCCAGGTCACACACTAAAACACCCAATTATAATAATATTTTAATTCTTTTTGTTTTTTTCAAAAACTTTCAACAGTTGAAATTCCACTTCAAAAATACAATGTCACATGTCACACTGCAACGATTTAAAAAAAAATGTTGCCCCATATTTTTGGAGCCATAGGTACAATCTTTTATTCTACCATCCCTACTGGATACAATTCCTCTCTTCAAAATCACTGGGAAAAAAAACATTTTCCGTTGCAAATCCTGCAGAAAGGCTGAAAGCATATTCTGGAGAAAGCAAATTGTGCAATTTTTTCAGCGCCCAAAACTTTAAAAACTAAAAATCTTAAAATTCTTGAAGAATCTTCAAGAACCTCTGTAGACACTTTCTGCGGATAGAGGTCTCACAGAGAAGGGAGCCGACAAAAAAATAGAAAGAACTTTCTGTGGAAATTAAAAATGGCTCCACAGCAAAAGCATTGAAGCTTTCAACAAAAACAGATTGAGCAATCCTCTTTAACATTTCAAAATTAGTTCCTCAACATTTATCACAAAACAATAGCACCTAAATGGTGCGAGTTCAAATATCTTCTATATAAAATATAGTTTCAAGTTCTTCAAAAGCCTTCGATATAAAAAAAACAGTTTCAACCTCATATTTTAAAAACATATTTTCCAACAACAAAATTATATAAGTCTTGCAATTTCAATCAAACCCTAAAAATTTCTTTCATTCAAATTCGTACGAGCTTGCAGCAGCTTCATTTGGATCTCCTCTTGCAACAATGCAAGACGCTTTATACTAGTTTCCATTTCAATAATTTGCTGCTGCCTCCATTTATCTTGGAATTCTTTTTTTTCTGAATCATTTAACGGAGGTAACCCTCTCTCTATCATTTCAATGCTTAAAATATGAGAAGTAGAAATATTAGCTACACTTTGCTCTCTATCCCTCGCCCTGCTCATATTAATGTACTCCAGCTGTTTCGCAGTGGCTGCGATCACCTCATTTTTGTATCTGTCAACCATTTTTTTGTTCTCTTCCTGAAATGCTTGATTTCCTTCGCTTATCATATCACTGAAGATTTTCTTGACTATGTCGATACCCTTGAGCTGGTTGAGCACTTGAGACTGAAATATTCCCGCCATCAATTTTAATCTTAACATGAGTATACAATTTTTAAGCTGAAAATACCTATACTAAGACTTTTAACATGACTATAAACAAAGGAGGTTTTAGGAAATCGTTACCTGGTGCTCCAAGTTGTCGGGCTTGGAAGCAACCTTTTCATTATGTTGCTCATCGCAGACAGCTTTGTCTTTCTTCATCTTTTTCTTACCCTCTTCACCTGTAGTTTTCTTCGTTTTCAATTCGCCTTCATTCTTTCTTTCACAAGTAGCATTTTTTCTTAGTTGGACGTTGGGGAAAGAGAAGGTAAAAATAGATGACAAGGCCGTCGGAAGGTGGTCATTTTCCTGTTGAGGTTGAAAGAGCGGGAAATTTAGGCAAGAGCGGGAAATTTAGGCACGTTGGGCAACTTGGACAGTGGATTGGTAGGCACAGATAGGATTTAATTTGCATTAATATTAATTCAACTGGTGGTGGCAGGCAGGGCACATGCTGCATCGATGCCAATGGCCTGTGCAATCCGTAATTTCTGTATTTACGTGCATATAATAATTATGTGCCGCTAATAACTGTCTACGTACTTGTGTTAAATTAAAATTATTTAATCTAATATTTACTAGTATATTATTTATAATTAAAATTGTATAAATGGTTATATAAAATAAATATTTATATTTTATAAAATTTATATGTTTTGTTTTAATAAAATAAAATTTTAAAAATAATTTTTATTAATTTAATTAATAATGTATTTTACTTTTTATTATTATTTATATGTAAATGGAAATAAATTTAGGTAAATTTAATTAAGATTCAAAGAATACTTTCAATTATGAATAGAGTAGAGTGTTTGATAATAAAAAGTTATGAATTAAATTTTCATCATGGATAAATTATCTAGGCCATCAAACCCCACTAACATATAGTAAAATCAATGCACTTGAAATTGTTCAATAAGAATAATGTAATACATATTTTAACCACAACAAACATAGAAAACATCTATTATAATCTAATAGTTAGTTCTCCACTAACATATAAACCAATGCACTTGAAATTGTAGAATAAGAATAATGCAATACATATTTTAACCACATAAAACATCCAGTTAGTTGTTTTATGCTTCTTTAAGTGTATTTTTTATAAAAAAGATAGGATACTATGAAAAAAAAATGTGAAGAAATTTAGATTGAATTTTTAAAATTTTATAAGAAATATTTAAAATAAATAAATAAAATAAAATTTAAATTGTGTTATTTAACTCTTAAGTGAAGGAGAATTATAGATTGCAAATTTAAATTTTTTATGGTTAATTATTAGAAAATTATAAGAAATATTTGTTAGTCTATAAATAAAAGAGTATTTAGATTATGTTATTTAACTCTCAGTTTGTATAAATTGGTTAATTAATTTAATTGAAATAAAATTAGATAAAATTATTATGTAAAAAGGTTCAAAAAATATCATTAATCGTGAATAGAGTGTTTGATCATAAAATGTCAAGGAATTAAATATTCATCACATAGATAAATGGACAAGTGGATCTATAGCCACCAAGTATTTAATCTTATTAATTATTAAATTTCTACATGGGAGCTTGATACCTTACAATATATTTTTATAATAATATGAACACTAAATGACATAATATGCAGGCAAAAAATTCAAACCATCCAACCACACTAATATAAAGTGAAACTAATGCACTTAAAATTATTTAATAAAAATATTAATATTTATTTCAAGGGGGTCCATAAAAATAATAATAAACATTTATATCCATAAACATAAATCAAAAATTTAACCACAAAAGACAAGGTATTACAATATATTCCTATAAAAAAGATAGAGTACTGAGTAAAAAAAATATGAAGAAATTTTTTGGATTACAATTTTATTTTTTTATGGTTAATTGCAACTTACAATATTTTTAATTGTTATATTATTTTGAAGGCAAGTAATGGTATTATTATTATTATATTATTTCAATTATATGATTGTATTTTTCTAGTTTTAAAGAAGGACTCTAAGTTAGCAATTCAATTATATGATTGCATTTTTTCAATTTGAATACTATTTTTAATATTATGATTGTGAAAATAAAAATAATAGTATTTTGATAATATTGGTAAAAACAATATATGAAGGGTTCAAAATCTCTTTACTTTTTAATTAATAACAATATTGGTAAAACAATAACCAAAGGTTATATATCCGTGATGAATAATTAATTCCTTAACTTTTTATTATCAAACACTCTATTCTATTTGTAATTGAAAATATTCTTTAAATTCTAATTAATGTTATCTAAATTTCTTTCCATTTACATAAAGATAATAATAAAAAATAAAATACATTAATTAATCAACTTACTCAAAATTATTTTTAAAATTTTATTTTATTAAAACGATACATATAAATTTTATAAAATATAAATATTTAATAATAAATATAAATTATATAAAATATAGATATTTACATATAAATAATAATCACTCAAACAATAATCACTTAAAATTAAGTAATATACTTAAAAATAAATATTAAGTTAAACAATTTTAATTTCAAATTAACACAGGTGGATAACAGTAATATATATGTGTTACGGATTCTGACAGTACGGATTGCACGGGCCCATTGGCATCGATGCAGCATGCGCATGGCTTTTGTAGGCTGGAGGGAAATTTATGCCTCGGTTGTTTCCCAAGTTGTTGCTATTTTCCAGCATACGGACAGTGCAGGTGGTGGCTAGCGATAGACCGTTAGTGGCTACGACCATAGCCATTACCCCTTTCATCTACGATTTGCTGTAACTGTTGCCAATTAATGAGGATTTATAGTTATTCGTCCTCTGTTTCACAGTTATTAATTTTAGAATGTTGTGTTAAATTAACAATATATTTAAAATTTTATACTATATAAAAAAATATAATATATAATAATAGATCATTATTATATAATTATATAATAAAAAATATATAAATATTAAATATTTATATATTTATTATTTTTATCTTTTATTAAAAATGAATAATATATTAAAAAAAATGTATTTCATGTTGTCGATGGATTAGAACTAATTCAACATTCTTAATATTTGTAAACATGGATCATAGTTAATTGTGATAAACAATCAATAACTTATAATTTACCTCACATTTTTTAAAATTTGTAAACATGGATCACACTCAAATATAACTCATAATTGACACATGACAATTCAATTTACATGCTTAAAATTTGTAAATGTGGATCATAATCAAATGCCATGTATAATAGACATATTGCAACTCACTTGACATATTAAAGGTTTGTTAACATGAAAGATGGTCAAATATAACTCATCATCAATACAATACAACCTTCATCACATTCTTAGGCTTTTAAACATGGAATACAATAAAATTGGTACCATACATCATGATCCATTGTTTTAAAATTTGTAAGTGTGGATTGTATGATAAAATGTACTCCATAATTGGTATGTCTACAACTTGTCCTACATTCCCAAGATTTGTAAGCATGACTCACAAATCAAATGCAACCCATAATTTGTAGCAAGACTTACCCCGCAATCTCAAGATTTGAAAACCTAGATCACATGTAAATTGGTACCATACAATATACACCCACATTCTTCAAACTTACAAACATGGTTTGTAGAAAAAATTAATTGCATAATGGGTTCAATAAGGAAGCATGCTAATTCTCATTAACTATTCCAAACATATTTTTAAATCTCTCCTAACCAACAAAGACAATGGAAGAGAGAACAAGATGTTTCTAGTTTCCATAAGCATTGTTTTCTTAGTCATTAGATGAAAGAGATTTAATAGGAAGAAAAAGGCTTTCTTTCTTTTTAATTTAATACTATAGTAGTTCATTTCATATTAACTAATCATTTTAGCTCATCACCAACATGTAGGGATGAGAGAGAGAGCACTAACACACTTCCATTTATTTTGTATTACATTATTAAAATTAAAATTATTTATCATTCCAAGGTCATAATGTAACAAAGAGTAATCATAATTACATGTTAGGTTTTATTACCTACTATATTTGATTATAAGATGAAAATAATAAATATTACTAATAATTAGTTATACATCATGACAATAAACCTCTTAGTATCAATTGTGAATTTAAAAGCAACTAAAGAATCTTCATATAAGTCTTACATGATACATGTAGGATATTTCTAACTTCAAGTAGAAAACTTGAAAACTAAAGCATTAACATTGGAAATAATGCCTCTTATCAAAGTTGCAAGAAAATGGAAATTTTTCATGATAGAGATATAAATATAAGGAGATTGATAGAGAGAGCAATGGAGGGTGTGAAGGGAGAAATTGATATAGAGCGAGAGAGAAGGGATACAAGAAATTATATTTAAAAGAATTAGTTTATATAAAAGATACCAAGGGAGAAGGGATAGGGAGATATACAAAGATGAAGTGTGAGGAGAGATGGACAACATAGACAGAGTGAAAGAGGCAAAGAAAGGGAGTGATAGAGAGGTAAAAGGGACATAGAGAAGAGGAGTGATAGAGATTAAGAGATCAAGAGCACATTTGAAATAAAAATAAAAATGAGTATACTATACCATTCGTGTGTGGATAGAGGACAACAATTGCATATTTTCTTATTGTTTTTTTATTTTCTACATATATAGAAGTTGGGGAAAGTATTAGATGTGGAATAAACTTAAATAATTTTTAATCATTTTTTCAAGTTTTTGTGTTATTTTCATAAAAGTTTATTGAAAGTGATTATGATAAAGAGAGGTAGATAGAACAAGAGAGAAAGAGAGCCTTATAGAGAGAAATAGTGATATAAATGGAGGGATAGAGAGAGGGACAAGGAGATACAAAAAGAGAGAAGAGAGAGAAATAAAGATAGAGAGAGAGAGAGAAAGAAATAGATATAGAGAGATAAAAAGAGATATAGAGATATAGGGGAATAAAGAGGGAGAGAGAGTTACAAATAGTAAGAGAGATAAATAGAGAGAGATAGAGAAAGAGAGGCAAACAAAGAATACGAGAGGCATAGATAGATATAAAGTCACATACAGAGAGTGAGATAGAGAGATATAGAGATAAAGAGAAATAGGAGACAAATGCATATATAGGTAGAGAGATAAAGTGATAAAGAGGGAGAGGGGGAGAGAGGAAGGTGGAGATAAATATGGATAATAAAAGAGAGTAAGAGAGAGATAAGAAGAGTGAAAGAGAGAGGAAATGAGAGAAAAATAGATAGAGGAATCTAGACATGTATATATATCTCTCCCCCTCCTCTCCTTCTTTATATATTGAGTTATATATCCCTCTCTCCCCCCTCTTCTCTCTCTCTCCCTCCTATGTGTGTTGTTTGTAGAAATTAGAAAAGAGTATTAAAGGTGCCTTGATAGCCAACAACCGTGTGTCAAAATAAAATAACAACCCAACTTTCCAATTCTTATTGGCACATGCTACACCCATACTACTCGGTATTTGTGCCCTTATGCATCCAAGTCTTGGACTCTCTATACCATTTGATTTATAAATTTGATAGTTTCAATATCATCATATTTCAAGCACTGCTAAGTATGTGGGACCCTCTCATTGGACCTCCTCTCTCCCTTTCTCCCTATCACTCCCTCTTTATCTCTCTCCATATCTACCTCTCACTCATATAAACACACTCCCTATTTCTCCTTCCCTATATCTATCTCCTTATCTTTCCCCTCTTTTGATTACTTGTCTTTGTCACCTTCTTTCTCTCTCACTCTTCCCTCCTTTATCTTTATCTCTCCCCCTCTCTATCTATATCTCATTATTTTTACCTTTGTCTCTTATTCACTCCATCTCTCCTACTTTATATATCTCTCTCTATTTCTCTCTATCTCCCTCTCACTATTTCTCTTTCAATATTTTCTATCCATATCTTTCTCTATGCCCATATCCCCTATCTCTCTATCACTTTCCCTAGCCCTCTCTATCTCTCCATGTCACCTTTCATCTATATCTCTATCTCTCCCCCTCTTATTATCCCTCTTTATATATTGAGCTATCTCTCCCTCCCACATCTTCTTCTCTCCCCCTCTCTCCCCCCTCTTCTATCTCCCTCTCCCCCCTCTTTTCTCTCTCCCTCTACCTATCTCTCTCACTTTTTGTCCCTCTCTCTATCTCTCCCCATCTCTCCCTTCCTTACTCCCTCTCTACCCCCATATTTATCTCTTTATCTATATCGCTCTCTCCTTTTATTTTTCCATATATCTGTATCTCTCTCTTTCTATTCTTGTATGTCTCTATATATCCCTCTTTCTTTCTCCATCACTATCAATCCCTATTTCTCTCTCCTCTCTCCATCTCTATTTCTCTTTATTTTTCTATCACTCTATTTGTATCTCTATCTCTATGTCCCTCTCCCCCTCTCTATATCTCCTTATTTATCTCTCTCTATAAATTTATCTCACCATCTATATCTCTATCTACCTTTCCCTCTCCCTCTTCCTCTATATATCTCTATTTCTCTCTCTCTCTACCTCCCTATCTCTTTATCTTTTTAACCCCCTCTTCCTCTCTCCCCCATCTATCTCTAGACACATCTCTCTCTCTCTCTATCCATCCATATCTCTCTCTATCCCTCTTTATCTCCCTCTTCATCTTCCTAGATACCTCTATATTTGTTAGTGTGAATAAATGTATTGTACCTAGCTAATCCTAGCAAGGGGGGCTTATTCACATGTTAAGTTTACTTAGGTTCTAAGTGTTCTTCTATAAGTATTATTTGTCTAGATAAGATCTTATCATATCTTACATTTTTAATTTTTTTGTCAAGTTAGTTGTTTCATAACATAGGATTAAGATGCACATGACAATATTATCTAATCATATCTCTCACCTTACCTTTATAAGCAAGGCATCTTATGTACATTTTTATATTCAATCTTGTGATCATGCATCCATTATCATAGCAACCTACTCTTACAATTTTCCCTCTTTCAAGGAAGATATTTTAGTTTAGCAACTATTCACGGGGGTGTTAGAAATCTACATTAACTCCTACAATATCTATATATCTTTGCCTCTCTATCTCTATCTCTCCATATTTCTTCTCCCATATATCTCACTCTATCTCTATATCATTCTCTCCATCTCTCTCTACCCCTATATATCTCCCTATCTCTATTTTTCACTTCCTATCTCTATAGATTTAACTTTCTATATCGCCTGGAACTCTCATATTCTCCCTCACTCTCCCTCTCTATATATTTATCTCTTCAATCTCGATCTATCCCTATATATGTGTCTCTCTCTCTTTATCTATCCCTCTCCTTCTCTCCATATCCCTCTCCTTCTTTGTCTATCTCCATCACCATCTCCATCTCCATCTCCATCTCCATCTCCATCTCCATCTCCTATCTCTACCTTGCTCTTCACCCCTCTCTCTCTCTAATTTCCACCTCTATCTCTCCCTCTTTCTATCCTTATCTATCCTTTTCTCCCTCTCTCCTTACTACAAACATAACATGGGCTTATTGGTAATGAAACCCAATTATCTTCTTGATTAGGGTTTTTTTCCAATCATGTTTCAATCCCTATAGGTGGATACATAATTGATATGAAGCTATCACTTCTCCATTGAGGCATTTATTTCATAAAAAACATCATTTTCTAAATGGCCTACCAATTGACCTCATGTACTGCAAAAATGCATGCAAAAAGTAGACCCAAATTTTCTCTAATTTACCTTCCAGACCTCTTTGGCATAGCCATTGTACACCAAGGTGCAATTGATAGTTTATTATAACATGCAAATGTAGATGCAAATTAAATGAATACATGCATTCCTTGGATTCTATTTGTTGCATCCAAGTATGGAAATTTATGGAATGTATTAAATTAATTATGCATCGCTAGAAAAAAAATTATTTTCATTCAATCTAAATCCTAAGTTGATCATGGCGGTACATTTCTCAAGGCATTCTTTTCATAGTGTTTGACTAAGAAATGCATTTCTTTATTATGTGATATCTCTCTTACAACTGTTCCATGTTCGACATTGATAAAATTGATAAAATATCAAAATTTGGAAGACCTCATGTCATCAATCACAAAAATTTGAAAACATCTTTGTGCCATCAAACTCACAGAGATAAAATGAGGTTTCAATGCTAATAAATTGGAATAGGAGGAAAAGGTTGCTTTTGGGGAAGACATTGAATTGAAATGCTATGAAATTTGAAGAGGGTAAGGGGATCAAGAAGAAGAAAAATGATATTTATATATGCATGTTTTTAAGTTAGGTGTTGAAATGATGGTATTAAAACTATTAAAGAGTTTTGTATGTTTTTGGGTAAGATTTTATCATATTTATGTTGTTTGATAGGTATGACTTGTAGAAGTATAATATTATCGTAATTGTAGTAATGAGTGTTGTAGTAACAAAAAAAGTATCCCTTTTTCCTTAATTTGGGAATAATTAATATTAAAATGAGCCTAATGTTGCCTTGATTTAGTGTTGTAATGTGTTTTACACATTCAAATTAAGTTTAGGGAAATTTTAAACTAAATTGACTTAATTGTGCCTTATTTAGGGTGTTGTAAAGTGTATATTTACACTTTCACATTAATCCAAGGCTTTATTAATTAATTGAGGTTAATTTTCCTTAATTGGCCCTTTAATTCAAATCCAAACCTAGTTAATTGTAAATTATGAGGGATAAAAATTGACATTCATAAATTCCATTATACAACACTTAATTTTAGGTATGTGTCCTAGGTTAGTGACCTAGGACCTATTCACCACATGGCGAATGGGTCCTCACTAGGTCCTAGAACTCTATTTTCACATAACATTACACATTGTCTAAAGTGTGTCCTAGGTGAGTGGCCTAGGACCCATTCACCACATGGTGAATGGGTCCTCACTTAGACCTAGGACCCCTCCTTGAAATATGTTTTTGTCATTAATTTAATGATTTCAAATCCAAGATCTGATTTCGGCTTGTGCTATTTGAATTTCAAGAATTAAGGGTAAGATATGTATAAATACAAAGTTATTTCACCATTTTTTCAACTAGAATTTATATGTGACTTCATGAGATCAAAGTAAGAGCATTCAAGAGCATTTCTAAGGAATTTAAGGGTAGATTATTAAATATTATTGCAGCAATCAAGATACATTTCACCATGTCAAAGATTTAGTGCATCGTGCATATTGTTGAGCTAATGTGTTGATTTAGCATTCAAGATCAATTCAAGTACTTCAAAGACACTGTTTCACATCAAGTTTCATGTTCAAGATCTACATTTATGGAGGCCAATTCATGCTAGATTGCATATTTGCTATGTAAGGATTCAAATAAGGCTTGGTGGGTTGTTACATATTGTTGTTCATTCATCATTCCTTTATGCATTATTTTATTTCAAGGTTTAATTACCAAAATGGGGTTTGACTAAGGAAAACCCCTATTCCCTAACAAATACAAATTTTCTCGTCTTTGATGTGTGATTGCAATTTTCAGGTTGAATATCAATTGAAGAGCAAAATAGAAAAAGTTGTCAAAGTTACTAAGTAAGTTGTCAAATCATAGAAATTGAGCTACAAGATTTATTTTTGGCTTTCCAACAATTCCCAACTAGAATCTGGGAGTACGGATTGAGAGGAACAGAACCCAAAAATTGATTTTCTAGAGCCCTAGCCATGACCCATTCACCATAGGGTGAATGAGTCCTTAGCGAGGTCCAAAAAAACACTTTTTGTAATAGGTACACAACATTTGACCCTCTCTAAATATACATTTTTATTGGTATTTGGGTTAGATTTGATTTCTATAACTCATTTACACATTATAGCACACATATTGAATGAAATTAGAGTGAAATTAGGTACATCATTTTATTTCATTATGGTAAACCTATTTTCCTTTATTTTATTTTGGTGAACCTGACCTTTTCAGCATTGTAATTTTATAATTTTGGAGTCCTTTTCATCCTAGATTTAGATCTTGCATTCATTTGCATTGAATTGGGTCTCATTTAAGGTGTATAATTTGCATTCAACTTTGTATTGCATCTAGGGT
This sequence comes from Sequoiadendron giganteum, assembly GCA_007115665.2. Lineage (NCBI taxonomy): Eukaryota > Viridiplantae > Streptophyta > Pinopsida > Cupressales > Cupressaceae > Sequoiadendron > Sequoiadendron giganteum. Next base: position 199,189,738 of record CM021110.1, on the reverse strand, counting down.
TTTAGGATTGCATTATTTTGCATTCTTTAAATCTGAAAAAATATAAAAAAATCAGTCATCTTGCATATCATTTACATCATATAAACTTGCATTTAAAATTGAAACAAAAATTGCATATCAAACTAGGTATTTTAGGTTATCGTTTTGTCATATTTTCAACTTGCATTTCACAGAAAACTGAAACTGAATCTTGTTGTAACAAGCCTAAATGTCAAAGCCACTAGAAAAGACTTAAAAATTTGTAAAAATCAGTTTCAAAACCCTAATCTAGGACCCATTCACCCTAGGGCGAATGAGTCCCTGATGAAGTCATAATCTAAATTTTTGAGCATTAAAATCTTCATTTTTTGCTTCTATTTGTTTCTTTTAGATTTATGTTATTTTTTACATAATCTTTGTTTCATTTATTTCATCATATCTAGCTTAATTTGGCACATTTAGTGCATTGTGTGATTTCAAAATTGCATTTACAAGATTTAATTTCTAGATTGTCACATAGTACAATCAGAAAATTACCTTGTTTACAATCTAAAAACTACATTTACACATTACATTCTAGGTCATTGCATTGTGCTTTACCCTCTTTCCATTTTGGGTGTGTACACTAAGTTTGTGAAATCTTACATGAGTTTTACAACTTGGTGTCCTATTACCAATACTATTTTAAGACGTAGTTCAAGACTCATGTCATCCCGCAATACACCATTCATTGTGGACCTTGGGTTTTCTAACTCTCTTTAAAATAGTGTTGATAATCAACCCCCTATGAATCATAGTATGCAAACCTAATTTCCCATGAATTCCCTTCCTACAAACAATGTGCATTATATTTCTAATATCCCACAAGACAACACAAGGAGGTTGGATGAAGAATTAAAGATTTTACAAAACTTTGTGAGAATTGAACCTATTGTCAGTAATGCCATTCCTCTCATAGGGAATGTAAGAATGGTGCTTAAAGATAAAAAAGGGATATAATTCATGTGCTCCTTGGTCAATACCATTCAACAAAAATTTCCTCCTCAACCACCTTCTAGTACACCTCCCATGCATAAAAGAAAAGAACCAAAAAATTTTGATCACTTTATTACTCCTAACACATCCTTTTTTGAAAAAGGAAAGGGTTTGCAGTTAGAAGAGGAAAGTGATGGAAACATAGTAATCAAACCAAAGAAGAAACTATGAATGCATGTACACCAAAATATTAAGTTACAACAGTTGAATGAACCTCTTGAATCTCTTTATAACTCATTACAACTATCCAAAACTGAGACAATCTTCTATACTCTTTTACATTGACAATTGATAGAATTACCACCTAAATGTGCAAACTTGACAAAAAGACAAAATAATATGAATGAATCATATTATGCTTATCATAGATTATTTGGCCATCACACCAACATTTTTTGTCCTTTAAAGAAAGTATTGAAGAATTTTGCACCCTTTAAAAATCAAACTTAAAAAGCATGTCCTTTGCTCCTTGCCATGTAATAGTTGTAGGGTGATAACATTCTCACTATTACATGTTATACATTCAAGGGTAAACCCACAATAGTGGGTTACAATTTTTTCCATGAAGAAAAATTAGAAATTCCCATCAAAAAATTTAAAATGGCTTACCCCTTCTAATGAAGGGGGTTCAAATGAACCCCCCCCACATCCCCACCCCTTCTAATGAACCCCCACTTGCACCATATTAGAACCCCCCTTTTTTCACCTCCCCCTCCACAATTTCAAAATTTATGCATTTTTTTTTTATTATCAAAGCCTTGGAAGGAGGTGCAAATGAATTCAAATTGAAAAAACAAGGTGGAGGATTATAGTGATCAAAACGTGCTTTCCAACAACTATAAATTTAATATATTTTGTTTATATTTTATTTTTTAGTTTTACTAAACATAGGTTTTTCATCAAACATCAAGTTTGGTGAAAAATCATTGTGGAAAAATAGTAAATTTCAGAAAAAAAAATTGAAAAATATATATGCACTAGGTATTGATGTCCTTGTTCCAACAAAAAAAGAAAAAATGAATTTCAATACATACCAAAAAAGGTATGCGAGCTGAAGTGCACCTATGTCCAAATTGTAATTGGTTTGACTTCAAAACTTAATTAAATAAAAATATTCAACAAAATATTATGAAACAAAATGAAGATACTGGTGTTTCCAACCTAAATTCAAAAGAATCAGAATTTTATCGTTTCTATAAAAAACGTTATGCGAGCCGAAGTACACACCACTTTTTAAAATGTTGTTTACTATTAAAAACTTGTTATCAAAGGAGAAACAAAAAAATTATAATTTTATTTCATTTTTAAAAAAAAAATACATTTAAAATCTACAGACAAAATCTCACAAATCACTAGTTTAAATAATTTTCAAATTCCTAACAGTTTACCTAGTATAGGTGTTAGAAAGTGAAGTTTTTTCTGAAAATGTTGATTTCAATGTCAAGTTTGGCTAAAAAGTGTAACCCATTATTGTGGGATGACCCTCAATGTAAATCATTCTCATTATTTCAAGGAGATCATTATCATCACCTATCTTGACTCATTCTTGTCCTGCACTTAGTGGGGGCAAGGGGTTAGATAGCCTTGTCTTAGTTTTGACACTTTTTGTTGTCCCTTTGGCTAGTTGTCCACCTTCCATATATACTAACCAAGATTGGATGTGGATGACCTGTTATAGGTTGACTCACATGTGCCTTACTAGTATTTTTCATTTTTTCCTTTTTCATGTTTCTTTATGTGATTGCATGTGTGTAATGTGATCCCATGTACTGTTTCGTTTGGTGTATATCTATCTTTTTGTGCATTCCTCTATATGTATCTACATTATTATCTATGTCGTAAATATTTTACCTTTTTTTCTTGTCTTGTGTTTTCCTTTTGGGGATGATGCAAGGTGTCGACATCTAGGTCTCTTTCATGTTGAATCAACATGATTTTTCTTTTTTTTCACTCTCTATATGCCATTCTTCCAATTCTATGAGTATTTGGGGAATGATGAAATTTCTAAGCTTTATAACTACATTGTATCAAATATATACAAACCTCAAATCAATAGATCCCTTATGTATTTTTGGGGGCAACCCCTCTTTCCTTTTTATTGCATAGCTTTATTTCAAAAATATATGACTTGGCATAGGGCTTTCTGAGGGAAGCTCTCATGTCTTAGGATTGAACATTGGCTACTTTAAAGAAATTTATCAAAATAATGGTGTTAGAAACCGCTTTAAAGTGGGGGCATATTTCAAGTAGATCCTCAATACTACATCCACTATCTTATCTCAACAACATGCATGAATGCACTAAACCCTTGACAAGATGAAATGGTCATGAATTCCTATAATGAAACCTTGATAATCTGCCTTGAAATTCCTTTGAATTGCCTGTGTAAATTCTTTTGAAAGTTCTCTTGATTGCTCATGAAGTTCTAGGATTAAACTATGTGAATTAACCCCATATTTAAGCTAAATCAAGAGATTAACACCAAAATTCAAACAATTCAAGCTAACACCAGATCTAGAAATGAATGTTATTAAAATCTCGCTAGAATCAAATTCGATAAAGTTAATGGAGGACCCATTTTCCACCTAGGATGAATGGGTCTTGGCACAAGTTTCTAGGACCATGACTTCGAGGGGTGAAAGAACATCAAAAATCCATATGAAATATACAAAGAAAGGGAGGTCCGAAAGAGGGAGGACCCATTTGCCACCTAGGTCGAATGGGTCCTAGTACCAATTTATAGGACCTTAGTTTTTCCCAATTAAATAATTTATAATTTGAATTATGGGTGTCGAGATAGATCTTCAGAAGGTGTCATAAATAAGGCTTAAATTTGAATTAAAGAGGATAGTTAGATCTAATTAACCATAATTAATTAAGGAGACCCTAGATAAATGTGAAAGTGTGTAACAACACTTTACAACACCATAAATAGGGCACAAATTAGGTACATTTTATTAAAAGGGGCCCAAGACCAATGTGAATGTGTACAAAACATTACAACATTAACCTAAGAAAAATTAGGTTAATTCAATGACAATTATTTGCAAATCAAGGAAGGAAAATGGATACTTTTTTGTTACTAAATTTTTCCCCCACTTTAGTGAGAGGATGACCCCATGTCAAACTCACACTAAATTCTAAATTCAAGACACTTAAGTATGCAACAATAACAAAGATACATAATCATACCCTTTCAAAGGAAAATAAAAATAATGGAAAAGAAAGGATCAAGCACAACCATTCCAACACAATGTAGAACAAGGTTGTTTTTCCATAATATACATTGCTCAATTTGGGGTAGTGGAACCTCAATCTATCCACTAGGTGAGTTGTCCCAAAATATGTATGCTCACTCTAGGGTGGTGGAACCTCAATTTGTCCACTAGGTGAGTTATCCCAATGAGGTGGAAAATGAGAGAATCACATTAGCCTCTCATACAATACTGAAGTTATCCTCCTGAAAACCTTGATAAGGCACCACAATGTAATGCTTTTTTAAATGCTTTTTAATGTCATGTCTGCAAGTTTTGTTAAAGGGGATTTTACTTTGTTCATGTAAGGTCTTATTCTTAGGGAGAATTATGCCTAGTGTCTCCAAGAGAGGACAAGTCAAGGATGTCAAATCGTCACTCATGGGATGCCTCGTTCACATCATGCCACGAAGGGAGATCGTATACTCTCGGAGGACATCAAACCCAATGACACCACAAATAAATGGACACGCCACAAGAAAAAAGAAAATCATACCATGAAATATACTAAAATATGTCATCGATGTATGCCCCCACTTTAAAGCTATTTCTAAATCATCACTGTGAGAAATTTCTTTAAAGTAGCCAATTTTTTGCCTAAGACATGAGAGATTTCATTGAAAAACCCTATGCCAAGCCATATGTTTCCAATATAAGTTGTGCCATGAAGTAGGAAGGAAGGGCTTCCCCCATAAATACATAAGGGATCTATAGATTCGGGGCCAATATGTCTTTGCTACAATGTTGTCATAGATCATGGAAATATCATCATTCCCCAAATACTCATAGTATTGGACGAATGACACAAAGAGATCGAAAACAAAGAAAAACCCTTTTGCGTCAACATGAAAGATACTTGAATGTCTCAATGCCTTGTCTTCCCCACAAGACAACTAAAAAAGATAAAGAAAAGATTTTGGGTCAACATGAAAGAGACCTAAATGTCTCAATGCCTTACATCATCCCTAAAAGGAAAATACGGGACAAATGAAAAAGATAAGAGAAATTTTTTTGGGTCAACATGGAAGAGACGTAAATGTCTTGACGCCTTGCGTCATCCCCAAAAGGAAAACACAAGATAAATGAAAAATGATTACGACATATAGAAGAATGAATATTCCCATATAGGAATGCACAAAAAGACAGAGACACATCAAATGAAACAACACGGGGATCACATTACGCACATACAATCACATAAAGAAAAAAGAAAAAGAAAAAGACTAGTAAGGCACATGCGATTCAACCTAAAGTCGATCATCAACATCCTAATATCGTTCAGTATAAACGAAAGGAAGACAACTAGTCAAAGGGACAAGAGAAAGTGTTGAATCAAGGGAAGCACTAGGTTTAGCACTCTTTTTAGGAGATTTGTCATTTAAGTTCATAAAAGAAGAAAACAATGTATTCAACTCATCATGCACTTCTTCATCAATCTTTGCAATATCAATGTCATCATCTAGATTTATCACAATAGGAGGTTGAATGACAATTTCCATGGAAAGTTCTTGTTTATGTTGCGAAGAGGGTATAGAATCATTATGCATTGTTTCGGGTAGGTTCATATTTTGATTTTCTATGTTGTTTTATTTTTATTGATTTTGTAATCTATGAGCAAATAGCACACCATCTAAACCTATGCTCTCTAGTAGTTCGATTTCGTTTCAATCTATTGTGAATTTGTATTTGTGTAAGAGTGGGTTTGTCAATCATAGGTTCCCTCTCTTCCTTGGGAGGCATAGAAGAAACAATAGGAGCTTGTTCAACTACTTTCTCTTTGGCAAGTTGTAAACTTGTTTGACTCTAGGAGGGACAACAAGATTGTTTGTGTTATCTTGTGGCCTTTTGTAGGAAATAGTAGGAGGGTTTTTCTATAGTTTGTTCTTAGATGTTCAGAAGGGCTTTTGGTTCGATCATTGCTTCATCAAGGATAGGTGTTTTAGTTAGGTTGAGGCATTTTTCGAAGGGATAATTATGCTATTTTATTTGCCTTAAACTTTTGATATAATTTAAAAAATAAATCCTCATGAGCCTTGATAGGTTCCATAGGCTTAGGCCAAAATAAATCTAATGAAAAATTCCCTCGAGCTGAGACAAGGTTAAATCCACTATGATGCACAGTAAATATGTCATTGCTAAATGGAAACTTTATACATTTATGCAAAATTGAAGGTACAACATTCATGGAGTGAATCCATGGATAGTCTAGCTTCACACGAAAGTGGTCTGATTGTCTAAAATGATGGAAAATGATACTGTTGATGCCAAAAAATGACAAGGAAATAGCCCTTTGTGGGAAACTCAGTTAAAGGGGGGGACCTATTGCGCTAAACTGAGTAACCTCCAGATTTTAAAGAAGTTAGCTTCTTTTATAACTAGGGTTTTGAATGGGAAAATGAAGCAGATATAAAAATAAAAAATCTAACTAGGGTGATGCGTCGAGATTCAAATGTAAGGCACGATAGAACTATCTTGTAGATGCAGTCTAAGGGCCCGTTAAGCAATCTGCTATGTTCCAGAATGACAAAAAATAAAGATAGAAACCTAAATGATTCACCCAATGACATAAAATAATTTTCATGCGCATTTACTGAAAAGAGGAGTCAAAGACATGATCTAAACCAACAAACTTGCATTAAATTTATAGAAGTTCTATAAATGAAACATTTAGTACCACAATGGCATAGTAAAACTTTATAAAAAATCTTTAAGAAAACATAAAGGACGAACAATGGCATAGTCTGCAAGTCTTTACAATAATCTAAAAGAGGTAAAGGCCTAGTTTTTTTACCAAATTTTCCTATCAAAACCTGGACTCTTGCTTTGAAAGAAGAAGCAGTATTTATAATGAAAACCTAGCTCAGTGAGCTAATAATAGAAAAGATCCTCCGATCATGAGAAATGATGCATTTGGCGATGATTTTCCCTTGATGTTGCAACCAAAAAGATTGAGCCATGAACAAGGACACCCTAGAGTTGGATGCATCCCCTGCAAATGATGGTAGTGGTCCTAATAGACTAGAGCATCGACATGTGCTATCCACTCATGGTGAAAGTTACAAAACATGGCAGCTGGTGTGAGGTTGTCGCCTGCTCAACTCTCCTTTACAATGAATCCTTTAGAAGATCACATGGCAAGTGGTTGGGGCCGACGTTCATCCTTCCCCTTAAGTGATGAAAAAATTGTGCTACAAAGACATGTGGAGGTCTCCAAGCATACTGTGTTGAGGGTGGGGCCACCAAGAAATTTTCACAGACTAATGCTACGTGGCATGCGGTTGGGGCCCAAAAGGAGAGCGACGGAAAGAGGCACTGAAGATTATGAACTACTGACACGTGGAAGCATGGTGAAAGTTTTTGAAAAGTGAGCAAAGGAAACCTTGAGAGGAGTGCTCGATTAACAAGTGGTAGTATTTGCATAAGCCTTTGTGAAAGGAGCCCGATATTGCTTTTTAAAGGGAGGGTGTGGCCTGTACTTAAGAAAAATAAAATCACCCGAAGGGAGCTTGGAAATTTTATGTTCACAACTTTTGGCGACTTATCAGGGGCATGCTCAAGAAGTTTTATGATCTGTCTAATTTTTTGCATGCGATACTTAGCTTTTCTTTGATTTCCTTCCTTCAACTGGTAGACAACGGTTGCCTTTCTGCATTTAAATTGGCATGTACCACCAACTCCTCTGTCCATGCGAAATGAACTACTTTCCCTTTTTGAAAAGACAAGAATTCATAATTACATTAGCGATAACGTCCCTTTAGCACGATTTTCATGGGAAATTAAGTTGTTGGCTTCTTTCTTTTCATCTTCTCGCATGCCTTCACCATTAATATCCCTGAAAGCATAATTAAGTTGATGTTGTAATGAGTACCTTAGAAAGATTCACGCTCAACCTTGGAGCTTGAAACGGCTTGTATCATGACACCTAAGAACCTATCCATACGAGCCATCGCCTGATCTTGCCACCAATTTGCATTAATTGATTACCACTCCTTAATCTTGCATGCAATAAGTTGTACATGCGGACACAACCAGGTTGGAAAATTGAGCTGGCCTTTTGGGTGGGATTTTTGAGCTAAACTCGATTATCACCGTGCTTGGGATGCAGGCTACCTCAAATATTTCTATAAATGGGCCTTATCATAGTAGCGAAACTACACTTAGTGATTAGCAATTTAAGTATTGGGAAATTTAGACAACATTATTGCTTAGGCGGTTGAGTAGGCTTTAAATTTGCATAGCGCTAGACATAGGTGTTTTGAGTAGAGGGTGACACAATGAACACTCCAATTAGGCTAGTGTGCAACAAGTCTCAAATGGATTTTCTGGGAGAGATCTCCAATAGGCGTCTAAAACGTATGACCAAAAAAAAACACTCACTGGCTATTATAGCCATGAAATGGGTTTTGGGTAGAGATTGCATTGAGTATGAAGATAAATATTGGGTGAACACTGATATATGCTCCCATTTTGTTGCCTCGCTGCTTGAAATTTAGGCTCCAAAAGCCATGATACTTTTCCTGACACTCCAAATTTTCCCAAAGAGGTACCCTGGAGGCCTAGGTGAAGCAGTAACCAATGCAATGTATGCTCTGGGCCTTTTGGTTGTGAGCGACTTGCAGAGGCATATCAAAGAAGATGCGGTGGTACCATGGGTGCCATTTTTGAGTAGGTTCTGACTCCATTCTCTTGTTGAGCACTATGAGAGAGCCACCCGTGCATGCCACTTTTTACTGTGATGCTATAATGTAGTGCTATTCTATGACATGGATTGGTACACCGACTTCAAGAACCTTGTGTTCCCTCCACTGCTCGTTCTAGGTGTTGGTACTATCGCTCTGGGTCTCGTTGCTGGTGATAACCCTCCTGTTGCCTCCAACAATGCTCCTGTTGATGGAGAAAACACTCATGCCGATGAAGACAATGCTCATGCTTCTGGAACTTGAAGATTAACACACATTTTTCCCTTTTGTATATATATACCTGAAAGGGGGCTTGCATATAAATATATATAAGGAAGCCGCATATATAGTCACAGTTTTGAGCACATGGCCACATAGCCATTTTGTCAATGTTTCTATCAAAGTATATATATAACGAATATACTTGCTATCTTCAACTCTTTGCCTTCATTCTTGTGCTCTTTGCAACTTTTATTGAATTCCTCTCATATGAACTTAATTTCTACAATATGAGTAGTATAGTTTTTCTTTGTTCTTGTAATAATGGATCTCATAAATTTTCCTGCTTCCTATATCTGTGAAAATGTTGGAAAGAATCGGCTGACAAAACATGAAAGGGAAAATAATTAAATTAATCACATATTTACACCTGTATGAAGGATCTAAAGCTTAATTGAACAACTTTAGGTGAATTCCATTAACTAGAATTCCTAGTGCTTCTTGTTCCATGTTTTCTAATTCAAATGCATTATTTTTTTGCACTGAATTATTTTGAAAGGGCCTTCCCATAGTTTGTCGAATTTTCCATGTTGGCCAGGCTTTGTGGCTCTTTCATTGAACTTTAGCACCAGGTCCTCACATTTTAGACCTTGGTCTGAAGCTTTCTTGTTGAACCACCTTTTAACCACTTGCTGGCGGTTAGTCATGGCTATTAGGGATTTCTCCCTTTTTTCTTGTACCTCCAGCAATTCGGCCAACCAAACTTCCATAACTTCATTCTCTTCAATCTCTAGAGACTTGAGTAGCTGTAACACAGGTATCTCTATAGAGATTAGTAACAGCTCATATGACGAAGTCCTCAGAGCTTGCTTAGGAGTTATGCAGTATGCCCATAACATTTTTCAGAGATTCTTATGGCATTCCTTCTTATGATCTGAATCGATCCTTTTAATGAGTCGGACTAGATTCTTGTTAGTTGACTCAACCAGGTCGTTTCCTTACGGGTAGTAGTTTGAGGATGTTTTCAAGAATATGTCATGTTCTAATGTGAATTGACATACCTTGGAGCCTAAGAAAGCTTCGGCGTTGTCTAAGATGATAGTCTTTGGCTTGTTGAATCTCGTTACCAACCCTTTGAGAAAATCTACAATTTATGCTTTCGTCACATTCTTTAGGGGTAGGGCTTTGGTCCATCTTGTGAAGTATTTTTATAGCTGTTAGGATCCACTTGTGATAAGTGCTGGAGGTAGGGTTGATCATCCTGATGAAATTTAGCTCCCATTGTGCAAACGGTTCGTCTGCTACTATCGGATTGAGAGGCATGGCGAAACTCTTTCTTCTCCCTACGTAGAATTGCCATTCATTGCATGCTTTTATCATTTCGTAGGAGTTGTTGAACAATGTAGGCCAAAAGTACCCAACACTCAAAATTTTGAAGGTTGTGGTCTTCGCAAAGAATTGTTCACCTTCTAGGCTACTGTGGAAGGTGTTGAGAATTTTCTTTGCTTGCTCCATGGTGACACATCGTAGTAAGACACTGTTGAAATTCCTTTTAAAAAGGATCCCTTCAATAAGTGAGTACCCACTATTTTGCAGTGAGTAGAATCTTCTTCTTTGAGAAAAATTCTCGATGTATACTTGTGGTGTGCATAAATCTTACCCTATCCACCAGCCAGTAGCCTTTAGGTTTGGGCTCATTTGTTAGGACTATCTTTGCTTTCTCTTCATCAATTTCCATTTCTTCGTCGTGTGCCAAATATTCACACAACCCTCTTTGAAAGTCTTCGTAGGCTTGACTTCAATGTCATATTCTAGGATCTTAGTGATCCAGTTAGCCCTTTTGTCAATGATTTCTCCTTCCATGATGTACTCACGCACATTGGAATGTGTGACATAAATGATTACCTTAGTGCAAGCTATAAGGTGTCAGAACTTCTTGAGTCCCTTTACAATTGTGAAATCTTGTCTTTCAATGAAGTTATAGTTCATCTCATTCTCCTCAAGGTTCGAGAATGGAATGCTATTGGATGCTCTCCCTTTCCTTCATCATCCTTCTAAATCAGAATAGTGGTGATGCTTGTCTTACTACTAAAAACATACATTATGAAGTCTTTTGACAAGTCGAGATTCACCAACACAGGAGCCGAAGAAATAACATCCTTCACATTCTCGAAGGCTTCCCTCACTTCTTTTATCCATTTGAACAATTGGTCCTTTTTTAGCTTCAGGGTGATTGGTCTAATTATTCCTGCAAAATAAAAAATAAACTTGCTTACAAAGTTAACCTTTCCCAAAAACAATTGTACTCCTTTCTTGTTTACTGGAAGAGGAAGATCTCTGATTTCTTTTACCCTTTCAGGATCAATAGCGATTCCTTCTTGGGACACTACATGCCCCAACAATTTTCCTTGTGGTTCTTCGAAGACATATTTTTTTGGGTTTAGAGATACCTCGAACTCTTGGAATTTTTTGAAAACCATCTCGAGATGATCAAAATGGTCATCTTTAAATTTGGAAAATACATATAGATCATCTAAGTAGATGAGGATGATTTTGTTGATCAGTTCGTTGAAAGCGATATCCATCACCCATTGGAAGGTAGCCCCCACGTTTGATAGGCCGAAAGGCATTTTGGCATATGCAAATGTGGTCTTGTGCTGATCTTCATCTTTAACTCGAACCTGATTGTAGCCCGAGAAACCATCTAACATAGAAACATCTATGAACCTACCACAGTCTGCAAGATTGATTATGTGGAAGGCAGCGAGTAGTGGTCTTTCAGTGATGCCCTATTTAGGTCGCGAAAGTCAACACAAAGATGAATTTTTCCATTTTTCTTTCAAACTGCAATGAGGTTGGATACCCACGTACTGTGCTTGATTGGAAAGACAATCTTGGGCTTGATCAACTTTTCTAGCTCTTGTGCCATTAAGGCTTCAATTTGCGGATTGATGGGCCTCTATTTTTGTTGGATAGGTTAAAAAAACCTTTCGTTAGTTTGATGGTTTGCTAGATGATATTAGGATCATATCCCCTGAGGTCATCATAAGACTAGGCCACAAACCCTTCATATTTTTTGTAGATGTGTATAAGCATATCTTTATCATACTACGAGACTTCTTTCCCAACCTTCAATTTTCTTTTGTTCCCAACCTCAAGGTTGGCGTAGTCTTCTTGGTCAACTTCAAATTTTTTTCTATCATTCCTTATGTCATCATAGTCAAAAAATATTTTGAGGGTGACCAACCCTTTCAGAAGATTTTTTGATTTCAAATGGATGATTTGTCCTTCATACGCTTCTTCAATTTTTGGCTGAAACTGATCAATGAATTCTCCCGACTGTTGAATAAATGAGGTGATGTGTTCATCACTATCAAACACTTTCTACCTCTGATCATTATCAAGAATGGAGGGTCAGACGATCACTCACACAGACAGCACATTCTTGATCAAGTTAGAGACATGATCAAATTGAGATCCTATTGTGGCCATGCGATCCGCATCTGAATTCTGGTCTCTTGGCACTGTGTGGATGTTAAAAGCTTTGAAACCTTTGATGAGGCCCCATACCCTATGCCTATAAGACCACATACAAACATTTTTTGCAGAAGATATGTTTCTGACTTGATTGATTACAAGTTTAGAATCTCCAAACACCACTAGTTGTTTGATACCCATGCATTCCATAAGGCTTAGTCCTTACACAAGACCCTCATATTCAGATTCATTATTTGAGCATGCAAACTAGAAGCAAAATGACTTGAAGATCTTCTCATTGGATGGAGACATTAGGTATATACTGGTACCAACACCAACCTTGTATCTCACACCATCGAAGGGTAATATCTAGAGCTTAGAGGCTTGTTTGGCCATGGAGTCTTTTAATACCCTCGAGAACTCTTGATATTCATCATAGATGACATAGGTTTCCAAACCGATAGCATGATAATTTCCAAAAGGATTGGTTCCTACATACTCGGTAAGGAAGAATTCTTCTCGATCGGCTATGTCTTTGGTTGCTTGTTCATGTTCCAACAAATTTCTGCCACTAGCTTCTTCTTTGGTGATAGAGGTATTAATGTCTTTGAAGTTGATCATGGCTTCATCAGCTACATGTTTTGCATGTAGAGGTTCTGATATTATCTTCATTTTAGACCCATGCTTAGTTTTGATAATTAGGTGGGACCAATCCAAAGAAAGGTATCCACCTATCTTTGAGGTGAATTCCCAGGACAGGTAGAGGTTGAACATGGGAGGGACGTCAATGATCATGGTGTCTTGCGACACTATGATGCTAGGACAAGAAAATAAAGTTAAGGGGAGGTCTTTAATGAGGCCTACAATTTTGACCTTGTTCCCATCCAGCTACATAAATCCTCTCTTGAAGGGCTCGTAACTAAGCCCTAAAACTTCAACTATCTTCTTGGGCATGAATATGGTGTTGGCACCAGAGTTGATCATGGATTTGTGCAACAATTTCTTCCCTACAATGAGAGTCAAGAAAAATGATCTAGGTTTCGGTTTTTCCCCTTTTCCTTTCGGGTGGAGCCTCCTCTGTAGTATTCACAAGAACTTTGGGTGGAGGCGATGAGTCTGTTGTGATTTCAGGAGTTTGTCCCATTGACTGCACAATTGTATCTTTCTATAGGGCCTCATGTAGTAATTACATCTTCTTTGGAATGGCTAATATGTCCCAAAGGGATACATTAGCAAAATATTTCTTCAATTGTTCACCACGTTGAAGGGTGGTAGATTTGGAGGATTTTTCTCCTTGGATTTGGTGATGATAATCTCCTTGCGCAGCTGCGGCTTTAGAGCGATTGTGGAAGGGCTAGGGGTTGGTCCAAGATGTTTCTAGGCTATGGAGTGATCGGTTCGCCTGTGAATATCCTCTTCGATCGAGTGTTGTAGTCGAATTGTATCTACGGGGTCACCGATGTAGATGCTTTATAAGTGAACACTGCTTCCTCCCCTTCCATCTATGAGAGGAGAGAATGGTCAGGATCCATGTCATTTTATTGCTCCAAGGACATTCCCTGCATCTGTGTGTTGAGAACCACATTCTCCATTTGGGGAGAGATGTATGTATATCCTGAATTCGTCGCCACGCCTTGGCTACGTTGCTCCATAATTTTTTGTTGCAAATTGCCATGCAATTTTTTTTGAGGCATATGTGCATCACCGCAGGGATAGCACCAAGGATTGGAATCTTCAATGAGATTGTTGTACCCTACGGTCTGCTCTCTGCTTGCACTAGTTTGAGCAACCCCTAACGAATTCGGTACCAACACTATTGGTTATTTGTTTGAGTCGGATTTGTGCGTGCAACTCCTTGATATTGGTTCTATTGGTAGGAGGGTCTGCCACTTTGATAGCCTTGGTAGGATGGTCTCAAAGGAGCAGCCTAGTTATTCTTGATAGTCGTTACTTCATTTGTCAAGTTTTGTAACATCTCCCTTATGTCGGTCATCTTGTCCTTTGAGGCATTGAATGTAGAAGAATTTTTTTATGGAACACTTGGATATGTATACATAGATGGGGGCAGCATGGGTGTGCTTGTAGATGGTATCTCCTAAGTAAAATATGATATTTCAGGGAATATCGACATAATGGGCAGAGGTGGCAACTTCTTGACGTCAATTAGGTTGTTCTTCGCCTTAACTGCTATGTTGTATGCTTTTGGTAATGTGGTTTCATCAAGTGACTGGATCATCATGGAGATGCCAACATTGATGGACCTTAAGTAAAACATAAATGCTAACTCAGGTAGTGGTCGGATGGTATTCTGGATCCTTAGTCAGGTTGTATGGAACCGGGCATTGAAATCGGCCATGGCTTCAGATGGGGCCCGCTTGATTGTTGATAGCTGGTGATACAATGAAGACCTGTCTCTATTATTAGAAAATATTTGATAAAAAGGATCCACGAGCTCATCCCAAGTACTGATAGTATTAACTAGCAGAGTGTGATACCAATCTAGTGCTCTTCCTCGAAAAGAAACAACAAGCAATCTCAACGCTATGTTATGATCTGTAACTCTATGCACAAGACACACGTCCACAACATTTTGCAGATGTTTGGATGGTATTCTTGAGACATCTCCAATAAACTTTGGAATAGCTTTGAGAGTAGAGACCAGGATAGGGGCCCATATGACAAAGGAAATTCGGGCTAGAAGGGGACTTCTGGCATCCCAAGCCACATAATTTTGGTTTGCGATCAACATTATGGTTGGGATCTGAAAACTCTATTGGGCAAGTTTGGGTATGCATTGTTACTAGTGGAGGCACTAACAAGCCAAGATTATTTGTGATTCATGACCTAGTAATAGACTGATGACCTGTACACCCTTTTGATTTGGTATATTTAAATGGTCCCACTGGGCATGCCAGTAAAAAGAAAAAAACTGACGATGCCAAAAAATGACAAGGTAACAACCCTTCATGGGAAACTTAGTTAAAGGGGGGACCTATTGCGCTAAACTAAGTAACCTCCAGATTTTAAAGAATTTGACTTCTTCTATAATTGGGGTCTTGAATGGGAAAATGAAGTAGATATAAAAATAAAAAATCTAACTAGGGCAATGCACTGAGATTTAGATGTAAGGCATGATAGACCTATCTAGTAGATGTAGTCTAAGGGCTTGTTAAACAATCTACTATGTTCCAAAATGACAAAAAATAAAGATAGAAACTTAAATGATTCACCCAATGACATAAAATAATATTCATGCACATTTATTGAAAAGAGGAGTCAAAGACATGATCTAAACCAACAAACTTGCATTAAATTTATAGAAGTTCTATAAATGAAACATTTAGTACCACAATGGCATAGTAAAAATTTATCAAAAATCTTTAAGAAAATAGAAAGGTCGAACAATGGTACAGTTTGCAAGTCTTTACAATAATCTAAAAGTGGTAAAGTTCTGGTTCTTTTACCAATTTTTCCTATCAAAATCTAGACTCTTTCTTCGAAAGAAGAAGCAATATTTACAATGAAAACCTAGCTCAGTGAGCCAATAACAAAAAATATCCTCTGATCATGAGAAATGATGCATTTAGCAATGATTTTCCCTTGTCGTTGCAACTGAAAATATTTGAGCCATGAACGAGGACATCCTAGAGTCTGATGCATCCCCTACGAATGATGGTAGTGGTCCTAGCAGACTAGAGCATCGACACGTGCTATCCACTCATGGTGGTAGTTACAAAACATGGCAGCTGGTGTTAGGTTGTCACTTGCTTAACTCTCCTTCACGATGAATCCTTTAGAAGATCACGTGGCAAGCGGTCGGGGCCAACGTTCTTCCTTCCCCTTAAGCGATGAAAAAATTGCGCTGCAAAGACACGTGGAGGTCTCCAAGCATACTGCGCTGAGGGTAAGTCTGCCAAAAAATGTGCGCAGATTGATGCTACGTGGCACGTGGTCAGGACTCAAAAGGACAGAGATGGAAAGAGGCACTGAAGATTACGAATTTCTAACATGTGGAAGCATGGTGCAAGTTTTTGAAAAGCGAGAGAAGGAAACCTTGTGAGGAGCGCTCGACTGACAAGTGGCGGTATTTGCGTAAGCCTTTGTGAAATGGGCCCGATATTTCTTTTTTAAAGGGAGGGTGTGGTCGGTACTTAAGAAAAATAAAATCACCCGAAGGGAGCTTGGGAATTTTATGTTCATAGATACATTTAGTGTTTTCGGTCCAACCTTTAAAGGGAGATCTATCGAGCCTATCGTAGGGCAATCAAACCCATTATGCATCTTGATCCATGTTTTTATTTTGTCATATGTTTCTTGATATAGTTCATGCACATATAAGAATTCTCTAGTGATCACATTCTCTCCACAAATGGGATCAATTAATATCTCGTTAGTGGTCTTGTCATTGATTCAGCTAGCTATGTAAAAGGACCATCACACACATGCTTAAGTATATCATTTTGTGAGAAATAAATATCAAGAGGCTTTTTAGTTGAGCCCTTATAAGGTCTAGCTTTGATAAATGCTACTATTTCAATCGATTGTTCTTCATTTATGTTTTCATCATCTATATCAACATTCATCACATCATTCTTCATTTCACAAGCAAGATAGATTATGACATCTATATCATTATTGTTTTCCTTAGTCCAATACGCATGAAAGAAGTGATTAAGACTATAGATAAATTGTGTTTTGTTTCCATTTTTAAGCACTTTCCTTAGATTTTTTATAATGGGAACCAAGATGATGTCTATGCATTCACTACAGATATGGGCTTGTTAGTTTTCAAATGTGTCATCTATTTTTTTTAGGTCGTCTTGTGAGATTTGAAGGGTAGTATACAAACTATGAGCCATGGAGGGTTGACTATCAACACTATCAAAAAGAGAGCTAGGAAACCCAAGATCCATGACGAGTGAGATATCATGGGATGACATGAGCCTCGAATTGCATCTTACAATAGTATTTCTAATAGGACACCAAGTTGTAAATATCATACAAGTTTTACGACCCCAGTGTGTGAGACCTAAAATAGAAAAGGGGTAATGTAATAACCTAGAATGAAATGCAATTTTCAGATTCTAAGTAATGTAAACTGCTTACATAATGCAATAAACTAAAAATAAAATTTTTGAATGCAATTTTGAATTTTAACAATGCACTGAAATGAAGTAATTTAAGCTATATGTAATGAATTTGATGAAACAACAAATTAGGAAAATAAAACAGGAAGGTAACAACAACAAATAGAAGCCTAAAATTGTGATTTTAATTTCCATAAAATGCAAGGGTGATCCCACAATGTTGGTTTACAATTTATGGGAGATTCTAATTTTTGCTAAAATCACATATATTTAGAAAATATAATGATTTCAGCCTCAAAAAGTTTCAATTTAAGGATTCCAATTGAAGAGGGTTTGATCAAACCACCTTAGATCAAAACCACTTGGATAGAACCTTGCTAGTTTTAAACCATACCTATAACTGTACACCTATCAAAATGCTAATAAAAAACCACTTTTGATTTAACTTTTGGGGGATCAAATGAATTCATTTAATTTTATTTTTTTATAAGTATTTAGTCCTTATTATAAGCTTCCCAAAAAGTATAATTTTAAATAAATTTAATTTAATTATTATATTTATTGTTTATTTCTTGTGAATGTAGGTTTTTCACCAAAAATCAAGCTCTTTGTTCTGCACATGTGGAAAAATAGAAGATTATAAAAAAAATGAAAAATATGAGTGCACCGGATATTGAAGTACTTGATCCAACATTTTTTTTTTTTTGAAATTTTGATATATACAAAAAACGTTGTGTTATATGGTCTACCTATGTCTAAATTGTAATCGGTTTGACTTCAAAACTTGATTAAGGAAAAAATATTCAATAAAACCTTATGAAACCAATTGGAAGCACTAGATATCGTAGTTACAAATCTAATTAAAAAAAAATATAATTTGATCCTTCATGAAAAAAACATTGTGTTATACAGTGAGCATCACTCCTTAAAAATGGTGTTTACTGAAAAAAACTAGTTTTTGAAGGAGATAGAAAAATAAGTACAATTTGATCCCAAAATTTTTGAAAAAAATATATTTAGAATCTACAGACAACATTTCATAAATCACTAGTTTGCATCATCTTCAAATTCCTCACGATTTAGCTGCTATAGGTGTCCGAAAGTGAATATTTAGTTAGAAAAAAATAGTTCAGTGTCCAGTTTGGCCAAAAATTGTAAACCAGTATTATGGGATCACCCACATATCAATAGCTAATAGGGACTCATTTGCGAGTAAGGGTGAATGGGTCTTGGTTAGGTATTTTTGAGATATTTTTGGTGATTTCTAAGTGATTTTTAATGCTTTTTTAGATGCCATAAGGTTCAGGTTTGACCTAATGAGGAACTCATTCACCAGTAAAGCCAAATGGGTTCTATTTAGGTATTTTATAATAATGAATTATTTTCAAGCTTTCAGTAATGTCTTTCAGTTCTAGGTCTGAGGCAATAAGTTTCAGTTTCAATTTTTTTCAGAAATGCAATGTGAAAATGCAATGAAAAGTTGAATGCAAAGACCTAGGTTGAAATGCAATTTATTTTTTATTTTTTAAATGTAGATATATTAATGTAGAGGGAATAATCCTACTCATAAAATATAATGCAATATATCTCTATTGCAACAAATAACAATCAGTCCATACACAAACTCATACAAGCATGAAGACTAACAGAGAGAAAAATCATTAATTCAAAATTAAATTTTCTTTCATTTTCATATAAAAAATTACAAAACTTTCTCAATCCATCAAGGATTCAAATTTTCTCAACAGGCTCTTTCTGTAGCTTCCTTTCACTGCCCCAAAAATCTTCATACCTTTCCTCCAAAATCTTTGCACATTTCTCTTGATCTCCACACTATCCTATTCTTTTCATCTCAACTTCTAAAACCTTCCACATTTTGTCTACCCCTTCTCCCTCTTTTTTTATGAATCTCCTCAAACAGTTTTTGAGTTTGGTGCAGCTCATTTCCAATTTTATAGATCATTTTGAAATTGTTGATTTCAATCTCATATGAGAAATTTATGCCATTTTTACAGAAATTGGGTCTCATTGTCACGACCCAGACAAACTTCCTCTCCCCAAAATTCCAGTCAAACATCTTCCTCCTCCATTCTAGGCATGGATTTACTCTTCTTAGCATGTGCATTCAATTTTCAATTCAATTTTTTCTTCCCACCTTATACCCACTCTCTCCATCAATGCCCATCATTCTTGTCCTCCAACAAGATGCAATTTCAATTTTTTTAAATGGAGTTACAATTTACAATAATTTTCCACTCACAGGCTTAGACATGAAATTTTTCCCTTTTAGAAAATTAACACTTCTCAAATATTTTTTTAAAATGAATCAATTAATTAATTGATTTTCCCACAATCCAACACCAAATTCTGCTATGTTGGAGCAGTTGAAAATTTCAGCAATTTACACTTGTATCTAAAAATCAAAATAAAACACAAACATAAAACTTTAAACTATTTTTGGTTATGCAGGATTGCTTGGTACCCCTAGATGCTCCTGCATTATATATGGGATATAAATGATATGTAAAATGACTAATTTGTTTTTGTATTTTTCATATTTAGAGAGATGCAAATCAATGTAAATCTAAACCCTAGATGAGATACAATTTTGAATGTAAAGCAAGAAACCCTAAATGAGATCTAATTCAATGCAAATGAATGCAATATCTAAATTAGGATGCAATGAAAGACTTCAAAATCAAAAAATTACAATATTCAATATGTCGGGTTCACCATTAATGTTTAGTGGGGAAATAGGATTTACCAAAATGAATTGATCAAGATGATAAACCACTACACTTTTCACCCTAATATTATGTGATTTTGTGTGTGATAAGATGCCTACAACAATTAGAAAGTAACCCTAAATATTATAGAAACTACGAGGGGAGTTTTTAGAGCTTAAAATGGTGTGTACCTTGTTGCAAGAAGCCTATTTTTAGGGCACCAAGGACTCATTTACCTTTAGTGGCGAATGGGTCCCTATTAGTGTTTCTAAAACTAAGATCTCAGTTATTTTCCTTGATGTTTGCACTCTCAAATCCTTGGTTTTCAGCTCCTGAAAACCTTGGAAGTTATCTTGGAAGACAATTCTACAAACTAACATGTAGTGGTCATGAAGAATGTAGATCTTTATCCTTGAATAAGATGTAAAACAATGCATGCAAGTAGATCCTCAATGCTACATCCACTATCTTATCTCAACAACATGCATGAATGCACTAAACCCTTAACATGATGAAATGATCTTGAATTGTTGTAATGAAACCTTGATAATCTACCTTGAAATTCCTTTGAATTTCCCTTGTAAACTCTTGTGAAAGTTCTCTTGATTGGTCATGAAGTTCTAGGATGAAGCTATGTGAATTAACCCCATATTTATACTAAATCAAGAGATTAACCCCGAAATTCAAATAATTCAAACCGACACTAGATCTAGAAATGAATGTTATTAAAATATGGCCAAAATTAAATTTGAAAAAGGAGGTTCTCATTAAGGGAGGACCCATTTTCCACCTAGGGCGAATGGGTCCTGGCACAAGTTTCTAGGACCATGCCTTTGGGGGGTGAAAGAACATCAAAAACCCATATGCAATATGCAAAGAAAGGGGTCCTAAAAAGGGAGGATCCATTCGCCACCTAGGGTGAATGGGTCCTAGCACCAATTTCTAGGACCTTGATTTTTTCAAATTAAATGTTTTATAATTTGAATTATGGGTGTAAGGATAGATGTTTGGAAGGTGTCATAAATAAGGCTTAAATTTGAATTAAAGGGTCTAATTGATGCTAATTAATTAAGGAGACCTAAGATAAATGTGAAAGTATGTAACAACAATTTACAACACCATAAATAGGGCACAAATTAGGTACATTTTATTAAAAGGGGCCCAAGATCAATGTGGATTTGTAGAACACATTACAACGTTAAACTTAGGAAAAATTACGTTAATTCAATGACAATTATTCCCAAATCAAGTAAGGAAAGGAGTGCTTTTCCGTTACTACACCAATTATCACTATCATTTTTTTTGCACTTTTTTTTTGGATTTTTTACCTTTAATCTTAATGGGGAGAGCATTGTAATAGAAATTATCGTATTTGATGAAAGAAACTATAGCTTTCAATACTCATCTTCAAGTTCTAACTTTGGATTTTGCATTCAAAGTCTAGTTCTTCTATTTTTGGAGATTAAGATGTTGAACTTGTGTTCTAACTTAGTCTCTATCTGCAGTCATTCCTGAACTCACGTTCTAACTCACGTTCTATCTGAGATAGAACTCGCATCGCATGGCATTCATCAATCTCGTCCGTCGATCTCTCTTACAATCTAAGCCGATCGTTCGAAAACACAAAATCTATAATATGGCCTGTCACAATCATTATTCCTCCTCCCGAATTTATACACTTTTGAGAAGAAACAATATTTGATATTTTGCTTAGACATTCAACACAGCTATACTTGCATTCAAACACAGAAATCTAAGGGCAAGAACACTAAAAAGGAAAAATGGAGAAGAGCAATGGAGTTAATTCGAAAGGGTGAATACATATTTGGTGAGATCAATTCGGTTTGTTAATTATTCATCATGTTTTCATATTCGTTCTTTATTGTTTGATTTTAGATTAGTTTTGATTTAGATTAGGATTAATATTGTTTGTTCTAGTTGTAGATCTTATCATCATAGATTTAATCTACAGTTAAAGATACCTTATGTTCAGAGGATGACTATATGATTACAGATGATGATGAGTCAGAAATCCCTGATGACTCTCAATACCAACATGATGAAGAACAATCCAAAAGTGTGATAATGCATGAGTGTATTTGTTTGCATACACTTAGAGATGGTTTGCATGATGAACAAGATCTTTTTGGTAAGTTCTTGTGATAGTTTTAATTCTGATATGCAAACAAGTAATCAGTTTGAGTTTAACAGTTCCAGCCACAAGGTAGAATGTGAGTGCTATTTTTGTTAGCTGGAAGAGGTTTTCATAGAATGTGGCAATGTGAACAACACTGAGGCAAGTTGTTTTCAGCTTGAAAATGATTTAAGTGATGAATATAATAAGTTGTTGCCACATAATAATCAGCATTTTGAAAGTATGCCTGACTTTCAGATGCATAGTGATTGTGAGCATGTTGATGATGTGAATAATTTTTTTCTAGGAGATACCAACATGTTTTATCAGGCGGATGGTTGTGATCGAGATATGCTTTCATATGGTCTTGATCCCCATTTTCAAATGCTACCACTTAATACTAAATCAAAGAATGAAGAAAGTAACAGTGATGTGACATATCTGATTTGGTTGACACTTGATGACAGAGTTGAAAAGAGAGCAAGTTCACATTTGCACAAGGGCGGTTTGGTATTGCTGTTTGCAAAGATGTAGTCACCTGTGTTGTGGTTTGATAGAGGCAAGCATAAGTTAAGGGAGATCAACTCTTTCTACAGAATTGTGTTTGATAGAGGTAGATGTTGATTCCCGTTTTTCATTTGGTGACCTAGGGTCATCAAATGAAGTTGAAAAAATAAGGTTGAATAAAGGGGAGCAATTTTAGGGTACCTATCAGACTCAGCTTTTGGTCTACTCTCCCCAGAGATCTAGGATCTTGCTAGGCCCATAGGGGGCATACATCCCTAGTCGGAGCCACTGTTGGCACTCTCAAATTTTGCAAATTTGAGATGCCTATTTCAAAATTTTGCTTCTGCACTTTTAGAAGTGCACCTGAAGAATCAGTCCCGACTGACCCACTTTGGAGGCTTGTATTTTGAGGCATGTTGATTGTCGTGAAAAACCTAGTTGCAGACATATTCAGTTGACCTATGTGAGAAGGTATGTCAAATTTCAACTTCCCATGATAATTTTTGACAGACATGTCTCCTGGAGGTCGTTTGAATGGTTTCCCAGATTGATTCCAGAGTCAACCTGGCTTGTTTTGAGCATTTTGCAAAACTGCCAAAAAATGAATTTGGGGCTGACCTTGCTGACCTCGCAACCTTGCAAACCTTGCAGCATTGGAGCCGACCTCACATACCTCACCAACTTCGCTGACCTCGCAAGATTTGAGCCAACCTCGCAGACCTCACAAAATTTTTGATGATGCCATAAAAAAGGTGTGAGGTTGGCGAAAATGCTACCTTGCTGACCTCGCGGGAGGAAAGATGACATCATGGAAAATGTCGCGAGGTGTGCGAGAATGCACAAGGAAGCTTTTAAATTAAAAATTTAAAAAGAGTTGCATAGTTTTAAAAACGGTGGTGGGCCCGTTGCAAATTTTAAATGGCAGAATTATTTAGTGGTAAATATTTTTCCCAAGGAGTTAAAACGTGAAATATTTCAAGGAGAAATGTTTAAATTTCTGCCCAAGGTAAATTTTGTTTTCTGCTCAGGTGAAATATTTGGAGCTAAGAAATGGATTTCTTCAAATTACATATGGGGATTTTATTTAAAATGTGAAATTAGAGTGAATAGAGACAATGTAAAAGAGTATAATATAAAGTGACTTTTATATTCATTTTATACTTGGGGGATTTTAAATAAAATCAGAGGCCTAAATATTAGAGTTATAAAACTTTAATATTTGAAGAAATATAAACTGTAGCAAGTAAAAGAGCAGAAAATAAAAATAGTTTGTGCACGGGAGATATTTTGAGCAGTTGGGGAAACTAAGAGGAATCTCCACATGGGCAGATTTTTTGTTGCTAGGCAATCATGAGTAGATGCTGTTTGAGAGAATGTTTGTTGTTGCAAGGAAGAGGAGAAGATATTTGCAGAATTATTGATCAACGGTGAATGAAGATTCCAGATGGCAATTGCTGATCAAATTTGGGGCTTCTTCTCTTTCCTCTCTTCTTCTATATCTTCTATCATTCTCTCATTGTAAGGGGTTTTGAGATTAGTTATGAGAAGGTTCTAAGTTTTGTATTGGATTGTGTAAATAGAAATTTGTATTTTTTGAGTCATTGTTTGAGTCTGTAAGCTATAATTTTATGAATTCAAGAGTAAATACAACCAGTTTATGCAATTAATATCATGGAGTGCTTCCACTTTCATGAATGTCATCAGATTGTCTCCACGTTTGTACACTTTCAGTCATATAAATTCAATAATACAAAGTGTCTTTGAGTCTATCATCTCATGTTTTATGAGATTGTTTTGTCTGTTCAATGTTCTGTTTCAAAGAAATGGTTAAAATGCTTTGAACAAGAGATTGTGATTTTAGGTGTGCAGATTGGATTTAATAAGTAAAATCTGATTGATATCAAGAGAAGGATTGTTGGTGCAAGGCACTAACAATTGATGCAAAGCATCAACAAGTTTAATCCACTGGTTGAAGACTGTTTGTTGGAGAATTCATTTTATGTGTTTGACTCCATGGCCCAGAAGAGGCACTGATCTTTTATGCAGTTTTGTGCATCTCAGAAGCAATGTCAGTGTATATGGTTGAATTAAGTTTTAAACATTGTATAGGTTTACCCACCTTGGTCCTGCAGAGCCAGAAGTGTAGGAGATGTCAGTCTTTGACTGAATCTTGTTAGTTGGCCACTAGTTGTTGTAGTTATCCTTGATAGGGGTTGGCTACCTCTTAGAGATTTGTAATATCTATGTGGATTTTAAACACCAACATAGAGTGCCTTTTCAAAATGATTACCTAAAATAAATTTTATTCCCAAACCCTTCACGCCCTATGATCCTAATATCCCTGGCCCCTTGGCCCTTCAAGGGAGCTTGTACCTCAGAACAACTTGGCTCAAGAGAAAGAGTGGTGTTACCCCTGTGATTAGCCTTATAGCCAGGTTGCATGTATGAATAGAATGGAAAATCAGGCTCTCATTGTGCAGAGCACTTATGCTAGCCAAGAAAGTCTATCAAATGGAGATGCAAAATAGTGAGGCAATTTTAAAATTGCTTTGATGAATTGGAAAAGTGTTGATTTTTGTGGAATTAATCATTACCAAGGGTAGAACTAGCAAGGTTCACTTATTGCAGCAAACACAAGATCGAAAAGAAGAGTAGTTGAAGCAAAGCAACAAGTTGTAAACTCACAACAGAAAGCTAAAAAAGACCAAAATTAGACCACTTTGTCTCAAGTTGCCCCAATAGACATGAATATGCATATTCTATAAAGAGAAAAAAAAAATGAAAATGTACAACAACAAGCTCAACAAAAGTTGCATATTCTACAGAGAGAACAACAAAGAGTAAGTGATACTAATGCATCTGCAAGTCAACATAAGGTAAACCCTATATCTTTCAATGTAGTTGAGAATTTAAAGAAGGATATAGTCATCCTATCCATTATGGATGTGCTACATATTCTGCGACAAAAGGATTTATTACAAAATGCTTTGTCTGAATTTTCATCTTCAGATATTTCAAATGCAATGGAGAACTGAATGGTGCTTGTCAATAGCTTGGAAGTGAAAGGTGAACAGAAAAATAGAGAAGTAAAACCTCCTCCATTTTACTTGAGCCTTATAATTGGGGAAATAATCATCCACAATTGCATGATAGAGTCCGGAGCTAGCAACTGTCATGCCAAAAAGTATAGCTGACAAGTTGGGTTTGGCATATGAACTTGTGGCTAAGGGTGTAGTACAATTGGATGGATCTCCTATCCAAATAGGAGGATTTATTAAAAATTTAGCCCTCACACTTCATGCTTGCCAAAAATTTGTTGTTCCACAAAAAAATCATGTAATTGAATTGCCACCTCACTTTGCATTGTGCCTATCTAGAGATTTAACTACCAAATTAGGAGGTTTACTATCAGCTAATTGGTCGCATTTATTCTTCAAAACCTGATATGGTACCAGAGTTACTATCAGGTCCGAACCTCTAGCTAAGGACCATATTGAGCCCTATGTTCCCAGCCTAGTAAATACTAATCTATACACCATAGATGGGATAGAGAATTAATCCATGACCTCAGGTCCCAATGTACCCAACAAAGAGGAAAATGTGGGTGTGTGGGTTTCCCAAGAACAAAAACTTGATCCTTTCAACCGCAACGAGGAGGAAGGATTGGAAATTTATGTAATTCATGAGCCTAATGCAGTAGTCCCCAACCTGGTCAAGGGCCTAGGTCAACCTTCAGATAGTGACCCAAGGTTCTTGAAAGATGAAGAGGTCACTAAAGAATAGAGAGAATTGTTGTTTGATGATCAAGTTCCAAATCATAAAGAGGATCTTGAGGAAGATGAGAGGTTTGTTAAAGAATGGATGGAGCTACTATTTGAAAATCAGGCATTGGGGGAATATTTGGAGGAAAAGGTCCAAGAATATGGAGAAGCAGATCCAGAGTCGATGGTATTACAAATTGATGATCAGATCTGGAGTCAAGAAGGGATTCTTGGGAGTGGTTTTTTGAGAACCCAAGAGCACTTATTGGAGGCCATCAAGAAGAAGATATTGCCCCTCTTTATTTTCTCTTTCAAGATGGGTTTGAGAAGGATCTTCTTACCGAAGATTTTATCCCACTTGAATAAATGATTGTTGATTTACTAGTTCTAGTAGATCAGACAGAAGGGCTACCAAATTTTGATAAGGAATTCCAAAAAGGTCTATCCATGATTGGATCAATACCAATCAGTGACTTTCATTTTATGAAAATAAATTTGATGAAATTATGTTCAAAACAGTTAATTTTAAACCACATGAGGAGTTAAACAACAATGTAATAACATAATTTTGTGAAGAAAAGTTTAAATAATTTGCTATTGGGGATTTTGTCTTCAAGTGTGATGAATTTAAGAGTAAAATAGGAAGACATTCAAAGTTTGATGCTTTTTGGGATGGCCCATATGTTATAACTAAATGCAAGGAGAATAATTCTTTCCAACTCTCAAGACTTGATGGAGAAATGCTTTAGATCCCAGTTAATGGGATTCATTTGAAGCACTGATTTTGAAGCATGAGGTACTAATTTGTATTATAGTAGAAAATATTCTGCAAATAAGTGTTCTTGGAGCATGATTTCATTTCAGTTTTCTTTTCAATAAGTGTTGCTACACAAGTTTTTCTGGCCACTAGGGCCTAGTTTTCTGCTACTATTGGAGGAGTTTTTAGTTTCCGATTCATGAGTTTTCTAAGTTTTGGAGAGTGCAGAAATGACTCCATGCCCAATGGATTTGCATAAGGCAACTGGCTTGATGCTTAGCAAACAAGCATCTAGCAGAGGTCGCCAAAAGTGATCAAATTTTCACCACAACTCAATTTGATAGAGTTGGTTTATTCAAGATTCATTTTAAGGTGAAGAGTTTCAATTTACCTTTGATGATGTTTAACCATTGCAAGTGTTTGAGTTTATTGTCAAATAAAAAGTGCAATGTGTTTAGTTCCTTTTTTTATCAATTGTGACATTAAGTATTACATGAAATGAAAAGGGAAATGCTTTCCTTCTAATATTCATTCATAATATTTCAAACATTGTTTTGCAAAAGAAAAAGTAAAAAATTAAACAAGTATTTCACAAATTGTTTTTGTATTCATTGGATAACAAGAACCAAGTGTCCTACACAAGTTGTGGGAGTAGCTAAGACAGTGTATCAAAAGGAACATTCTACACTACTAAATATTAGAGGAAAGGAAAAACATATAAGAAGGAACATAATCATCATTGCCTACTGTCTTCAAGTTGATTTTGGAATGGTGCACCTCCCCTTGCTTTTGAGCTCCAAGAGGACCTGCAAGAGATGTTAAAAGATGCTAGAGCTCCGATTATGAACATTCCTACATGAATCATCAACATAAATGTAAAATTTTTCTTAGTGATACATTGAAACAATTGAGCAAGAACAAGAAGTGTGATAGAATCCAAGGAAGAAGCGTCATATTGTTTTAATCTAACATTGTGTGCTTCATGTGCAGGTATAGGGCAAGTCATGATGTTGACCAGATTTGAAGAACTAAAGCATGTGGTGCAAAATGGGCTCCCATAAGGGTTGAGACCTGACATGCTATTCCTCAAAGCATTCAAAGAGGGATTGAGACAAAAATAGATTCAAACTACCCAAAGAGATGTTTATCAGAAGGAATACATCATAAAAGAAAAATGGACTCAAAACAGTTGACCATTTAGGACAGTCAACTCTCAATGTGCAATGAATTGCAAAAATCATGAGTGATCAACTGTTCAAGTGCAATTTCACGAATGTGATAGTGAACAGGCATACATAATGCCTTGTTCGTAAATCATCAATTATAGTTGAAGCTGTAGACACTGAAAATTGGTCTAGGCCTATGAGTACCATTTTTGACATAATTTCTAAATAACCATGGTCATGATTAAATAATATTAATTATTTAATTACTTTCTAAACACATCTTTCTTCTATTAATTAAATAACTTTAATTATTTCATTATGACCTTTATTCAACCTTGATTAATTAAATAAATCTTATTTATTTAATTATGTCACTAATTAATTAATTCTCTTTCTCAATTAAATAATTTATTATTTAATTTACCCTTTATCATATTTCGACTATAATTAAATATTCATTTCAAATTATTTAATTATTCAATTGACCTTTTCAATAATCAATTAAATAAATAATTATTTATTTAATTAAATCCTTAAGTTTCGAATGTTGAATTAAATAAAAATTTAATTCATAAAAATAATTATTCCTGTCACATTCTTCTATCACCTACTTATCTAAGTATTCATTCTCACTTGACTTGAGATCTATTTGAAGCAATTAGTTATCTCCTGATTCGACATCTGATCATCTCTGCAAAGACACTCTATGTCATAACCAATTAGTTATCTAGTTCTAACTCTTATGCATGAACATATTTATTAATTAAATATCTTTATTTAATTAATTAATTCATATGTGAATTCAAACAGATCGTTCTCCAAATTCTATATTTATCCTTTTCATTCAAACTCTTATTCTTCTAATTTTTGAATACTTTCAAATAGAGATTAAATTATTTATTTAATCTTGATCTCTTATTCTTTCAATTTTCGAATAGTCTTATCTTTAAGTACCCTTGTGGTGTGTTGAAACCTATAGAGCGTAACCTCTGTAGGCTGGGATGATATTTCCTCTTGCATGGATTTTTGAATGGGTTTCCATATTAAAAAGCCAACTTGTTGTAGTTTAAGCCAAAAACCCTCTATTTACTAGTGCAGCAGGTCATATCTATGAAGTCGTCTCATATCCTTATGGTTCATTATAGAGATGAGAAGTATGCCATGGGATTTTCATGAGTACTGTAGCTTGGATTCCTTGAGAAGTGTGTGTCATGGAGGGGAACCAGTGGGGTCAAGCTACTAGTCATCCACCTTGAATATGCGTAGCTGGGGAAACCCAAGTGAGAACTCAGTAAATATTGTCACTGCCAGCCTTAGGAATTGTACATGTTTTTTGGTTTTTAACATTATCATACACATTGAAACTGAAACATAGTGTTTTTTGTTTATCTTAAATTGCCAAAATTTGATCACAAAAATGAGTCAATTGAAAAACCTATCAATAGAAAACCACAACTGAAAATTGAGTCGCAAATGTTAAATAGAAAACTGGATGTGTAATTGTGTCACAACTATTAAATAGAAAACCGCATGTGTCTGTCAACAAAGTTAGTCTTCACAAGGATTATATTCTGAGTCGCATCTGAATTGTGAGTCATATCCACCATTAGAGTCGCATCTGTCAAAAGTTAAACCACATCTATTTGCGTAAGTCACAATTTCTTGTCAACAACCGAGACTAAATTTCATCAGTTAACCGCATTTGCAAACCAATCAATTTTAGAAATGCATTTGCAAAGTGAACTACAATTGACTATCAACAAAATTCTCAAAATTGCAATCACAGTCCAAAAACCACTATCATTTTCACCTCTGTTTCTTATAGTCAACCTTGGTCAAAATTGGGAAAATTTCTCAAAAACCTTGCATTTTTTAGGTGTCATCTAAGTTTTAGAGATAGTTGTCTTAGTTGCAAAACTTAATTACCTCATAGGAATTTTCATATCTTAGAATAGGGAAACTTTCCGCATTATTGAATAAGTTCATGCTTCGATTGTCATTATCATTGAACCTAGTCACTTTTGTCTTACTAGTGAATCCTTCTAGCTCATTATTCTAGTTTGGAAATTCACCTTATCAGTTTGTCCTTGTCCTACACCAGGTTCCTTGGTCATAGCTTTGGATTATTCCATAGGTGGTAGGTAATATCCTCTTAGAATCATTTACTGTCATAGTCTACTCAAAATTTTGCATATTGTCATCCTAGCATATGTCATTTTAGAAATCCATAATTTTAGTGACATTATTTATATTAAAAAAAAAAACCAAAAACATAGACTAGATCATATCATTTTAGGCATAGTTTGCATCGCCTCATCTTGAGCAACATTTTCATGGTTGAAACAAGGTCTAAAAAGAAACAAAAAGAGATGGTAGACCCACAAGACTTCATCAATCCTTTCGGAAACCAACCATTAGGGACATAGAGACCACACAAAACTTTGCTTGAAAATTTTTTCACTAGAGATACACATGGAAAAATTTATGTAGAAGATGTAGATGCAGCTTTCCAAGATCCTAAATTCGCATCCTTTATGGATGAGTGTTTGGAAAATTATCCTCAAAGATATCTGGAAAATTTGCTAGTAGAAGGTGCCACACTACCTCTAGGATTTGACATACATAGCCTTCATCTACAAAACCAACTCAAACCATGACATCGAGTGTCTCTATTCCTCAGATAAACATAGCAATGCCAACATGCATACCTAATCAAACATCCTCAATTGTAAACATGACCCAATTCAACATAACACAAGGGCTAAAATTTACTACAGGAGCATCCTCATCAAACCCCTTTGGCATGAACATCACTAGTAAAAGTGCTGAATTTGGCATGAACACAACACGAACTATACCCCATATCAGTACTAGTATTGTCATTCCACACATAGGGGCTACACAAACAAGACATATTCCTATACAAAATCAGAACATCCAAACAAGACGTATTCCTACACTGAATCATTATACTGAATTTTCCTAAGTATAATGGGAAGAGGAATCCTTTGGAACACATCAAAGAATTTTCTACAACATGCATGGACATCTCATATGACCCCACATACCTTATGAGACTCTTTTTGTGAACCCTTGTTGGGATAGCATGAGAATGGTTCTCTAAACTAGCATATGGCATAAAATCATGGGGTGAATTAGATGAGAAGTTTGTTGAACACTTTGCCTTCAACATAGACAATGAAATCACAATAGCTACCTTATGTCACACCATGCAAGAAGATGGAGAAAACTTCACCACATTTTTCCAGAGATGGAGGAGTTTAGCTAGTCGTTGTCCTGTCGAGATACCAAAGAAACAAAAAGTCATGATATTCCTTAAAAATATTCACCCAAAACTACAAAGTGACTTATGAGTACACTGTTGTACCTATTTTTTGGACTTGGTGCAAAAAGGCATAATACTTGAGAAATCCCTCATTGACAAAGGGGACATTAAGACACCAAGTAGGAATCTAGTTGTTCAACACCAAAACGCTCCCAACGATAGAAACAAATTTTGGTCTAGGAAAAAAAATGTAATAAATGACAATATTGTTGATGCTAAGACCCTACATGCAAAAACTATCATCACACTTAGAGGTTACAACCCCTCTCATGACATACTTAATTATGTTGATCAAACCACCAACTTTGTCAAAAATTCACAACAAAAATGACCACAAAGGAGATTTCCTAAACGTGAGTTTACCCCTTTGGGGGAACCAATCAAGACAGTTTTCAAAGAACTGATTAAACATAACCTCCTAAAACCTCTGGAACCAAAATAGTATGATCCAAAATAGTTTAAACCCTCATGGTGGGATGATAATGCCTATTGTGAGTATCATCAAAAAAAGGGACATAACCTACAACATTTTTGACAACTCAAGAACATCATACAAGATTTTGTTGAAGACAGAACCATGGAAGTCAATGGGCAGAAACATACCAAAAACAATGATCACAAGATCTTCACGGATCCATTACATGATCATGGGAAATGAAAGGCCTCCAATTCGGGAACTAAGAATAATACCTTAGCCAATTATACCAATGCTAAGTATGATTATAAACTAGGTACCATCATCAATCATATCCAAGCTTCTAATGAAAATATCAATACCATTACCATGAAGAAGCATCTTGAATGTGTTGTCAATACACGAAGAACTAAGATAACCCTTCCAGGTCCTTCATCAAAGCCACAAACATAGTATTCCAAACTTAAGTATAATTTACTTGACCAGTTGAGGAAGACCCCAACACAAATATCCATCTTGGAACTGTTGACTATATCACCGAATCATCGAGCCATTCTTGACAAAGCCTTGCAAAGCACAACGGTCCCTACCAACATAGATTTCAATCATTTCAAAGAAATGGTAGGATACTTAACCAATCACCATCATGCCACATTCTCTCAATAGGATTATTCAACTAAGAAGACCAATCATAACGATCCATTACACCTTGAAGTTCTTGACCATCAGACCAAAGTTAGACAAGCCTTGGTAGACGGAGGAGCAAGGTTGAACCTCTGCACCTTGATATTGGTTAAGGAATTAGTTTCTTAGAAGCATGCATGGACACCACTAAGATTATATTTATTAAGGCATATGACGATGAGGAAATATCATCTAAAGGAGTTGTCACACTATAAAGATTAGCCCTGCAGTTATGGACACTAGTTTCCAAGTCTTGGATCTCACCCTTCCCTACAACCTTTTGTTGGGTAGACCTTGGATACACGCTATGAAATCTGCCCCTTACACATATCATCAGTGTCTTAAATTCCCATACAATGGTACACAGATCACAATTGATGGTGATCCAGATCATTTCCAATATTGTACAAGCCTACACGAAATTCCACAAAGACAGGTGTCAGTCAATCAAGAAGCTTCATCCTCTACCTTATCCCTGTATGTTGATCCATCAACTCTTACCAAGTCCATTCCATGACAACCACCATCATCCACTCCTAAGTTCGAGATCCAAGATAAGGTTTGTGCAGAATATCACATGAAAGCATCCTATTGTGTCAGTCAGTTGATTCCTCCTAAGTCATATGGTTTACCCAAAACATATAGGAAACACTCAGTTGTCATAATACATGTCCCTCCAACAATGAAATTCACAAAATGGGGAGAGTTAAGTAAAGAAGCTATGGACCAAGAAGATGTCACCTCCTGGTTGTATACCAAAGACAATGAAAACCCCCCATCATCTATATAGATATCTAAGGATCAGTATGGAAAAGGCTTCATGATAATGCAAAGAAAAGGATGTGATGGGCATAGTATTTTAGGGCTGCATCAAAATGGAAGGACTGAAGCAATCATTGTCTCACAAAAACCAAAAGGACTAGGCCTAGGGTTCCAACCGATTAGAATTTGTATTCTTGGTACTTCATTATCCCCACAAGAGGAATTAAGTGCTTCTGAAGACATCGAGATATCTCATGAACCATTTGACCCATTCTATGGTGAATCCCCTAACTCAAACCAATATGAATGGGATTCCCTTTCCTCTACTAGCATGATGAACCTAAACAAGTTATTTGGGGAACTTGATAAAATGCTACAACCCTCACCAAATCCATCTAGCCCCCATCCTAAAAATTCCTTGTCAAAAGAATAATGGCTTAAACTTTATTATTGGGAAATCCTTGATCTTGCATCTTGGGAACCTAACAAACCATCTTTTGATGACCTAGCCCTTACAGTGGTCCCACCCCAAAGTCTACCTATCCATAAGAAAAAGAACAAAAAGGAGTTAGTCCAAAACTTCTATGACCATGTTAACCACTCTATCTTCACCTTATTAGCCTCCACATAACTTTGATGATTACATGACCCTTATATACCCCAAACTTATTGATTGGGATCAACAAGATACACCCATCTTAGACATATTTGAGAATGACGAAGTGATAGTTGAGTTTATGGGACTTCGAGAAGGCATACCTAGAGGTGATCATAAAGTTGGATTTACCATAGACTTGGATGACATGGCATATTTTGGGGAGTTTGTTTACACCTCCAGTCACAAATAAGAAAACAAAAGGAAAAATAATGAAAATGATGAAAATGACAAGTCCCTAGGTGAAAACTGAAAGGCGCCTTTGGACGAAGAAATAGTGAAAATAAAGGACACATTTGAGGGCGAAAACCTCTCTAAGGCACCCAAGGATGGAGGTTTGAACATTCTCCCAATTGATAAAAAAAAATCACCAATGTTAGTAGAAGAGTTTGTCGAGATCAACATAAACACTGAAGAAAACCCTTAGGTAATATACTTTGCAGCATCTTTGATAGAGACAGAGCAGCCAGAGTTTTGAGACTTCTTTACAAAAAGATAAATAAAATTTGCATGGTCATATGCCGACATGCCTGGGCTAGATCCAGACCTTATATTGCATCATCTACCATTACAACCAGGTATTAAGCCTTTCAAATATAAGTTAAGAAAAATGCATCCACAAATTGCTCTAGTCAAAGCTAAACTTAAGAAGCTATTGGATGTTAGATTCATCAAAACCATAGACTATGCAGAATGGCTATCAAATCTTGTGTCAGTAACCAAACTATTTGGGGGCATCCAAATTTGTACATACTTTAGAGATATCAACAAGGCATGTTCTAAGGATGACTTCCCTTTACTAAACATTGACATGATAGTAGACCTTACAACAGGATATGAGATGCTATCCCTTATGGATGGTTTCTCTGGGTATAATCAGATCAAAATTGCTACTGAGGACCAACACAAGACAACTTTCACATGTCCATGGGGAACATATTGCTGGAATGTTATGCCTTTTGGGCTCAAAAATGCTGGAGCTACATATCGGCTTGCAATGACAACTATTTTTCATGACCTTGTACATACTCTCATGGAAGACTATGTTGACAATGTAATAGAAAAATAATTGACAAGAGAAGATCATTTGAAAGTCTTAGACAAGATATTCGAGAGACTAGAAAACTACAAAGTAAGGCTCAATCCAAAAAAATGTGTCTTTGGCATTAAATTAGGAAAACTTCTAGGATATATCATTTCTAGAAGAGGCATTGAAGTGGACCCTACAAAAGTAAGAGCTATAATGGACATGCCTCCACTAGCCAACATCGGTTAGCTAAGAAAATTACAAGGAATAATACAGTCTATTAGATGCTTCATAGTATAATTAGTAAACAAGATACATTTTTTCTAACATTTTTTCAATAAGGGGGTACCATTTGTATGGACACCCAAATGCCAAGAATCTTTTCAAAAGATCAAGGATTACCTACTTACATTGCTTGTGTTAATACCACCTACAAATGACAAACCTTTGATACTTTATATTTCAGCAACTCAGTCAGCGTTAGGAGTCTTACTTGCACAAAATGATGATGAAGGTCATGAAAGGGTAGTGTACTACATCAATCGTAGTTTGGTGGGATATGAACTAAACTATAGTAACATAGAATGTGCTTATCTTGTAGTAGTTTTTGCTACTCAAAAACTAAGGCGCTATATGCTAAACTGCCAAACCATGTGGTCACCAAGATAGATCCTCTAAAATATCTCCTAAGTAAATAAACACTAACAGGCCGATTGGCTAAATGGGTAATGATACTTAGTGAATATGACATCCAATATGTCAAAATAAAAGCGGTAAAAGGGAAAGTTATTGTAGATCAGTTGGTAGACGCACCAATTAAGGTTGACCATCCTTTAGTTGCAGATTTTCTTGATGAGTTCATTTTCAAAGTTGACACATGAACCACATGGAAACTATACTTTGACGGGTCATATAATAATCAAGGTTTAGGAGCAGGTATACTATTTTTTACACCACAAGGTGACACTATTCCCAAGTCATTCAAATTTCTTTTCCTTGCACAAATAACATAGCGGAATATGAAGCCCTTGTGACAGGATTAAGAATGGAAACCCAATGGAAGATCAAGCATTTACATGTTTATGGAGATTCTCAGCTAGTAGTCTAACAAGTCAATGATGAGTATGAAACTAAAGATGAGAAACTTTCTCCCTACAAGTGCATGGCCGATACTTTCAAGGAGTACTTTGATAACACCACCTTTCAACAAATACCTTGCATTCAGAACAAGGTAGCAGATGCTATGGCAACCATTGGTTCATTATTGGATATACCTAACAACATGCCTAAATTTGAGTTTTTGGTTGAATAGCTTTTGGTCCCTACCTATGATGTCCCTGATTCTACGATGGTTTGTACGATTATTGGTCCTACTTCCCCATGGTATAAGGACATATATGATTACCTCCATACCCAAATCCTACCCTTAGACTTGTCAAATAACCAATGTAGGACATTCATTTGTAAATCTTCCAAATATACCATCATCAAAGATACCCTTTATAGACGTGCCTTAAATAATACCTTATTGAGATGTCTTGATGTTGAAGAAACACAATCAACCTTATGTGCGGTACATGAAGGTATCTATGGATCCCATTCTAGCAGTTCTACCTTAGGCAAGAAGATTATGATATTAGGCTATTATTGGCCTACAATGAAAAAGGATTCATATTTCTTCGTCAAGAAATGTTGACAGTGTCAGGTACATGGAGACTTGATACATGTGCCAGCACAGGAGCTCTGACCGATAAATTCACCATGGCCCTTTTCCCAATGGGGACTTGACCTCATAGGTAATATACGCCCTCCATCTTCCAATGGCCATAAGTTCCTCATAATCGACACTGAATACTTCACCAAATGGATTGAGGCTATTCCTATGACCTATATTACCGGTACACAAATTTCCAATTTTATCTTAAACTACATAATCTATCAGTATGGTGTTCCTCAATCCATTATCACAAATAATGGACGTCCTTTCAAAAACCAATAATTCCACCATATTTGTGAGGAATTTCATATCCAACATCACTTTTCCACTCCATATTATCCACAAGGTAATAGCCAAGTAGAGGCATCTAACAAAATAATCATTAGAATCCTTTAAAATATTTTCAATGATGTTGGTCGTGATTGACATCTACAACTCCTGCCTTATGGGCTTACCACACAAGCATCCATACTCCCACTGGTGCCACTCCATACTCCCTAGTGTTCGGTTCTAAGCTATGTTACCTATTGAGGTTGAGATTTCATCCTTAAGGGTATCTTTGAAAGGTCATATTGATGATGAAGAGTACCGTGTGTCACAACTACATGAGTTAGAATTCCTAGATGAACAGAGACAAAATGAATTAGATCATCTTCAAGCATATCAGAACCATCTTCGTCATAGTTATAACAAGAAATTTCTAAATAGACATTTTGATATTGGTGACTTTGTCTTAATGGAGAACTCGAAGAATCAATCTAAAAGAGAAAAACTAGGCAAGTTTGAACCAAACTGGTTAGGGCGTTACATTATTACAGAAGCTTTTAGATTAGGAGCATATCAACTCTCTACCCCTGAAGGAGAACCACTCTTGTCACCAGTCAACAACATTCATCTAAAGAGGTTCTATGCATATATTTTGGGAACCATGTCTTAATCACCAAAAAAATACAAAAAAACAAAAAAAATGTTACCTTAATGAAAACTTGGCAAACAGGCATCTTTGTAACACCAAAAAATTGAAAAATCAATAAAATAGTAAAGAGAAATAATCCATCCAGTAGTGAAAACCACTTCGGTGGCACTATGGATAAGTACCATGGTGAAAACCTAGCAAATAGGTGCCATGTGTAGTCAACT
The DNA here is from genome assembly GCA_007115665.2 of Sequoiadendron giganteum. Classification (NCBI taxonomy): domain Eukaryota; kingdom Viridiplantae; phylum Streptophyta; class Pinopsida; order Cupressales; family Cupressaceae; genus Sequoiadendron; species Sequoiadendron giganteum. Next base: position 199,151,211 of record CM021110.1, on the reverse strand, counting down.
TCACTCCTTCATCTACCATCATTCCAATCAGATTTTTTCACCATCACCCATAATAAATGGTTGTCCTATCCATAACTTGGAACGATTGACATCAAGTTCACTCTATCTCCCCACCCCATCTCATAGGTCTTATACCCAACTGGGGGAAAATCTTTGACCTGTATCAATTAAACATTGTACATATCATCTCAACGTTGGAAAATCTCATGAAAAAAGCTCAAAAACATCATAAAATGTCTTGAAAAAGAATCCAAAAACATTAAAAAAATCAAATAAAAAACATGTCAAAAATCCCCCAAAAAAAAGAAGAGTCAAAGTCAGTGTGTTAAGTTAGTCGTGGACATAGTCGAACTACATTGCCTCTGCAACTAGACGTAAGCAAGGCCATCTAATGATGTGCCCCCGAGGCATTAGCTCCATATTTATAGGTTTGTCACATATCATACATATCAAATCATGACTCATTCTTTGTACATGTCAAAGTCATTGGTCGTTTCGAACTACGATGTCTCTATGTGTTTAACGTAGGTAATGCCATCAATCGATGAGCCCCCAATTCTGCACTAGGTTAGTCCATTAGGGTTTATCACATTCACTATCACACATGTCACATATCATCAACTTAAGTACATATTTATCAATCATTCATGTCATTCAAAGTTAGTCGAACTACGAGGTTTATGTGTGTACAATGTAGGCAAGGCCATCAATCAATGATCCCCTGAGGCTCCACTAGGTCACTCCTTTAGGGTACATCATGTCATAAATTGTCAAAACACACACACATAACAGTCAAAAAATTAAGACAAGTCACACATCAACAAGGAAAACAGGTCAAAATTGTCATCGAGTCAAAATCAAACACATTGTCAGAACAATCAACTTATGTCTTATATAAGATATGTCTTTCTTGAAAACAAAAATTATTGGTTATCATAGCCTTATGCAACTTGTCGCATCAACGACATTAGGCTCAACGTCCTATATGACACGTGTCTTTATGAAACCAGGCTTTTCCATGCCTTATACATATAGTTACAAAGTTGAAACCAGACTCAACGTCTTATATGGTATGTGTCATCCCTTACATCAGGCTATGTCCAACAATCAAAAAATCACACAAGATCAAATTTGGCAATTAATTTTAATTGGCTTTTTGACTTTATAACTTATTTTTTTTTTTTATCGATTTGTATTTGAGTCTGGCTACTAGCTTTCTCTAGGATGTCCCATGAAGGATTTAGAGAAGCAAGGATGTCTCCGGACTCTTTTTCTTTGACTAATGTCTGTCAACTGTCTTTTAACCTTGGATTTTGAGTCATGTTAAAATTTTCCTCGAGGATGCCCCATGAAGTATTTAGAGGAGCAATGACGTCTCATGACCCGTCTTTTAGTTGTTTGTTGTCTGTGGTTTGTCTGGACAAAAAGACTTGGTAATTTTTCCCTTAGTATGAGTTAAGACACTCCTTGTCTGTGGCTATTTGTTTTTGCAAGTGGATGCATTTGTAAACTATGGTCTATCTCATATCATGGTGTGTACTATCCATTTGTGTCATGTCCCTCCCAATGATGATTTAATAAAAATCTTAGTATATATATGGAAAAATATCAAAGATTATACGTTTTTCCAATAACCATTTTTCAATACTAACATTTTGAGTTGTCCACGCTAACATTTCTTCTATCCTGCATAATGACAGAGTCTTATGACACAATAAAATTAGATAATCTGCATATGCATACATTCTACAATCATTATGTAATATTTTCATATGTCTATATATAGTATATCATATAGTTTATGTTGCATTTTAAACAAGTAAAAAAAAATAGGAATATCCATCACATTTAGATAATCATGACATACATCCAATTAACTATCATAAATATGTATAAATTATGCATCCATCCACATGGCATTATAAATAGTAACATCACATTGCATCACATTTTCACAAACCTAGAATGCATTCATAAAATTTATAAAAACTATGCATACATCATCAGCACGGGAAATAAAACATAATGAGTAAACATCATAATCCATAACATGTATATACATCATCTAACAAACTTCATAATCACATAGAAATAAACAACATCATCATATAAAACATATGAAAATCATATAAACGTTGCCAAAAATGATATATACATCACTCAAAATAACATGTGTCACAGTATAATGTCAGAATGTCTCAATAAATAACAAGGAGATTGTAGGCTCTATGATCAAAATACAATGTCTCAATAAATAACAATACATGTCACTATCCAAAACTCCCACTACTCCCATGTGGAGATTGTGAAGATGACTGATGATGTGAACCTGATGACCTATGTGAAGGAGGCCTGTCATATGGTCTAGATCTATGAGGCCCCTCAACCCCCTCTATACTCACTGTCCTCGTATGAGTCATGCTTTGTGACCTGATATTGTGTGCCTGTGAGTAGCTAGGATCTCATCTCTCAAGAGGAACCTTTGCCTCATATAAGTCCCTATAGTATCTCTCTCTATCACCAACTCAGACTAACTCCCAAGTGAATGTTGCAGCTAGTCCTATGCATAATTCTCTCAGCTCCACAAACTAGCCCTTTGTCTCCTATCTCCTGGCCACTGCCTGATCTATGTCCAAGAGAGCACTATAACTCTTCATCCGTAGAGAATCTCGCTCTGCAGTCAAAACTCTAACCATCTCCTCCAAGGCCTCTACTCAGGCCCACAAATTAGAATTAGTATCCCTGGGAGCCTCTGCATCATGTCCCCATCTCTCCTCTACCCCAACATCCCAAACCTCCAATATCCTTTCTTGGAGCTCCCTCTCCTACTCCTCCTCCTCATCCTCTACTCAATATCCTGCCAGAATCCTGAGGACATCAATATCCATGTCCCCTCTCCCAGCATCTTCCACATGCTCCTTTGCTACTGCCTCCCTGACAACATGCTCAACTCCAATCTTAGCCTCTCTGCCACTGCCAAGGTCCAACATGGGTATGTCCTCACTCTCAATCTCGATCTCCCAAACAAGTGATAGTCCACCTACCCAACCAACTCTCCTCCCCCATCGACCACGTCGATGACCTCTATCACCACCACCTCTTCCATCATCCCCACCTCCTCTGCCACCCCTGCCTCCACCCCTGCCTCTGCATCGACCTCTAGGCCCTATCCCCCATCTCTCCAAAGGTGCTTGTTAATCTGGATCTGTGTAAGGAATGGGACAGTGCTCTGTCCACCAATCATCATATGTTCTTGTGGTACCAGGATCTGCAACCCCACCCCTCCATCCCCACTATATAGTTGCAATGCATGTATTTCTGCCTCTGCAATAGCAACAAGAATCATAGGCCCACATAAGGGAACCTCTATGGAAGATCGAGTGAACTCTGCTCATCCTGTACCTCTCCAAACTATCTCAACACTCGATCTAGCAAATGCCTCTCAATGATGTGTACACTAGACACTCTTCAGCCAATCAAGTACTGAGTCTGCCTACAAAAGGGAAAGTGTCTATCCTCATCTGACCACCACCCACAATCCATGTATGGTCTCCAAGTGAACTAAACCAATGTGTGAAGTGCATGTCTCCAAAATGGCTCTATGTGATGTTTCCCACATAACAAAAAAAGTAAGGGGATCTGGCATCCTAATCAGTAGTAACTGGGGGACAGAACACAACAATGTGTTCCCACACCCAGACTAGAAGAAGAGTAGTGCCATAGCTCATCGACTGGGCATCTCTATATGCAAAATCATGTAGATGGAAGTACAACATAGCTAATAAAAAGGGGCCCCAAGCATAGACAACCTCCCTCTCTAGCATACCCACTAACATCTCCCCCCAACCAACACGAAATCCATGACCTTGACAGTCAAGAATAACTATGCCAACTATCAATGTACATAATTGATACAGTCTATCCTCTCGTATCTATCTGCCAAAACTTGCCATCTAATCCCATAGTGCTCTATCCCTAGTCTCCTAATATCATCATATACATAGAATCTAGTGATCTCACTATAGCCTCTTTGTGTATCATACATCACTCTCTCGCCTCTAATAGGCAATCTCAAAATCCTATATACATCCTCCAATGTGATAGTTGCCTCACCAATAGGAAAATGAAATGAGGAGGTCTCTAAATTCCATCTCTCGTAAAGCGCAATAAGCATACCTCTATTCACCCAAATGGTGGGCATGGTACAAACATGATGTAATCCTAGTCTCCAAATCAACCGTGTCTCTATGCTCTGTAATATATCTCTGAGATCATATGTCTCTGGTTGTGACTCCTAGGTATAAATCGGATCTAATACAACCTGCAAAAGGCATTAAAAACCATGTGTTAGACAACAAATCACTTATCTTTCCACCATAAAATTTTTCAAAAGTTTGACAGTTAGATGCATCACTTCAAAAACAAATGCGGTGCACAATATCAAATGCTTCATTCTAAATCACACATGCGGTGCATAATAACACATGCATCGTACAAACATGCATATGCGTTGCATAAACCAAATGTGTCACAAAATCAAGGCATCTTTATAATCAGACAAATGCAACACATAAAATGCAGATGGAGTGCATATTAATGGCCTATCTATTATGCAAATGCAAGCAAATAAGAAAATGTGACTATATTAATCCCATATTTGATGCATAACTGCAAATATGGTGCATAAATTGTCAATTGTGTTGATTGCCTAAATGAACTAAAATTTCTTAGATGTGTTTTAACATATGCATCGTTTCGCAAGAAAATGTGTCACGTATGAATGCATATGCATTGAACCAGAAGCAACACATCTGATAAATAAAATTTAAATGCCTAAAACGATGTGCAAATCAAAATTTCAAAAGTTCATTCAAGGGTATGTACTGGGGGTCCCGTGTCTATAGGGCATCTGAAGGTCTGGATTTGGTATACATGATGATCAATGTCGGGAACATGCGACATCTTCACTAAGCACTCAGAGAAAAAATCTCTTTTCTCCAATTGTTTAGGGTGAAAATGAATTGATTTTCACCCCAATTCTATTTATACCACGGGTTTAGAGTGGTATTTCCTCTAACCTTGTCTATTGGCCGCGTAAACCTCCATCGTCAAACAACCCGTACACAAACCTGGCACCTCAAAATTCATATCCATCAACTCCACTACATTTCTGGCTATCAAATTGACTTATCGGGACTATTTCCTAATATTTTGAATTTTTTCTAAAAATTCATCAATTTTTTCGAGGGGGCATACCCTAACCTATTTCATACTGGGGCACGATTGGGGCATGTTTTGATCGATTTTCTTTGACACAAAAGCCAAAAATACATTGTATCAAAGAGGGGCAAACTGTAGACACTGAAAATTGGTCTAGGCCTGTGAGTAACATTTTCGACATAATCTCTAAATAACCATGGTCGCAATTAAATAATATTAATTATTTAATTAATTTCTAAACACATCTTTCTTCTATTAATTAAATAACTTTAATTATTTAATTAATTCATTATGACCTTTATTCAACCTTGATTAATTAAATTAATCTTATTTATTTAATTACGTCGCTAATTAATTAATTCTCTTTCTAAATTAAATAATTTATTATTTAATTTACCCTTTATCATATTTCGACTATAATTAAATATTCATTTTGAATTATTTAATTATTCAATTAACCTTTCCGACAATCAATTAAATAAATAATTATTTATCTAATTAAATCCTTAAGTTTCGAATGTTGAATTAAATAAATATTTAATTCATAAAAATAATTATTCCTGTCACATTCTTCTATTGCCTACTTATCTAAGTATTCATTCTCACTTGACTCGAGATCTATTTGAAGCAATCAGTTATCTCCTAATTCGACATCTGATCATCTCTGGAAAGACACTCTCTGTGATAACCAATCAGTTATCTAGTTCTAACTCTTATGAATGAACATATTTAGTAATTAAATATCTTTATTTAATTAATTAATTCATGTGTGCATTCAAACAGATCGTTCTCCAAATTCTATCTTTATCCTTTTCATTCAAACTCTTATTCTTCTAATTTTTGAATACTTTCAACTAGAGATTAAATTATTATTTAATTTAATCTTCATCCTACAGACTTTTCCAACTCACGTTCTAATTGTTACAAATCTCAGTCACATGGCATTCATCAATCTCGATCATTGATCTCTCTTTTATATATGAGTCGATCGTTCGAAAACCAATTTCTTGGCTTTTGTCATTATTCTTCCTCCCGAAATCGATATACTTTTGGAAAAAACTCGTAATCTTTGATATTTTTCTATAATCACATAAATACAATGGTTGTACTTGCACACTTATTGAAAATATGAGGGAAATTATACTACAGAAGGAAAAATGGAGAAGGACAACAAAGATAATTCAAAGAAGTGGACAGATATTCGGTGAGAACGTTTCAGTTATTACTTTTGTTATTTGCTTTGTGCTTTGTTGTTTAATGTAGGTTAGATTAATGTTTATATGCATTAACTAGTTTCTTTCCAACAATTTTCCTATATTACTGAAGAAAATGGAAAAGCTCAAGGACATCATAATCAAGTACTCTAATTTCAAAATCTTCCATGCAAAGATTGTGTTCACATCATCAATATTGCTATCTAGGAGGACAAAAGTGCATAAAGAGTACTGAAATAGATTTTTTCCTTCATCAAATTAGAATAGTGATCTTGTGCTACAATGAGTTAGAGTTTCAAATGAACACAAATGCAATGGTGCCAACTCAGGCTCTGAGAAAATCCCACACAAGTTCCACGCAATGTTTTCTAGAATGTAAGGATGGGAGTTTAATTCAAGTTTAAAAAATGGAGAAAGCCCAAGTTGATGTTCTCATACACGTGCCCTGGAGAGGCCAAAATTTTTTCTTTCATAAGTCACAATACCCCATTTAAGGTTTCAAATTTAAAATGCAAATACGAAGGAGAAAAATAGGGGTTTGATCCCCCTAGCTAAAATATCTTCAAAACACTGGGAAATGAAAGCAATAGGTCACGACCATGGGGTTTTTGAAAGCCCATAAAAGGAAAGCATTCATCTAAAAAGTATTCTTCATTTTAAAAAATGTTTACATTTGCACATTGTGGGTCGAGCCCCATAAGTTTTCATTCAACAAAAGGAAGGAGAGAACACAATGAGGCTGCGGCCTATACAATGGCCGAGCACTAAAAAACCCACAGAGCTTCATATTTTTTATAAATGAAAAGCTTGAATAAGATTTATTTAATTGGGGAATGCTGGTAAAATGGAGAAGTGTAAGATTACCTTCAATGTCGATGTGGAGGAGCTCAATAAAACCCGTGGCCTTAGCTTCCTTAAAGCTCAAATGAACTCACATATGGAAGCCAAATCACAAACCAAAGATAAAGAAAGAATAAAATACATCAAAACCACAGTTAAGCCATAACCAAAAGGCCTTGTTTCTCATTGAATGGAGCCAAGGAAAGAAAAAAAATATAGTGAAAGACTTACCACTGAGTGCAGAGAACCAAATGCATCAAAAATCAAAGGAGAGAGCTTGAATGGTGGCCTCAAAGCTTGAACCCTAATTTCCCATTATGGCACATAGGTAGAGCCTCATTTTTCCCAAAAGGCAGATGCAAAATGACAGACAAAATGGAGTGAAGGGTTGGTTTTGTGTTAGGGTTCTTTCCCTATGCATAGCCGATGTGATTTTAATCACATTTGTTTTAATTTTCGAATTCCTTGCTAATACTTCATGTTGCCTAGGTTGAAAATTTAGCCTTCGACTTTTATTTTTCCTTGATTTTTATAAAAATCAAATAAAAAAATCATACACCATGCTCATGGCCCCTCATTAGGGTTTCCCCATTTTTCCCCTTTTATGCCTTAGAAAATTTTTATGCCAACTTCCCTTGAAGATCAAAGCTAGGTCATTCATTTTTTTCCTAAGTTGAGTAATAATAGGTGGCGGGAATGTATATTTTTAATGATTTTTTATATAAAAATCAAATGTATAACATGTTAGTTTTTCATAATCAGATAACTCAAACTGAAAGTAATCAGAAAATACATCACATAAGACAATTAACACAACAAGATACCGTGGGAAAACCCTCCAACCTGAGGGACAAAAACCCAGCCAATATATCTCTTATATATTGAATTAATAAGAGCATAAATCTGCTTACAACTCAGGCATAACTCAATGCTGATTTTAATATAATGAATATTTTTACCTCTCCTAGATGCAAATACAAATGAATATGTTTCTCCTTGTAATTGATCTGAAACTATAGGAAATGATTTGCTGCTACAGGAGATGATCTACTGCTACAGGAATATGATCTGTTGCTACAGGATGACGACATGTTGCTCATGTCTGAACTTCTTCTCCAAGTGCGAATGTGAGAAAAAATGAACTTGATGATCAATGAATGATTAGTGTCTTGCATATATACACACCACAAGAAGGTTCTCACCTTTTCAAGAAGGAATTCATCCTCATTAGGAAAGACGTGTTTCTTCATGATGAAGGTCGGCCCTTAATAAATCGTGCCTTTTCATTAAATGATGAATTCTTCAAGTTAGACTCTATTAATAATTAACCATTAATTATTAATAATATAAATATAAGATGAGTCGCCTCCTCATTAATAATCAATCAATCATAAATAAATTTAAATAGCTAAGAGGCTACATTTAATTTTTGTCTTCATATGACATGCATCTGGAAGTAGTTATCCAGACGTTGCACAAGCATCAACACTCCCTCTCAGCTAGGGAGAATACTTCTAGCTGTACAAGACATATCACCTCATTTTGATGTCAACCACAATGGCTACACCCATATGTGGAAAGGAAAGATATCACCTCATTGTGATATCATATATCACCTCATCATGGTATCAACCATCATGGCTACGCCCATGGATGGAAAAGAAAGATATCACCTCACCATGATATCAACCATCATGGCTACACCTATGGATGGTATGTACAAGTTCTCATCACTCAACATGATGTTGTAATCTCATCGTGACATTCACCATGGGTCTCCCATAGGGTGAAACACAAGTACAAGAAAATCATCACTGACTCTCTCACATGATGTTTGTCATGGCGTCACACACATGACATCCACCATGGCTCTCCCAAAGGGTGGAAACAAGGGACTTCACCTCAAATCTCAAAGAGAAATGCATTAACAAGGGCTTGCACCTCAAATCTCTCTCAAATAGAAATGCATTAAAGAGGATCACTAATACTGAGACTCCTTCTCATCTAGGTCTTCATTCTCCACCATACCAAGCTTGTCTTGAAGGTACAAAAACTTTATCCTGAAGAGATGCTTGGTGAGAATGTCTGAAATCTGCTCATCAGTGTTGATATGCCTTAATTGAATTGCTTTCCTCAATACCATATCTCTGATATAGTGGTATGCTTAGTTTTTTCATGAAACACTAGAATGAAAAAATATTCTCAAAGCTTTGATTATCAAAATGGATGATAGTCGGCTCCAATGATTGTCCAAACAATCCTGCAAGGAGATTTTGAAGCCACACTACTTCTCGAGCTGCCACACAAGTTGTAATGTACTCGGCCTCTATTGTACTCAGTGTCACAGCAGACTGCTTCCTACTACACCGGGATATCATCACAAACCTCAACTGAAATAACATCTAGAGGTAATCTTTTGATCAACAACACAACCATATTCTTTAGGTTCAATAGTCTCCCTTTGAATCTTCAAGCACTTGCATCAACCTTTTGACCTCATTGTCCAAGATTTCCTGCAACACTTTCCTTAGAGAAATGGTTTCCAACGCACACCTCTGTAGAGATTCAGGGTTGTCCTCTTCGACCTCATCCCAGATCACTCTATTTTGAATAGGTTTGTAGAGCTACCAATTTTAAATCCAGGTTGACTGACTTGACCAATTCTGATCTCAAATGCTAAAGAGATACTTCAAGGATTTAGCATTTGGCCTTGCAACACTACAACCCTTATTCTCAACAAGTCATAGAACTCCCTCTGAAGGTTAATTCTTCCTCTTCGAAGAGATGTATTCAATCATTCACTCAATCTCATGGATGGACGCAATGTTTCCATTATTCAACCTATAAGATGCATCAAGCTCTTCTTAAAATCAATATCTTATGCTTCTTGATCTATCTTGAAATAATTAAGAAGAGATTACTAATAATTCATGGAACTCAACTATCTCAAACAGAAGTACCATTGCTAGAAGCATACATGATTGAATATCTCAATGTTATAACATGAATTAATAACTACATAAAAATTCATTATTCAACCATGCAATACTTATCTCATTGAAATTGAGATCTCTTGAGTAATCCCAGATAATTAATTCATCATTCATCTTCGTTGATTCTGACATGTCTTTCTTCCATTTTCTCGAAAGATCTAATCTCAGCATAACAAAAGACAATCTACACAGATTTCATTACTTAGTCAACATATAGAACCAAACTTCTCAAAGAATCAAGGCTCTATCATGGATCATGCATATATAAAATCAATCATAATCATAATTTTAGTTCTCCTTTTATTTTAGAGTCACACTCAGAAATTAGTATGAAACAACTTGCAATGAATAATTCTTAATTCTAAAGAATCTTATCCCAGTGATCACACATAATCCAAGCAAATGATGTCAGATTTGCACAACTCAACAAACTAAATTTTAGCCTAGAAGGGTAATTAAAAATAAAACAAATAATAATTATCTCTTAAATATTTTGATGGGTGGACACAGTAAGATACACTGCTCTTGAACATAGGCCCATGAATTAGAATAGAAATTCCCTAGAATCATTTTGAGGAGAGATATTATCCACATCCACAAATGAATCATATTGATTAGGCCTAGTTGGGAAATCCTTTGCATAGTGACCAAACTTGTCACATCTAAAACATTGAAGACGAGAGAGGTCCCTCTTCTTCTTGAATGTGGGAGCATCATCAGGAACCTTTATCTATATTCCTTTTGAAGTATCATTTCTTTCCTCATTTTCCTTCCTTCTTCAAGGATTGAGCGGAAATAACATGAATGTATTCATTTGTAGAGCTTCGATCAATACCTCTCACAACCAACCTAGACTCTTCTTGAATACAATGGGTAAAAGCGCAAAGTTGTGTCACACTTTCAGCCAACATATCAGCACAACTGAATTGGAGTATTTCTAACTGAAAATCAATTTTGGTCAAACATATGACCTAGTAAGATTCATTCTAGCTAAGTTAGATACTTCCACAATTTATTCAACTAAAATTGTTGGCTAAAAATATATGGAGCACCACTTTGAGTCCAATTTACCAAAAAAAAAAATTATTTGAAAAACTTGAAGTTTTAATAACTCCTCATGTAAATAACATTTTTTTTTAAAATGTAAAAATATCCTTTTGTAGATCCATAAGTGTAGTTTTCAAAAATATATTTATTTTAATAGTTTAATTATTATTATTATTATTTTTTTTATTTATACTAAAAGTAGGTTATCAACAAAAAATATTAGGTTGATTACCATGCCAAGGAAAAATACTAAAACTTATTAAAAAAAATTGAAACAAATATGATGCACTAGATAAAAGAATCTATTTCAAGATGGTATATTTTTTTTTCCATTTTAGATAAATATTTAATATGAATGTTGATGTCTGATGGAAACAGTTTTTTTTTATTCACGCACATTTTAATACTTATATACAAATATATATTTATCAAAATTTGAAAAAAATATATCCATGCACTAAAGTTTCAAGTTATAAATACACACAAAAAAATTGAAAGAAAAAAAATAAAATTTACTATAAAAAGTTTGACGTCCCGTGCAACTTCATTTTTCAGCATTTTATCAGGAACTAAATTATAGTGTTAATTTATGAAAAACTAGTATTAAATAATTTTTAATTTCTTATAAAAAATACAAACATAAAATATACTAAAAAATACATATTTTACTAGTTTACATTATTTAAAAATTCAAAACATATATGCTACTTTTTAGTGATTCAAGTTTAAAAGTTGGATCAGAATTGGTTGTTTCCTTTATAAAGTGTGACACAACTTTGTGCTTTCACCCCAATCTGACCTCAAACGATCAAACTTGGGAAGTTTCGATCTAGCACCGATTCTTTGAATGTAAGACTCCCAAGATGAAGGAAGGCCATTGAGAGCCAACATGGTCAAATCCTTGACATCAACAATATGACTAATAGTAGAGAGTTTATCTCTCGATTCGGTGATCCTCATGAAGTGATGATAGTTTCTCCATTCATCATCTTGACATGATGAAGTTGTTGCTTTAATGCAAGTGCACGGCTTGTGTTGTTGACCTCATACATCTCCTCCAAAGTCTTAAGCATTTATCTTGCTAATTTCAACTTAGAGATGATTGGAACAATATGATCCTTCACTAAATCAACTAACATCTTCTTTTCCTTAGTATCTTTCTTCTTCCATTGAATATTCTCTTCCTCATTAGAAGACTCGGGGAAACTGCTCTCCATGAACTCAACCAATTCATTTTCCTCCAGGGTGAGCATAACTTTGAATCTCCAACATGTGAAATTTGTTGCTCCCTCAAGTCTATCCTCAACCTTGAGTCCATTCACCATCTTAATGATAAGGTAGATGTGACTGAAATGTGAACAATAATGGAGGATATTTCTAGTTGAGTGAAATCTGATCTAGATCTTCTTATACTCGCTCTAATACCATGTTAGTTTTTCATAATTAGATAATTCAAACTGAAAGTAATCAAAAAGTTCAACACATAAGACAATTAACACATCAAGATACCTTGGGAAAAACCTCCAACCTGAGGGAGAAAAACCCACCCAATATATCTCTTATATATTGAATTAATAACAACATAAATTTGCTTATAACCCAGGCATAACTCAATGTCAATTTTAATATAATGAATATTTGAACCTCTCCTAGACGTAGATACAAATGAATATGTTTCTCCTTGTAATCGATCTACTGCTACATGGATGATCTTCTATGAAAGGAGATGATCTGTTGCTATAGGATGAAGACCTGTTACTCACATCTAAACTTCTTCTCCAAGTGTGAATGTGAGAAAAAATGAACTTGATGATCAATGAATGATTATTGTCTTGCATATATACACACCACAAGAAGGTTCACATCTTTTCAAGAAGGAATTCGGCCTCATTAGGAAAGACGTGTTTCTTCATGATGAAGGTCGGCCCTTAATAAATCATGCCTTTTCATTAAATGATGAATTCTTCAAGTCGGCCTCTATTAATAATTAACCATTAATTATTGTACACATCTAAAAATTGTCACGGTTAATCAAACCTGTTAATTAATTAAATATGAATTAATTAATGTTCCTAAGTCATCTACATATAAATAAATTTAATTATTTATTTATACTGTTCATTTTCCAATTTTTCTAATTTAATTAAATAAATAAAGTTTATTTAATTAATGCTACATTCCCTCTTAATTAATTAAATAGATTTCACAATTTATTTACATTAATTATCACAAGTTTAAATTCTAAATTTAAATAATATTCTTCTTTCCACATTTAATTAAATATTTTCGATATTTAATTTAAAGCATTTTCTAAATTTCCCACTCTTCTCACATAATTAAATATTTTAAATATTTAATTAAAAAGCTTTTTCCTCTTCTCATATAATTAAATATTTTCAATATTTAATTAAAAAGCTTTTTCCTCTTCTCACATAATTAAATATTTTCGATATTTAATTAAAAATCTTTTTCCTCTTCTCACATAATTAAATATTTAATTAAAACCTTTTCATATTTCTTTCACACATAATTGAATATTTATTTATTTAATTATGAGAGACACCTTTCAACTTGTCTCTTCATTCTCCATCTGTCTCTTAAAATTCCATCTTCTTTTCGAATTATCGATCTCTCACCATTCATTCTAACAAGTTTGAACTCAACCGTCGATCTTGGCCAAATGAATTCCTACCTTCAAATATCTATAAATACAACCCTCTTATGAGTGGAAAAGGACCTCGAATCTCAGATTTTCATGTGTAGTCACTATAGTTGCATAGCATTTCAATTTTCATAAAAGCTTAATCTTTTAGCAATGCACATGCATTTTTGTTAATCTCATTCTCTCAAGCTGCCATTCTACAAGTTGTTGTTTTAAACAAACTGAGAGCAAGCATCTTGAAATGAATCCTTGGAGATAGAGGACAATGAGACAAATTTGAAGAAACTGTGGTTTAGAGTTTGTATTTACTTTCTTTAATTTAATTTATTTAATCTAATGTTTCATTGGTGTATTAGTTTAGATTCAATTTGATTTACACATTCTAACATACACAATTATTAATAATATAAACACCTCCTCATTAATAATCAATCGATCATGAATAAATTTAAATAGCTGAGAGGCCACATTTAATTTTTTTCTTCATATGACATGCATCTGGAAGTAGTTATCCAAACGTTGCACAAACATTAACATAACAAAGTATCATACATGACATTTATTTTTTGCAATAAATTAATGCAAAAAATCAAAATGATCGAAGATTAAAAGGGGGAAAAGTCAAAGAATTTGAAGACAATAAAAAATTAGATACAACAAAGCAAACCTTCTATTTTGTAGTTCAAAATTGTAAGCTATAAAACACTGATTAAGCAATGTTTCTATAAATTTTTTGATTAGTTGTTATTTAAAATCTAGTTAGGAGATGCACTTCAGTTAACAACAAAAATTTCTATTTTTGAGTTCAGTCTTGGGCGAATTTGAAGAAAAGATGCCACACTAAAGTTTCTAATTTCAGTTTCCAGTAGTTTGTACCTGATTTTGAGGCCTTTTGGATAGATCCTTTGGAGATAGGAAGTTTCCAGCTTTTTGGATGATTTTGGAGCTCTTTAGGGGGCTAGTTTTCAAGATTTTTGAGGGAGCTTGAAAATGCAGCTGAGTTGATTTTTTTGTTGAGGCAGTGGCTTCATTTTTCTATTTCCATCATTGGTGACACTTGGGGCTATTTAGCTTGAAAATTTTTCATTTCTCGGGGTTTAGAATTTCTTAGTTTCTTGCTCTCTTAGTCACTTTGAGAGATTTTGTAAACTCATTTAGAATTAGATTTTGATGTCTTATTCCTTCACTTGCAATAAAGAAATTTTTTTTATCCTTTTCTCATTCTTATCATGAGCTCAGATTGATGATTAGATTGTGCTGTGATTCAGATTAACAAATCCTTCTTAATCCTATTGTTGTGGGTGATTGTTAGGTTTTGCAATAGGTTCAGGTTGCATATTGTATTCCATTTCAAGGAGTCTTTATGCAAAACACTAATGAACTAAATGCATTGTGGTGAATTGTGAGAGTTAATTATTGTGAAAGAAGTTCTACGAGTTAAGTTTCATCAAAGTCTTCATATTTAGTTGATCATCATAACTGGGTGATCAGAACACCAGACTTACCTTTTATTTTCTGCAATTTAATGCTTTATTACATCCTTTAGAAAGCCTGCTCTTGTGGGAAAAAGAACTCATGCAAGAGGAACGACCTAAGTGGGAACACCTAAAGCCAAGGTTTCCAACCCACTTTAATCAAAAACAAGTTGTTGATGAAAATCCAACTTGACAGTAGTGCACAGGATAACCATCCCCAAAACCTTTGTTCTAAAGGTTGGGAGGTCTCTCGAGGGAGCATATCTATTTGCCACACTGAACGGATACCCTTACTACGAACCATAGTGTGGAAAACCAGCTGTGTCAGTTTTCAAAACATCATCTTAATCACGGTGCAAGGGGAGGGAAGAATCTGCCCCCAAGACACTCACCATATAGTCGCCATGGATTGTTTGCTCAAGGGATTTGGTATCCACTTCCGTCACTTTGAGTACGCACCTAGAAAAGACAAAAACACGGGTGCCCTCTAGGGGGTGACATGGCTATGTGAGTCGACGTGATTTTAAGCTGTGGGTTGTGATTACTATGATGACCTATTTGACAAATTAAGAGTGAGTCTGACTGATATATGCTTATCTTGCTCCAAACCTGTGGAAATCTCAAAGAACATACACTCTTTGTTTAGATTTTAGGATTAACAAAACAACTATCTGCTTCTCTATGCTATGTTTTTCACATTTAAATCAGATTAAGATCATCCAAAAACTTTAAAACATGGGTCATAGGGAAGAAAATCTTGTTCATAGGCTTTATGGAAATAGTTCAAATCAAGAGATAACAGAAGAAATGCTTCAAGAAGCTGAACAAGATCCACATTTTCTCTTAACTATGGAAAAGATCTTAGAGAAAAATAAAGAAGGATACTTTCTTTTATTGGCAAACCAAGGTGCCAAATTTCCCTCTGACTACAATATGGAGAAAATTAAAGAGAATCCTGAAAAGAATGAAACTCCCTTAAATGATCTTAGTACTCTTACCCAACAAGTAAGAGCACTCCAAAGGAAAATCAAGGAAATAAAAGGGGGCACAACTAAAAATTCCTTTGACAGAAATATGAATATGACCTTTTCTTCTCCAAAAACAACATCAACCAAATTCAATGTTTCTGAATTTTTGCAAAGGTTAAAGGGGAAGCCCAAATCTAAGCCATCAAATAACATTGACCAATCCTGTCATGCCATGCATTTATCTTCATCCCTCATAATTCAAAATGAACCTCATGGTTCTTCCACCCAATTGAATGATCCCATTCAATTTCCTTCTTCTATCATATTCTGTACATCCAATGATTCATTTCAATCTACACATCTCGATCAAAAAATTCTCTCCACTCCATCCCATGATACGAAAATTCTACAAACCCTTCCAATCTTTGATCAAGATCCCATATCTCAAGAATCATATGATGATCCCCTCCTTTCATTATTCATCCATGATAATCTTCTTCCATCTCAAGAACAAAATATTCTTCCAAGTCCTCCCTCCACCCCATCTTATGAATCCATACCCTCTCATGAATCAATCACATCCCAAGAGCATGGAAATTATTCCATCCTATCCAAAGCCTCCTTTCCATCTAATGATCAAGCTACTCCATCTCCTTCATCTAATGATTCTTTTCCAAGTCAAGATCAAAGTATCCCATCATCCTCATGTCAAGGCTCATCACACCTCTTCAAGAAATATCAACATCATTTGATCATATGGTTGAAAACATTGGCAATTTCTCTACCATAACTGTTGAAGACAATGATCAAAATCAATCCATCAATGAGCACTGTGAAGATATGTCTACCCCATCTAGTGATCAAATCAACATTCATCAAGAGCCATTTTTTAGTTATGATCAAGACCCCTCCTACAAAGATCTATTTCAAGGAGTGTTGACGATATTCGATCCTATTGACATAATCCATGATCCATTAACCAATGATCATATTGAAAATTTCTCTACAATGCCTAATGAGTTAGAGGACATATCTCAAGAATATATTTCAAAGCATGATCAACAACTATCACCAAGGTCTAGCAATGGTCCCTCCTGAGGCATATTGACATCCTTCGATCTCATGGTTGTGAACAGTGAAAGAATCTTCAACTCACCATTTGATCCAAGTCCACTCAAAGATCAAGAAGATATTGAGCCACTTCCCATTCCTTATGACGATGTCCAAAAACCCTTTGAAAGAAATCCATTATTTGAAATCGACCCATGTCAAGAACTTGATCCAGAACATGTCGAAAGTAATTCTAGAATTAGTCAAGATCAAGGATTTGTATCTCCCAGATACTACAATGATCTAATGGGAACTCTCCTATCTATACAAGATATTGCAAATGATGATCATATCCATATAGCACATACTCCTCCATCTACCCATAATATGCTTTCTTTGGATGGACACATAGATGATCGTCATTCAAAACAAGAGTCTCATAATCTTACCAAGGAACAAGAGTATCTTACTCTTAACATTTATACACATGGTCAAAATATAGAGAAATCCAGAGACATGTCAGAAATGGGTCATGAAGAAGGCTTCTACAAAAGTTGTGAATCAGAAACATCATGTGAAAGCATATCAAGAATGAATCAGGAGGAACAATTTTACAAGGACAGTGAAGCATCAACACCTCTTAAAGGAGCATTACAATCCGATATCTCGCAAGATCAAGATAAACATACCAATCAAGCATTCATCCCACTTATGGAAGATCCTATCACTTATAAACTTGGATCACTCACCTTTGTAAGGGAAAATTATCTTATCAATAAGGAAGTTGTCACTTTTGAAGATCCACCACAGAGCAGAGAAGGATTAGCACCTTGTATCCAAGGTAAATCATATCCTATTGCAAATAGGCTTTTTCAGTAGATGAATTATCAAGGCAGAGGATTAGGCCTACATGAACAAGGCATCCTAGAACCAGTACATATTATTGGAAATCCTAAGAATCAAGGCCTTGGTTATTCGACAATCAAGGAATCTCAACATATCAGTAATACTTTCATAAAATTGGGGGCAACTTCATCTCAAGCAAATGTCAACATAGAGGGCACGAAGAATCTTTATGATGAAACCAATGCCAATACTACAACCAACCACGTCATGAATCTTCATCCACCCATCACCCCATCCACAAATTGGGACCAACATCAAAAGAAAGACTTGAATCAAAGCATGAAGAATGTTATCAAAGAAAAAGAAGCTAAGAAGCATATCAGGAAAATCAAATACACTTGGATACCAAAAAATAGAAAGAAAGATTATCCCTATCAAACTCCATCAGTCAAAGAAACTATGGGGCAAAATAAAAAAGGGGCAAAAAGTATCCATCAAAGATGTCCACAAAGGAAAAAGCAAGCTTCTCAAGCAACATACAAAGTGTATCAAGTAGTTGGTCCTAATTCCATGCACATTTCCATATCCACTCATCACTGCTCATCTTCCCAAGTTTGGAGAGTCAAAAGTTCCAAACTTTCAACTAACCCACCTTTTATTCCTAAAAGCACTCCATCCATACCTCCACATATAATATTCAATTCTCACATTGACCATGTGTTGGCAATGACCCTTCATCATAAGAATTCAGAAGGCACTCTATCGCGATGTGCGCATAAAGACAGAGTTAACTCCAGTATCAACAAAGCAGATTAGGGATCTCAAAAATTGCATTCAAGTGCACGTATCTTGGCAAAGCAACTTCTTCAAGTAGAATATCAATGGCACATTATGATAGAAGCATCAACATCAATACCACTAGGTGGTTCAACATCAACTTAAAATCTCTCAGAAAACACAAAAAAAATCAAAAAGAGCAAAAATACAAAAAAATCAAAATAAGAGAAAAATCGTTGCCTTGATGAAAACCTGGCAAACAGGCATCTTGGTAACAACAAAAAAAAAAGGAGGGATTGGAAACAGTAAAGAGAAAAATCACCCTCTAGCGAAAACCATTTCGATGGTGCTTTGGACAGGTACCATGATGAAAACCTGGCAAATAGGCATCATGTGTAGAATCGAGCATCTACGTGCACCAATTCAGGAGAAAGTATCTTATCGCATCCATAATAAAGCCAACATTCCATTCATATCATCCATTCATCCATGAACCGTTTATCCAACCCATTACCATCTATTTACATTATCTTGATCTCGACAAATTTTGTTAAACACTTTACACTTGTTTATGGTAAACATCTTGACATGGGTCATTTTCATTGATCTTATCCAATCCAAACGCTATCTGAGCCTTGAAGAATTATCCGAATTAGAATTCCTCTGTTTGAACACCTTATCTTATCACAAGATAATCCTTGGCATCCTTTGCATGCTTACAGTATCTATCCATAAACCTATTCAAGAATCCACCCATGGTTATTCAAACATTGCTAGACACTAGGGGCAAATGTTTACATCTTGCTTCAGGAATGAATCTTGATATATATCCTCCAACTTATGTGGTGATCTGAACATTGGAAGACGTAAAATCAAATTGGTCAAGCATTTGCGAGCCAAAAGATCCAAATCACTAGCCCATGGCATATTTTGACAGGAAGATGCTCCTTATCAAGCTTTATCTTTCGTCGAACATCAATCTAAACAATTCATATCAGTCACATCTAACTTGTGTGTCAGTGTCACATCAAATCATCAAAATAATTTTGTTCCAAATCAAACTTCATCAATCTTGATCAATCAAATCCAATCAATTATCACCTTGTTTGACTTAACACACTTAGTCAAACTATAATCTTGTGAATGAGTTTATTCTAGGATAACGCAACTTCTTTGGGTTTACAAATTCATTATCATCTTTGTTTGGCTTAACACACTTAGCCAAATTAACAAATCCATTATCACCTCGTTTGACTTAACACACTTAGTCAAACTATCAATCCATCAATCTGATCAATCAACCTTAGCTTGGTTTTCAACAAGATCTCAAAACAAAGCACTGATATCATCATGCATGTCCATATCCAAATCATCAAAATCCAAAAAAATCAAAAAACATCAAAATTAAAAAAAAAATCAAAATATTCCTAAAATCCAAAGAAAAATCAATAAATCATATGCTTTCATCAATAAAATGGTCGTGTCTCACCCTAGACTAGAGGCAAAATCCTGAACTCGTTGGGGGGAAATCAACTTTTTTTGAGCAAACAAGCAACATGTGTCAATTATCAAGTATCAGATCAACAATCGAATATCCAATCAAGCCTGGTCAAAACAGCTTTGAGACATGTCATACTTTGAAACTGAAACAAATTGGATGATCTTCATCTGAATAAAATGAATGACAAACTTAAAAGCATAAGTTGCAAATTGTTGTTTTGATATTTGATGACATCATATCTTTGGAGTGGTTCAATGATGTACTGAACTAGAATCACAAGGAAGAAGTATGATTTTTCTTTGCTTGTTGTTTGTAAGCTAATCATTAGTATGATGCAAATTGGTCGTGGGACATGCTCTACAAAGTATCATTGATGACATTTTGGAATTTGCATAGGAAAATGGTTAACTTTTGCCTGTTTATGCAAGCAATACTCAGGTCATCTTGGTTCAATTATACCTCGATGCTTGTATTAACTTGCTATATCACACATCATGAAAGCAGTACTCAGGTCATCATTGGTGCTAACATACCCTTTGATGCTTGTACTAACTTCCAACATATCAAAAGGCTCAATGATGACAACTAAACACAACAGGAAATGGCAACAAGGAGAATAATTCATTATTTCATTTAGGATTGCATAATTCATTATTACTTTTTAGGATTGCATGCATTTGCATTCCGAGGGACTTTTAAATAGATTTTTGAGGGTTGACCAAATTCTTGAATATCTTTTTCAGACAATGGTTGAGTATGACTAGACATTTGGTACATCTCATTTTCATTATCATTATCATTCATTTCACATCATTTTCCATTATCATTATCATTGCACTTGCATACTTACATCATCATTTCATTTCATTATCATATCCATCACATCTCATCTGCATCATCTCAATCAATTCATCCAATCATTTCTTCCAATCTCATCTTATCAATCAATTCAATCTAGCACAAATCATTTAATCATACCTTTGGTCTTGTTCCTAGCTTTACTGCAAGCCTCGATCATCATCATCATCATCGGGATGTATCCTTCCCTATCCTTGTGTTGTTCTGGGATGTATCTTTCCCTAATCAACAACACTATCAACATCATCAAGCAATCATGAAAATCAATCAGCAATGGATATCATCAATCAATCAGTACATCAAGCAAGTTCAAATCAATTTCTATTTTTTTTCATATCGCATGGAAACAAAATTTAATAGTCATCATGACTCAAAATCTATCTATTTGACTTTCAATCAAGAAAGCAAATCTATCATTTCTATTTGTTTTCATATCGCATGGAAGCAAATTTATCAATCAAATCTACTATTTGTTTTTCATATCGCATGGAAACAAATTTAACAGTCATCATGACTCAATTTTTATCTATTTGACTTTCAATCAGGAAAGCAAATCTATCATTTCTATTTGTTTTCATATCGCATGGAAGAAAATTTATCAATCAAAACTACTATTTTTTTTTCATATCGCATGGAAGCAAATTTATCAATCAAAAAGCATCATCAATCAAGGAAAAATCAAAGTTCTTCATCTTCATATCAATCTTTCAATAGGGGTTTTCATCAAATCATCTTTATTGGTCAATGAATCAGATAGAAAATCAGTAAAAAATTTCCAAAAATCATCTTTACCTTATTCATCACCCGAGGGGTCATATAACATCATCAATTAAATTTTTCAAAATCTGGGGCAAAATTCTTTGAAGCAATGCGTGAAACACATCACTTCAAAGAGGGGCAAAATTTACACATCTAAAAATGGTCACGGTTAATCAAACCTGTTAATTAATTAAATATGAATTATTTAATTAATGTTCCTAAGTCATCTACATATAAATAAATTTAATTATTTATTTATACTGTTCATTTTCCAATTTTTCTAATTTAATTAAATAAATAAAGTTTATTTAATTAATGCTACATTCCCTCTTAATTAATTAAATAGATTTCACAATTTATTTACATTAATTATCACAAGTTTAAATTCTAAATTTAAATAATATTCTTCTTTCCACATTTAATTAAATATTTTCGATATTTAATTCAAAGCATTTTCTAAATTTCCCACTCTTCTCACATTATTAAATATTTTCAATATTTAATTAAAAAGCTTTTTCCTCTTCTTACATAATTAAATATTTTCAATATTTAATTAAAAAGCTTTTTCCTCTTCTCACATAATTAAATATTTTCAATATTTAATTAAAAATCTTTTTCCTCTCTCACATAATTAAATATTTAATTAAAACCTTTTCATATTTCTTTCACATATAATTGAATATTTATTTATTTAATTATGAGAGACACCTTTCAATTTGTCTCTTCATTCTCCATCTGTCTCTTAAAATTCCATCTTCTTTTCGAATTCTCGATCTCTCACCATTCATTCTAACAAGTTTGAACTCAACCGTCGATCTTGGCCAAATGAATTCCTACCTTCAAATATCTATAAATACAACCCTCTTATGAGTGGAAAAGGACCTCGAATCTCAGATTTTCATGTGTAGTCACTATAGTTGCATAGCATTTCAATTTTCATAAAAGCTTAATCTTTTAGCAATGCACATGCATTTTTGTTAATCTCATTCTCTCAAGCTGCCATTCTACAAGTTGTTTTAAACAAATAGAGAGCAAGCATCTTGAAACGAATCCTTGGAGATAGAGGACAATGGGACGAATTTGAAGAACCTATGGTTTAGAGTTTGTATTTACTTTCTTTAATTTAATTTATGTAATCTAATGTTTCATTGGTGTATTAGTTTAGATTCAATTTGATTTACACATTCTAACATACAGAATTATTAATAATATAAACACCTCCTCATTAATAATCAATCGATCATGAATAAATTTAAATAGCTGAGAGGCCACATTTAATTTTTTTCTTCATATGACATGCATCTGGAAGTAGTTATCCAAACGTTGCACAAACATTAACATAACAGAGTATCATACATGACATTTATTTGTTGCAATAAATTAATGCAAAAAATCAAAATGATCGAAGATTAAAAGGGGAAAAAGTCAAAGAATTTGAAGACAATAAAAAATTAGATACAACAAAGCAAACCTTCTATTTTGTAGTTCAAAATTGTAAGCTATAAAACACTGATTCAGCAATGTTTCTATACATTTTTTGATTAGTTGTTATTTAAAATCTAGTTAGGAGATGCACTTCAGTTAACAACAAAACTTTCTATTTTTGAGTTCAGTCTTGGGCGAATTTGAAGAAAAGATGCCACACTAAAGTTTCTAATTTCAGTTTCCAGCAGTTTGTACCTGATTTTGAGGCCTTTTGGATAGATCGTTTGGAGATAAGAAGTTTCCAGCTTTTTGGATGATTTTTCAAGATTTTTGAGGGAGCTTGAAAATGTAGCTGAGTTGATTTTTTTGTTGAGGCAGTGGCTTCATTTTTCTATTTCCATCATTGGTGACACTTGGGGTTATTTAGCTTGAGAAATTTTCATTTCTCGGGGTTTAGAATTTCTTAGTTTCTTGCTCTCTTAGTCACTTTGAGATATTTTGTAAACTCATTTAGAATCAGATTTTGATGTCTTATTCCTTCACTTGCAATAAAGAATTTTTTTTTATCCTTTTCTCATTCTTATCATGAGCTCAGATTGATGATTAGATTTTGCTGTGATTCAGATTAACAAATCCTTCTTAATCCTATTGTTGTGGGTGATTGTTAGGTTTTGTAATAGGTTCAGGTTGCATATTGTATTCCATTTCAAGGAGTCTTTATGCAAAACACTAATGAACTAAATGCATTGTGGTGAATTGTGAGAGTTAATTATTGTGAAATAAGTTCTACGAGTTAAGTTTCATCAAAGTCTTCATATTTAGTTGATCATCATAAGTGTAGGTGTTAATTTTTAGTTTTCTTCTTGCTCCCTTTCCCCTGAAGGTGTACAGGTTAGGTTTTTAGCTAGAGGGAACTAGCCCACTCTAGAGATTCACTCTCTCCTATTGGTTTACCCACAAACCAAAGAGTGTTTCCATTTTGCGACAAGATAGACAAGTGCAACTTGCTTAAAGGGTGCAATCCTGATCGCCAACACTAATCAGACACAAAGGCCACAAATATAAGCACTACATTACCATGCACACATACTAGACACATAAGGTTATGACAGAACTGTTACACATAAAAAAGGTAGCTAATGCATAAAAAAAAGGAATGCAATATGAGAGGACTACTACTACTATTGCAAGGTGAAGGTGAAATACATTGGGATGTACAAAATAAGTGGCATTAAATCTCTAAAACATAACCCCATGTAGTCAACATAACCCTATCAATGGTGACATATAAAAGAAGAACAAAGAACAAAATATATCAAGGCAACATGTGACATCCATTAAGAGTAGTCATTGAGGAAACAATGCAATCTTTCTCCATGGCATTCATAGCAATAGTAAAGGAGTAACAAATAAGGTTGGATGTAGAGGTCACATAAATAATAGAGAAAGAGCCTTTCATTGTTAGAAAATAGTGTAAGAGTATGCAAAAATAAGTAAGGAATGATGTCCAATGAAAAAGTAGTAGTGTAATTCCATGAAGTGAAAAAGACAATGATAAGCATGACACCAAGGAATGTAAGGAAAAGTGCAAAGACAACAAGAAATAACCATCCTATCTTCTAGCATTGTTTTCCATCCCAAATCACCAAAGGTTGTAGATCTATTAAGAGGGATACAATTTTGTAACAATAAAAGGATTTAGAAGTTGTCATAATAAAAGACCATTGACAAGAAGACATGATAGTGGTATGAGCAATTGAAATATTAAAGATTATGCAGCAATAGTAACCAAAGGTTTTAAAATGTTGTCTTATAAATAGAACAAAGAAGTGATTTCCAACATGTAAGAGCATGAAGAAGGTATCAATGAAAAGAACATTCAAAACAAAGATATGCTTGAAGAATCAAAGAAAAAGGGAAGTGAAGGTAGGGTTCATGCAAAACATTGTCTTTATTATGAAAGAAGGGTTATATTTAATTTATGCTCATTGGTTTAACAATTTGTAATGGTCACACTTCTTCGGTATGAGGATTTGTGTAGCTTATGTTTTGGATCCCTTTAATTTATCAAATGTGGGAGAAGGGGACACATATCTATAAAAGGGTCACATATTCATGTGTTTAATGTCTTTGGTGCTAGAGATTAAATGCTTTGTCTTTTCTTTGAGCAATTCCTTCATGTATTGATTGCAGTGAGTATCTATTTTAGGGCTTACCATCTTGCTCCACCCAAGCTCATGCTAATCAACGTCATACACTTTTTCTTGAGGAAATAACACTATATCAGTGAAGAAGTATATGTGAGTTGACCATGGGTAGGAAAAATGTAGCAATTATTAGCTTATGTTCTCTGGGTGATTATGGTTACTTATATGCTATCATTGTGCCATAGGCTCATGCTAGTTATGTACCTTTTGGCGGGTAAATTTTATCCCTCCATGAAATTTTAACCCATAGAATTCAGATGTTGAAATTAATGTACATATAATTATATGACTTTTAACAACTTGTTTTGGCAAAGAAAGTGGAACAACATATAATTAGATTACTTTTAACCCATTGATTGCTGGAATCAGAGGACATAAACACTTTGATCTTGAGGATATTCTCACTTAGGGAGTGCATTGGAGCTTTAGGTTTACAGTACAGTTCAGTCTTCTTATGAGTCCATTAATTATTGCAGATTTGTAAGTGTTGTTTATTGTTGATTTAATGATTTTCATAACAATCCTATGGTTGTCGAGATTTGATAATAGTTAGCATCTATTGCTTCTGGATTTTGATTCATTTTATGCAAATCTATGTGATTATTTGGCTAATTATAAGTGTTATGATGTATGATTAATTGTTTTCATTTGGATATAAATTGGTGAAAGTTGTTATGTTGCAAACTTGTTTTCATCAAAAATTTGAGGAAAGGGACATTATAATATCTGATGAATTTTCTCCTAGACCTTTCTCACTAGTTTAAATGGCCTTTTCTTAATACTAATCATGTTTTGTTTTGCACTTTTATTTTTCTTCGAAGGCTTTGATGTTATAGTCTCTTTCATTATTATATGTAGTAGAACCTCATTGCTAGGCCTAAATCTCTTGCTTTATGATCCTTATTCTTTCATAGTTTCTTATTAGTCTCATCAATCACACAATGCTCCTTTTTAGCTATCTCTAATACCATCTATATCAATTAGGTTGGTGGCTAAGAAAGTATGCAAAAAATTACATTCCAGTGATAACATGAGTGGATATGTAACAAGAATGTTGGAATACATGTGTGTATGTGCATGCACATGTGAGGGTGTGTGCATTAGTTTGCATGTTTCTGGAGATGTGTGTGCATCTAAGGTCACATGTGTATCTGTCTAAGTTCACATGTGTGCTTACAGATGCTTGTGGTTGTGCACATGTATTCGGGGGGTGGGGTGTGTGTTTTCTTATGTGTGTGTGTCCGAGACATGGGAATTAGATACTAAGGGAAGAGATTTAATCAATGAAAGGGTCAAACATAATTCTAAGAGAAAATTGATGAACGTGAATAATTAGGTCAATCCCAAGTGTTGTAGTAGCAAGTTTCATGGTTGTAGCAGTGAATTTAGTGCAAGGGAACTGAGTTTTATGGCTATAAAAATGAGTTTAATGGATCAAGCAGAAAATATCATTACTAAACAACAAGAAGACATTAAGAGAAAGTGGCAAGAATATCAAAAGAAACTTTTTTTTAATAACAACAACCATAATAAAGAGTTAATGATAGATTCTTGAAGGAAAGAACAACATGTATCATCCAATGAAAGAAGCAACACCCTAAGTTCAAGATGTTGAAAAGGTCAATTATAATGCCCTAAAACACAGTCAAGAATCATAAAGTATTGAAGTGCCAACAATCCCACTGAAAAGTGACAAAGTTGGTACAATGATTTTTTTATGGGTTACATTCAATGTTTTAGTTATCTATTCACTATTCTATAAGCTTGTTCATTGTTTGGGATCATAACAGAAATTAATACATGAAGGGTTTTAGAATCAAGGAAAAGTAACATTTCATAACACTCACCTCAAGTTCAGCACCACTAGTACTATAAATATCATGCACATACTCTTGAAATTCAGCATAATCACTATCAACATTGTCCTAAAGTTGTGTAGCTTTATCGAGAGCTCTATTGATAGGGTATTTTCCTTTTCCTTCCGCTTTCATATAATTTATCTACATGTGGTTTAATCATGATGCAAAGTTAATATAAGTCAAGTAAAGAATGAAAAATCTATAAATTTTTGTCCACAACAACTATTATATTACCTCAACTTCAACACAACTACGATTGTGCTACACATTCTTGTCCACTAGTTCATCCTGATTACTATCAATATTGGTAGCTCTATTGACATCAAGGCATTCTTGTTTTTGTGCTTCTTTGATAAAGTTGCTCTGCATGTAGTTTAAACATCATGCAAAAAAAAATATCTAGATGAGGAGTAATTCATTTAAAAAACAATCAGCAGAGCCTTTCCAAGCATAAAATTCATAGTATATAGTCATATTTCATCAATATCTTAAGTTATACAAGGAAAAGGGTAGCATGCTATAGGTCACTATCATTAGGCCATAGTCATACACCCCCTTGATAGTAAGAAGCAACTATAAAAACATACAAAGTAAGAAAATTATGAAGAGATTAGCAAAGAAAAAACAACATTAAGAGTAAGACAATTAATAGTATTTTTGTCACACCTCAAATCTAGCAAGGTAGGAAAAATGGAATTTCTCGTGACAAGTCATTGAAAAGATGAAATAATTGATACCAATTTCTTCTAATCCTTCGTCAAGTATCTATGTTATGATAATTTAAATGTATGCATCCTTTTGAGGTTGATAACAAGTTGAAAGAGAAACATCTATGATAGCCTGATAACAACAACCCTAACATACTTACAAATGAGTGATGGTAAGAAAAGTCATTGGGAAGTACAAAAATAGTGGCATTAAAAATACTACACATCTACAATTGGCATGCCAAAATCATATGTCATATGTAACTTATAAATTTTCACTCTATGTATCCTCAACATCTCAAATGAACAAACCATCACAAATTTGCAAGCAAAGGAAAAAGTGATGGTGTTTGTACAAACCTGTTACTTCCTCAAAATGTAGTTAAAAAATAAACAAGACGTATTTAGGAACATTATGTTTAAATAAACAAGACGTATTTAGGAACATTATGTTTAAAATAGATAAATAAATTAAATATATGGGAAGAAACACCCATAGAAACAATTGAGACTTCTACGGTAATAGCTTGATTAATCTTGAAGGCTGATAAGAAAAATGACAAGTCACAATCTGTTTCAACTCATAATTTTACCATTAAATGGGAACTTTTCTAAGAAACTAAAGTAGAGCTTGATGACAGAAAAAGATAGTTCAACACAACATTTGCAAATAGTTGGACTTTAATTCGAATTTCAAGTCGCCCAAATAAATCCCTTGAAACTAAAAAGAAACATGCACAAAAAGTAGGATGAGATTTTGAGAATAAGAAAATGAACAAGAAGTCTCTCAGAACAGTATCCTATAATAAGAAAAAAATAGTCCTTAGCAACACTAAACTCATCTGAACACTCCATATATTGCAAAACAATAAATGGAATATTTTAAATAATATGAAAAAAGAACTTTATTTCTCAAAAATTGAAGTTATCAACATATATGCATCATACACCGCTAGTTCAAGGACTTCTAGCATTTTTCCCCTTATAAAAATGATCAAGGACCCAGTCTTACAAATGAGGACAATCAAAATATAAGATTAGAAAAAGTGCAAAACCATTAGAATATCAACTTTCAACATTACACATGCCACATCCTTCACACAAGAAGGAATCAATTTTATCCACACATTAATGAACACATTTAAAGACTATCCTAACTATAGTCCTTACATTCTTAGAAAAACGAAGATAACATCTGACATTCTTAGTGAAAATATATGATTATAAAATATATTAATGAGGCTCACCTAAGAAATACCTTGCTAGAATATTAAATTACTAAACAACCATACCTTACATATGGAGCTTTCATATAAAATAAAAGGATATTGAAGAATATGATATGAATATGGTAACTGGTCACTAAAATTCCTCAACCAACCTTCAAACTCAATTCTTAGTTGATTCATAAAATCTTAGGAGATATTCTTGTAGAGTGCACTAACAATGGATATTTCATTGTTATCTCTTTTACCATCCCTCATACACCATTAAGCCCCTCCAAAATTAATGTAATGGAAATCACATATGTTCTTTAGTATTAAAAGTTACTAAAAACCATAAAACAAAGATGAAAAACATGTAAAAGATCACAACACCATGATTGCAACATCTTAACCTTGATAAACCTTGGTTGGGTGAAAACCCTAGCTCTAGAGAGAAAATCACTCCCTATTCCATTATCAATATTCAGCTACAAATGCTTTAGAGTGTCCTCAGGACAATAAGGAGTCTTGACAACAATGCAAAACTACTACTTCAAACCTGCAATATGCTTCTACAACACTGAAATCCCTATCCTATCACTTACCACCACATATGAACATAAAATATTGAAGTTGCAAGAGCCAACACCCAAGACTTCATGTTTTTACACTTTATCACATTCCTCTATGCAGAACAAACATCAAAAGAGGCAACTCAAACAATGAAATCCATTGTATTCCACATTTTGTTCACATTGTAGTGTTTCCCATATGCTTCATGCATGAGAAAATATCATTCAAGTAGATGGAAAGGCAATATTCATTTGCTCAAACTATAGATGATCAAAGTTTAGCCATTCTCTACAAGAGGATCATCTCCAATACCAAGGCCCAACCAATAATTGTTGGGATATTTTTCCTCCTGAACGATATATACTCTTCCTCCTTCCTTCTTGTTATCCTCAGTCTCCTTCCTCATTGTTATCCTCATCCTCCATCACATGCACTAAATTTTTTTTCTCTTGGATGGGAAGATTGAAATCCCCTCCACCAACAACAACCAGCAAATTCTCATCAGATCACTCAATTTCGATCTCTACCAAATGATTCAAAAATATATTCCATACATTTCAGACATCAAGTTTACTGGTAAAAGACTCTAGCTTTGCCTTACAATTTCTAAGCTTCTAGTCCTTACCAAGGCTGTAACAGTGTAAACTGCAAGTTTTCATGATTTTTGATGGCTTGAATGAGTTAAATATCACCATCTCCTCCTCCTTGGACTAGATCTTTGGTTAACATTTCATTGCTTGATAGTAATCGGCCTTCAAATGGGATTTATTGACTTTTATTTCAATGGCCTTATGACCAAAAAATTATAAGATAAAACTTTTTCCTTTTGCACTTTAAATTGTCAGACATTTTGTCTCATCACATATGTGTGTAGTGGGTGGCGATCGTATTGGTTTTGGTTATTTTTTTACCTTTATTTATTGCTTTTGTGAATATACCCACCTTCCACCACTTTCACTTACAACTATCATGTTGTTGTTACATGCATCATATTGTGTAGTGTCCTTAATGTCACATTTTATGAAAAATGATACAGAGGAAAAGTCCATCTTTGGATGTAATTAACTATTTGTGTGATTATGTATTGTTTCATCCATAGAAGCATAAATCCTCAAAAAATCCTAAAATTTCCATATTTTTAAAAATCTTCGACCAAATTTTTTTTTCCCCAAACAATCTTGATTTAATCAGTTATGATTTTCAATGATTTTCAATGATTTTTAAGTGTTTGAATCATGGAAAAAAGAGAACCCAACATTTGGGATTCAGAACTAAATTTTCTTGCCTCTTGTATATTCACATCAAAATATTTAACTTCCTCCATCTTGAAGAAAATTGGAAAATCAGATTTAGTATTCCTATCTGGTGGTTGACATTCTTGCTTGTGACCTTTTCTCTAGTGAACTATCTGGCACTTTCTAGAGCTGCAAATACACAAAGGGACTGTAAGGCTATGAGAAAAAGAAAGCAAGTATTTTAAGGCATTTTAACTCGTGGTAAGCCTCATGATGGAGTGTTCATTGAAGCAAATTTTAATCAATTTTTTTTGTAGGAGGTTGACATTCAATCATTTGTACAACTACTTGGGCCTTTACATCCCATTTCCTATCACCCGAATAGGCTAATGTCATATCACCAAATTTCTAAGGGTTGTCTCCGTCAACCAACTTCAAACCACATTCTACTCTAGGTATACCAAATTTTATTTTATCTCTAAAAAAATAATGAATTTTGATAAGGGAACTTGCAGATAAGAAAGAAAATGAAAATTAAAAGGATGTTATACCTTATAATTATTAGTTATTTTAGTTTCTTGTTGTACACCAAAGTTCACTTCCAAGAGATTTATTTGGTGTTCTAATAAACTATTCGATCCAGTGAATGGCTTTGACCATATGAATTGGAAATATAAATTGACAGTGATTAGAAATTCGCAAAGCAATTGTCAAGTGTGCAACATTAAAATAATGGGTTACAAAATTCTTCTATTAAGAGGTAATAATGACAAGTGTTAAGGATTAATGTCTTTGAATGGTGATTTAATAATGTTGTTATAACAAAGATCACCAAATATGCTTAAAGAGAGTCATGAGTTAGAAGAAAAATGAAAATATAGAGTAGATCATTCATTGATCTCATAGTTATTTTTTCATAAAAATCACAATCACAACATTTAGGATAGTCACAATGGATTTCAATGAAACAAAAGGAAAAAATTCATAGATTCATTGTTCTATATATAATCGTAATACTTTGCTGAGAGATCACGAGAGTAATTTAATAAAGGCATGTTGTGGAAAAAATTTATGACATTTGTATACATCTTTAGAATACAATATAAAGATGATATAGTTGAGAATCAAAATATTGAGGGATAGCCTCTTACTTGATCTGAATCCATGGAATTATGGCCATTCCATGTAGAAACTATAGGCTTAACAAAGGCAACCAACTGCGAAACTTTCTCAGTGAGACTATGTAAGAAACTCATTATAAGTTGGTACTCTTCATTTGAGTTGACATGATTTGGAGAGGCTCTTACTGGGCATTCAATAGATGGCTATGAAATCTCTATTGACAAACTGGATTTCCATTTCATACTACTCTTAGATTTAGTACGATCTAGTGCTGCCATATAATTGACAATATCTTCTACACCTACTTCTCTATTATTGTTTTCCACCTAAAATACAATGTCAAGTAATGATATTGCTATCAGGATTCAACCATGTAGTTTTTGAGTTAAACTCATTGACCCATGTTTCATGAGTAGTAGTGGTTCATAAGAACCCATCTCTCATGATAAAAAATGGTTCACTTAGCACTCATTGCATGTAGGTGATGCTCAAAGAGGTGAAGCAATGGGCTGTCCCAGAAGGTCACCCATCCCAGTACTACACCAGCTCAAGTGTGCTTAACCACAAATTTTTCCCAAGGTTAAGCCCACTTAGCTTGCAACCCCATTTGCAAAACCTTTAGCAAGTGTTGTGCCTCATGAACCATTCATTATAGAGCCCCTTTAGCTCATCAATTGATAAGTAGGAGGTATTTTCCACAGCGTGTCAAATTATGATATTGCTATCAAGATTCAACCATGTAGTTTTTGAGTCAAACTCATTGACCCATGTTTCATGAGTAGTGGTTCACAAGAACCCATCTCTCATGATAACTAATGGTCCAATTAGCACTCATTGAATCTAGGTGATGCTCACAAAGGTTAAGCACAATGATAGGGGATCTTTGACCAAAATGGAGGGATAAATAATTTATTTTAAATTATTTATTCAAAAAAGGAGGAGAAGGACAAGTGGCAAATAAATAATTTATTTTAAATAATTTATTTGGAGGAAATGAAAAAGGAGATTTAATTAAATTCATAAATTTAATTAAAGGAGGAGATATATATTTTAAATATGGATAATTGATTTGGATCAATTATTTAAAAGAGAAGAATGACACATAATTAAATAATTTTGTCAATTATTTAATTATAGAAGAATAAAAGGTCAAATAATTATTATTATCTAACTACAGACAGGTGATGAAAGATAAATAATTAAATAAATAATGATTTATTTAATTATTGAAGAAAGGGAGTATTAATGACGCAATTAATTTATTTTATCATAGTACCCCATGAACCGAATGCCCTTACTAGACACCTCTTGTTTGTAGTAGCCAAAATCCTTCTATTCATTAGTGTAGAAACGGTCGTTGCCAAAGCACCCACATTATTGTAGTTCTTAGTAGAGGTGAAGAGCCTATCATGGGAGATTTATGAGGGCTTGAAGCTTGGTTGACCTGGGAAGTGAGTGCAATGTAAGGGGGGGCCTATGTGGCCAAGCTTCTAAGTCACTCACTAAGAATAAGTGTGGTTGGAGTAAAATTCGCGTGGGATTCAGTGAATATAGTCCTTGCCAACCTTAGAATTGTGCTTGTCTTCTTTAAAAAATCAAACATTTTTACATAAAACCAATCCTCAAACAAAGTGATTGATACTGTCTGATGTGTTTGCCAAGACAAATTTCATCAAAATCAGTCAAAAATCTACTCAAAACCAATCCAAAACATCAAATTTTCAAAATAACTCTTTGTGAACCGTAACTTCTTGAAACAAAACCACAAAAGACTGATCACCAAAGTTTCAAAAATTATTGTCCAACTCATCTTGACTATGATCTTGATTTCCAAACCAGAGACTTGCAATTTTTGTTAGCCCATTCTAAGCATCCCCATTAGGAAAAAAATTCATCATAGGTTGTATCCCTTCATTTCTTGCATTACACAATTTGGACTTTCACCCTTAGGTTGCATTTAGGCCTTCAAATTTTGAACATAGGGAGACCTTTGAGCTTTTGGAAATTTTGGGTTACACTTTCTATTTGTCATTGACAATTATCATTGTCATTGCTTTGTCATTTGTCACTTTGTCAAGTTTGATATTGGTCTTGTGTCCTAGTCTTGGTTGTTCTCTTATGGTCAATGAAATTTGGAATTTGTTGCCTTGGATTCACATTAACTTGATTTCCACCCTTAGTTTAAAAATTATTTCACATTAATCTCAGATTTCCTAGATTGCACTTTGCATCCTTATACTCAAAAATCACAAAAACATAGCTTAGTCCCATATCATCTTGCATCATTTAGTATTTAGCTTCATTTTCATGCCATATCCTCTAGTCATAAGGTCATTATCACCCTTTCATTATCACTCCACATCCCTATATTATCCCAAAAATACTCAAAACAAAAAACATATCCTTTGGTCATAGGGTCATTATCATTACACCATTTCTTAATCTTGGTCTTAGGTAAATTGGCACTTTGCATCCTTATATCCTTGAAAATCACAAAAAAATAGCATAGTTTCATACTCATTTTGAATTGTAACCTTGCATTATCATCCAAAGGTCACAAGTTTTGTATGGTCCTCACTAGGTTTTCCTTATCCATACTAATCTAAATTCATGACCATGCCTTCACTTTACCTTGATCGTCTTTGTAGTCAATTTGAATACCAGTCAATCCTCAATTGTCAATACCAACCACTCACATAACCTTCTTACCAACAATCCATAAGCTCCAGTCCTTCATCCATCTACCCTCACTATCAAGAGTCACTTAACACAATACATACCATTATTCCATAAAAAATGTTCATTAATCATCTATATCCTAACCTTGACAAGGGAAACCAACCCTCCACTAGTCCATTCCAATCCTCTACATCCTATCATAATCCATCATCCACTAGCCCATTCCAATCCTCCATAGCTTATCCTAATCTATCATCCACTAACCCATTGCCATCCACTCCATACCAAACTACAATACCATCCAATAAAATCACATTAATTAAGGCTCTCCAAGGACAACTAGCAAAGGAACTTGTTCGAATCCAAAATGAAAACAAACTTAGGAAATCCAATCACATTTTTTATCCTACATCATCCAACCATTTGTCACCATCATGTCCTCCATTTCCTACCAATACCAAAAAACGTCTTGCTATTGAAGATCCATTATTGCCATGTCAAAATTTAGGGTCTATCAAAGAAAATCACATCCTTGTCCAAAATCAATTTCTATTCCCTAAAATTGAGGATACATGTCAAAAAGAAAGTCCAAAGCATGACATCATAGCTTCACCTTCATATCAAGATCGAAGCAGTCCATCTCATGACCCCATCCGTAAGTCCATCCAAGAGATCCTTCTAGCTAATCATGGCATCCAAAATACACCTATCCTTTCTCAAGAGTCTATTCACAATCATGTAATCCAAAACACACTTATTTTTTACCAATATCCTACCCTTGAAAATGAAGTCCAAAATGATCCTCTCATCGACCTTTATGCTATTCATGACCAAACATTTGAAGATGATCCCATCCAAATACAAAACACCTCCATTTCCCAAAATGAGACACTTGCATCCTTTGGACACATAGATAATCAAATGAATGATATGGATAACATAAAAGAGGATCATAAAGAAGCTACTATTGATCAAGTCAAAGAAAAACATAGAAAAGTTACTATGGATCAAAGAAACCATAAAGAAGCTACCATTGATCATGTCAAAGAAGAAGACACAAAATCTATTATGGACATCGCAAATGATCAAGAAGAAACAAGCATGATGAATGATAAATCCAAAATATCTTATCAAATAGGATCATCTACCTTTGTCATTGTGGGATTTCTTGCAGATGAGAAAATTCTGAGTAATGGTTTCCAGCTAAATAATGATGGGTTCACATCTTTCTTTCAAAGTAAGAAATACCCCATCACAAATAGAATATTTCAGAGCATGCAGTATCAAGGAAAAGTACTAGGCCTACATGAGCAAGGCATTCGAGAACCAATATAGTTTTATGAAAATCCTAGACATCAAGGTCTTGGTTATTCTTCAGTTAGAGAATCAAATGGTGTTAGTGATACCTCCTCAATATTGGGGGAAACTTTATTTGATACAAACATCAAAATGGGGGCCATGAGTAGTCCTTTTCATAAGGTTTTTGCCAACACTCCTTCCATCCATACCATAAACCATCATTCCAACATGAATAAATCATCCATTTGGAACCAACAAAAAGAAAATTATTACAAATCCAAAGTTCAAAATAAAATGTCAAAGGCCATTGAATCAAACAAAAATACAAGTGGACAAACAAAGTTAAAATGGATCCCAAAGAAAAATAGATCAAGCAAAGAAAATATTCCAGATCAAAAATTCAATCAAAATGTGGAGCCAAAAGAAAAGAGGACTCCCACATAAAATAAATGTCCACCTCCTAAATGGTCATCAAGCAGGGCATATAAAGGTGTTGGTTCCAAACGCTATCCTAATCAAAATTCCAAACTCCATCATCCACCATACCAAGTTTGGAAAATAAAAACTGCTATATCCAAATGTCCAAATAGTCCATCCACACCTACCATCATCCATCATAATCCTACATCTCACCTAAATTCTAAAAATCCCACATCACAAATCCGTCGCATCTTGGCAGAAAATATTTATCATAAGAACTCCCATGGCACGCTATTATGATGTGTGTATTTTGGTAAGGCCAACACTAGTATCAGAGAGGATCACAATGACATCAATCAGTTGTATGCAAGTGATATGATCCTGACAATACAATTACTCCATAAAGGTCACTATTGGCATATCATGACGTCGGTATCTACATCAACACCATCAAAAGATTTAGAACAATGAGCAATCATCCAGAACATCAAATTAATATAAAAATTCAAAACAATTGTCACCTTGATGAAAACTTGGCAACAGGCATCTTGTGACATCATAAAAAAAAATAAAAATAAAGTAAAGAGAAAAAAATCATCCAATAGTGAAAACCATTTTTATGGTGCTTTGGATAAGTACCATGATGAAAACCTGGAAAATAGGCGTCATGTGTAAGAGAAATTATCTATGTGGAACATTACACTTGGGGGCAAGTTATCTCATCTTCCATGCCTTTTTCATGGCATTTCCATCTATCCATCCAATCCATATTGTTTCCATCCATTTTCCCACCTACCTTGATATTGATAAGAAATGGGGTACAAACATAAATCATGCTTTGGGAAAATTATTAACATGTCTATCCTTTCTTCATATACTACCCATGAAATATCCTGTCATTACCTTCATAGAATTTATCCAAATCCATACCTCAAAGAAAAAAAATTATTCCTATGCAACATAGTCCTTGGAGATCATATGCTAAGCCTTCTAGCCAATAATCTTCATGTCTCCTATCTTTTACCAAAATCAATCCATCATCCTTCCATACCTATCACTAGACTTGGTTTTCTTTGTCGTTGGTTTAAGGATTCTAATCCACTTATCCAAGTTCCCTCCATTATCCCATCTAGTCCTAGGGTTAGTCATTTCAAATGCAACAAGCCTAATCCATACAATCTTTCTATGCACTCTAGTGCATCATCCAAAACATTCATTTACTTTGTTCCTAGCCTTATTGTAGACCTTGATCCTTTAGTTACATTATTATCCACGAGATATATCTTTCCCAATCCTCATGTTGTTTCGGGATGTGTCCTTCCCATATCAAACAACATTGTCATCATCATCATCACTTATCAATTGGTTTTCAGCTTAACTAGGGGCAAGATCACATTTGTCCTTGGACCCTTGTGCATGCCTTCCTGGTTGATTGCGGGTATCTTTCACATTCATTTGCCATGATCCCTATAGCTATCATCCATAAAAGAGATCCACCATCCTTCCCATGGCTTGAAGACCACCAACATTTAACATCCTTTGCTTTCATATCCACCCATCGCATTCGTTGCTTCCCCTCATACATATTATATTGGTCCTATACCTGATCGGGGGCAATTCCTTGACTTACATCTTCATGGGAAATAATGCATGGTACCATCCATTTAAAACCTTTAAAATCCATAAAAATCATAAAATGTCCTAAAAAATGTCCAAAAAATCAAAACATTTCAAAATCTAAAAAAATCAAAACATTTCAAAATCCAAAAAATCAAAACATTTCAAAATCCAAAAAATCAAAACATTTCAAAATCCAAAAAATCAAACATTTCAAAATCCAAAATGAAAACATTTCAAAAATAAAAATAATCAAAATATTTCAAAATCCAAAAAAATCAAAACATTTCAAAATCCAAAAAAATCACAACATTTCAAAATGCAAAAAAATTCATAAAATCCTCAAAATCCAAAACATCAGAAAAATTCAAGACTCCCCCCAAAAAAAGAGTTTGAATCTAATTCTGAGTTTGAATCAATTTTGTTAGAGTGGTCAAACTACATTGCCTCTGCATGTTTTCTACGTAGGCAAGGCCATCTATCGATGAGCCCTTGAGGCCCCCTAGGTCAAGTCCTTTAGGGTTTGTCAAGTCGGGTTGTGTCCTTGGTTCAGAAGCAATCATCATTCAAACTAAAACAACAAACGAAGGAAATATTTCATCAATCAATTATCTTATCATCCATCAACCTGGTCATTTGGCTAGAATGGGGCATTATGTCATTTATCTCATTCGGTCTTATCTCTTGTCTTTTATCAAGATGCATCCTTCCTGGGATTAGACTTTCTTAACCTTGTCATTCCCCTTAAGCAAGATGTGTCCTTGCAGTTAGATGTCTTGTCAACACTTGTCACTTGGTCAAATTTATCATATGTTTCCACTACCTCAAACAGGATGTGTCTTTCTTGCAGTTGGGTATCGCCACATTGCTTGGTCATATTCATCAATCTTCATCAAAACATGATCAATCTTTGTCAACCTATCGATCAAATCAATTTGTCAGCTTTTGTCAATTTGTTAATCAATCTTTGTCAATCTATTGATCGAATCAATTTATCATCTTTTTCAATCAACTTTGTCACACCAATCAATCTTATCAGCTTGGTCAATCAATCTTTTCTTCATTGGGATGTGTCCTTCCTAAGGCTAGGTGTGGTCAATCAAATCATTTTATTAATCCTTGTCAACCTATCAATCAACTCGGTCATCTTGGTCAACCTAATCAACTAATCAAACAATCATCATTATCACTGGAAAACACTATCTTGGCAAACGCTTTGTTAGTCTAGATTTTCTTGTCTTTTTTATTGGTTTTGGGTCATTTTACTAGTCTTCTCTAGGATGTCCTATCAATGGATTTAGAGGGACGATGATGGATCATGGCCTCTTTTCTTTGTTTGTCTCTTGCAGTTTGTCTTGGCAAAAAGACTGGGACAATTGGGTCCCTAGTATGAGCTGGGGCATTCCTTGTTGTCTCTCCCAAATGGTCACCTAGCACACCTTGGTTTATGTCATACCATGGTTTTTGTGTTCCATTTGTGACATTTTTGATGCCCAGTGATGATAAATATAAAAATGTAAGCATGAAAGTTGGTTCCCTTATCATTTCATGTCTATCTTGTTTCCCATTTTCACACTAACATCCCATCTCCCTTTTCTTTTCCATGCTAACATCCATCTCCCTCATGCTTACATTTCTTCTATCCTTCATCCTCTAGTCTTATCTTCCATTTCAAGAGCACATTCATGTTCTTTGAACCTACCTGTCCTCTCAAGGGGCATACCACAACCCTCTTGGTTATCCTTCCCCTTTTCTCTTTACACTAGGACATATTTCAGAATTAAAATTTCTTTGACACAATGTGTTGAACTGCATTATGTGAAAGAGCGGAAAAATGTGGACACTGAAAAAATGTCTTAAGTCTGTGAGCAACATTTTTCCTTTGTCGTCATCCTCTAATAATTAGATAATTTTAATTATTTAATTATTCCCAATCATATTCCTTTATTAAATAAATATTTTTTAATTATTTAATTAATTTATTTTCTAATATCTATTCTACCCTGATCAATTAAAATAAATTAATTGCGTCATTAATACCCCAAATCATTATTTATTTAATTATTTATCTTTCATCACTTGTCTATAGTCAGATAATTATTATTATTTGACCTTTTATTCTTCTATAATTAAATAATTGACAAAATTATTTAATTATGTGGCATTCTTCTCTTTTAAATAATTGATCCAAATCAATTATCAATATTTAATTTCTATCCCCTCCTTTAATTAAATTTATGAATTTAATTAAATCTCCTTTTTCATTTCCTCCAAATAAATTATTTACTTGCCACTTGTCCTTCTCCTCCTTTTTTGAATAAATAATTTAAAATAAATTACTTATCCCTCCATTTTGGTCAAAGATCCCCTGTCATTATTTCATGTCATAGCCTACATTTTTTGCATGTCTTTCATAGTCTTTGAGCATCATAGCCATCGGTGTCATATATTTTCCATGCATGGCATATTCTAGTTGCATCAATTTTCAACCGTAAATCTTGGCATCTTTCTAGAAACTCGATCCTGACCATCCATTTTGTAACCTCCCTCTCATGAATCCTCATATGTTGATCTTAGAATCTTTTTAGAAGATCAATCTCATCCATCTGTTCGAATGGTTGTCTATAAAAGAAACCTTTCTCCTCCATTTTTTATTTAACAACCATTATCTCCAATTTTCTTTCTTACTATTTGTAGGTATTTGCACAACTTCAAAAAAAAATCTCTTGGAAATATTTGCATAAGAATAAATAAGAGAGACAAGAGAAGTGATCCATATGCTATGGAAAATATATCCTATTTATAATGTCAATTTCAACATATAGTCAATTCAATAAAAAAATGAAATAAATAACACAATGTAAATTGAACCAAAAATCCATACACTTACTCCAAATTTGTCCATTTCGGCCTACAACCTACCTCGGCCAAATTTATATTCATCCCTCACATTATCTCTTAATCTCTTGCCTTTTTTACTCTTTGTCAAATATTCTTCAGAACACATACTTTCTTTCAATGCCTCCCACTATTTGGGAGATAGAGTGGGGTCTAACCTCTCTTTTCCCTCCATGATTATATTTTTGTAATTGTATCTAAAAATGTTCATCATAAGTCTCATCTTGTGCTGATAATATTTTCTAGAGATTTGTCCACCAATAGTGTCAAAGACATTTTCTAGTTTTGTATAACATATTCCACATTTCATGGATCTTTCTCTACAAAATTTTATTTGAAAATATCCAAATGGGCCCTACATCTTACGCCCAACTTAGAGGCCCACCTTGCAGGATTTTTCCCAATGGGTTCACCATCTCCTAATACCTAAACCAAGAATGGCTTCTTCCCTTCGAATATTCTTTCTTTTGAATTCCTCTCTGTAGATCTGTATAAATCTTGACTCAATCTTTGTCTTTTAACAAAAGTAGGCACATCTTCTATTGAACCACTACCAATATTTCTAGTTGATCCACTAATTCCATCAAAATTTGTAGATGCAATAGGTGCACTTTGAGGCAAATCAGATGCAAATGGACTCTCTTCATGACTTTCATTAACCAAAATTTTATGCTCCTTGGCCACATTAGGTGTGGCATGAGTAGGTATATCAGTACTGGTCTCCACATATTTCACTTCAAAGTGATCAAATACATCCTTTAAGCATTGACTTCTGTGAGCTGGAAGCTCTATATCTTTACTTCTTTTTTTTCTCTGCATTTTCTCTTCACTCTTTTTCTTGCCTATAAAACACAAAATATATCATATCATGTCTTATATACATAAAACTCTTTCCTATAAAATTTTATTATATACAAATAATATACTACTTAGTGGATTTACAACTTGCATGTTTGTCAAACCAAGATGTGATAAATATTCATTATTCTTGGCCACATGTTCTCCATGAAAGCACTCATAATCTATCATTGGAATTTTAGCATTCTGATCACTATCATCTAATTTGTGCCTTAAATTTTTTTTCCTCATTTCCTCATATCCAAAAAAATAATAATGTATAAATTAACAACTTGATATAGAGATAATTAACTGTAACCAAAATTGCATAAATACAAGTTTAGGAGGTCTTAGTTTTAATGAACAGTCATTAAAACACATAGGAAGTCTTAAGTACTGCAAACAACAACAGTCATTATATGTTGTGGGTATTTCAGTCAATGGATATTAAATAATGGTTCCCTGCAGAAATGTCAGTTGCATAAAAAACTTAGCAATGTATTTGAATCAATCCATAAAATCTTTATCAATAATGTTTTCATTCATAGTTCAATAAAAAAAATTGTATTACCAAAATTTAACTGGACATGAACTTGTAGCATGGAAACCATTTTGTACAACTAAACCAATGCTTTTCTTAGGTGATAGTGTTGAATAATCAAGATACTGAGAGGGGGTGAATCAGTATCCACATAAACCTATTGAACAAACACCTTTAATTACTTTGCAGCATAGAACATATAAGAGCAATAACAAAACATAAAATTCTACAACACAAGAACACCGGATTTTACATGAAAAACCCAAGGAGGGAAAAACCACGGTGAGGATTAGCTCACAGTATCTAGTTATTTCAATATCGGTTACAAGGAGGCTCACTTCTAGATACAAAAATCTCACTACTTACAAGGACTCACTGTCAAAACATGTAGGATCACTACCTACAAAAAATAGGTAAAAAAAATGGCTAACCACCAAAGTTGTACTGATGAAGTTACACCACAAGTGTAGATTCAATTCCTTTGATGCTCAAAGTATTTTCTCACATGACAGTAGACTAATCTTCAACCTTCTATTTGCACACTTCGCTTACCACATATACCCACACACACTTCTTCTTCTCTTTGCATTTGCATCCATTCATCTTTAAACCATCTTGTATATATATACCTGATATATCCACATGTATGAATTAGGTCAGCCTAATTGGATGTAATCCATATCTTCAAAAAGATAACTTGTCAGCTTCATATAAAGTTTTTTCGAAAGTAATTCACCCATGTCATGCAACATTATGTCAGCTGGGACCAAAGCTAGGTCTCATATTTGTGTTGAATCTATAGACTGATTATTAGGTCGGCCATGATTAACCTAATACCAAAATGAAATCACAAAAACTAATTCCAACATATCATCCAATCATATGAGCATCTAAGAATGCATACATACAGGCTTCTATTGATAATAAGACTTTTCCCAAAACCTTAATCCTCAGTGATTACCAGAGAGAATATGTGGACCAAAATACCAGATCAAATATTGGATCAGATAAGCTTGATCTACACACCGATACAAGGTACCAGACCAACATGGTGACATCAATGATAATATAAGACTAATCTTTTGCATACTTCCAACAATCTCCCCCTTTAGCATTGATGGCAACATGTGCAAAAGTTCCAATTCAAAACTCTCCTTTAATCTCTCCAAAACTCTCCCCAATTTTCTCCAAATCTCTCCCCCTTTGACATCAATGGCAAAGGGTGCCAAAAAAAATGTAGACATGGTGACATCCAATATTCAAAAAATTATAATTCATTCAAAATTTAAAAAATCAAAACTTTCAAGCATCAAATCTTTCAAGGTTCTTTCAAATCAAAATGACACATTTCACCTAAAATACCTTCTTGTACCTTTATTTGATAATAGGATATAATTTCTTCCATTCAAGTACTACAAAATCCATTCTTGTACACATACTTTTCAATAGATCCAACAATGTGAAAGAGGATGACCAATTTGTAAATGAGCATTGTCTTTCACAATCTTCTGCATCAGAGAGTATTCCAGAAAGATGGTCTAATTGGACCTCAACAATTTCCTTAAGAAGCTAGAATTTCTTCATTACATCATCCTTTTTTCTCTGCATAATGATAAGTTCAGCTTGTAGTTCACTGACTCTCAACCTTTACTTTCCCTCTTTGTCTTTAAAAATATCAAACTTATTTCCAATGTTGTTCACTTCGGATTCAATTCCATCAATCCTACTTTTGAAATTGTCAACTACAATAGGCCATCAGAGACAATATTTGTAGATATTT
Source organism: Sequoiadendron giganteum (assembly GCA_007115665.2). Classification (NCBI taxonomy): domain Eukaryota; kingdom Viridiplantae; phylum Streptophyta; class Pinopsida; order Cupressales; family Cupressaceae; genus Sequoiadendron; species Sequoiadendron giganteum. The sequence goes on along the minus strand of CM021110.1, from coordinate 199,106,597 downwards.
GACATTTATTTTATACACTTCTTCATCTCCATGATTAGTTTTGATAGTCTCTTCATTGCTTTAGAACATCTCTTTTCAACCAAGGCTTCCAACTTGCGTCCATTCGGACCTTCAAGCAACATTCTTTCTTCAACTATTTCAACTACATTTTTTTGCAAGGAATCAAAAATGATAGATACATGAATACCTTTACGAAGTAGATACTCAACTAAAGCATCATCAATTTTGAGTCTATTAATAAGAGAGGTCGTACTCCACAATTCACCAATTCTATTCAATTTCTCTTTTATTAGCATAGACCAGATGTCATTTAGATCAAAATATTCTGGTCTAGGAAGAGATTCTTCTTCTTTTTCCTTCTCTTCAGAAATAACAATGACGAACTCTCAAAGACAACTTTTATTTTCTTCATTCCAAAAGGGAATAATTAGTGACCACTTCCAATTATTTTGTTCTGGAGGAAGAACCTTCCTCAAATCAACTAGACATAACTTCATTGAAGCTCATTACTTTTTGCAAGGATAAGAAATTTTTTTTACATGCACTTAATTTATCTTCTAAACCTTCCAAGCTTTTGCATATTTTTCTTGCAACAGGAATCCTGGATTCCCACTTAATGTCTTTCTTTCCTAGTAGCGAGCTCAAAAAATAGAGTACCAAAAATGTAAGAAAGGACCCAAAATGGAATGGGTATCCTTCTTCCAATGACATTCATATGTTCTCAGTGATATTTTCAAGAATTAGTCTACACAGATCAAATTTCTTGTTCTCTTTTACCATTTTATGTTCCAAATACATAGCAATGGCCAAAATAGAGCTATCTCGATTTCTGAAATAAACTTTGTAAGAAATGCAATACGCAACATACCTAATCAAGGAATCGATAATAGTGTCAATCAATAGTGCTCGGGGATCTTTTTCAACTCCAATCATTTCCTCTACTTCCTTGTATTTTATGATCTTTCATTCAAGAAGTTCTCCAACACTCAAAATATAATAATCGCTTCAATTGATTCCTTCATAATAGGATAGGATTTATCCAATACAATGTTTTCATCCTTGAATTTTTTCAAAAGGAACAAGATAAATTCTCTGTTATCAATCCAAGGGAATTCTCTCCACAAATCCAAACCTAGGGTTTGTAAGTTCCATAAGTCGCTCAGTTCCAACCCTAATTCCATCTTCTTTATTCTATGATGATCAAATTCATCCAGCTCAACTCCTTTTAATTTCAGTGGGATATTTCTAATGGATCCTCTGTTAGAAATTTCTATTATAGCTCTTAACTTCTTAAAATTCAACAAGGATTTCTTCTATTAGCTTCCTCTGCAACTATGAGAGAAAAAAAAAAATCATCGCTTGCTTTCGAATTCCCACAAAGATCTCTCGAAGGGCTCCAAAACGCTTCAAAAATGCTCTAAGAAGGTTCCAAGTTGCTCCTAAAATCCTTCAAATGTATTTGATGATCAAAATGATTTTTGAAATTTACTTTATACACCATCATTTTTCCCTAACTCACATTAATTGCAAAAATCTGACAAAAAATTTCTTCCACTCTACTAAGAAACCTTAATTTACTCCACAAAAGAAAATGCTCGCTCTTTTTTTTCTGGATTCTTTTGCATCACCTTTGTCCTCTCATTCCTTAAATTATATCCACGTGCCAACATCTGAAACACCGTATTTCTAGGGATTTAATTGATTTTTTGATAGTGCTCCCCCTAAGTCCATGCTAGGTCTAATTCCTAGAGGATTCAAAAGCACCAAATGAGGGTACAAACACATCAATAGTGTCCAGGATTCTCCCTTTTTCTTTCATATTTTATTCATTTCCTACTTAACCTCTTCCTTTTCAATCTTTTTCACTGGTTCATCAACTTTCACCAGAGCAAATTGCTTTCCCTTTTTACTTCTACACACTTTTGAAATATATCCTAGATTTTTGCAATAGTAATAGACAATATTTCTTTGTCTTGTCTAATTTCCATCAATCCCTATTATGCATGGATTTTCTTTATGTCTAAACATGTTACATGTATAGAAATAGCCATAAAATTATTGATTCATCCTTTTTCCATTGAACCTATTCATCATCATTTGACTAATCATCCTTACTGAATATTTGCACTCAGTAGCTTTATGTTTGATCTTCTTGCATGTATAACATTGTTCGGAGAAGGGACCAAAAAACTGATTCATCCTACTCCTACACTCAGTTGCCTTATGACCAAATTTATTACATGAGAAACAAACACCATTGAATGATGAGTACCTTTGTGCATTTGGTTGTCTGATAGCTGATCTCCTTCTAGGGTTTCTTTTCTGCTTTCCTTTATATTGAGTCTTATGATTGTTTACTGGACTCGAGTTCTATATTTTTTCATCATCTTCATTACCTAAACCACTTTTATCTTTAGAAGGGTTTTGTCCTGCTATTAACTGATCAAGCTTGGTCGAACTTGTCTTGAAATCATCTTCACAATTTTTTTCTTTTTCAAGTTTTTCTTTCAGATTCATCACTTCTTGTTCAAGCCTTGAGCAAACATCAGCCGTGCTTTGTATTAATGTTTTTAAGCACTCTTGAACTCTCTTCTTTTCATCTATTTTTAACTTTAGTCTAGTATTCTCTTCATTTTCTTGTTTCAATTGCTCACTCACTTCTTTGTATCTTTCTTTGAATTTATTTAACTACTCTTTCAATTTTTGGATGCATTCATTTGCCTCATCAAGATTTTATTTTAGATCTTTGTTTTGAATTTCAGCCTTGTCAAGATCTTCAAGGGAAGTCTGAAGCTCTTCTTTATCCATTTGTTCAATCTGCAGGATCTCCCTCAAGTTGTTGCACTTCTCTAGAGGAACCAGAGCTTTGATACCAAATGTTGAATAATCAAGATACTAAGAGGGGGGCTGAATCAGTATCCACATACACGTATTGAACAAACACCTTTAATTAATTTGTAGCATAGAATAGATAAGAGAAATAACAAAACATGAAATTCCACAACACAAAAACACCAAATTTTATGTGGAAAACCCAATGAGGGAAAAACCACAGTGAGGATTAGCTCAGAGTATATAGTTATTTCAATATTGGTTACAAGGAGGCTCACTACCAAATACAAAAATGTCATTGCTTACAAGGACTCACTATCCAAACATGGAGGCTCATTGCCTACATAAATTATGTAAACAAAATGGCTAAGTGCTAGAGTTGAACTGATGAAGTTACACCACAAGTGCATATTTAGTTCCTTTGATTCTCAGAGTATTCACTCACATGAAAACAAAATAATCTTCAACCTTCTATTCACACACTTCACTTACCACACACACACACACACACTTCTTCTTCTCTTTACATTCACATCCATTCATCTTCAAATCATCTTTTATATATACCTAATATATTTGCACACATCAATTAGGTCAACCTAATTGGATGTAATTCATATCTTCAAAAAGATAACTTTTTGGCTTCATATAAAGATTTTCCAAAAGTAATTCACTTGTGTCATACAACATCATGTCGGCTGGGACCAAAGATAGGTCTCATATTTATGTTGAGCTATAGACTGATTATTAGGTCAACCATGATTAACCTAATACCGAAATACAATCGCAAAAAGTGATTCCAACATACCATCCAATCATATGAGCATCTGTGAATGTATGCATACACACTTTTGGTGATCATAATCCTTTTCCCAAAACCTTAATCCTTAGTGATTATTGGATAAAATATGCAGACCAAAATACCGGATCAAATACCTGATGAGATAAGCTTGATTTGCACACCAGTACAATGTACCAGACCAACATGGTGACATCAATGACAATATAGGACTAATCATTTGTGTAATTCCAACATATAGCACCATCACTAATAAATGTCTATGGTATTTGGTGATTCATAATTTTGTTGTTTTGTTACGTAATAATTTGTTCATAACATCCACACACATTCATGAAGGGGTAGATTTCATGAAAAAAAACATATATGTTGGAGTGGACAGTGAGTTACAAGCAAGGAACACCATGATTTGATGAATAAAAAAAGGTTTTTAAAAGAGGTAAGGTTACATGAAACCTATGAACCATAGAATAATGAATGTGTTCCTTTAATATTTCCTTCATAAGAATGGTTCTTCTTCCATTAGCTACATATTTTCACTATTATCATACGTGGCATTCACTATTTTGATAAATAAGAGATTCATTTTCATAAACGGGATGTGTTGGTGTTTTTTCTTGCCAGGCCCAAATATTCTCTAAAGGAGTGCCATGCCTTATGCCTGAGGACATCCAGGGCTAGGAATCCATCACAACGAGCAAGGGTCTTGAGGCCTTTTGTCCTACTCTTTAGGATCTGTGGGACCAAGGTGTTCCTTAATGTGTTCATGTAATCTTCATTTTTTTCTTAAGAACACTTCATACACAGATTTGTCCCTTTTTTAATGCAATTAGATGTAATTTGTCAAAGGTTCGGCCAACCTTAAACAAATAACCCTAGGTTGCTAGGAATATTAGGTAACTTTGAGATTTTCATCTCATGATGAATGAAATATAAAATAAGTATTGTTCTGACTTTGAATCCAAGAGTGGGTGTTCTCTAATGTCAATAAAATATGAGAATCCTAAATGACCAAGCTAGTGTCTCATCAAATTGGGTAGGAGTCAAGCATGAAATAATCAGTCATATACAATAATTCAACTTGATGGGTGAACGTTTCTACAATGTATTACATCAAAGTAACTTCACTATATTAAATCAAAGTTACTTATCAAAATCCTTAGCTTATTGCGAAAAATTTACAACTCATCTCTAAGAATTTAATTAGCTCATTAAGCTCAAGCAAATAGAAGAATCATACATTTCAAACAAACCTTTGAAAGAGAAATTAAATTACACTTATTAATTTCACTCACAATCCATCACAACAACACACAGGAGGACACATACTTTAAATTTTTTAGATTTATTTTGATATCAATAATTACATAAGACCATTTAAGAGTGCTTGATACATATACCCTACCCAAGACAAAGTAATGGTAGATTCATGAAGAATTCTACATTCTATGAGTGTGCTCCACCCTACCAAAACCTTACTAGATCCAAGAATCCGACCCTCTGCAATGAGCCTTGAGATCTCTTTTATAACATAAGAGAGTGAGAAGCTTCGGGCCCATTGTAATTACATTTCATTCAAACTTTTATTTCAAAAATAATTTCATCTGCATTTGGAAATTCTCTGATAGCTGGATGCAATCATTTTATCTCATAAGGGATTAAAAATAGTTACAACCCTTATTACCAATCGGTGTTGTTGGAATATGGCTTGTAAGTGTTTTCAATGATGGCAACCTAAGTCATACATCTGTTCTACAGTCTAGTTTTGGTCTCTACTAGTAGAACAAAGAAAAGAATAGGGCATTTGATCAAAGGCACAAATGTCGATCTGATTACCTCACCGGACTATTATTTTGGGTTGTGGATCTCAAAAAAAGGTTTGTTGATGTTTGTAATACCTTATTCATGAAGTATATCAATGTGCACTAATTGGTGAATGATCTAGGGGATCTGGTACATTAATATGTTGGTTATCTGTGCTAAAAGGCTGACCTAGTGAACATAACAATTGTAGATGTATAAGGGGAAATTAATTAATTTTTTTTATGTTCAAAATATGTTTGTTTGGATCCTCTTTATTTCTTAACTAACTTTGGAGGATACACATGAAGATTTAGTGGTGGATCTAGCCGAAAACTAAAAATAACTAAAAATCCTTGATAGCGGATATATATGAGATCCATTTTATCATTTTGATATAGAAGTGATACATAGCGAATATATAAAATGTGAAATACATCAGGGTGTGGTGTGAAATTCAACAGAGTAGAGTGTGAACTGATGCAAAGAGATGAGCAGAGTGTAGAGTCAGATAGAGGACTCATAATCTAATCTATGAGCTTCATCAGAATTGTAACTTGGCATGAATAGATGCTACTATCTTAGTTCATCCTTTAGATGGTTTTATTCTAAATTTTTTTTAAGGCAATGAGCCTTCCCTTTGAGCAGTGTGCTCTAGGCAGTGTGCCTGAATGCAAGTGTGTTTTATTTTGTAACACTTATATTTCAGTACTCAAATTGTGGATTAACCTCCACCTTGGTTTTTCCCCTAACAGGGTTTCCATGCAAAAATAAGTATGTTATGGTGTTGTGAATGATTACCTTGAATCATTGCATCTTTTCTTTAATGTAATGTTGAAATGGTTTCAAGTTTTAGATTAATAAAGTTTAAATTTGTAGAACACTGATTCACTGCCCCCTCTTAGTGTTTCTTTGAGTCAAACAATTGGTATCAGAGCTTAGTTCCTCTGAAGAAGTTTAGTAGCTTGAGGTGGATCTTGGAATATAATGGACTTTGATGGTCTTCAGCAGTAGCTTCTGGTGGCACTTGATGAATTTGATCAGTCTAGAGCAGAAATCAGGGAATTGAGAGTGAATCTTAAAGATGCAGAGAAATTCATTCAGACATTGAAGGATCAGATTGTTAAATCCAGGGAGAAGAGAAAGGATCTCTATGATCAGATACAATAGAAGGAGAACGAAAATATGGATGATACTCACCTGAATCAATCCTTGAAGGAACTAACTGAAGAATGTGAAAATATTTTCAGAGACAATGCAAACCTAAAACATGAAATGGAATCTATGATGATGAAGATGACTAAAGAGATTGAATAAAGGAAGAATAATGAGGAAAACCTTGCTCAGGCCCTGAAGGATAAATCTGATGAATACAAAAGAATAAATGGAGAATTCACTCAGTTGGAAAGTGAATTACAAAGATCCAAAAACAATGAAGAAAAACTTGGTAAGAAGATTGCTACTCTCAGGAATGATCTTATCATTGAAAATGAATACAAAGAAAAGTTTAAGATCAGCTTAGTGAAGCTTGATAAGCTTGCTCAAGGAAAGAAGAGTGGGAATGACAAGAGAGGTCTTGGATATGGAAAAGGAGAAAGTTCCAAATTAGGAAAAGAATTTCAGACAAGGCAACCAGATGAACAAAAGTGGATGGTATCCGGTAAGACAACCTAATGCTCAAAATTTTAATGGATATTGTTTTTCTTGTAAAAAATTCAGCCATATGGCTGCTTAGTGTATAAATAATATGAAGTCAAGAAATTCATCATTCTCTGGTCAGTGTTTTAGTTACAAAAATTTTGGTCATAAATCAATTGATTGCATAAATGTGTCAAGTTACTCTGTTAATAGAAGGAATATTGAATTGTATACATGTGGGAAATTTGGGCATATTTCTAATCAATGTAGATCAAGAAGAAACCATTGGAGTGATTGGTCAGGACAAGGAAGTACTGTGTGCTACAATTGCAATAAATATGGTCACATTGCAAGATTCTATAGAATAACAAATGTGGAAAAAAGAGGTCTGGTATATAGAGGAAGAAATATACAGAAAGATGATAAAGGGAAAGGAAAATTGAATACAGATGAGATCAGAGATCAGATGAAGAATAAATGGGTAAGGAAGAACAAATCTGATGTTGGAAATGGTACTACACTGGAACTTGCTTCCGGTAACTCATCTGGTAATTGATCTCAGGCCACTGGCCTAGGGGGAGTTGTCCAAGAAAATCATTCCTCCCCTATTCATAGCTGGTACTAGAATGCGACGAATGATCAAACAGGTGTATCAATAATGTGTAGAAGTTTTGTTAAACATTCACAAGAGAACTAAGAAAATTCATAGATCTATAGAATACTTTTTCTCTTACTATCTGAGAAACTAGAGTATCCAAAAATTTGGGGAAAACACATTTATTACAAGTGTGCGAGCTATAAAATACAACTTGCAAATTTCACTTGTTACTTTGCATCAAAGAAAAGGAAGAGAACACCTGGTAGCATAATTTCAAAGCGGTAAAGCTAATTTGTTGGCAAAACTAAAAATCCATTAGGTATTTCAATTATTTTTGAAATTTTCATACATTTTGGTGTGCAATTGTAAACCCCAAGTATGAAATAAAAATAGAACAAATTAAAGGGTCGATCATTCTAGATGAATATAACAGTGTAAAGATTAGGACTATGAGAAATTTGTTATTTCCCAATGAATTGAAGCAATTGAGTGAAGCCAAACATAGGAATTTGGATATCTGGAATGAGTTTCCATACTTTGAGAACATGAAATTCGTAAAATTCATCCTGAACATAATGCATAATGATACTTTGACTCTAGAAAAACCCTACATCATTTCAAAGGAGGCAATCAAAAATTTGATTGGATTATGCAAATTCAGAGAAATACTAAGGAAGAAATCCATCTGGAACAAAAAAAATGAAACCCTAATCGGAATAATCAAAGATTAGAGGGCACTGCTAATTGTGACAATCAAGAATCGTGTTACAAAGTACATTGCACATGAAATTTCATACAAAGTATTTTTCAGAAACAAAGAAGGAGCGACATCGGCTGGTGCATTTTATATTTCTCACAAGATGATAATCGAAGGTCAGGAATTCAACCTGTGCAAATTAATAAAAGATCAGTTAATGGAGAATGTGTATTTAACCAAAGAGACAGGTTACCCTTTCAGGTTCGGTACACTGGTTGTATGTTTAGTGATGTACTTCTTAAATTTCTTACCTAAGATCAACAATCTGATGTGGAAAACAAATGAACCAGTATGTAAGAAAATATACACATATTTCAAGAATTTGGCTAACTATGATGAAGAATTTAAAAAATTTAGCGAGAATTTGCTAAAAAAATTGGTTCAATAAGTGTATCTCTCTTAGAAAGAAAACTTGAAGTTGGTTCCTCTTCTGGTAGCATGAAGAAAAAGAAGAAAAGGGAAATAGAAAATGTTGAGTACAACCCTTTGGAACCCAAGATTCCCAGGACTGAAGAAAAAGGAAAAGAGCAAGAAATTATAGATATATTGGATGAAGAATATGATGAAGAAATTAAGGATCAAAAGGGAAATGAACAAGAATTAGAAAAGGAGTTGTCAAAAGCTAGTGAGGAAGAAGATGACCTGACAAAGGAAAAGCTACAACAACTTATTCAGGAAGAAGGTGGATTGCAAAAAAATGCTAAATTATGGTTTGTCAGACCATCATATGATCAGGATATGAGTCTAAGTGTACTAAATGCTCATGTTGAGAACTGCAAGATCAGATTGGAAAGTCTATATAACATTCTACCTAATGAAATGATTGAATGTAGCAAGGAAACAATGAACTCTAAGGTTCAAGACAAAGAAGAAGGTGAATTTATCTCTGATTTGAAAGAGAAGTTCAGGCTTTCACTTACCAAAATGAGGAAGAAAATGAATGAGTTAAGACATTGTATCAATTAAGCTAATAAAATCTACAACTATTGCATCTGTTGGCCCCATGCAGTTGGAAAATACAAAGACAAATTGGAGCAGATTGAAACAGGAATGGGATTGTTAAAATATTTGACATGTTTTAGGACCAAGATGGTACAATGAGGAAAAGGATTCAGGAGCTACAAACTGAACACACCAAAGTTCAATTCACCAATAACACTCTTGTCGATACTTTCTAGAAGGTGAAGGATCTAACCGAATGCAGATTGGAGCAGATGGTGGAGATACTAAGGAAAGGTGAAAATCTAGAGGAAGCAATTACAATTCTAGAATCTCTCACTAAAATTGTCAATAGGACATCCAAGAATAACAGTTTGATTATAATCATTGGGATCACAATATATGCTTGGAAGAAGTTCCTTCCAAAAATGAAGGAAAATCATAAGATAATTTTTTAAAGTAGCAGTTGCTTGTTCTCAAAACTATTTCATTTTTGAAATTTTGGTCAAAGGGAGAATTGTCAACATATATATTCTGAAGTTTTAGAGATTTTGAACACATGTTTTTATCTTTTTGGCATATGGTTTCTATGATTTTTAATTGATGTCAAAGGGGGAGAGAATGTAGTGAAAAATACCTTATAAACCTTAGGGGGAGAAAGTGCAGTAAAGTTTGGCAGCATACTTATAATGATTCTGACACTTAGAAATTTTCACTAAGTTTTACCATCAATACCAAAGGGGGAGATTTTTGGCATATGGCTTGTAAGTGTTGTCATTGATGGCAACCTAAGTCATGCATTCATTCTACAGTCTAGTTTTGGTCTCTATTGACAAAACAAAGCAAACAATAGGGCATCTCGTCAAAGGCACAAATGTTGATCTGATTACCTCACTAGACTATTATTTTGAGTTGTGGATCTCGAAGAAAGGTTTTTTGATGTTTTTAATACCTTATTCATGAATTATATTGATGCGCACTAACTAGTGAATGATCTAGGAGATCCTGTACATTAATATGTGGTTATCTGTGCTAAAAGGTTGACCTAGCAAACATAGTAATTGCGGATTTATAAGGGGAAATTAATTAAATGTTTTTATGTTCGAAATATGTTTGTTTGGGTCCTCTCTATTTCTTAACCGACTTTGGAGGATACACATGAAGATTTAGTGCTGGATCTAGCTGAAAACTAAAAAGAACTTAATGTTTTGTGAAGCTGACATATGAATGTGCAAATCCTTCATAGCGGATATATATATGAGATCGATTTTATCATTTTGATATAGTAGTGATACATAGAGAATATGTAAAATGTGAAATATATCAGTGTGTGGTGTGAAATTCAGCAAAGTAAAGTGTGGACTAATGCAAAGAGAAGATAAGGGAAGAGCAGAGTAGAGTGCATATTCAAATAGAGGACTCAAAATATAATCTATGAGCTTCACTAGAACTATAACTTGGCATGAATAGATACTACTATCTCATTCCATCCTTCAGATGATTTTAATCTGAACTTTTTAAAGGCAGTGAGCCTTCCATTTGACTAGTGTGCTCTAGGCAATGTGCCTAAATGCAAGTGCATTCTATTTTGTAACACTTATATTTGAGTACTCAAATTATGGATTAACCTCCACTGTGGTTTTTCCCCTAATAGGGTTTCCACACAAAAATCCTTGTGTTATGGTGTTTTGAATGATTACTTTGAATGCTTGTATCTTTTCTTTAATGTAATGTTAAAATGGTTTCAATTTTTAGATTAATAAAGTTTAAATTTGTAGAAAACTAATTCACCCCCCCTCTCAATGTTCCTTTGAGTCCAACAGGTGTCACTATTGCTTCACAAAAAAATAAATCATTAAGGCCTTGTTGTTAATGTCCATGTTGAAACCCAAAAGCAACAACATCATCATCACAAAAAAACTAAAAAGCACCAAAAAACACACCATCACCGAGAGCTTGAAGTAGCACCACAGCCACGGTACAAATAGTCACTCCTCATTTTCACCCTGGTAGGAGGTGAAACCACCACCTCATGCTCATTAGCATGCTTCTTCACACCATAACCAGAACCATCAGATAGTGCCACTACGGTAATTGGAGAAACCGTGAGGACCTCCTCATTGACACCAACCATTTTAGTCAAAGCAGTGAGGAAATAGCCATAATTAGAGTTATTCTTTGAGTCATCACCATTAGAACTTACAAAGATATCAATGGGAGAGTTTTGTCAACCCTAAGAGCCATTACCATATCTTAGCTTGGCCCTCGAACCCCTTCCTCGCTCTATAGACTTTCCACTTTTTCTTGATGCCACCACCTCTGCTTTTGCAACCTAGCTTTTGAGCTAAGAGCTACACCTGATGACCCTTGGGGCAGGCTTCATTTATTCAATCTTTGGGTTGGGAGAGCATTGAAGACTATCTAAATCATCAGATGGAGAATTTCCACCTAATTTTTGAGTGTTTCCCCTTGCTGACCTGCGCACAATCGATGGAGGAGCAGTATACTTACTCGTCTTCCACCAGCATTAAGACCTTCACAAAATTAATAGCTTAAACATAGAGCACTCTAGAAGCTTAATTTCTATGGTGAAAATGAGAGAAACATCATCTATATTTATTAAGAAAATTGATGTAGTGGTCAACAATGCTCCAATTGAAGCATGATAAAACAAGTGATTATTCGCTGGCGTCAGCATCACCACCATTAATTCTCAAGTACATGGAAATTAATGTAGTATCCATCATGATTTCTAGGAAAATAGCCCTTCACACACATGGAGATCAGGCTCATATCCTTTGAAGAGCTTGTTCCATTAATGTATGTCGTTGACAGAGCTCAAACAACCATCACATGGCTGATTTGAAAGTTTGAAAGTAAGTCATCACTGCACCAGTGCGTTGGTTGGTTGAATGACTCATATTGAGTGAAAACACTTTGAAAAATCCATGTTGTTGTATGGCAGGTGCATCAGCCAATGACAGTTCTCCCCATTGAAAAACATGTGTACCACCCTATCAAGCCTCCATATTCTGCCAGTCGAGTCCATGTGGTACCATCACACAAGCCTTGCAAGGCATTAGGTGAAGCCATTAAATATTTTGCATGGTGTGCACACTATGGCTCAGATCAAGTCCCATCAATGCATCACATTCGTAGATCCTATGCCATGAGAGATCAAGCTGATAGTGGTAAATGGGTCCCACAAAATATAAAAGACGTGTGTCACAATCGTGCACACTGTGCGGCCCATCTAGAATGCATGATTTTAATAGTACATGGCATGCACGCATGGGCTAGGATTTCATGGATCAAATCCAACAGCTTGGACTTCAACATATTCTTGCAGTTGTTCATAAGAAAATGGGCCATGGGCCAGGTGGCAAGCATTGACCCTTAATACATTAATGAGTTGAAACATAATTCTTTAAACTAAAAATATTAAAATCTCATAGACCCGATGATCGGCGGACCTAGGCAATAGGGCCGATTTTGCAATGGGAACAATGTCGTAAGTCGCAAATAAGATGACTGGTGACCAAGTAAATTGGATCAACATGAAAATATAATGTAAAGGGTTTGATAGATGAAAATTTTTAAACAAGGGTGGAAAAACCCAAAACCCTACACAAGACTCCTAAGTAGAAGGGTAACAATTTGATAAATTTTCATGGAGCTAGTTAAAATTTTGTAAAAAATTAAAAGCTCTATCAGGATGTTCATTGTTTGATGAAATGTCCACTCTCTATTTGAAGAAGCATGACTTTTCTATAGAACCTCATTCACTGTTTTCCCTTTTTAGAGAGGTGTATTCAAACCTTCAAGGATCAATGACTATAAAAAAAAAAAAATATTGTTATTGTCATTTAGATCAAAACCAGTACATTGTGATTAGAGAATTTCATTTTTATGTCATATCAAAAGGGAGATAGAAGAAAGTATCTTGTTTTAAGAAATTGAGTGAATTATGAATCAATGCTATATAATGGAGATGAAGTCATTGTAACGGTAATGGTATGAACAACATTAATGACAATGCTTTTATATCACATAGCAAACATTATCAAAATAGGCACTATTATATTACATCAAAGGGATACAATGAACATGTATCAAGGCAATGTATGTTGATAGTGATCCATGAATTCTTATCCAAAGACAATGCTTCCAATGCACATTAATTCAACAATAATAACCTTGAAATGGACAATACTATGATGCTTAAAACAAGGATATTACAAGAAGATGTTTAAATAGTGATTATAAGTAACAACAACAAAATCAAGGAGGACTAAGTAGTCTAATGGAAATGAACTTCAATATATATGCAAAATAGTGAAGAACATTTGATCAAAGCAAAAAAAATCAATGACCTTATAGTATATAAAGATATATATGAGATAGTGATTTCTAGTGGATAAAGTCAGAAGCACAAATGCTAATAATAGTGATATCACAGTGAATCAATAAATTGTTGTTGAGAAATGCCAACCCAATTGCATGTTGGAATAAAAATGTTGCTGGGTTGAAAATAGTCTTTCAAATTATTGGTAAAAAGAAGGAAAAGAATCAAAGGTGGGAAGAGAACTACCTTCAGGATGTGTTGTTGGATATTGAAACCAAAATCCAAGAGGAACCAAACAGTGTTGTGTTGTATGAAAATTTGAATAAAGCTAAAAGCTCATTGAGAAAAATCCAAGCAAAAAAAATCAGGGGCTTGAAGGTAAGATCCAAGCTTAACTAGCTCGAGAATGGGGATAAAGGTTCAAAGTTTTTCTTTAGGTACATAAAGAGCAAAGGGTTGAGGAAACAAATAGATCAGATTTGTCATTATGGTGTAACTTTATCTGATCATGAAGAGATAATGAAGTAGTTCTATCTGTTTTACAAGGAGCTATTTAAATTTGAGGATGTTGGGGGAAGTGAGGCTAGAAAAAAGATCAAAAATCTCATCCCTCCCAAAATTTCCCAAGAAGATGCTAGTGTGTTGGCTGCCCCCTTGTCAAAAAGATGAAATAAAAAAAGATCTCATCTATGAGCAATGATAAGTCTCCAGATGTGGATGGGCTTCTTGTAGAGGTTTACAAGGTTTTAAGTGACTAGGTGTGTGAGGATATTCTCCAAGTATACACGGAATCTATTGCCAAGAGTTCCCTGGGAGCTAGCATAAATCAAGGTCTCCTCAAACATCTGCCAAAAGATGGGGATAAGGCCCTAATCAAGAATTGGAGACCCATCACATTATTAAATTTTTCCTACAAGGTGTTGGCTAAGGTTCTTGCATTGAGGTTTTCTATCATTCTACCCAAGTTCATAAACTTTACTCAAATCAGGTTTATTAAAGGTAGATACATATTGGAAAATCTGATTACAAGTTGGGAGGCATTGGATTGCACCAAAGGTCGCATCAGGAGGTTGCATTGTTGTTATTGGACTTTGAAAAGGCCTATGCTAGGGTGTAATATCCGTTTCTCCAAATGAATCTTGAAGAATTTGCTTTTCCACAAGCATTCTCTAACATGATTTGTACACTTCTCAAGGATTCTTGTGCACAAGTTGAGGTGAATGGCTTCAATTCTGAGGTATTCCATTTTGAGAGGTCTATTAGATAGGGTTGTCCAATTGCTCCTGCCCTTTTTGTCATAGCATCAAATGCCCTACACTACCTATTAAGAGATGATATTGTATCAACCAGGGTGAGGGGGATAACTCTTATTGATAACAATGAGCTTTTAAACATATAATTTATTGATGACATAACCGTCTTTGTGGAAATACAAGAAAAAAATATGAAAAAGTTATGGGACAAATTGAACCTCTTTTGTATGGCCTCAAGAGCCAGGGTCTCCAAGCTAAAATCTATCTTGCTGGGATGATCTGAAACTACCCCTAGTTGGCTTCACAACTTTGATCTATAGTGGGGTGGTCCTCAAAAACAAGTAAGGTACTTGGGGATCCCCTTCTTTGTTTCTCCAAATCTGAAAGACATGTGGCTTTTGCTAAAAAGGAAGATTGAGAAAAAGTTGGATGGTTGGAATAAATAGTATTTGTCTCTATCAAGGAGGTACCAAGTTTTTCAGAAGATCCTATCTTCTTACACATTGTACTTTGCCTCCGTGTGGTTCTTCAATTGAAGTGTAAAAGAGGATCAGGAGATTTTGTGGTCTGATGGTAGGGGAAGAAGGAAAATGCATTTAGTGAGGTGGGAGTGGTGTTTTTTGGAGAAGGCTAATGGGGACCTTGGCCTCAAATATCTTAGGAGGCATGGGGTAGTCCTTTCTACCAAGTGGATAATCAAAGCTCTAGATGGGTCTGGGCCATATAAATTTTTGATCAGGAACAACATTTCTCTAGCAGTACCAAAGTTGGCTAAATCATGGAAATCACTTCCCTTTAGTGATTTTCTCATCACCAAGTACCCAATAGTCCCTACAGGTTCAATGATCTTCAGGAACATATGGAGGGCTTAGGAATCTATTAGGGGTAACTTCTCTTGTCCTCTAGAAATTGGCTCCAAAAATAATTGGATTCATCCTAATAGGTCCATCCGGTGGAACCTTGAGCATAATGAGAAGCCTCTTGCTCTACGTGTCCTACAAAAAGGTGGAACCAGGTTGGTATCAAAATTTTTAGTAACATCATCAAGGATGGAGGGATAATTGGTTGGAACTAATTAAAAGAGGACTTTGGGCTACCCCAGTCCAATTTCAGAACTTATTTTGTTATTAAAGATGCTTGTAAAGGTTGGATTCATAAGGTCAATAGTGGAAATTGGGTTGACAATCCCATTGAGATCCTTTGGAAGGATACTCTTTCCCTCAAAGATGTGAACGCTAAAATAATTTACAAAGAAATCAATCATTCTAACACCCCTACTAATTACTTAAACAAAGTCTGGAAATGTAATTTGGATAATGTTGATTGGAAAAATGTGTTTTGTTTTATGTGGCATAACATGTTGGATGTTAAAATGACCTATTTTAGGTGGTTGGTTCTTCTGCAAAAAGTTTCTTACAAGCTGAATAATGTTGATATTGATGTATGCAATGTTTACAAATTACTAGAAATGATTCATCATATCTTCTTTGATTTTTTTTATGCTAATGATGTATGGAATATGTTTTGTAATAATCTCAAAATCTAGAAAAGCGATGGAAATGTGAATTGGAAAGATATCTTGATTTTTTTGACAAAAAAATGAAGAAAGATTTGCATTTTTTTTGGATCTCTTTAACTTCAGAAGTCTTGTGGAATATCTGGAGGCAATAAATGAGGATAAGCACAGTGGGGTTCAGAGGGAATTTACTGAGTCAAATAAAAGACTCACTCTCTTCAATGTTTCCTTGCAGGTAGTGGCCAATATGGAGGTTGTGGAGAGAAAGTTCTTGAAGCGGATAAAGGATATTTTGGTGCTGGTCCATCAAAAGGAGGAAAAGTTCACTCTTTCCTGGTAGCAAAGCTTGGAGGTTTTTTTGACTACCATGGATAATTTCAAGGAAGAATTCAATAAGCACATAACTACAGACAAGAAAGGAAGGACTGGAACTCTCCAAGATTGATCACCTATGTGAAGCTTGGAACAGAGGCACTGCTGCTTAAGTGGACAACAAGATTGTAAGTCAATCAAGATTCCTTTATTCTATACAACATGTTCTTTAACAACAACATGTAGTATTAAGTGTTTATTTTGTATAGCTTGTTCTTTATCAGATGCATGTAGTATCTACATGGGTATAATGTTGTAAATTGATTGTTTTTACTATTATTAATATAAAAAAAAGAATGTGAAGACAAAAAAGGATGTGAGTAGCATGTAATGCCAAAATAGTGGGGATATAATGAGGAAATTCTTCTATTGCAATGGGGAATCACTATATTGATACATTGAGAATTGACAAAAAATAGTGATCAATTATCAAGGATTGTATACTGCTACTATAAATAGTGAAGGAATAGAGAACAAAAGACCATTTCAGTGAGGAAACAAGTGCCACAATGGGTGAAAGATCCAAGAAATGAAGAAAAAAAATGAGAAATACTTTCATGGCAGTGAGCAATCAATGCTAAAATAGTTCACAAGGCAATGGCATACAATAATATTACAAAATAGGGCTAAAGATAATGCCATATGTAGGGAAGACAATGTTATTTTAGTAAAAAAGTGTAAAAGAAAACATAGAAAAAATGTTTAACAATGCTTCAATGATGGCTTTTATAAAGGATTATAGAAAAATGCCAATGATCAAGAATGCATATAAAAGCAGTAAATAGTGCCAAGAAGAAAGTGAATGCAAAAGGCAATAAGGTAAAAGTAGTGACTTTGATGGTGTATACACAATGATACAGAAAATGCATGTGAACTAATAAGTTGCAATAGTCATATTCATGATCGTGACCACAAGGATATATAACACTATCAAACCAATGAAGAATGACATTGAGAGACAGTAAAAAATAGCGATGTGAAATGATAGTGGAAGAAATAGAGAGATTTTGACCAATCAATGAGAGTAGTCCTAAATACAAAGGATGAGTGTATAACATTGAAGTTGGTCTCCAAAGGTATTTTTTGTGATGTCACTACCTTGTGAACAATAACCTAAGATGTTGGTCCAAGCCAAAAAATCCAAGTAGTGTCTCAAGGGTGTCTAAGTGATGGAGTACAAAACCTGTGTCCTAATAGATTGAGAACTTTAAACAACCCCTACCTCTGTATCACATACTTAATGAGTGAAGGTTTTGTTGTAATACAAATGCATCAGAATAATACAAGCATTATAATAGTCATAATAGTGATTCAAAGTATAGTGGTCAAGGATTGTTATAACATCATGTCATGATAGTGAAAGAAATGATCTAGAGGAGCTATCAAGAAAAGGTCATTGTCAAATTACAGCAATGATGGTATACATATTCATATTCAATTCATATTGCATATAACATTTATATATGAAAACATATTCATATTGCATTCATATATGAGAACATATTCATATTGCATCCTCATTTTTATATGAAAACATACTCATATTGCATTCATATAGCAACTTTTTCAACATTAAAGCTTTCAAATAGGTATTAGTCTGAAGGTCTATTTCCTTAAAACATTAAAAAATCTTAAAACAACATAAAAGTCTTAAATAAAAGGTCATAAAATTGGGCTCATCAATAATCATCTGTATTGCCAGCAAGATCAGAATCTTGATCACTCATGTGTACATCTACTTGATTTTCTTCCTCATCCTCATTTGTGACATGCAATACATTCTCTCTCCCAATTTCTTCATTGGTAATCAAAATATCTTTTTCAAATAATCCCTCATTGTCTTCATCCACTTCTTCAAATTTTTCTTGTAAATTAACATATTGCCCATTAGGTATTACATCAACAACTTCCATGAATTTTCATTTCAAACGAGACTATTTTTGAATGACATATGACCAACCTAGGCTTCTTACATCATCAATTAGAAATTATTGGTTAATTTGAAGAGGGGAAACATACGATTCATCTTTCTATGATAAAAATGTTGTGTATTTGCATGTACAAATCCATACTCATCAAATTATACTACTGATGGTCAGATCCACTTACATTTTAATAATATAGGACTATTTTAACCAAAATCCACTTGAATAATTTCCTGGATGAATCCAACATAAAATTTCTTCTCAATTTCATGAATAAATTCAGCACTAACAACACAATCACAATTTATCTTTCCTTTGTCTTTTTCTTCCACTCTTAAATAACTATCATAGGCCCACATTCAACTAAAACACAAAGCCCATAAATGTTAAGGTTGTGAAAGCTCACTTTCCTTTGTTTTTATGCCTTGACCTTCTTTTGTATCATTGATTTCATTAGCAATTCATTCTTCAAATTTTGGAAAAGAACCACCTCTAATCAAATCATGACATTTGTGCTTTTGAGGTTGATGTTGCATCCAAGTTTGATTATATTCTTCATATTTTCTACATAGAATAATGATGTACAAATAGTAATATTAATAATATAAATGTGTAAATGCAATTGAGTAAATAAATTATTGTGTAATTTTATTTACCTGCCCCACTTATCGAATGAAGATGTGTTTTGAAGAATAAAGGCATGTATTGCACTTCTCTCTTGATATTATAGCTTGAAGTGA
Organism: Sequoiadendron giganteum; assembly: GCA_007115665.2. Lineage (NCBI taxonomy): Eukaryota > Viridiplantae > Streptophyta > Pinopsida > Cupressales > Cupressaceae > Sequoiadendron > Sequoiadendron giganteum. The sequence goes on along the minus strand of CM021110.1, from coordinate 199,087,083 downwards.
CATCCATTGCCTTCTAATACTTAACCAACAACTTTGTCATCTTCATCATCATCCCATACAGGTTGATTGACATTTTTAAAATCCTTCATATATTTTGTGCAAAATCCCATGGTTGTTTGCATTGAATATCCCTTAGACATGTTTCCTTCTGGTTTTTTCGTAGTAAGAACAAAAAAATTCAAAACCTTCATATATCATTATATAGGATACATCCATCTCATTCTTACTGGGCAAAAATGCTCTAGTTCATATTCTAGATGTATCAAAATATGCATAGAAATGTTAAATATTGCTGGTGGAAATTCTCATTTCAATAGAAAAAGGACTTCAACAACCTCCTCCCTCGAACTATCAAAGTTTGAAGGATCTAATACATGTAAACTCATTCTCTTTAATATTAGGCCCAACCTTATAATTTCTAATCTTGGCCCGTTTTCCAAACTTGATATATTTACCACAATAGGTAAAATATTCCAATTATGATGTGATAGTCATAGGTCTTGAGGCCTCTAAAGCTATTAATGTCAATTTGGCTTATAATGTTGCTACTTACATATCCAGTGGGAAAGTGAATCTGAGACATCAACTGTAAGAATTTTACATGTTGTTCCTTTTTCCAGACATAAGAAGCACTAGGTTTTCTATATTTTTGATTATCATATTTTTCAACCCAAAGATTTCGATGAATATTTATTTCTCGAAAGTCTTCACGTGATGAAATAGTATCAAAATCACCAAAAAGAGTTTCTATAATAGGATAAGCTATATTTTTCTCAGTATGAATAAAGTCAATAGTATACATAATGCCTATATCCTTAAATTATGACAACTTATACAATATGCAAAACCATTTTACACTGCTTTCATTACATGGATCATATCTACTACTAGTAATCCCATCATTTTCAATAAATGAAATTCTATTTTGTCCATTCTCAACAATGTAATCACCTGTTATTAGCAATGGTGCTTCACGATTCTCTTCTTGACCATTGAAACGTGTTTTTTTTTTATGATATGGATGATCCATTTTAAGGTAAAAATGATGTCCACAATAAATACAATTATTCAAACTTCTTGAGTTCCTCACAAAATCCTTAAAGTTTCAAGAAAGACATCTATGGTATCCTTGAAAAGAGAGACCAGATAATGTGCCATATGTAGGAAGATCATGAATCGTAAACAATAAGGAAGCTATTAAAGTGAATTTGATTGAATTTATTCAATTCCTTTCCACAATTTCATTAGCACATCATATAATGGCTCTAGATAAGCATCTATTGTATTTTAAGTCACACTTTTCTTTCCTGGTATAATCAATGATAACATTAAGAAAAATGGTTTAGTTTCTAACTATGGAGGCAAGTTATAATTTATTAAAGACACTGGCCAAGTTGAGCATTTAGTACTTTGATCTGAGAATGGGTTCACCCCATCTAGAGCCAAACCCAACCTTATATTACGAGGATCTTGAGAAAAATTAGGCCATCTATTATCAAATTCCATCCACATCTTAGAATCAGGCACATATCGTTGTTTCCATCAATTCTCTTATTTTGGGCATGCCACTACATAAGTTCAGCAATGTCTCTGCACCTATACATTCAAAGTAATCATGGGATTATCAAAAAGTGGTGAAGAACCTTTCTAGGAACCACAACTGATTTCAAACCTTGTTTATACCTTGCTTCATGACATTTCAAACATTCACTCTCATTTGCAAGATTTTTATGAAATAATACACAACCATTCACACATGTGTGGATGTTTTCATACCCCAAGCTGAGCTTATTGATTTTATTTTTACACTAACTTCATTTTGTTGGCAATGTGGAGTCACCTAGTAACAATGAACTTAATAATGCCAATAATTGATCTACACTCTCATTTTTCCAACCATGCACCACTTTCAAGTTAAGAATTTGAATGATTGTTGTCAAATGACTTAACTTGAAATTATCATACATATGCTTTAAAGCATCCTCCATTTACTTGTCCCAATCATCATTTAGACCCTCATTCAATATTATATCAACTTCAAACCCTTCATCAAACATTTCGGCCTCTTCATCTATGTTTGGTGTCACTTCATCTATGTTTGTTGCCTCTTCATCTCTCACAATCTGAAATTCTATCATATCTTCACAATAATTGTAAGCCCAAGGGCTTATACCACTATTCCCATATCTTATCATATGTCGATAAATCATATTTTTTTCACCTTTCCACCAAGACAATATTTACATGGACATGGATATTTGTCAATATCCCTCTCATCAGCTACTCTCTCATCATATGTATGATATTGGTCCATAGTCAACCTTTGATGCTAATCCATCTATAATATTGTGCATTCTAGTATTAATTTAGTTTCTAATTTAAAGAAAAAACAAAAATTTGAAAACAGAGATGCCATGTTGAAAGTAGTCACTTTTAGTAGAGACCATAACAAAAGGAAGAGGATATAATGAGTCATTTTTTTGAGATCTATCTTACATTAATTTGAATTTTACCTACTGATAATGGAATATGCTTGTGTTTCCTATCAACTTACTTTTGGCAATGAATGTTTTGAGTTACCTTTGAATTCGTTGCAGAGGTCCTCACTAACTTCAAATTCATTGCAACAAAATCAGAATTCCTCTCCCGCCTTTTCAAAAGTCTCCAAGTCCTATCCAAACAAGCTTTATCACCCATACATACAAGTGCTTCAATACCTATCCATGAGAATAAAAAATTTCAACAACAATCCAATTTCATTCCCATGCCAACAATTATACATTTTACAAGTTGTCAAACTTCTAAATATAGACAATTTATGTAAAACACTAGATAAAATAGCATTTAAAAGAAAAACTAAAATAGTTATTAAGATTAGACTTCAAAACCCCAATTAATGTTGTCTAAGATTAGACTTCATTCATTCTTTAAGTTTTCTAAGATTCATTTTCAAGTATTACTTGATCTAAAGTCTCGGCTTGGATAGTGAAAGTTTGGTCATGAATGGTTTGATGCTAAGATAGTCACTTTGAGTTTTCAAATGTTAAAGACACATGAAATCGATCTATAAGTAATTTTATTATCATTGAATTTATTTCATGTATGAGAATTTCATCACAGTGATTGAGTGGGGAAAATGTGTTAGAAATAATCATGCAGAGCAGTGAGAGATAAAATGAGAGCCAGGGAAGCCAAGAACAATCAATGCTAGAATAGAGATGAAAAAGTCATATAAAGGCAATAGCAACAAAAAAGGAGGTCCCAAGTCATTGTAAGGTAGTGAAAGGAAGCAAGTGTTTAGTATTTTGAAGACTCTTTCAAAGGGCATAATCAGTGTTAAGTTGAAAGAGTAATCAAATGAAATTATGAAAATTCTTGAAGAAAAATTGAAGAGGATAGAAATGTTATAAGACATGATGAAAACACAATGCTATATGATGAAAAAATAGAGATGTAAGCAAGACTACAAGACATTGTCATTACAACATTATGATAACAAAATCCAGTGTTAAAACTATGATACAATGAGCATTAATAATACATACCTAAAGATAGTGGGAACATCTGAAAGAAACAATCCAAAACTTTAAGGTTATAGTAGTCAAGATACAAATCTATGGGGGTTGTTCAGCCACAAAGATGGTAAGAATCAATGGGATGATAGTAATATGTATCAATATTAAGAAAATAAAGAGCACACATGAATATAATGGTTTAGTGGCAGTCAATCAAAGAGCCAAATGATAGAGAATGAACTCAAAAATATATGATGGACTAATGACCATCCAATCAATACGGGAATACCATACTTTAGATAGTGAGAGTAGTGCATATGATAAAGTGATATACTTTCATATAGTAGTGATATAAGGAAATATTAAAAAAATAGTGAAAATAAATGGTTACAAAGGTCAAAGGAGTCAATGAAAAGGTATACAACTAGTGATGGACATCATAATATAACAACACAAAACAACGATAGTTGCAAGCATGATACAGTGGATGAGAATGCGTTGCCAAAATAGTGATTTTTTCAATCATAGAACAATGATGCATTCAAGATAAATTCAGAGACATGTTATAAGGATAGAAGAAAATGAATAGTTATGAAGGACAACATTATGAGGACATATAATATCAGAGGTATCAATGTTATGAAAAAGGTGAAGATATTAAAAAATCCACATGTGAACACTTGAGACAATGATATTGGAATGGGAAAAACCAATGGTTTTTAGTGCCTAAAGACATATTTCAATGGTGTATTAAACACTATTGTTCATGTTGGAACAATGGTTTCTAAGGTCCTCAAACAGTGGCAAGGAATGCACAATATAGTGAATTCTATTCAAAACATAGATCCACAAATGTAGAGCACAAACATGTAAATGCCAAGGTTAAAAGGGAGGTTTTCATGTATAAGGACAATCTTAGAGCTAATTGCAACTTCCTCATAGAAATTTTCAATTTTTCAGTATAGAAGTGGATAGCATTATCACACTAGGGATCAAGTGGATTTCTAGAGAAGAGTAGCATAGTTTTCATTATGACAGTAGCAGTAGTGAAATGGCTGCTATAAGTTCAAGGAAGGGGTTGTACTTTTCATGGAAATGATTACCAATATGAAGAGAAAAGATTATTAATAATGTGTTTGAAATAGTCATTAGTATCATGAAGGACACTATTGTGCTTATGCATTGACAATGAGATCACACATGGTAGAGTGGAAAAGATGTTTTACAACAGAAAAAAGAAGGCCCCAAAGTAACGTACGAGATGGTGTTCATGGTAAAGTGAGTGATATATGATGGTTGATAATAGTGAAATGGTCAAAGGTAGTGATCCTAAGGAAGGAATGTGAAGTTACTGTTACCTATTTTCCATTCCATTTGAAAAAATACCTCTATAAAGAAAGCTTAGGTCTTCTAAGAAGGAAAGGGCTTGAGTTTAAATAATGAATATAAGACATAGACCTCGCCATGTCAAAAGGAGTCAAATCTCTCCAAATAAGATCAAATGTTTTTTTTTTTTAAAAGTTTCCAAGTGGTTTGGAGGGAAAACAAAGGTCTAAGCCTTCACTCTAATTGGGTCTTGAGGTTGAGACAATTAACTCAATCATAGAGCTAAATAAACTTTGAGTTAAGACCAATCAATGCCCTAGCAAGCTCGTAAGGGTGAATGGGTAGCAAGTTTCTCATAGAAATGGTAGCCATATGAATGAAAACCAAGTGTGAATAATAATAGGAGTTCTTCAAGAGTTTAACAATATTTTCTTAAGATGTAATTCCAGATCTAGATCATGAAACAATAGATTTATGGGAGAGGTGCCCAAATTGTTAATATAGAACAACAATATCTACTCAAGAAGAGGATTTTGTTGATTCAGAACAACACGTATTGATGGAAAACCATAGTTTTCAAGATTTAATAACATAGATAAGGAAAAGAAAGGGCTGCAAATTGGGTTTTTAGATATAAACAACAAGTTACAAGGGGAAAAATGCAGATTTCAGGGTGAAATGACCAGATGGATAACTAAGAGATAGTAGATTGCAAGAAAAACACCTAGACTTAATTAACACAACAGATGTGATGGAAAAGAGCAGTAGTTTCTTGGTAACAAGGAGAGGAGCAACAGTGAAAAATCATTAGAAAGGTATCAAGCTTGAAAAGTGTCAAATCCAAAGTGGATAGGAACGATATCTTGGAATAACAACATCAAGATCAATCATGGAACAACGAGTTCACAAGAGTAAACATAAATGCCATATCTAATCAGTCTGAGCTCACGTTGAAGGTAGGTTTTCAAATCAAATAAACCCTAACCCATAGAGTGATGTGTGTTTTCCATTATATTTTCATTGAAATCTCTTGGAAAAGGAATAAAATTAGCTATGATGGTTTTTTGTTCACTGTTGACAATTGATTCTAAGTTTTCTTTAAGAGGCTTGGGGTTGCAAGATAAAATGGGTATCTTTTAGTCAATAGAGAAAGAAAGTCAGTCCTTGAAGATATTGTAACAAAGATGTCATAATAAAAAAGAACAAGGTTCAAAGCAATGAGATCATAATGTAAAAACAAAAGAGAAAAACTTTGTTTTTATCAGAACAATGATTTTAAGGATTTACTATGAAGAACAATCATAATAAGATAGCAATGAATACAAACAATGATAGTGCCAATTATTTATCTTTTTTGTATAAGTACAACTAGCTTGATTATTTACCAAAGTAAAATGAATGAGAAATTATAAAATTGCAGCTTACAAGACCTGCAAGGAAATGGTAAGCTCACTTGTGCATTACTGACAACCATTGTCTAATTTTCTTATATATAATAGAGAAGATTTGGATAAAACATAAATATATAGAACCATAGAGTATGCCCATAGTTTAAGGCATCAAAAATATTTTATGAGAAAAAAAAAGACAGAACAAACAAATACTTGTAGCATCCATAGGAAGTAGCAAACCAATCTATGGTGTGTCAGCTACAAGTGTGGGAAAGCATTTTAATCCATGTAGCTTGAACTTGCTAATGTGTCAAGGAAAACATTGGATGTTGAACAATGTAGAAAACGTGCAAAAAAATTAAAATTAATTGATGATGAAATGGAAATGTAAAAACCCTCAAATATTGGATGTACCTAAAGTTGATGTCCTTATCAGGAAGAGGGAGAGGAATCTGAGGTAAACCTTCCAAGACTTGGGAAAAACTACAAAATAAAAAATGAAGAAGAGGGAAACAAAAGGGGAAGACGTGTAGAAATGAGAATCTTGGAAAAGATCTTCTTCCTACTCTTGTTTGAGAACTCAAAGGATAGAGATAGGGCTTACTAAGGGAGGCCTTGTTTGATGAAGAATACAGAATGATGTTCAGGCCCTGGACATCAAAACATGATCCAAGGAAATGATGACAAAAACACATCTATAGATTAGATTATTGGGATTTCCATCACAACTATAGAATGACTTGGTTTTTTGAAATACTAGAAATCTCATGATTTTTATATCATAATTGATGTCACTAAGAAAAAGTCCCTAACCATCTATGCATAGGTTTGTGTTAAAATAAATCTCCACAAAACTCTTCCAACAATAAATTAAATTTTCACATGCCTGGGAACCTAACATCAAGAGCTAGATTATAAAAGTTTTCCCTTAAAGTGTCATCTTTGTCATAGGTACATAAGTTAAGGCAACGAGAAGAAAAAAATCCAATGCAGAAAAAAGAAACACAAAAGGTCTAAGAACAACTTCTTCATTCAATCCAGTATTCCATTTTTTATTTGTACATAAAAGGATGGCAGTGCTTGATCTAACTACTTAGGAAACAAGATTTTGTTAAGAAATAATAAACTAATGAATAAGTATGGAAATTTTGGTCTCAAAAAAGATTCTATAGGTATTGATTTCAAGCATGGGTTCCTTTACCCTTCTAGTGCATCTATGGGTGGAGCGGAGTTTTCATCAAAGCCCCCTCAAGGTGGCTCATTTTTTTTTGATAGGTGTGGGCAGAATGAATCAGTCAATCCAATTCAATAAGAGATTGTAATAGATGATTGTATGATATATTTGACCTACAAGAACACTACTAACATATTCCATGATTCCAGTGATGATTTTCTATCATTGCTCAAGGCCTCAAAAGATAAAGAGGACCATCTTCCTATTCTATAGCAGGCCTTAGAGGTAGTACATCCTAGCCCTAATATTTCAAAAAACCTACTTATTGTCGCAAATAGAATTTCCAATCTCTATCTAGGTGATATTGATATTCCCATTTTCGTGGATATCTCCCCATCTTTTGTCTCACTTTCAAATGAGTGTGTTTAAAAATTATAATTTTATAGCATATATAGTTTTTTTTATGTCCTTGGGAGACATTCTTTGATCCTAATCATGTTCTTATTTCAAACCTACCACTTTGGATTCAATTCTACAACCTCCTTTTGGTGTGTAGAATGGCCAAATTGGTATAGTTGTCTAAAAACATTAGAGAGTTTTTGAAGGTAGATGAAGATAAAAATATTCCTATAGTAGGTTTACTAGAGCCTACATGTATGTGGACCTCTCAAGCTGATCCTCCACTCCCTTAACAATTTTTCCTCCAGTAGGTCATGTTTGCAATATGTGGAATATGAAGGAATGTCAATGAAATTCTTCAAATGTAACATTCTAGGGCATAGAAGCAATGACTGACTCTTACCAGAAGGCCCCTCAACAAAATCATGTGGTTTTGAAAAAATAAAATTCCCAAGCAACAATGTACATATGGTTTATCATTTGGATATGTTATGCAATTAGAAAGAAGAAGTTCTTGGATATTGTAAGTTATAACTTAAGATAAAACTTCTATTGAATCAACATAGAGAGGATGGCAAGGTAAAATGGTAGTATGAACATGTGGGTGTTGGTGTTGGAAATAGGGTTGAGAGCTACAAGAAGAAAATAGAGTTGTAATTGGGAGACAAGAAAAGTTGAAAGGGGAAGTAAAGAGCATTGTTTTGATGGACTTGCTTCTCAAAGAGGATCACTGGTTTGGGTCCCATTGGGAATTGGAACTACTGATACTCATAGACCAATTTTCTCCCTCAATCTATTGAAATATATATTGAAGGTGCTTTTTGGGTGCCCCTTCTCACCTTCTTCTCTCAAATCAAATCATCAATAGAGTTATTAGGAGGAATATATGCCAAGAGTACTTTCACAAGAGTAAACAATCAATCATGGAATAGAGATTTCGCAAGAGTAAACATCGATGTCATATCTAATCAGTCTAAGTTCGTGTTGAAGGTAGGTTTTTAAATCAAATAAACCCTACCCCACAGAGTGATGTGTGTTTTCTATTATATTTTCATTGAATTCTCTTGGAAAAGAAATAAAATTAGCTATGATGGTTTTTTTTCACTGTTGACAATTGATTCTAAGTTTTCTTTAAGAGGCTTGGGGATGTAAGATAAAAAGGGTCTCTTGTATTCAATAGAGAAATAAATTTAGTCCTTGAAGAGATTGTAAAAAATATGTGATAATCATAAAGCACAAGGTTCAAAGAAATGAGATAATAATGTAAAAAAAGGAGAGAAATATCACAATAATATGAAATGATAAAACAGTGATGTTAATGCATATAATAACAATTTTCACACAAACAAAACCTCATCCTACAGATCATGATTTCTTTCTTACTACAGACCTGAAAGTATTTGTCAAATAATACAAAGGACAGGGACCTTTAAAATGAGCAGAGTTCATGGTAAAGTACAAAGATATATTCACTGTCAAAATTAAGTGGTTTATTCAAGTGGGAAGTGACAATCATGGCAGATAAATAAAGGTCACTATCATAGAAGAAAATAAATATTATAACAATGAGAAGACCTTCTTCAAGATTAGTGGAAAAGGGCACTAATAAAAGTGAACGTATCTCAAACAAATAAAGGGAAGCATGAGGTTTCAGGATTCAAAATTTTCACTTGGAAACCCTACCTTTATATTGTAACCTTGTTTAATGTCCTTCCCTTTCTTAAATGATACCGGTGTTGCAACTTAGAAAACATTGCTCAACAAGCTCTGGCATTACAAAAATGGAAACCAACACTCTTTGCATTCAATGGTTGTTTCCCTCGTCATACTTGCAATGTACTCTTAGACCAAAGCTTTTGCTTGATATCTGATGTTATGGTATTTTTTCCTCTTGAAAGTGTGAAGTTTATACTTCTAAAACCCCAACTACAAAACTCTCTTGGCTGTTATGCATCATGTCCTCATGATAGTGCCTTGATGGATGGATACATTTTTTTTTCTTCATGACAAAGAAACCACTCTATAATCGTTTAACAACGATGTATCTATCATTACATCAATGTTAATGATCCTTTAATATTGATGGAGTCTTTCTTAAGCTAATTTTCTGCTCTGCCAACCAAGGGAAAACCTTAAAACACGGGAGCTGAAACACCAAATTGTTGATTAAACTTCCAAACTTCCCTCTAACGTGCAATCACAATGTTTTACGTAGAAAATAAACTACCTAAAATTCCCTCCAAATGCATACACGACCCGACCAAGGCACCAAAAATTCCTATTGCCAAAATGCACCAAAAAAACTATTGTGTGGAAGGAATGTGAAAATTAATCTTCATTTTTAGGGGGAAAAAATCATTTATCTACATTGTCATTTTAATATAGGTTGTGAAAATTAAGATAAGAATTATGTGCTCCTAAAATTACTAGAGTTCAAAATTGTATAAAAAGATAACATCTATAAAAATGATCAACACACAATTGATTTCATAGATTATAAAATAATTCTATTTTTTTTAAATAATTAACAATATAAAGCCTAAAAGAGAAAAATTTCGCATACCAAAAGTGATCATTATTATTTCTATTTCTTATTATTAAGATGGTTGAGTATATTAGAAATCTAAGATAGAAGTGAATCAATATTCATTTTTAGGGAAAAATCTTCATTTCTAGGGCAAAATGTTCTTTTTTTAAGGGAAAAATATTATTTTCAGTAGACTCAACCATTACGTCTCTACAATCCATGTAAATTGAATCTAATTCCTTCTAGAAATAACTAATTGACCTTAAATTTTTAGGACACCACTTCTACAAATAATTAATTTTATAAACATTACGTTTCTACAATCCATGTAAATTGAATCTAATTACTTCTAGAAATAAATACTTGACCTTTTGAAATGAAAGTGTCTACAAGATAGCCCTCAAAATGAAATTGGATTGTTTAGATCATATTTTATTAGTGAAATTGACAACAATTTCTCTTTGATACATTTGACATGCTAACACAATAGGTAAATAAAATTGGCTTCAAATCATAGTTAAAAACATTAATGATTCATTAACATGAGTAATAAAAATTAAAGAATGTAAATGTTAATTTTTTTATAAAATATGTGAAGGCCTTAAGACTGCACCGAGAGGCAATGTCTTCCATACAATAGGTATTTTTGGTGCACCAAGCAACCTAGGCAGCCAAATGGCCCACTTAGGTAGGGGTCCCATGAGGGGGCCTTAAGATCTATGGATTATGATCAAATTCGAAAGAAAAAAGAATAGAGGAGTAAGTCATTTATTTATTCATTTTAATTTGTATGGCCAATTATTTAGTTGTGATTTTACCTAATGACCAAATTAGTCATTTATTTAGTCATTTATACTTGTGAATTGCAAACAAATAGTAGAATTTAATCATTTTTAGTCATGTGACTAAATTTTTTAGTCACATAGTCATTTATTTGCCAAATTTTACTAATGTTTTGTAAATTAGTGAGGAAGTTGAGAATGATTTTGCTAAACTCATCTATCCAATCCTTGGAGCCTTTCAGTTGATCATCATCCCTTAGTATCTTAGGCATGAACCATTGCTTTAGTGTGTGAAATGAATCCATTCTTGCCTTGATCTTTTATTATTTTGTAGATATGTATTGAAATTCATCTATGACCATTCAAACCATTTGCTTGGTAGGCTTTAGAGTTGTGGGGGCCTCGACACTCCTTTGTAGAATTCTGCACAAAGTTATTAAGGTGTGATGTAAAGGTTGTCATTTCTTGAATAAGGGGTCCAATATAGGTACATGGGCCTTTAACTGATCAACTGCTTGTGATAAGGAGACATAACATTCATACACATTTCCCAATTCATCCACAATTTGTTTAACCCTATGCTCCAAGATCTTTTCCAATACCGTGAGGGTTTGTCCCTTTGCTCCTTCCTTTGTTTCTCATAATTCCTTTTCAAATCCTCAATTTATTGTTTTAGCACATTTACTTGTTCAATAGTGATTACACCTATATCAGTTTGGATTGTAAGGGAATGGTATACTATTAATTTTTGTGTTTTGGGAGGGACCTGCTCCCTTCAACTGCTCTTTCAATTTCATATTTTCTATGAATAACCTATTCACTTCATCGTTCATATCAGTATATGCTTTCTCATATTCTACCAATCTAAGCTCCATACCTTTAACCACAACCCTAGCAAACATTGTTGAGTGCATTTTCATAGTAGCTACCTCCAATGTTTATGTGTCTTGAAGTGTCTTTACCATGGAAATCCCTCTCATTTCTTGTACAACATCAAGAAATGTTAGTTTTTCTATTCTTTTTTTCTTTGTCCAAAAGGCTAGTGTTTCAATTCTTGGATTGTAACCTATTCCACACATTCCCTCATCATAATTAAATTCAGAAACCAGCATGGGATCTTATTGGCTTCTTACTTGATCTAGTAAGGATATCTCTTTTAACTCCATCCCAAGAATAATTAGTATATTTCTTTCTAAGACTAATTTTCTTGCTTCTTGGGGGTTAATAGTAATTTCATTAATCTCGAGTTCTTCAAAAATTTGGGTGACAATCTAGTCATGTTGTGACTCCTCAATGCCAATCTTATTAATTTAGATTCTCTCCTCAAATTCTTTCATTTTCATCTTAATCCACAAATCCTTAAACTGGAGAGTTTAAATAAAGTCATCATCTTCAATAAATATAAGGCCAACAATCACCCTTTCATCATCATGCATTTCTTGATCATTATGCTTATGTACATCCACTCTTTCCTCTGGTTTGTGAGCATCAGTTACAAGCTTGGGTGGTGGTTGGTCAGCTTCATCATCTTTAAAATTCAAAAATACATTTGACTACCTCTTCAGTATCCCCTAATCCACTTATTTCATATGCCACTAGGGGGAGGCACTCCATGTGTCTTCTGCCTTTTAGGACTTGGTTTCTCAGGGGATGCTTCTGATTGTATTGTGATAGTTTCTACTAGTGGCTTTGTGATTACAATACCATTTGGTTTGATGGGAAACTTGGAGGGTTTTAATATTGGCCCTTCGATTTCTTTTCCGGTTCAGCATATAATCTTTCAAAGTTGCCAATTATTAAGTTCATCATTTTGATAAGATCTCCTTCTTCAACATAGAATCCTTGGAATCTAGTGTCCCTTTGTCTTCTTCTCCTCCTCAAGACTCTTTATGATTTCCCACTTCATCTTCCTCTAAAAAAATTCATGAGGTGTTAAGAAATTTTTTATTACATCTTCTTCATAATCCATTACATGGGTAATCCCATCTCTAGTGAGAAGTTTTTGCTTTATAAAATTAATATGCCCTTTAGGATCAAAGAAATTTTCTCCTCATGACTTCAATGAATACCTCATCTTCAAATAGTTTTGCAATTCTTTAAGAGTGTTTGACCCTATGGATAGCTCCTCACATTCAGTTAGGTCAGGGAGGAATGTCCCCTTTTTCAATATTTTTGTAACATATTTCTTCATCCATAACATTTTCCACATAAACTATAAAAATACAATTTGAATGTAAATACATTTAGGTAAAACATGTGGGGCTTGAGGACACCCATAGACCCTTATTATTGTTTGGTCTACTAAGAAGAACTAGTCACTGAAATTGTGTGTTTCCCATCTCTAGCTTCAATGCTAAAGGTCTTAATACTTGCATGATTTTATTAGGAAATCTTGGTGAAATATGACCAAGACTAGCCATGACCTTTATTACAAAAGATCATCATGAAATATTACATAATCACTATTTTTACATCTACTATACCACATGTAACACTAGTTTTGTATAGGCAACCTATTCCCTTCATCATCAATCATTCCCAAACACATTATTTTAGTCCATCTGTTTCTATTTTGGTACAATATTAAATGAAATGACAAAGAGTATTTCTTGAAAGTGATGGGAGCTAAGTTCTCTTTTACTTACAAAATTCCCTCATATAGCCCTTTCTCAATTTCAATAGAAAATTCATACTTAATATTGACTTTAGGATTTTGTATCTTCATTCCCATCATCATGAGATAGGTTGGCATCCTCTCTTCAACGTCTATTACAAGCATTTAGCATAAAACAAAATAAGTTCTTTTGAAATATACTTGGAATTCTTATGGAAAATGGCTCAATTTGGGAGGGGTAGATAGGTATCCTCCTATTGTTTACACCCCTTTTCATGTGTAAAGGAGGTTCATCACTCCTGTAGGGTTTTCTCAATCTCCTATAATCCTCCTCACTTTTGTCCAAGTCAATATTAGTGATATCTTGCTTGTTTAACATAAAACACTCTATAATTGCTTCTTTAGTTAGCACCACTAATAGTGAACCATCTAGCATTCTTATAGTCCTAGTAGTTGGGTGATAATATTGTGCCAATACTTTAATAAAATCAACATCTACGAAGTCATTTGGGACTATCAATTTGCCAAATCTAAGGTCCAAGGGTTCGAAACTAGAACCTTAAAATCCCTTTTTTCATAGAAGTACCAAAATAGATCCCACTTTGAGATAGGGATAATGGGGTCTCTACATCCATGGGTTGCATCTTTATACACCCTTTTGAATCGTTTGTTTACATAATTGGGTAAAAAATCTAAAATGGATTGTTGCAGGGACCTCTTCTCTCTTTTAGAAATTGTGGACTCTTCCTTTTTACCTACAACTTGACTTCTTTTGGTTGGCATGATTAATAATTTACTCCTACTTGATTTTTTTAAGTGTCTACTTGTAGAAGAAAATTCAGTTCTTATACACTTGCTACAAAAGGTTTATGTGAACTTAACTAGTGAAATAATAGTTGTAGAGTCTTCTAGCTTGAACTCCCTTGCCTCTAGTACATTGAGTTGTGTGAATGATTGCCAACATTTCATTGAGTACCAAGTAATATTTTTTGTTGAGATCGGTCACCTCACTATTAATATCAATTCTTGCAAAATATTTCATAATATACCCATATTTCCAATTTGAATACATGTCTTTGATATTGGGAAATCGAACGGTTCATGTTTAGAGGTGTAATCATTTCCATTGATGATTTAAATTCTTTGAAATCTTATACCATAGTACCGCTCTATCATTTTAAGACTGCTACAAGGTAGCATTAGTAGTACCACCACCCCATGCACACCCCTTTGGAATTCTGTGGGATGATAGGTTAATTCTAGTGATTGAGTGATTATTCATTGTCATACCACTCTGTCATATCAAGAGCACTGTGGGGTACTAGTATGGTATGGTTAGTAGTACGACCACCCTGTGCACACCCCTTTAGACTCCCACAAGACATCGAATTAATTCTAGCGATTGAGTGATTGTTCACCGCCATATCACAGTGTCATTGTTTACCCCTTGTGGGGTTGTGGTTTACTTTAGTTGGTAACATGTTCTCACTGCCACCTTGCACTATTCATATTTGGTTGTCGCGGTATAGCAGTAAGAATTTTTACATTGACCTATATGTCCCGCCATCCCACACTATTCATATTTGGTTGTTGTGGTAATGAGGTAAGAATTTATTCATTGACCTATATGTCCCGCCATCCCACACATACCTCTATTGACTATTGTGGTAGTGGGGTATTGGATTTAATTATGAATGCAGTATTTTAGATATAATTTTATTGAAGAGATTGAACAATATTCTAATTTTGTAGTCTCTCAGTTTTAGTTTTTAGTGTTAGTCAGACCTAAGAGATCATTTATTTGTTTGTAATAGGGAGGCTTAGTTCACCTAATGTTAAGATATCTATATGTATTATTAAATCACAAATGTTTATTATATGTTTGCATCTAGAAAACATATAGGACATACAAGAAATTATATTCTAACTAAACAAAATTAATTTCAAATTTTCAACCAAAGTAAGAAAACTAAGAATGATTGAACCTAACTTTAAATGTAGTTCAAATCAGTAGTGAACATCTCAGGTTTTGTATACAATGTACCAAAAAAATAATGATGATTACATGCAAAAATGTATCATTAAAACAATAGTGAATAAGCATACATATACTCAAATCTTTATTACATTCAATAATAAATTACACCATACATATAACCAAAGTTTAGGTGACAAGCTAACCTCTTAAGGTGACAAAAAATCATCATAATCATCTAAATTTCTAGCAAGATCAGAATCCTGATCACTTGTGTTTGCATCTACTTGATTTTATTCCTCATCCTCATCTGTGACATGCAATGCATTCTCTCTCCCAATCTCTTCATTGGTAATTGAAATGTCTTCTTCAAACACTCCATCGTCATCTTCATCCACTTCTTCAAATGTTTCTTATAAATTAACATATTGCTTATCAACAACTTCCATGAATTTTTGTTTTGAATGTGACTCTATTTGAATGACATACAACCATCGTGGGCTTCTTACATCATCAATTAGAAATGATTGGTTAATTTGAAGAGGGGAAACATACAATTCATCTGTCTCTGATAAAAATTGTCTTATATTTGCACGTAAAAATCCATACTCATCAAATTGTATTGTGGATGGTCAAATCCACTTACATTTTAATAATATATGACTATTTTCACCATAGTCCACTTGAATAATTTTTTGGATGAATCCAACATAAAATTTCTTCTCATTTTTGTGAAGAAATTCAACACTAACAACACAATCACAATTTGTCTTTCCTTTATCTTTTTCTTCCACTCTTAAATGGATACCATAGGCCCACATTCCATTGAAATGCATAGCCCATAAATGTGGATATTGTGAAAGCTCACTTTCCTCTGTTGTTATATCTTGACCTTCTTCTTTTGCATCACTAACTGCATTAGCAATCCATTCTTTAAATTTTGGAAAAAAATCACCTCCAATAAAATCAACATGATGTCTACATTTTTTAGGTCGATGTTGCATCCAATCTTGATTGTCTTCCTCATATTTTCTACATAGAATATTAACGTACAAATAGTAAGATTAATAATATAAATGTGTAAATGCAATTGAGTAAATAAATTATTGTGTAATTTTTTTTATCTACGCCACTTATCAAATGAAGAAGTGTTTGTTGGATGTTTTGGTTGTATTTCTGATATGTGATTTTCATTTATGTCAACACTATTAGCATTAATGTCTTTAAGACTGTATATGTAGAGAATATTGAGAAAATTGTAATAAAATATGTTGCAGGTTGTCTATGAAGCAGCGAAGATCAGTGTGTTGGAAAGTTTAGTATGTTGATGGGGAGAAGTTGTGGATTAAAGGGTTTGTTTTCCTATGTATGAAGTTTCTACTCTGTAAGTTTTAGAGGTGCGCATAAATATTTGAGCAAGTTATGAGTTTTTGTATTCTAATAGTTATTCTGGTACTGAAAATTGATGTTCATGGAAGAAGATAATGTGTTTATGATAATTTGAGTTGTTGTGTATGCTCCTAAAGTGTTTGTGGATGTTTCTAGATCATGTTCTATATTTGTTGCACATTTGCATTGATCATTGTGCTCATGATCTGATATTTTCTCTTGTGTGTTCATTTTTTTCATGTTCATGACCGACAGGGTGAATGAAGCATGTTGTGGATCTTCAAGGAGGATTAATTGAAGGTGATTTTTGTTCACGAACATTGTTTTAGGTCTCTACTATGTTGTGGCCGACCTTGGTTGATGTGCATTAACAATCTTTATTGTTTTGGGCTAACATTTTGCATACATTTTATTATTTTATTGAAGCCAACATGAAGCGATGTAATTTCTTGTTGCGGATATATATAAGTGATTGTTTCTTCATTTGAGAAGCATGAAAGAGTATGTGATAGGTAGAGAGATGTGAATTTTGTGTGCTATGTGCGAATAAGGTTCAAATAATTTGAAAGTAGAGCAAAGTGTGAAGAAGAGTGAAGAAGTGTGACGAAGTGTTCATGTGCTTAACCAGAACTATATTCAAGCATTAGTAAATGTTACTTTCTCAGTTCAAGTTCTTCAGATGGATTTAATCTAAAAAATTTATGTGAGACAATGAGTCTTCCTTTGAGCAGTGAGCTCTAGGAAGTGTTCCTGAATGCATGTGCATTCCTTATTCATTTTTCTTATACTTTTAATAGGGTATAACTTGTGGATTAACCTCCACCATGGTTTTTCCCGTAACGGGGTTTCCACACAAAAAAAAAATTGATGTTATGTGTGTTTTTGATGTGTTGTTGATTCATGCTTTGACTGTTATTAATCAAATTTGAGAATAAAGGTTAATAAGTTTAATAAGTTTGAAATTTTGTGACAACTGATTCACCCCCTCTCTCAGTTGTCTACTCTTGCATTGCCAACAATTGGTATCAGAGAAGGTTCCTTGGAAGAATTTTCATAGCTTGAGGTGATCTGGGATGGCAAAATATAAGAAAGATAGTTTGAGATTTGATGGAACAAACTATTCTTTGTGGAAAGCTAAAATGGAGTGTCATTTGAAGTGCATTGGTGAATCCTACTGGAACATTACAAGTAATAGGTATTTTATTCCTTAGAATGGTCCTACTACTATTGCTAAGATTAGGGATGTTGAATATAATATCGGAGCTAAGGAAGCATTGTTTAGTGCTTTGACTGATTCTAAGATGACAAATGTTATGGAACTAAAGACTGCTTATGAGATCTGGAAAAAGTTGGAAACCTTGTATGAAGGAGACACAAATGTAAAGATTTCTAAGCTACAAAGTCTAAAATGGAAATATGAAATGTTGAAAATGAGTGATGATGAAAATATTGTTACTTGCATGCAAAGAGTGAAAGAACTTGTGCGTGGCATTAGATGTTCTGGTAGTTAGATGAATCAAAGATTGTTTCTAAAGTGCTTAGATTCATACCTATTGCATATAAAGTTAAAGCTAGAGCTATTCAAGAGATCCAAACTATGGTAAATGTAACCAAAGATATCTTAGTTGGTAAACTTACTTCTTTTGAGTTGATTGAATTTGGTGATGCCCTTCCTAAGATAGAATCTGCATTTAAAGCTACTACTTCTGGGAGAGAGACAAAGAGAGATATGATCCAGGTGAAAGTTCCTCTAGAAAGGTATTCAGGTATGAGGAAGAATTGAGATAGATTGAAGAAGAAGAAAGAGAATTGAATGAGCTTGAAGCACTTATTGTCAAAAGGGAAGCCAGAGGAGAAGGTAAGTACAAAGGAAAATTGCCTATTAAATATTTTTCTTGCAGTAAGATAGGTCATTTTGCTTCAAGGTGTTTAGAAAGAGTTCTGAAGCCAAGAACTTACAAGCCTAAATTTCAAAAGAAGTGTTATTATGTTGTTGATGAAGGTGTGATATATGATGAATCTGAAAAAGAAGATGAGTTTGTCTTTATTGCTGTCAAGGAAAATAATCATGTGTCTACTAAATCTGTTAGTTGCACAAAAGTGGAGAAATCCCTAACTACTCGAGTTGAAGAAAAAAATGAATGGGTAATTGATAGTGGATGCTCACATCACATGACAAGTAATAAAAGAAAATTTGTAAGCCTAAAAAATTATGATGGTTGTGTTGAAATATTTGGTGATAACAATGGTGGTATAATTCGTGGCAGAGGATGTATTTCTTTTGATGGTAAGAATAATACTGACGATGTTATTTATGTTGAAGGTTTAAAGCATAATCTTCTGAGTGTTGGATAGATGGTTGATAAAGGATACAATCTTCAATTCAAATATGGAAAGTGTAGCATAATAGGAAGTTCTAGAAATGTGATTGCTTCTGGTACGAAAACAAAAGGTAACATCTTTCATCTGAATGCTGCTAGTAAAAGTTGTTTGATTTCTCAAGTTGATGAGATTTGGTTGTGTCATGTAAAATATTACAATATTATTAAGATAAGTTCCTCATAGGTTGTGAGAGATCTTCCTAATTTAGTGAAGCCTATAAATGTCATATGCAAGGAATGTTAGTTGGTAAAGCAAACTAGAATTTCATTTTGGAGCAAACAACATTGTTCAAATGAATTGTTGGAGTTTGTGCATACTGACTTGTGTGGTCCTGCTAGAATTAGAAGTCTGTAAGGTTATAGGTATTTCATGTTGCTTATTGATGATTACTCTAGGATGATGTGGGTTACTTTCTTAAGGGAGAAATTTGAAGCTCTATAAAATTTCAAGATCTTTAAGGTTATGGTTGAGACAAAGACAGGTCTGAAGATTAAGTGTTTGAGATCAAATAGAGGGGGTGAATTTACTTTCGGTGAGTCTGATTATTTTTGTGAAGAACATGGGATAAAGAGACAATTATCTGCACTGCAGACCCCTCAACAAAATGGATTTGTGGTAAGGAAGAACAAAACAATTATAGATGGTGCTAGAACTATGATGCTGGAAGGAAATGTTCCTCATGTATATTGGAGAGAAGTTGTGAGTACTATAGTTGATATCCTCAACCGGGTACAAATCAAAGGTAATACGAGTAAGACTCCTTTTGAGATATGGTTTGGTCATAAGCCTACAGTTAAATATTTTAACATATTTGGGAGTAAGTGTTATATCACAAGAGATGAAGATATAGGAAATTTTGATGCTAGAAGTGATGAAGGAATCTTTCTTGGTTATTCTACTAAGAGCAAGGCCTACCAATGCTACAATAAGAGATTGAATAAAATGGTTGAAAGTGAAAATGTTAAGGTTGATGAAGACATTTATAGACCCTCTAGAACTTATGGATATGATTCTAATGATCATAATGACAGTATAAACAAGAGTTAGACTTCAAATCAAGTTCAGATTGTTCTAGCGAATCAAGAAGATCAAGAAGGAGAGACTAGTGAGAGTACAAAAGAGAGATCACAAGAGCCTAAAATTCAAGAACACTCTAATACTCCAAGATATGTGAGATTAAATCATTTAGAAAATAATATTATAAGAGATAAGAACAAAGGTGTCTAGACTAGGAGAAGAATTATAGAAGAATATTGTTTGATTTCAAAGACTAAGCCAAGTAATGTCAATGAAGCATGCAAATATGAACATTGGATTGAAGCAATGAAAGAAGAACTACACAAAATTGAGAAGAATAATACATGGATTCTTGTTCCTAGACCTAAAGACAAAAATGTAATTGGAACCAAATGGGTCCTTAGAAACAAACTAAATGAACAAGGTGAAGTTATTAGAAACAAAGCAAGACTGGTATGCAAAGGATACTCTCAAATGGAAGGAATTGACTTTGAAGAAACTTTTTCTCATGTTGTTAGAATTGAAGCTATGAGACTATTTCTTGCTTATGTTGCTTACAAAAAATACAAAGTTTATCAAATGGATGTCAAGTCATCATTTCTAAATGGTGAATTAGAAGAAGAGGTGTATATTGAACAACTTGATGGATTTCAATTGACTGATCAGGGAGATATGTTTTTTCAGTTGAAGAAAGCATTGTATGGACTCAAGCAAGCCCCTAGAGCTTGGGATGCCAGATTGGACAAGTATTTGTTGAAGCTTGGATTTAACAAGGGTACTGCTGATAGTAATCTATATTTCAAGATTCATGAAGATAAAGAATTGTTTGTGGAAGTCTTTGTTGATGGTATCATTTTTTAAGGAGATGATGGTTTATGCATGAAGTTTTCTAATGAGATGCGGAATGAGTTTGAGATGTCAATTATTGGAGAGCTGAAATTCTTTATGGGTTTGTAAATTACTTAGTTAGATAAAGGAATATTTATATCTCAGTCCAAGTATGTGAAATAATTGATAAAGAAATTTAGTATGGAAGATACAAAGCTAGTTGGTACACCTATGGTGATCGGATGTAAGTTGACACAAGATGACGATTCTCTGAAGGAAAATTAGACTAGATATAGATCAATGATTGGTGGATTTCTTTATTTGACTCAAACTAGACTAGAAATCATGAATGTTGTATGGATTTTTGCTAGATTTCAAGACGAACCTAAGGAATCTCATGAGACGGTTGTGAAGATAATTTTTAGATACTTGAAGGGAACAGTTGATTTTGGCCTATGGTATCCTAAAGTGATGATCTTACTTTAAATGCCTTTATTGATGTTGATTGGGTAGGAGATGTGAATGATAGGAAGAGTACTAGTGGTGGTGCATTTTTTTCTTGGGGAAGAAGTTGATTTCATGGTTAAGTAAAAAGAAGAATATCATTTCTTTATCTACTGTAGAGGCATAATATATTGTTGTTGCTAAAAATTGTACTCAAGTATTGTGGATGAAGCAGATGCTGAAAGATATCAGAGTCGTGAATGATGAACCTATTGCCATATTTTGTGATAATTGAAGTGCTATAAAAATTTCTAAGAATCTGGTACTACATTCAAAGACCAAGCATATATCTATCAAGTACCACTTTTTGAGAGGCAAAGTGAGTGATAAGGAAGTCAAACTCGAGTATGTGCCTACTAAGGAACAGATTTTAGACATCTTTACTAAGCCTTTTCCTAAGGATAATTTTGAGTATCTCAAAGGGAAGTTAGGGGTGATTATCCCTCCTAATCAAAACTAAGATGCATAATCATTGCATCAGTCCATGCATTCATAGTCATATCTTGATCTGGATTGATGTTGTGGTGGTTGCTACTCAAGGGGAGTAGTTAGATGATTCAGATATGTGGTTCAAATCTTGTGTACCTTTTTCATTGATGTCAAAGGGGCAGAAGAGTAATGTGAAAAGATATGGAAGAGTTAAAAAGAAAAGAGGGAGAAGAGTAATGAGAAAAAACTATGGAAGATTTAAAAAGAACAGGGGGAGAAGAATAATGTGAAAGGGAAAGAAGAGAAATATCTAAGGGAGAGATTGTTGGAGAAGAGCTAGTTGTGTTGACGGAATTTTTTACATCATGTGTTAAAATCAATGCCAAAGGGGGAGATTTTTGGATGTTGTGGTTGTATTTCTAACATGTGGTTGACATTGATGTCAACACTA
This sequence comes from Sequoiadendron giganteum, assembly GCA_007115665.2. Classification (NCBI taxonomy): domain Eukaryota; kingdom Viridiplantae; phylum Streptophyta; class Pinopsida; order Cupressales; family Cupressaceae; genus Sequoiadendron; species Sequoiadendron giganteum. The sequence goes on along the minus strand of CM021110.1, from coordinate 199,064,380 downwards.
TTAGCATTAATGTCTTTAAGATTGTATATGTAGAGGATATTGAGAAAATTGTAATAAAATATGTTACACGTTGTATGTGAAGCAGTGAAGATCAGTGTGTTGGAAAGTTTAGTATGTTGATGGTGAGAAGTTGTAGATTAAAGGGTTTGTTTTCCTATGTATGAAATTTCTACTCCATAAGTTTTAGAGGTGTGCATAAATATTTGAGAAAGTTATGATTTTTTGTGTTCTGACAGTTATTCTGATATTGAAAATGGTGTTCATGGAAGAAGATAATGTGTTTATGATAATATGAGTTGTTGTGTATGCTCCTGAAGTGTTTTTGGATGTTTCTAGATCATTTTCTATCTGTTTTGCATGTCTGCATTGATCATTGTGCTCGTCATTCAATATTTTCTCTTGTGTGTTCATGTTTTTCATGTTCATGGCCGATAGGAAGAATGAAGTGTGTTGTGGATCTTTGAGGAAGATTAATTGAAGGTTATTTGTGTTCGAGGACATTGTTTTATGTCTATACTATGTTGTGGTTGACCTTGGTTTATGCACATTAACAATCTTTATTGTTTTGGGCTGACAGGTTGCATTCATTTTATTATTTTGTTGAAGCTGACATGAAGCGATGTAATTTCTTGTTGCGGATATATATAAGTGATTTTTTCTTCATTTGAGAAGCATGAAAGAGTGTGTGATAGGTAGAGAGATGAAAAGTGTGTGTGTTATGTGTGAATAAGGTTCATATAATTCAAAATTAGAGTAGAGTGTGAATAAGAGTGAAGAAGTGTTCATGTGCTTAACCAAAACTATACTCAAGCATTAGAAGATGCTACTTTCTTAGTTCAAGTTCTTCAGATGGATTTAATCTAAAATTTTTATGTAAGACAGTGAGTCTTCCTTTGAGCAATGAGCTCTAGGCACTGTGCCTGAATCCATGCGAATTCCTTATTCATTTTTCTTATACTTTTAACTGAGTATAACTTGTAGATTAACCTCCACTGTGGTTTTTCCCCTAACAGGGTTTCCACGCAAAAAAATCTTGATGTTATGTGTGTTTTTGATGTGTTGTTGATTCATGCTTTCACTTTTATTAATCATATCTAATAATAAAGGTTAATAAGTTTAATAAGTTTAAAATTATGTGACAACTGATTCACCCCCCTATTAGTTGTCTACCCTTGTGTTGCCAACAATGTTTTGAAGAATATAGGAATGTATCACACTTATTTCTTAATGTGATATCTTGAAGCGACATACATTATCTTCTAATACTTCACCTACAATTGTCTCTTCTTTTTCATCATCCCATACACGTTAAAAGACATTTTTAAAATAATTTATATATTATGTGCAAAATACCATGGCCTCTTGCATTGAATATCCCTTAGATATTCTACCTTTCAATTTTTCCCTGGTACGGACATTTTTTTTGAAAACCTTCATATATCCTTCTATAGAATACATCCATCTTGTTCTTATTGGGCCACAATTCTTTAGTTCATATTGTGGATGTATCAAAAGATACATAGAAATATTAAAGATTTTTGGTGGAAATCCCTATTCCAATAGACAAAGGACTTCAACAACCTCCTCCCTCAAACTATCTAAGTTCAAAGGATTTAATACATGTAAACTCATTCTCTTTAATATTAGGCCCAACCTTATAACTGCTAATCTTGGCCCCTTTTCAAAAATTAATATATTTACCACAATAGGTAAAATATTCTCCATTATGACATGATAGTCATGGGTCTTGAGGCCTCTTAAGACATTACTTTCAGTTTGGCTTCTAATAATACTACTTACATATCCAATGGGAAAGTGAGTCAGAGACATCAACTATAAGAATTATGCATGTTGTTCCTTTGTCTAGACATAAGGAGCACTAGGTTTTCTATATTTTTCATCATCATATTTTTCAACCCAAAAATTTCATCCAATATTTAGTTGTCGAAAGTTGAAAGTCTTCATGTGATGAAATAGTATCAAAAGCACCAAAAAGAGTTTCTATAATAGAATAGGCTATATTTTTCTCAGTATGCATAAAGTCAAAAGTATGCCTAATGGCTATATCCTTAAATTATGGCAGTTATTAGAATATGCATAACCTTTTTACACCGCTTTCATTACATGGATCATATCTACTATTGTCAATCCCATCATTTTCAATAAATGACATTTTTTTGTCCATTCTCAATAATGTAATCACTTGTTATTAGTAATGGTGCTTCACGATTCTCTTCTTGACTATTGAACCGTGTTTTTTGTTGATGATATGGATCATCCATTTTAAGGTAAGCACGATGTACATAATAAATACACTTATACAAACTTCTTGAGTTCCTTACAAAATCCTTAAAGTTGCAAGCAGGACATCCATGGTATCCATGAACATTGAGACCAGACAATGTGCCATATGTAGGATGATCATGAATTGCAAACATTAAGGAAGCTCTTAAAGTGAATTTGACTGAATGACCATCCCTTAAATATTGAATTGCTTCAATTACTTTCCAGAATTCTATTAGCTCATCATATAATGGCTCTAGATAAGCATCAATTGTATCTAAAGTCACACTTTTATTTCCTGGTATAATCAATGATAGCATTAAGAAAAAAAAATTAGTTTCTAACCTTGGAGGCAAGTTATAATTTATTAAAAACACTGTCCTAGTTGACCATTTAGTACTTTGACCTGAGAATGGGTTCACCCTATCTAGAGCCAAACCCAACCTTGTATTATGAGGATCTTGAGAAAAATTAGGTCATTTGTTATCAAATTCCATCCATGTCTTAGAATCAGGCACATGTCACTATTTTCCATCTGTGCTCTTATTTTGGGCCTTCCATTGCATAAGTCTAACAATGTCTCTGCACCTATACATTCAAAGTAATCATGGGATTACCAAAAAGTGGCAAATAACCTTTCTAGGAACCATAACTCATTTCAACCCTTTTCTATACCTCACTTCATGAAATCTCAGACATTCACTCTCACTTGCAAGATTCTTGTGAAATAATACACAACCATTGACACATTTGTGGATGTTTTCATATAATAGTACAAAAATAGCAATAAACTATTGAAAAAACTACTAAAAATTGCTTATAAATGACTGAACTTGGTCACGTGACCATTAGTAGTTTATTTCCAATCATATATAACACAACTAGATTGATGACTAAACCATTTTTATTCATTTATTGGTTGTTTTGATTGATTGATTTGGTAGTATATAAATAGTCATTAATTTGGTAGCATATTTGGTATTATATTTAATCATTGACGGTTGTTAACTGGTCATTTATTTAGTCATGGTAGTCATTTATTTAGTGATTTATGTCAATTGGTAGTATATTTAGTCATTTTTATTCACTGATTTTATTTGCCATATATTTAGTCATTTATTCATTGATTTTTGTCATTGATTTTACTGGTCATATATTTAGTCATTTATTCAATGATCTATGTCAATTGGTAGTATATTTAGTCATTTTTATTCACTGATTTCATTGGTCATATATTTAGTCATTTATTCACTATTTTTTGTCAATTGATAGTATATTTAGTAAATTTAATTATTAATTGACATCAATTAGTAGTATATTTAGTTATTTTAATTAACTAATATTTGAGGATTTAAACATAAAACACAAAAATACACATCAATCATCAATTGCACAAAATAAGACAACCATTGAGAAGGAAAAATCAGTGAGCTTTATTAATAAAAGAAAGGTGTTCTAGTTATAGCTTAGAAATAAAGTATTAAAATTTTTTATTCAATCACAAGACTGAAAATTTGAGTTACAATATTGCATAGAAATTACTGCAAGAAAGAAACTTCTCCAAAAAAACTTCTGCAATGATGGAAACACATGCTTGGAGCCCTTCAATGCAAGCACATACCCCTTTCATCTCTTAAAACTTATACAACATGGGGAATCTTCCTAGAGAAAGGTATAATGTGTAGAATACAAGAAGGAGGGTGTTGATCGTGTCCCATTTATGAAGCTCTATCCTTCAATGCAGTAAAAAATAACCCAGCTAGAATCTTTCCTCATTTATATGCAACGTGTCATCTGATATGAGAAATATGGTCTACCTTTTCTGTCACGAATGAAGTTGTGCCTCAATACAACCAAAAAAATTACTATTAGTCTCAATTCAAAAAGAATAAAAGTGCATTATATATTGCATGTTTACAAAAGTAAGTCGAAACACAACAAAAACATAAATCAATTAAAAAATTATAGGAGACAGATCACATTTGTTGCAAATATGGATGTGTTTGATGGTGTTTTCATTAATGTTTTTATTGATGTCAACATAGTTCATGTCGTGTACAAATGGTATTTGTATAGTTGAGATACTATAGTAGTGCTTAGAGTACATGGAGCTATATTTATGAAGTTGTAGTTGTGTTGTTACCAAGTGCTTTTGAGAAAATTTGAGAAATAATGAAAGTAGTGTTGAATTGTGTTCTAAATGTGCTATGGTATTGTACTCCTCATTTTCTTTGTATTAATCCTATACCTATGTAGCTCTGTAAGTATGTTTACAAGCTTGAATGGATTGTATATACTGAGTTTTAGCTTCTGAGTTTATGGAAAGTAGAAGGTGTGTTCACCGGTGTGTGAATTGGTTTGGTAGAACTTTTTGTTTGTGGACTGGGAGAAATGTTTTGGCCCCACAGTCTTTTGATATCTGGTTTCAGATCTTACATATCTAGGAGGTGACTCTTTTTTATGGTTTATGTGTTCTGACAAACTTGATTGTGACTTAGCACTCTAGAAGACCTGCTCCAGAGCTTCTATGTTTTGTTGTTTGGTCAAGTTGGACTGTTGAAGTGCTCTTTGTGAATAAGGTTTGTTGCAATTATTGTGGATGTACTTGAGATGTTCTCGGAGATGGTAAAATGTTTGGTGAAGTGTGTTGTGTGATTCACGTGTGATTATCTTGCTAGAGATGTGTGTACTTCAAAGATCTTTGGTGTATTCATTAGGTTTGGTCGACTTGGTGTCTACATGTTATACTATGTTTTTGCATCATCTTAAGAAAGTGTGTGCTTGATCCAAGATGTTTTTTGGGTCCTGGATTAAATATGTATTTGGTCCTCTCTCATTCTTATCCACCACAAGAATTTTGAGTATGCAACCTAGTTTGAATTTGTAAATGGAATTGTATAGCCGACCTTGGAGAATTTTCCTAAGGTTGAAGATGGTATAAAAGAAAATCAAGTTGTAGCGAATTTGATATCCATCCACGAATCAAGAAAGTGAGTGAAGTGTGTGAACAAGTGTGAAAATAAGAGTGGAAGATTGAATTAAGGCAACAATACTTTAAGGTGCTAGATTTCAGAAAGCAGTGAGTTGATGGCATCTACAATCTTCTGATCAGGTTGAGAATGTTTGGAACCCTAGTGGTGGATCTTCATTTATATCTTTTCTATTTTTTTGTAGGCAGTGATCCTACTCTCTGGACAATGAGTCCTTTCAAGGAAGTGATCCCTTGCATTTGGGAATTGAGCCTTTTTATCTGGCAGTGATCCCTTTGGTAGTGAGCCTTTGTATCAAGTACTGTATTACTACTATATTGTGAGTTAATCCTCACCATGGTTTTTCCCTCATTGGGTTTTCCACATAAATCTAGTGTCTCTGGTGTTTTCTTTTTGTTATTTGTATTTCATGTTTACACTTAAATAATATATTGTAGTTAAAGAGAAAATATTAAGTTTAAAGTAAATTTATTTGATACACTTGATTCACCCCCCCTCTCTATTGTCTTGTGCATTTCAACAACATCCACAAACATGGGAGAGAATTGCAAAATTGGACAAATTGGCTTAGCAAATAAAGGTAGTAGGGTATTTTCATATTCTATACTTTTAATTAATGTTATGGAATAGAAGAAAAACGAATCATTTATTTGCCACCATAGTGAATCCATTCTTTTGTCCTCCTCAATTCTGGGTGCATTCACATTGCCATCAACATGACTTAATCTTTTCTCCTTGATGTAATTTATAAGTTCTCCAATAGGTAGTGAGTTGTTTCTAATTCTTACAATGTTATATAATCTCTTGTCAAAATTTGTAATTGAATCAATGCCTCTAAATTTGTAACCAAACCAATGCCTCTAAACCAGTGTACACTTTCTTATTCTAATAGAAATGCATATATGTACTGTCAATTCTAGAAACAAAATCTCCACTGTCATAATTTTAATCTAAAAGACTTCAATGGAAATAATTATGATACCTTTTGAATAATTAATATAGTCTATAGTGGTCATCTATTTCATGACTTCAAGCTCTTATTTTTATTCAGTTATCTACATAAGATGTGTCATTTTAATAGTGTTATGCAAAGGTAGACGTGTGCGTAATCTAGAATAATAAATAGTGTTATATGCAACACCCAATGTAAAATTATTATAGGATTTTTTTTTTATGATTTGTCACCCCAATACTTGAGAGAAGCCTTATCATAAGATATTTTTGATTTCAATCACTATTATAGCCACCTAAAAGTACATCAACCCTAAGTCAAAATTTCAATCCATTCTAGTTCAACTGACAACTAAATGTAAAATGCTAGAGACTAGAGTATCAAATCAGTATTTAAATGCAATACTTAACAACCTCAATATATCTACAAAATGATAATTCTCACCCAAATATACTATTGAAGATTTTAATGGATGTCCAAATTTGAAGGATGATAAGGTCACACACAAATTATTTAGCATCAGTATCTAGATAAAGACATCTTAGATCTATAAACAACAAAGAAAATGAACTGCTCAAAAAAAGACTAAAGAAAAATACTAAAGTATACTCTAAATACAAACATTAGGGTTCCATATTCTATTATAATTGCAATTAGGGTTCAAGTTGCATAGTCTATTATAATTAGGGTTCTACAATTTATTATTATTATATTTATAATTTTTTGATAAAACTACATAATAATTTTTATGATCAACGCTTCAAGTTAAACTTAGAATAGTGATACATGGACAATATTTCTTATGGTAATCTAAATCCTTTTAACATACCTTGTCTTCCCTTTCATTTGTGAGATCCTCTTAAGAAGTTGTTGTCCCACAAATGGGCTTCATATCTCCCTGTCCATTTATGTTTGCAAGAAAAAAGGTCCAAGAGTTGTAGCCAACTATAATACTTTGGATGCTATTAGTATATTATTGATATTGAATCATGGAATGGATTGTTTGATACCTTATGACTGAAGATATTGTATCAACAAGGAGATATGGATCTTGCTACCACTAATCTGCCCAAAGAAATCCATATGATAATATTTGACTTCTAAAATATACTTAGGTATTTGATTTCTTGTTTCATGTGCCTCGAAATAGGTGCATCAGATCCTTGAAGGGGATTAACACAAATTTATTCAACAGGAAAAAGAGACTAATTCTATATCATTTTTCTTTATAATTCATCCCAATGTTGATAACAATCAATCTCAAATTTACAAAATACATAGCATAATTAACTAATAAGTTCTTAAAACAGTGTTAGGATGTGCCCTTCCAAGGGACAAACCTCTCCAAATTTTCAAAATAATTGCAACTATTCTAGCCATAAAATCTTAAGATGCATAGTATTGAGGGACTACCTTAAACTATATTTGACTAATCAGTACTTTTTTCAAAAAACAAAATCTCTATTTGACCAAAGATGTGCATTTCATGACATTCTCTTTGATGCCTCCTTGTATTCACAAATATGTATGAATTTTCACGGTGGACTTAATTGGGTTGTCTTTTCCTTCAAAGCCTAACAGTTCATTAAGAGGCTCAAGAAAGCTTCTCAACTCTCTATAGAGGTCGACCACATTGGAAATGTAACATTAGAATAAATCTTGTGGATAAGATCTTGCAACTAGAATGAACAATATTAATTCTAATCTAAATCAAAACTAATCTAAAATCAAACAATAAAAAATGAAAATGAAAACATAATGAATAATTAAACAAACTGAATTGATCTCACCGAATATGCATTCACCCTTTCGAATTAACTCCATTGCTCTTCTCCATTTTTCCTTTTTGGTATTCTTGCCCTCAGATTTCTGTGTTTGAATGCAAGTATAGCTATGTTGAATGTCTAAGCAAAATATCAAAGAATAGTCTCTTCTCAAAAGTGTATAATTTCGGGGAGGGGGAATAATGATTGTGACAGGCCATTGTATAGATTTTGTGTTTTCGAATGATCGGCTCAGATTGAAAGAGAGATCAACTGACGAGATTGATGAATGCCATGCGATGTGAGTTCTGTCAGATAGAACGTGAGTTAGAACGCAAGTTAGGAAAGACTAAAAATAGAACAAGATCTTAATCTTCAATTAAGAATCTTCGAAAATAGAAGAAATAGACTTTGAATGTCAAAGACAAAGTCAGAACTCGAAGATGAGGAATTTGAATGCATAATTAAATTAATTAATTAAATAAAAGATATTTAATTAATAGTTGTATACATGCATATGAGTTAGAACTAGTTAATCGACTAGTTGTGACGAAGAGTCTTCCTGTAGAGATGATTAGCAGTTGAATCCAAAGATAACTCGAGAACTAAAAATAGATCTTGAGTCAGAAGGTGAGTGAATGATTTAGATAACTGAATGATAGAGGAATGTGACATAAATGAATTAAATGTGAATTAAATGTTAATTTAATTCAACATTCAAAAATAGAAGATTTAATTAAATAAATAAAGATAATTTATTTAATTTGACTTTCGAAAAGGGTGGAATTGAATAATTAAATAATAAATATTTAATTATAGTTGAAAAGGGAGTTAAATAAATAATTAAATAAAGATATTTAATTATAGTTGACATATGATAAAAAGAGGGTTTAATTAAATAATAAATATTTAATTAAGAAGGAAGAATTAATTAGTTAGGGACATAATTAAATAAATGTGATTTATTTAATTAATCAAGTTGAATGAAGGTTATTAATGAATTAATGAATTAATTAAAAAGGGATATTTAATTAATAGAGGAAATATGTCTTAGAAAGGTTAATTAAATAATTAACATTATTTAATCATGACCATGGATGAATATAAAATTATGTCAAATGTGGTGTTTGCAGGCCTAGACCAATTTTATGTATCTACAGTTTGCCCCTCTTTGATACAATGTTGGTACGACGTTGTGTCAAATAAAATATGCCCCGGTCATGCCCCAACATGAAATAGGTTAGGGTATGCCCCAGTGAAAGGGAGAATGACGAAGAGGTAGTGGTATGCCCCCTCGAGAGAACAAGTGGGTTCAAAGAACATGAGTGTGCTCTCGAAATAGATAGATAATGGTGGTGAAGATGCAGAAAAGAAGAAATGTTAGCACGGATGATTTCAGAATGTTAGTAAGAAAGAATTAAGTTTGATTGATTGAGAAAAAGACATAATCTTTGATATATTTCCAAATACGCTATACTTGCTTGTTATCATCATTGGGCGGGACATGACATAGATGGATAGTACACACTATGATATGAGATAGACCATAGTGTACAAAGTCATCCATCTGTGAAAAACAGATAGTCGTAGACAAGGAGTGTCAAAATACAAACTAAGGACAAGATTGCCCCAGTCATTGTTGTCGAGACAAACCACAGACAACAAACAAATAAAAGACGGATCCTGATATGTCATGGCTCCTCTAAATCCATGATAGGACATCCTTGAGGAAACTAGTAACACGATTCACAAACCAATGTGTAAAAAGACAATTGACAGATAGCAGCCAAAGAAAAAGAGTCCTGAGACATCGTTGCTTCTCTAAATCCTTCAAGGGACATCCTCAAGAAAGCTAGTAACAGGATCTTGCACAAATCAATAAAAAGATAAGACAAAATAAGATATAAATTCATAAAGCCAAATAAATGTATTCGCCAAAACTTGATCTTGTGGGATTGTTTGATTGTTTGATGTTTGACATAGCGTAATGTGAGAGAATGACACATACTGCATAAGACGTTGAGTCTAGTTTCGACTTGGTGACTTCTGTATAAGGCATGACAAATCCTAGTTTCAGAAAGACACATGTCGTATAAGACATTGGAGTCTGATGACGTTGAAGTGACAAGCCACATGAGACTATGACAATTTGATGACGTCTGTTGACAAGAAAGAGATATCTTGCTAAAACATAGGTTGATTGCTTTGACAATGTGTATGATATTGACTTGATGACAATTTGAGTGTGTGCGTGTAGACAGTGTATGACATGACATGATACCTTAAACTATGATATGCAATGTGTGTGATAATGTTGGTGAATGAACCCTATTGGACTTACCTAGTGTGGTCTCGGGAGCTCATCAATTGATTAGCCTTGCCTACGTTGTACATGCAAAGACCTTGTAGTTCGACACGACCATTTGACTTTGAATATACAAAGCGTCATGATTTAAATGTGTGTGATACATGACTAACCTAGACTGATAGACCTAATGCCTCGGGGGCACATCAATTGATGGCCTTGCCTACGTCCCAATCACAGAGGCAACGTAGTTCAACTATGTCTACAACTGACTTAACATGACTGACTTGACATGATTGACTTGACATGATGACCTGACTCTATTTTTGGGATTTTCTGACACTTTTTTTATTTTTTTGGATTTTTGAAGTTTTCTAATGTTTTGGTATTTTTCAGGACATTTTCAATGATGTGACGTTATGTACAAGGTGTTAGGGCATAGAACAAGGATTTGCCCCCTGTCGGGAATAAGATTTGGAAGATGGAGTGGGTAATGTGACAGAATGGATGCTAGATGTCAATCGTTTCAAGGAATGGATAAGACAACCATTTATTATGAATGATGGTGGAAAGTTTGATTGGAATGATGGTAGACGAAAGAGTGAGCTTGACTACACATGGCGCCTGTTTGCTAGGTTTTCATCATGGTACTTATCCCTAGAGCCACCAAAGTGGTTTTCACTATAGGACGGATTATTTCTCTTCACTTTTTTTTTTTTGATTTTCCAATTTTTTTGGTGTTACAAAGACTCTTGTTTGCCAGGTTTTCATCAAGGTAACCATTTTTTAATTTTTTTAATTTTCTAGATTAAGACATAGATTCTCAGAAGCTAAGCATAGAACCTCTTTAGATACAGACTGTTGATAGGTGACAAAAACAGATCTCCTTTAGGTGTAGAGAGTTGGTACGCGCCTGATCCAAAGGCTTCTATGACTATATAGGGCCCCAACTAGTTAGGCTCGAACTTACCTAGTTTTTCTCTTTCAGCTTGGTTCTTAGGATTCTCCATTAATACCAGGTCACCAATGTCAAAATGTCTATTGAGAACCTTCCTATTGTAGCTATGATGAAGATGATTTTGATATGCTTGCAAATGATCTAACGCTTTATGTCTTCATTCATCCAACAATTCTAGCTCTTGTAACCTTGAGACACGGTACTCTTCATCATCAACATGACCCTTCAAGGATACCCGTAGAGAAGGTATTTCAACCTCGATAGGTAAGATAGCTTCGGACCCGAATACGAGTGAATATGGAGTGGAACCGGTGGGAGTACGGATGCTTGTGCGATAAGCCCATAAGGTAGGATTAAGTTGTAGGTGCCAATCACGGCCAACGTCATTGACAGTCTTCTGAAGGATTCTAACAATAGTCTTATTAGATGCCTCAGCTTGGCTATTACCTTGTGGGAAATACGGAGAGGAGAAATGGTGTTTGATGTGGAATTCTTCACATAAATGGCGTACTTCTTGGTTCTTGAATGGGAGGCCATTGTCTGTGTTTATGGATTGTGGTAAACCATACCGACAAATGATATAGTTTAGGATAAACTTAGATATTTTTATGCCGATTATGTATGTCATGGGAATAGCTTCAATCCATTTGGTGAAGTATTCGGTGGCGGTGATGATGAATTTATGGCCATTTGATGATGGAGGGTGTATCTTACCTATGAGGTCGATTCCCCATTGGGTGAAGGGCCATGGTGAAGTAATTGGATGAAGCTCTTGCATTGGCGCTCTTATCAAGTCTCCATTTATTTGACATTGTCGACACTTCTTTACAAAGACATATGAATCTTTCTCCATTGTAGGCCAATAGTAACCTAGTCTCATAATCTTAAGGGCTAGAGTAGGACCACTCAAATGAGATCTACATATACCCTCATGTACTGCTCGCAAAGTTGTTTGTGCTTCTTCAGCATTGAGACATCTCATAAGGGTGTTATCTAAGGTGCGTCTATATAGGGTTTCTCTGATGATGGTGTACTTAGCTGACTTTCAGATGAGGTAATCAAATATGTCTTTATACCAAGGAGATGTAGGACCAACAATGGTACACACTATCGCCGTATCGGGGACATCATAAGTGGGAACCAAAAGCTGTTCAACCAAGAACTCAAACTTAGGCACATTACTCGAAATATCCAACAAGGAACCCACAGTTGCCATTGCATCTACAGCTCTATTCTAGATATGTGGTATTTGTTGAAAAGTGATGTCTTTGAAATACTGCTTAAAACTATCCGCCATTCACTTGTATGGTGCAAGATTCTCATCCTTAGTCTCGTAGTCATCATTTACCTGTCGGATTACAAGTTGAGAGTCACCAAAAAAATGTAGGCTCTTAATTGTCCATTGAACTGCCATTTTCAACCTTGTCACTAGAGCTTCATATTCTGCTATATTGTTGGTACAAGGAAATGCAATCCTGAATGATTTGGGAATGGTATCACCTTGAGGTGTGACAAATAAGATACTAGCTCCTGAACCACGATTTGTGTGTGACCCATCAAAGTATAGTTTCCATTCTATTTTAATGTCAATGTTGAAGAGAAATTCATCTGGAAAATCTGCCACCAATGGATGGTCTACCTTTATAGGTGCATCAACTAGTTGATCTGCAATCACCTGTCCTTTTATAGCCTTCCTTTCGACATACTCAATGTCATACTCACTAAGTATCATGACCCATTTAGCCAATTGGCCTATTAAAGCTGCCTTAATTAGAAGGTATTTGAGTGGATCAATTTTTGCAATTGACACTGTTTGTCAATTGAGCATGTAGTGCCGAAGTTTTTGGGTAGCAAAAACTACCACAAGACAGGCACGTTCTATGTTGTTGTAATTCAATTCATAGCCCACTAAGGTACGACTGATGTAATAGACCGCTCTCTCATGACCTTGATCATCGTTTTGTGTGAGAAGAGCTCTTAATGCTGATTGGGTTGCTGAAATGTATAAGATCAATGGTTTTCCCTCTATAGGTGGCATTAAGACCGGTGGAGTGAGAAAATAGTCCTTGATTTGTTGGAAGGCCTCTTGACATTTAAGGGTCCATACAAATGGCACTCCTTTCTTGAGTAGATGCTGAAATGGATGTATTTTATCTGCCAATTGTACTGTGAAACATCTAATTGACTGTAATCTCCCTTGTAAGGTTCTGAGTTGACTAATACTGACTGGAGGAGGAAATTTCTATGATAGCTCTTACCTTCTCTAGATCGACTTCAATGCCTCTGTGAGAGATGATATACCCTAACAATTTTCCTGATTTGACACCAAAGACACACTTCTTCGGATTTAGCCTGACGTTGTAATTCTCCAACCTTTGGAATATCTTGTCTAAGACTTTCAAATGATCTTCCCTTGTTTCTGATTTGGCTATGATGTCATCTACATAATCTTCCATGAAAGTATGTACAAAGTCATGGAAAATTTTGGTCATGGCCCGCTAATAGGTAGCTCCTACATTCTTAAGGCCAAACGGCATAACATTCCAACAATATGTGCCCCATGGAAATGTAAAAGTCGTTTTATGCTGGTCTTCAGGTGTGATTTTAATCTGGTTATATCCGAAGAAACCATCCATGAGGGATAGCATCTCGTAGCCTGCTGTAAGGTCTACTATCATGTCGATATTCGACAAAGGAAAGTCATCCTTAGGACATGCCTTGTTGATGAATCTAAAGTCAGTGCAAATATGAATGCCCCCAGTTGGCTTAGTCACTGGTACAAGATTTGATATCCAATCTGCATAGTCTATTGTCCTTATGAATCCTACATCCAAAAGTTTCTTAAGTTCTACCTTGACCAATAGAGCAATTTGCGGATGCATCTTCCTCAACTTCTACTTGACTAGTTTAATACCTGGCTATAGAGGTAAATGGTGCAATATTAGATCTAGATCCAGCCTGGGCATGTCAGCATACGACCATGCAAAGTTTATCTGTCTCTTTTGAAAGAAGTCCTTAAACTTAGATTTTTTTGTCTTTGTTAAAGAAGCTGCAAAATAGACCTTCCTAGGATTCTCTTCTGTACCTATGTTGACTTCAACAGATTCTTCCACTAACATCGATGACTTTTCCTATACAACGAGGAGAATATTTAAACCTCTATCCTTGGGTGCCTCTGAGAGGTTTTCGCCCTCAGATACATCCTTTATTTTGACTTTTTCTTCGTCCAAAGGAGCCTTTCAGTTTTCGCCTAGGGACTCATCATTTTTCTTTTTATTGTTTTTTTCCTTTTCATTCTCATTTTTGCGACTAGAGGTGTAAATAGACTCCCCAAAGTATTCCTTATCATCCAAGTCTATGGTAAAACCTGCTTTATGGTCCCCTCTAGGTATGCCTTCTCTAAGTCCCATGAACTCAGCAATTGCTTCGTTGTTCTCGAATGTATCCATGATAGGTGTACCTTGTTGATCCTAGTCAATGAGTTCAGGATATATAAGGGGCATGTCATCATCAGAGTTTTTAAAGGTATCTGCTCTCAAGGTTAACATGGAGTGGTTGACATGGTCGCAGAAGTTTTGGACTAACTCCTACTTGGTCTTCTCCCTACGGGTAGGTAAACTCTGATGTGGGACCATAGTAAGGGCAGATTTGTCAGAAGATGGGTTTTTAGGTGCCCAAGATGCATGATCAATGGTTTCCCAATAATAGTTCTCTTGCCATTCTTGTTTGGACAAGTGCTTCTTAGGACGAGGACTAGATAATTTTGGTTCAGGTTTCACGGTGAGGTCCAATTCTCCAAATAAGGCATCTATGTTCATAGTACTAGTAGATGAAAGGGACTCCCACTCACCATTACTTGAGTAAGGGGATTCATCGAAAACCGGAGGTTTGTCATAAACTGGGGTTTTGTCACAAATTGGGGGAAGTGGTTCATGAGATGTCTCGATGTCTACGTAATCATTCACTTCCTCTTGAAACGATAACGAAGTACCAGGAAACCCGATTCTAAGCGGTTGACACCCTAGCCCTTGGTATTTCGGTCGTGGGTAGACAGTAATTGGTTCTGTCCTTCCATTCTGATATAGACCCAACCCACTATGCCCATCATAGCCTTCCTTTTGCATTATTTTAAAACCTTTTCCATACTGGTCCTTGGCTATTTGAATAGACAGGGAGGGATATTCATGTTCTTCTTGATACAACCAGGAATCACCTTGATCCACAATTTCTTCGCTTAATTCTCCCCATTTGGTTAATGTCGTTGTAGGGGGAACATGAAACTTAACCACTGACTATCTTCTATTTGCCATGGGTAGGCCATATGCCTTAGGTGGAATCAGTTCTCTAACATAGTATGATGCCTTTATTTTGTATTCACCACAACCCTTGTCTTAGATCTCAAGTTTTGGAGTGGATGATGGTGGTTTGAATGAAAGGGACTTATTGAGATGTGAGGGGTCAATGTATTGGGATAAAGTGGATGAAGAAACTTCTTGGTTAACTGGCACTTGTCATTGTGGAATTTCCTTTAGGCTTGTACAATACTAAAAAGGATCTGGATCACCATCAATGGTGATCTCTGTGCCATTATAGGGGAATCTGAGACATTGGTGGTATGTTGAAGGTACAACCTTCATTGCATGTATCCAAGGTCTACCTAACAACAAGTTGTATGGGAGGGTGAGATCCAAGACTCGGAAGCTGGTGTTCATGATTGCTGGGCCAATTCGGATAGGGAGTGTGACAACTCCTTTGGACGATCTTTCCTCATCATCGTAAGCCTTGATGACTATACTCTTAGAGGTATCTACACAGTCTTCTAAGAATCCTAATGCCTTAACCAATTTAAGGGTACATAGGTTCAAACCTGCTCCTCCATCTACCAAGACTCGTCTGACTCTGGTTTCATGGACTAAGACTTCAAGATGTAAGGGATCATTATGATCTGACTTTTCAGTTGAGTAATCCTCTTGGGAAAAGGTGGCATGCTGCGAATTGGTTAAATATCCCACCATCTCTTCGAAATGATTGACATCTAAATCTATAGGAACGGTTGTATTCTGTAGAGCTTTGTCAAGGATGGCTTGATGTCCAGGTGATAAGCTCAACAATTCCAAGATAGATATTTGCGCGGGGGTTTTACTCAATTGATCAAGAAGATTGTACTTGAACTTGGAAGGTTGCGTAGATGGTTCAGAAGAAGGACCTGGAATAGTGATCTTAGTTTTGCGTGTGTTTACACTACATTCTGGAGGCTTCTTAATGGTGAAGGTATTGACATGCTCATTTGTTGCGCGGAGGCTATATACGATCTTTCCTTTGCCATAGTCATAATTGGTGTTTGTGTAATTGGATGATTGATCATTCTTAGGTCCTAAACTGGAGGCTTTTCCTTTCGTGTGATCATGTAAGGGGTCCGTGAAGACCTTATGATCACTGTTCTTGGTGTTTTTCTGCCCACCGACCTCTATGGTTCCATTTTCTACAAAGTCTTGTATAATGTTCTTGAGTTACCAACATTTTTGTAGGTGGTGTCCTTTCGTTTGATGATAGTCACAATAGGCTTTATCATCCCACCATGATGGTTTAAACTATCCAGGATCATACTCCCTGGGTTCCAAAGGTTTAATGAGATTATGCTTGATCAATTCTTTGTAAATAACCTCGATTGGTTGTCCTAAAGGTGTAAATTCATGTGTAGGAAATCTCCTTTGTTGCGGTCATTGTTGTTGTGAATTTTGGACATAGTTAGTGTGTTGATATGGACTATTTGTCATTTCTTGATTGGAGGTGTACCCTCTAAGTGTGATAACTGGTCTGGTATGTACGTTTTTAGCATCCACAATGCCATCATTTGTAACATTCTTGTTCCTAGACCATAATTGTCTTCTATCATTTGGTGCGTTTGGATTTAGGGCAATGGGGTTCTTGCCTGGTGCCTTCATTTTGCCTTTGTCTATAAGGCCTTTCTCAAGGATGATTCCCTTTTGTACTAGGTCTGAGAATGAAGTACAACAATGTATCCTTAGATCACTTCACAATTTGGGGTTGATGTTCTCTAGGAATATGGTGACCTTTTGTTTTTTCGGTATTTCAATAGAACATCTACTAGCCAGACTTCGCCATCTCTGGAAGAAAGTGGTGAAGGTTTCACCATCTTCTTGTGTCGTGTGGCACAAGGTTGCAATTGTTACCTCATTTTCGATGTTAAAAATGAAATGTTCAACAAAATTTTCAACTAATTCACTCCAAGAGCATATACCATATGGTAGTTTAGAGAACCATTCCAGTCCTATCCCGACAAGGGTTCATGGAAATAGTCTCATTAAGTATGTGGGGTCATACGCAATGTCCATGCATGCCGTTGAGAACTCTCTAATGTGTTCTAAAGGATTCTTTTTCCCATTATACTTAGGCAAAATCGGTATAATGTATCCATGGGGAAAAGGTGTCATATACAACGCTTTGTCAAATGGACATGGACATAGGTCTTGTGCTGAGATAGTTCATTTTTCGGACATAGACATGTTATCCATCTGTTGTTGAAGTGTTTGCATCTTGTTTTGAAGGACATCGACTTGTGTCAAGGACATGGTGTTTGTGAAATTGGGATCAATGTAGGTGTTTTGATATGCCATGTTTGTGATGGGTTGTGATTGGGCGAGGGAATATATCGTGTCAAAATATTCTGATTCGGTATAGGGATATTCCCTATCTGAATGGTTGGAGTTGGTATAGGAATGCTTCTTGTTTGAATTGTCTGATTAGGAATAGGGATGCTTCCTATCTGAATTGTCTGACTTGGTATAGGTATATTGCTGCCAACTTTGGTTCTCTTACTAGTCATGTTAGTGCTAAAGGGGTTGGAGAAAGTTGCCCCCATAGTAAATTGTAAACCCTATGTGATGTTGAAAGGGGTGGTGTTTACAATTGAGGATGTCTGAATTGGTATACCAGTTGGTATTGCTGTGGTAATTTGTGGAATAGAGACAATTGACGATGTAGTTTGAGATGGTTGAGTTGAAAATGTCTGCAAGGTACGTATATCAAATCCTATAGGTAGTTTGGCACCTTCTGCTAGCAGTTTTGCTAGATAGCATTGGGGATCATTTGCCAAACAGTCATCCATAAAGGATGCAAATTTAGGATCTTGTACTACGGCATCTATGTCTTCTATGAAAATCTAACCATGTGTGTCTGTTATGACATGTTTTTCTAGCAAAGACTTATGTGGTTGTTTACTGCTCGACGGTTGGTTTCCGAATGGATTGATGAATTCATTTGGGTCTGTCATTGCTTTGTGTTTCTTTTTGGACCTTGTTTCGACCATGAAAAAGTTGCTCAAAATGGGTAATGCTGATTATGCCTAAAAACTGATATGACCTATGTCTATGGTTTTTGGATTTTCCTGATGATAAATGACGTAGCCAAAATGGTTTCTAAAAAGATGTACACTAAGATGACGGATGATAGGACCAACAAAATACGAGATGTGAGTAAATGAGTCTAAAACAGTATAACCTACCTACCTATGGGATAAATGCATGCAACTAGGTTGACTGACTGTGACAAACTAGATAATGGACGTTTCTAAAGACAAGGAAAGTTATCTAAACTTGTGATATGCAATTTCCTAGGGAGTATCTATTTGCATGCGACTTAAGATGACTATGACTAGGATATTACTGTAATTAAGATGTATATGACACCTGATGATGGTAACTAAGACATATATGACACCTAATGATGGTAACTAAGATGTATATGACACCTAATGATGGTAACTAAGACGTATATGACACCTAACGATGCAAGGTTTTGAGAAAAAATTATCAGTTTCGAATCTAAGGTTGATCTTAAAAAAACCTAGAGAAAATTATGACAATGATGTTCTGGAATCAGCTCATGGTTTTTGATGTTTTCTATTGACAGGCAAATGCAGTTCACTTAACAGTTGCGGTTCATATTTTGACAAATTTGGCTTTTCGACAGTGCACGCAAAGTTTTTGGCAGTTGCGGTTTTTCCTATGACAAATGCGGTTTACCTAAGCACATGCGGTGTTTAAACTGATAGATGCAGTTTTAATGGACACATGCGAGTCAGAAACTGACAGATGTGGTTTGCATGAACATATGCGACTCAGACTGTGACAGATGCGACTTGAAACTTTCAGACTATGAACGAAAAATTTATGACAGATAGATGCGGTTATTCCCCTAATAGATGCGACTCTCTAATACAGATGTGGCGATTAAACTGACAAATGCGACTCTATTTCTAACAGTTAAAATTTTTTACCGAAAGTTGTTTGACTGACTTTGTTTGTTCGATCAAGATTTTGGCAAATACAGCAAATAGCAAACACATCATTCAAAGTATTTTCAGTTTTGTGATGAATGGACTATTGAGACTCAAAAAACATTTACACCCTAGGCTTTTAGGATAGTA
The DNA here is from genome assembly GCA_007115665.2 of Sequoiadendron giganteum. Taxonomy (NCBI): domain Eukaryota; kingdom Viridiplantae; phylum Streptophyta; class Pinopsida; order Cupressales; family Cupressaceae; genus Sequoiadendron; species Sequoiadendron giganteum. Next base: position 199,044,680 of record CM021110.1, on the reverse strand, counting down.
CTTATTGAATTCTTATTTGGATTTCTCTAGCTACGCATATTTATGGTGGATGATTAGGAGCTTGACCCCACTGGCTCCCTTCCATGACACTCACTTATACGAGGTAGCCAAGCTACAGTACCCATGAATCTCCCATGGCATACTTTTCAACTCTACACGTAAACCGTAAGATTGTAAGATGGCTTCATAGGGCGGACCCTGCTGCGCCAACAAGTAGATAGGATTTTGGTAACTCTACAACAAGGTGTTTAATTCAAGCATTCCATTCGTGGGACACTATCCAACGTTGGCAAGAGTCCATTTCTGTCCATCTCATCAGAATAGTGCACGTGATTCTTGGGGTTTCCCCAAGAATCCACTTTTATATACTAGATGGAAGTCGCTTGGCTTTAGCGTGCTACCAGTTTGAGTCGTCTTGGGGTGAGTAATTTTTCCCACCAAGACAGGCCCAAGTTCTAGAGTCAGTAACCATTTCTCTTACACCCAAGATCGCATGAATGCATAAGGGGAGAGGATACTTTGATTACTAAATCGTGGGGTTCTAAACTAACAATGCAGACACGAAAAACACTGGTAAATTATTAAGCCCAAACGAGATTGTTTACACTACCAAGTAGAAGTTCATTTTAACCCACAAGACGATTATCTATCTACCAAAACAAAAAGCATGCTAAAAGGATAAAAGCATTAGGTCCTGCATGCAACTTTGTTAGTAGTTCATTGTTTGTCTTTAGTTTTTTTTTTGTATTGTCTTCTATGCTTCGTCCTACAAACACTTGTTATTCCACCTTGACACAACTGAAACAAGATATTAGTGAAAATCCAAATCCCCTAAAAATCAAAAATTGAAAATATGGATGCACGGAAATCAATAAAAAAACATATAAAAAAAAACTTTTACCAACCAGATGCGGCTTTTGGAGCTACAGATGCGGTTTGACTGATAATAGGTAGATGCGGTTAATGGAATGTCTAATGCGGTTTGGCAATTTGCTGACAGGCAGATGCGGTGATTGATAGGCGGATGCGTTGATTGATAGACAGATGTGGAGATTGAAAGGCGGATGTGGCTTATGGCGTAGCGGATGCGGTTCATAATGACAGTTGCATCACTGTTTTTGTCAGATGTGATGTTCTGGACGGAAAACCTACGAAAAATGAAAAACAAAAATGGAAAAATGGAAGTATGTGCAGATTTGAATGTGCTTCACGTCGGGTTCACCAAATGTAACATTAGAATAAATCTTGTGGATAAGATCTTGCAACTAGAATGAACAATATTAATTCTAATCTAAATCAAAACTAATCTAAAATCAAACAATAAAGAACAAAATTGAAAACATAATGAATAATTAAACAAACTGAATTGATCTCACCGAATATGCATTCACCCTTTTGAATTAACTCCATTGCTCTTCTCCATTTTTCCTTTTTGGTATTCTTGCCCTCAGATTTTTGTGTTTGAATGCAAGTATAGCTGTGTTGAATGTCTAAGCAAAATATCAAAGAATAGTCTCTTCTCAAAAGTGTATAATTTCGGGGAGGAGGAATAATGATTGTGACAGGCCATTTTATAGATTTTGTGTTTTCGAACGATCGGCTCAAATTGAAAGAGAGATCGACTGACGAGATTGATGAATGCCATGTGATGTGAGTTAGAATGCGAGTTAGGAAAGACTAAAACTAGAACAAGATCTTAATCTTCAATTAAGAATCTTCGAAAATAGAAGAAATAGACTTTGAATGTCAAAGACAAAGTCAGAACTTGAAGATGAGGAATTTGAATGCATAATTAAATTAATTAATTAAATAAAAGATATTTAATTAATAGATGTATACATGCATATGAGTTAGAACTAGTTAATCGACTAGTTGTGACGAAGAGTCTTCCTGCATAGATGATTAGCAGTTGAATCCAAAGATAACTCGAGAACTAAAAATAGATCTTGAGTCAGAAGGTGAGTGAATGATTTAGATAACTGAATGATAGAGGAATGTGACATAAATGAATTAAATGTGAATTTAATTCAACATTCGAAAATAGAAGATTTAATTAAATAAATAAAGATAATTTATTTAATTTGACTTTCGAAAAGGGTGGAATTGAATAATTAAATAATAAATATTTAATTACAGTTGAAAAGGGAGTTAAATGAATAATTAAATAAAGATATTTAATTATAGTTGACATATGATAAAAAGAGGGTTCAATTAAATAATAAATATTTAATTAAGAAGGAAGAATTAATTAGTTAGGGACATAATTAAATAAATGTGATTTATTTAATTAATCAAGTTGAATAAAGGTTATTAATGAATTAATGAATTAATTAAAAAGGGATATTTAATTAATAGAGGAAATATGTCTTAAAAAGGTTAATTAAATAATTAACATTATTTAATCATGACCATGGATGAATATAAAATTATGTCAAATGTGGTGTTCACAGGCCTAGACCAATTTTAGGTATCTATAGGAAATAATGGCATCTACTTACATTTAAAATTTTGGTAATGTGTGAGTGAATTTGAGGCTATAGTTGCAGGTTTCCTTCAATGTTCGAATGTGGTTTTGTGTGGTGTTGGTCTCTACTCCTTGGAGTGGTGAGGAGAAATCCTTCCCATCTCTCCCATAAACACTTCAAGAAGTGTTTGCGGGAGAGCGGGGAAGGTTGGGATGCACCCTTCCAAGGGACATACCTCTCCAAATTTTCAAAAGAATTTCAACTAGTCTAGCCATTAAATCTTAAGATGCATAGTATCGAGGAACTACCTTAAGAAATAACCATAATCAACTTTATCTTGACTTCAAACATCAAGAAAGCAATTACTTGACATAGCTTTCAATGTACAAACATTGTATCAACTAAATATTTTTTATTCTTGAATATTTGTATTTGTGATATGCTCTTGTTCTTCGTAAGCTTCATATTATTGTATTGGACATGTAATAGGCACTCTCAACATGTATTTTTTCAACATTGTACTAGTTTTTAGTATCATTGGACATTTTTTATATACCTTAATATCGCCTATCATATTACAACTAGGTAAGTACTTACTATAACCTTATGTTAGGGACAATCCTCTCATATTTTTATTTCCTACACCCCTCTTCTACCTTGTGGCCAATGCCAATGAAGCAATTCTTATGATCAATCTACAAATTTGAACACCTTTCTATTGCTTATGACAATGCAAAAACAATCCATACTCTTATTGAATTGTGCTTATGGACTAACATTTAAGTGGCCAAAACTAGTTCAAACACCATAACTAACCAATTGAATTTGCAAAAATACAAATGCAATATTTATCTATGATGTATTTAGATGCCTCAAAGTTCCTCTAAAACTTGGTACAAATTACAAATTACAAATATTGCATTCATGAAAACTAGTTGTTTGTTTTGTTGTTAAGTTGATATAATATTTTTAATGAAAACTAAGTTTAAATAATATTCTTAAAGAAATTCATGTCTTTATAAATATGTAACCTAATATTTTACAAGAACCAAAATTAAGCAATTCTCCCAAAAGAAATGCCCGTCTCCATAACTTTGTGATCTATCCTTTTATGACAGCTAAACTTAAACAATCCTCTTGAGAGGGATTTTACAATTTTAGAAGTCAAATTCCCTATATTGATGTGTTCTAAACCATACACCAAGCAAGTTAAAACCTATACTCAAGAGAGGGCTACAATAAAGTAAGTATCTCAATAAAGATGGTGGTTTGGTCTTTTGGCACAACCTTATTCCGGGACAAAATTATCTCACAATGATATATTCTAGGCTAGACAAGCTTAAATAGAGGGATGTGAAAACCATTAATTATAATGTAATAGCATGTCCTTCACCTTAGTCATTTGATTTTTCAAGAAGGCACAAGAAGAATTATCTTTTCTACTGCATAGTTTTTGATGCAAAATACAATTCAAAAGCATTAGAAGTTATTTAAAATCCTAGTTCTTCATACTATAAATATACAAAGTTAAGATGTAGAAAATAAAACTAAATTAATTTAACAAACCTACGTAGATTTATTTTTGCTAGGTTCGCCTGAAGTATAGGTTGAAGAAGAAGAAAAAATCCATGATAAGCAACAAGAAACTTTCAATCTATAAAAAAATTCAATAAAAAATTTAACTAGAGAGAGAGAGTTACCGAAGTAGAAGCTCCTCTAAAGAGAACCATGAGGTTGAAGAGCCACCTGTGCTAGGTAAGGAAGAGCTATCACCTTTATTGAAACACACAAGCAATTATTTACAGATGGGCAAGATTGCAAGGTGCCAAAAGCCTCAATTTATACAAATAACTAAATTGAAAAAAGAGCTTAAGAAATATTTGAAAAGCATAAAGATAAAGGCTCACCTCATTTTTCCAAAATTTTGTGGAGTAGTGTATTCTAATGAAAAATATATTCTTTTGGATTGGTAAACAATAAAATTTGTTTATGTTAGCTATCATGTGAATTGTCCTTTCCATTGTCCTTCGATTATGCACTATTCTTACATGGACTATCATCAATCTCTTTGTGAAAATGACTATCTTCTACCCCTTCCAACATTTTTTATGGAAGACTTCTTAATCATCTCCCACTTGACTATCTTATTTGAATTGTTTAAGACTTCTACAAGTCTTTTTAATCTTTAAATTGTCCAAGGTTTCTTCTAATGACCATGACTATTATCAAGCACATACATCTTCCTCCTTTTTATAGTGTCAGTAGTTTGGTATTTGATACACAATCTTTTATCGATCAAATTCACTATCCTATGTTCCTTACACATGTCTTTACACAACTCAACTCTCTCTTTGAAAATGAGAGGAGACCCCTATTTATAGTTTTCCAAAAGTGAAATGAATGGCCAAGATTTACTTTCATTATGTGGCCAAGATTCTTTTTACATTAGGGTTTCACCTACCACCAAAATATATCATTATAAAATACACTTTGTCTATTCTCTATTTTGTCCTCTAGTGGCTCTAACACTATAGCAGTTTTGTCTTCTAGTGATTGCCTTCTTTTTCCAACTATACTATCACAAACTCATCATCATCACTGGCTTCCCTACATTCTTCTGAAGAGTGGCATATTCCACAAATTTTCCATTCAAAGTTTGGAGCTTGTCCCACTCCATGATGTCAGATTGAAGGATTTGAAAGGTTAGCCTTTTAAATCTTCTTGTGATCTACTCCCAAGGCTTGGTTCATCTGGTTGTGGCCTTGATTACCTATTCAAACTATGTAAATGCTCTTGTAGCAAATTCCATGAAATCTAAGGTTAGGGCGTTTGTAGCCCCTTGCTCTATCTTCTTATGGAAGAATGGCTTGATTTTCTCTGGATCTATTTCAAGGGTCGACATATCATAATCTATCATCATTTTTAAGTAATCTTCACTATCAGTCTAGTGCTCTGTAACCCATTCAAGGTCGATCTTGACTTCATGCAATACCCTTTATAGGACCTCCCTTTTGTGATCCATGCCCATTTTCTAGGTCTCTACTAGCCAGTGATCATCTTTGGTGAGCTCCATGTCCTTTTCCCATGTCTTCTTCGGTATCTTGAAAATAGCCTCAAGCTTAGGACATGTGATCCTATATAGCTCACTGAATCGGTGGCATGTCTTCTCAGAGGCCTCTAGCTACTTTTGCAAATCTTGGAACTTTTTGAGCATTCGAGCAGTGTGGCGAATTCCCATGTTTCTATTTTACAACACACAATTGAACCAATCTACTATCGCTTTGGTCTAGTTCTTTATTTTCTCCATTTTGTTGAGCTCTTCTTGGGAGAGAAGGGGGGGCACAAATGATGTTGTTAGAGCCTCTTCTTCTAAGGATGTCCATTATTGAATATAGGCAATGAGATCGGCCACCTATTCCTTTAGTTCCTCCTTTGAGGATTGATCTTTGTTCATTTTCTACACAATTGTTGCCATTGACCCTTAGAGCTCATCAATCTTTTGTTCTCTGGTTGCCAAACCCAAGTTGATCATAGATATATTGTAACTAGCTCCAACATCCTTATCCATCACAGGGGTTGAAATCTATATTATTCTTGACCTGGAGGCATCAACCATGATGTGTGAATGAACTCCTAGCTTCTTTTATTTTCTTGTCTTTGTGTTGTTCTCTTGCTAGTATTTCCTTGATTCGATCCTTTGGATTAATGAATGTAGGATATTTCTTTTGCAGTTGTCTTTCTAGCCAATCGGGAACCTAGGCTTCCCCTTTTGGTGATTCATGATCACCTTCCTTTTTTTGTTCATGTTGAGGTTGTTTCTCTTCATGACCTGGGGCTTCTTGATGTATTCTTTCTTCTTCATCAGAGTCCTCAATTTGTATAGCCTTTTCCTTGTCTAGCTCAATGGAGGCTATGTTTTCTTCAATGACATCCTCTTTTTGAGGTATTTACCCTTCTAGGTGCTTGAGCTTAGTATGATTCTCAGGCTCAGGGCTCTTCCTTGATGCATCTTCTACTTTATCTTCTTTCATTTCTACTTCTTTCTCTCCTTCTTCCTTTTTAGGAGGCACTTCTTCTTGGATGGGGCCCTTATCTTGGCCAATCAATGGAGGCTCTTTGAGTATATCCACATTGACATCTGCGTTAATCTTCTCTTAAGAGGTCTTCCCTTCCAGATCGGCCTCTTCACCTATATCTTTGAGTTGCTAGGACAACTCCTCTTCCAATTCCTGGTATGAGCTTTCTATTATGTACTTTGCATTGAGAGCCTCAGTATCTTCCTCCAAAGATTATGACTTTTCTTCATTGGATGCCACCTTATCCAAGTTTATACTTAATTCAACCTCTAGGTGTTCAAAGTAATCATATTTAAAATGGTCTTCGAGCTCTTCAACTATTTCTTTGGTCGCCTCCCTTTGGTGTTTCTCCATTTCTTCAGATATTTTCATGGTCATCTCCATATTTGGTGGCTCTATAGGTGGTGAAGGAACAAGCAGTTCAATGAAAATCTAGGCCATCAAGGCTTGAACAGTAGGATTCATTATTACCTTGAAAATATCATTAGGTATACCCTACATATACTTTGCAAAATCATCTGGCAAAGTGAGAAGAGGCATAGTAGCAATGTCTACTATAGGCATTGGGGTAGAGAGAATGGGTAGAGGAGGAGGTAGTGAGGAGGATGGCAATGGGGATGTCTTGGTCGAGGAGGATTCTAGTACCATTATAGAAGCCATTGGTAAGGTGGACCAAGATGTCCATGGCGGGCAGAGACAAAACAAGCAGTGCTTGAGAGGCAGGAGGTGGAGGAGTGGCAACAATAGTAGTAGCAATGAGAGCGAAGGTGACAGGTGGTGATTGTGGTTGCTCAACTTCTTCTACTCCCTCATGTTGGGGGTCCTCTTCAATTGTAGGCATCTCACTTATGAATCCCCTTATTTTCTTTACTTTCTTTGAGGACTCCCTCTCCATATCCTTTCATGTATACACCTTGTGCTTGGGATGCTTCTCAGGTGCATCCTTACTTTTCTTCTATTGTGTTGTTGGAGGGGATCTAGGGGCTTCCTTGGTTGGGGCAGAACCTGCTACACTATCATTTTCACTCTCGAGCTCATCTTCAAGCTCACGATATGTAATTACCACACCGTGTATCTTTAGCTAAGCAATTTGGGTGTCCACCCACTATCTTGTTTGGTTCTCAATTGGTCATGTTACTATGTCGAGGTCATTGACCTCTTCTTCATCCCAATCTATCAATGATAGCAACAAGTTGGCTACAACATTGAACCTTTCATCAACAATCATATCATCTTCTTCTCCAATTCGATCATCTACTAGAAGAAAATTTATTGACCTCACAAACTAGGTTGTCATCCTCATGTAGCACCTCATTCGCACCTCTTTATCATCCTGACAATTAGCCCATAAATCCTTAACTTGAAGTTGGTGAGCATACTGCCTTCCAACCCACTTCTTTGGCTTTCCATATGGATCCATCCTTCCTCGGGATGTGTGGAGGTCCATATTGTATTCCACTATCTTCTTTTCCAAATACTCCATGCACTGGGCGGTGGGACATGCATACATTCCTTTCCCAAAGGTCAGGGGATATGGGATTCTTGCTTTGTGTGTATCACTCAATAGGGTGTGAGCGTTATGTAGTTGTCGAGAGACCTCCAACAGGATCATTCGTTCATTGGGGTATCATGGCAACTTGAAAGGCCTCTCAGAGAATCCCTCTATTCTAATGTATGTAAACTTTTGGAATTGTATAAAAAAATACCCAAATCATTGAATGAAAGCTTTGGCACTGTTTGAGACTCTTCTCTCAAATTCTCCCCCAAGGAGTTTGATGATATGCCCAATGAAGGCATCATTTACCCTCCAATATTATTTCTTGAAGTTTCTATATTGTAGTTGAGGGTAGCGGTCGTAGACTTTGAGCTCTCTCCTTGGATCCAGATTATTTGCAATAGAGAGGCCCTTGTATGGGAATGGCTTTTCTAGTAGATACACCAAGTAGGTGGTCATGTAAAACTGGTACATTTGCTTCAGAGCCATAAGCTGGTTATGAATGTTGTCACTAATGGTCTTCGCCCAATGGAACTTTGATGTACCATAGATGATCTCCTCGATGAAGTAGAACATCCATTCCTAAAAAAAGGCAATAGTAGGGAGGCCCATTACCCTACTCAATAGAGTAACCAATTCATGGTACTCCTCATGGAAGTCACTCCTGAATAGCTCTTGTAGTACCTTAGCAACACTACCCCTCTTTTGCCTCAACCAATGCTAGTTGATTAGTTTATTGCATCTTAGAGGGTCTACTTCCCACATATTATTGTCATATTCTTTCTCAGTTTCTTCCATCTTGTCAAATGTGGGAATATGGAATGTTTGGCCTACAGATCTGGCAAACACATTTTCCAACACTCTACCATCATGATCAATGATTTTTTTCTATTATGGTAACATTTCGTGCATACCATCACTAATTCTGGAGCAACGAGTGCGAGAGGGAAGCTGACCACCTTAGCGAGACCACTCTTTCTAATTTTTCATGTGTTCTCAGTTCTAGGGTTAACCATAACTCTTTATCTAAATTCATCAATATCTACATGCCCAAGGTTGGTGTTTGATATAGTGTCCCAGGTGGGAGTGAGCTTGGAAGTGCACTCCACACCATGGAACTGGTATTTGATCTGATCCTTCTCTTCTTTTCCCCTTGGTGCTTTCACAAGTTTATTTCCTTTCCCTTTCCCAACAGACTTCCCCAATGTACCTGCAATAGATTCCATAAATTCTAAATTCAAAGATATAGTAAGTGCATTCAAATAAAAATTAGGGAAACGTTAGTTACATCCTACAAAATGAAGGTTAGATCCAGCAATTCATCTTTAATAGATCATAAAATCCATCATTATTCATCATTCAAGGCTTGTTTGGATCAGATACAAGAATGCAAGCCCAGGGATGTGGGTTTATCTAGAATGGAAGTTGTCAAGAGTGATCAGGAGTAGGACAATGTTGGGGTCATAGTGGCCCGTAGGAAGCCACCTACAACCAAAGTTCCACAATAGGAACTCGATAATCAAAATCTATAGGGAGAAACTTAGCACGTGTGAGAGTCAGTTACAAATTCTTTGGAGGAACTTGATTGGTCATCTTGGTTATGCGAGCTTAAGGAAAGGAGGGGTAGGAAGCTTCGTGGACCTTTTAGACTCCACTGTTAATAAATGGTGAACAGGGCACGATAGTCAATAGAGGGGAAATCTGTAGTACGGGTGGCTTAAAATCCATGGACATTGTGAGCTAACTCCTTTTAGATTTGGTTAGTTTGAGACACGAGGGTAGGAACTAGTGGATGACCATCATGTCATGGCCATTGGGAGCTACAGTGATGAGGCGACGGTTCACATACAATGGTGGTCTGCAAAGAGGGGTCCACCAAAATTTTTACTTAATCACTTTTCCTCATATAAGTTCAGACGGTAGAGGAAGACTTGGGTTTTGGGTTACGGGAAAAAAGGATGGCAACTTCTTTCATAAATGATAATTGATGAATGGTGAGCTGCAAATGACGACCCGCAAGGATAGGTCTATATGACGCTAAACTTAGTCTCTTTCGCCAAAGTCCCAAATGGAAAAAGGTCGGGGCAGAGCGCACAATGCAGGCGAACAAGGTTGCTCGAGTGTTTGCAGTGGTGACAGAGGTAGGGTGGTCTACAAATGGACCCCATGAAGATAAGCCCGTAAAAAAGGTTTTTCCTTGGCATTTTTGTTTGGGCAACTTGAGATGGCTCAGAGAGTTGCAGAGTCGACGATGCGGGTGAGAGCGGTAGCTTAGCCATCAGGGAAAGGAACTTAGGCAACGAAAAAAAGTGGATGGAGGTCCACATGAACATTCTTGCATGAAAGACTTGCCTTAGGATTTTCCTATGTAAAGGGTGAACGACCAATGGGGTAGCGGGATCCATGATGCGGGGAGAATCTCTAGTTTGGGCATTGAGGAATGACATTCATACATTGGTGGTTCACGGGAAATGACCCATGTGAGATGGCCCACAAGGACAAGAATTAGTTACTTCGACATGAAATGGGAGTGATTCAAGTGGGGCTTACAGTGCAGGGAGCAAGCAAAGGAAATTCGTTTGGGAATGGTAGCAAGACAAGTCATCCGCATGCGGCGGCCCGCAAAGGCGGACCTGTGAGGGTTTGAGACTTAGGTTTTCCCATTAATCATTTTGAAACTTGAGTTTCAATAGGGATGATGATGAGGGAAATGCGGGCCACAAGGGAGTCCATGCTCTTCGAAGAATAGTGTCAACAAAGCGAAGCTCCACATTATCTAAAACAACACCGTTTAAATGTTTTAACTAATTTTTCAGTGATTTAGAGTGTAGGACTAACAATTTAAATGGTCGCCAAATAGAATTAAGGGCTTCTCTATGAGATTTTTTAATTAATCTAAAACCCTATTTGCAAAAGGATGCATTTCAAGTGGTGGACATCAGACTCACTTGGAAGTCGCACAAAAGTTTGATGATGATCTAGATTTTGGGTTGAGTAGTTGCAATGCGGGCAGGAGGTTCAATCATTGTTTTTCTCTGAAAATTTTCAAACTCGGTCAGTGAAAATGAAAATTCTTAGGGCTATTCATAGGAAAAATTTCATTAATGACCCATAATAAATGCAAGTACGACATTTGGTGAGGTAGTTGGGAACGAATTTCAACATACTAGTGGCGAGAAGCACGGACACTGTAGGGTGAAAGAAATTAAGGCTTCACAGATGTCTTGGTTCGTTCACCAATGAAATAGTGAAGGGTCAATAGCAATGTGAAAAGGGAAGCCCACAAGGGAAAACTTGCAGGAGCTAGAAGACGCCAGAGCTAAAGACTAAGAGAAACTTGCCAAAGAAACTCTGCCAAAGTCAAAGACTTAGAAAATTTTAGGGTGGTGAATTTTTGTCAAAAAAAGATGATGACTTTAGGGTCCCTGACCACTTTAAGCTCAAAATTAAGGGCATGCAAAATGAGGCAAAGTAAAAAAGTGACCCGACGAAGCCGAAAGGAGAGGGTCCCCATTTCGAATGGGATGTGTGTCCTATAGGAACAACAGTAACAGATCAATATAAGCACAAGTCTTTCTTATGTCCTAAATCTAATTTATAAACTAGCTTCTATAACAAATGCATGCATAACAAGTTGGATGGTGTTCTAGAGTCCTGAATGCCTATAATTTCACCAAAAAGGATTTTTTTAAGGGATAAAGTGTGATGTAAGAAAATTGTTGTTAAGTGTTGAGTATATTAAAGGAACAAAAGGGGACACAATCAAGTGTGTGAGGATCTTTTCCAACTCTTAGAGCCAGGATAAGAAGAAATCTCTATGGATTTCATCACTGGGATTCGTAAGTCAATAAATAAGAGCATTATAATAGAAATGGTGGATGAGTTCGCAAAATACACTCTATAAATTAACCACCAACTTTTAGAAAGTACAATAGAAAAAGAATTCATAGAAAAGACACTAAACCTTCATAGCACTCCAAGGACCATTGAAAGTGGTTGGGATACTTTATTCACCAACAATGAGTACAAATTTATTGGGTACAAAATTGACACATAATTCTTCCTATCACAAACAATCTAGTGAGAAAATGGGGATTGCAAGTAATGGAGAGAGGGATATGTTCTTCAATTCACTTTCTGACCAACAATGGTAATGGCACAAGTGGTTTCCATTTGCAAAACAGTGGTATGATGCTACTTTTCATTCCTAAATTGAGAAGAATTGATTTGACAATGTGCAAGGTTATTCTAAAATTGCAGGTTAAAGATAAACACCTTTACTATCAAATAAACCTTTCTTAAAACCCTAGAACACCTCACATGGCTCAAAACAAGATGAAACAACAATTGGACCAGCATCAAATCATGAGATAATTCAATAGAGAAGATTGAAAAAAAATTTCACTCCAGCCTTACAAGCAACATTTTATGAATGTTGTGTCCAGCCATATCCATATTAGGGGTCTTCAAAATGGCCATATTCATATCCCATACTGTATCCATATCTGTATATGTGTTCGTGTCCATGCAACTTTAGTTTTTTTGGGAAAATAGACCATGATTTGGCAAGTACTTGGCGAGAACTTGGCATGCAAGTCTTTGTTGTGTCACACATTTCATTTCTTGACTTGTAAATCAGCCCAACTTTTCTAACTATGGTATTAACAATTGTAACACATTTTTGTTATTCCAAATTTTGCACGATATTGGTCTAAATTCTTGTTATCATAGGGAGAATATTTTCCTTTCATACAATAGCATTTTCATTACAAGTGGCGATGAATAAACATCAAAATGATACCAAAGCCAACAAGAGAAAACTAATGTAGGAAAATACCAGCGTTGAAATGGACTTTGCCTTTGCTCTTCCATTTCAACTCTTTAATCAGTAATGCAAATTTTAAATGGTGGTTCCAAAATACCTTGGGGTTTAGAGTACAACAGTAATCTCTTACTCTTTGAACAAAAAACCAGACTACTATAGGCCTCAAGTTATTGAAACTCCCATATAAGTTTACAAACTATCTAGATGCCCCATACGTCATAGAGCTACTGTCCCTTGAAATTGTTTGATATGCATATTATAAAGCACAAGAATTAGAACTATCATTAAACCAAAACCATTGCAAAGATTAATATTTGGAAGTTCATCTGTGCATTTGTATGAAAATCATGCATTCAAGTAATCCAAGCTAAAACCTGAGCATATAACTAAACTTCCATGTGGAACTGAAGACAATTTATAGAAGACCATATTTTAAGCCATACTAGGAATAAAACAGTAGGATATTATACTAGATACAAAACTATCTTACCATATTCCATGGTCCCAATGCAATTTTTTTTGTAATAAAAGTATTATGTCTATACAATTCAAAGGACTAAGGAAATCACACTAAATGTGGATACTTACAACTATGTGCTGCTTATTGGAATTGTAGTCTAGATTACGAACTTGGGGATGCCCTATTGAATTTATTTTCCTGTTTAGGTAACATAATATATATTTTAATATGATGTAGCATGAGATTCAGCTGTTCAAAACATATAGAATGTAGTGATATACCCATCAACATTCATCAGAACTGTGATAATTGAATAAAACCTGACACTTGCAAAGTTATATTATGTGCATGTTAACATGAAATTCATGCTAGAGGAGGAAAAAATAAATCAAGCACTTAAAAAGCAGTTTTTATAAGTATTACATATGAAGGCTTCTTTGTTTGGAAGAATTTGAGGGTGTTATTAGGAAAATTGAGTAGGCTCTTTCAAGAGTGCACAATGACTCCAACAAGTCATTGTGATAATGACACCATTACTGAAAGATGCTTTGGGGATCCTTCTCTGTAATCCTAACTTCACAATATCCACTTCACAAGATTATTTTGAAAAAGAATTGCTTCTTATGTTTATACAAAACACTTCATGAATGAACGTAATCATTGTATTGTCTTTTATCGTCACCTTATTTAAAGCACAATAATGGCAACTTGTTTCTAAGGTGGGATTCTTATTGAAAATCACCATTGGTTCCTCAAATGGTGACTAGAGAAGTTGAATAAATCATTTCTCAAATAATTCATTGAACCTATATATCCATTTATTTCTTTCAATAGCTTGACTGATAAAGGGATATGATCAATGGGATGTGTTCTTTCCTCAAGATGAGTCTAATGGCTAACCCCTTTCCTAATTGGAAATTTTGCAGATAACTCGGGAAAAGCATATTGAAACTTCTGAAATAAATATTTGAACTTGATTTTCATCTTTGATAACTCTTTGCACTACCCCTTTTAAAAAATGAAATAATAACATTTACACCCTTAGCCCTTAGTTTTAATATTTTTGTCCCAATTATATAAGGGAAAATATGGAATGCAAAATAACTAGGAAATGTGTCTCTTAATAATTAAAGAAATATATTACATATATATTTAGGAATCACCAACATTTCCAAGGTAGAAATAATTATTGGACCTACAACCCAAAAGTAGATTTAGGTGCACTTGCACCCAATATGTAGGAAATCATGATAGTTTCCAACATCATAGCCAACATATAGGATATTATTGTAACCTACTTAAAAATTATACATGATTGATACTGTTGATCGGGCATCATAACCCTAACATAACCAATGAGCTAAGAATTGTGTTAAGACTTGGATATATATGATAATAGATGAAGTTGGATATTTCAAGCACAACATGCTATCCCTCAAAATATTTTCATCTAAGACTCTTTGAGCTAAGGAATTTTCCTACCATTACTTATTCAATCTGTGCCTGCCCATCTGTTATATAGTTTTGTTGTTTCGGCATCCAATTGGTTATGGTTTTATCATGTGCATGCTTCTAAGTTCTAATAGATGCATTCAGCTAGTTTGGGTACTCACATACCTTTCCTCCTTATAATATTTACCAACACTTTTGGTTGTCAGGTTTTTTAGTTGAAACTTGTTTTCTGGGGGCCAATTTGTTGAACAGTCATGTTGCTTTAACATCCTACAATATTAAGGTTTTGTTGTGTCTTTTCTTTTTGATTTATCCCAACTTGGGGAAAATAATTTTCCCTTATTATTCCATGATAACTTTGAAGTTACTGTTTCAACTATTGCCTTTGAATCCAGATTATTGATGTAACAATACCATGAAGTTTTTCTATAATGTATCCAAGAAATTCTATTTCTGTTTGACTTTATTGAAAACATAATTGTGCCCCTTAGTTTAAAAAGAAACTTTTTTATTTTTGCATCATTTACACAGAAATTGTCAATTGAGATATGATTCTACATGCTAAGAAGTACATGACCACCTTCAAAAATTTGCAATATAGAGCTCCTTAATGGAAGACTCCAATTTAAAATTCAGCATTGTGGACAAAAAATTCCGACCACGTGTAATAATGTCCCAGGAAAAGTATAGGGCACTGTTCATTTGTACCGAAAATGGCTCTAGTTTTTCTTTTACCCAAAATGTTTGTTTAGTGTGATTGCATGTCTATTGCATTCTTATGTTTTTCCTCAATCCTATAGGTTATGGGTTAACCAGAATCATGCTTATAATAGATGTGTTTCACCATTTGGGACACAAAATCTCCTTCCTACCTAAAATACTTAACATCAAAGAACTTTAGTCTGTCATGTTGGTTAGTTGAAATTTGTTTCTATCTAAGGTGGCACAATTGTTGAACCCTTATGTTGGGTCATGGTTTGTTGTGCTTTTGCATTTAGATGTATTGCAATTTGGGGAAAATCTTTAGGATTCTTTATTCCTTGATGACTTTGGAGGCAGTGTTTAAACTCCTATATCTCAATCCTAGTTGTTGAAGTTACCTTGCGATGAAGGCTTTTGAAAGTAAAGTATCCAAGAGATTCTCTTTTTATTTAAATATTTTAAAAACGTATTTGTAACCCCATAGTTTAAAGAGAAAAATATTTACATGACTTATGCAAAAAGTGTAAAGAGAGATCAACCACTAAATGCTGAGAGCCATATGAAAAACTTATACTTCTGCAACAGAGGACTATTGAACAACAGAGCTGCCAATTTTAAATTGAACATGGTGAACCAAACATACACACCTCATATACTAACATTCTAGGAAATGCATCGGGAAATTTTCATTTGTATCAAAGTAAAAGATCTAATGACATAAGATTTTTCTTTTATCCAAATTGTTTAGGATGCTAAATGGATTGCAGAATGTGATAAGAATCAAATAATCTTTTGTTTCCCAAAAAGGTTTTGATTACCTCCAGTTTTCCCATTCTCATCATTGTGACCAAGAATTTCTTTGGAGTGTTTTATTATGTTTAGAAGACATTGGTCACTCCTTCATCCTCTCTATGATCACTATATAAGAAATTCCATATCGCTTATATTTCTTCTTTCTCTTTCTTTTGGAATGAATAATACCCTCACCCATTCCTGTAAGAACCCTGTTGGTTCTAACCACTGGCAGTCGAGGTTTAAGTGATGTAATTTTGTGTGTTTTGAATGATTTTTAAATTTTTATGTATTTTCTCAATAGGATTCCAGGCAACAATGCATTAAGAAATATTATCTAACAAATGCAATGTAACTTATAGGAGATAATAAACTGAGAATTTAATAGCAGCAACAATAACAAGACTTTTCATTAAATTTAACTAGCTCAAGTGTTTACAATCATATCATAAAATTTCTGAAACTTATAACAAAAAATTAGAAGAACCTAGTGTGCATCATTCTTCTCCACCTTCAAATCTATAAAAAACACCCTTTTCAATAAAGATGCCCCTAGAAATGTTGAAAAACAGCCCAAAGGAGAGGCGTTTCAGCCTCTAGTTCGCATGCCTTACTGTTGGGAGAGAACGACCTGACTATACTTGAATGGTACGACCTATAGAAGGTCTAAAATCTGCTCACAATGTTGGTGCAACAATTATCTATGGAAGCAGTTGATAAACTTCCAAACCCTTGAATAATTTTTCACTAATATGCACAAATTGGACTTGTCTGAAGCCCACAATCAAGAAATAATTCAGTTGATAGTTTCACAGCCTCAAAATTGCATAAACACTGAAGAGTTTTCATTCTCCAATATTGAAAATGGTAGAAACCCTAGCTGGATTCTTCTCCAAGCTTGAACTCCAAAGATACAAGTTTATATTCTTCAAACATAATCAAATTGATTATCTTTGATGCCGTTTTATAATTTCCTCAAGAAGGTTGACCTCTTCACTGTATTTTATTTGGCTTTGAAATCCACTTTTAGGTTTTTGATAAGAAATTTATAATATCTCCAAACTTAGGCGCCCAAATCAATAATATAAAATAAATGTACTTTAAGTGATTTTAATTGAGGGTCATGGCCTCATCGAAAATAAAGTACACTTTTGACTTTATAATTTAACTTTATATTATTTAATTATCATTAAATTACCTTTAATGATGATTACTCGTTAAAAATTTAATATTTCACCCATCCAACTAATTAAGAGGTAACACTGCATCTGAGACCTGACCTATCTAGGTGCCCTTGCTAAAAATAGAAACCCCAACTCTCTGAAATGGTGACTTACTATAAATAGTAAGTATAAAAAATTGAGTCTAAAGAAGGCCAAACCTGGACCCACACTGAGCTCTAAAGGAGAAAACACCCTAATTACTACCAAGAAGGACCATCTAACCATTTGTGCTAGCCTACAAGGGTCAAGAATAGGCTAAACCATCGAAAAGAAACAAAAGGCTAAAAAGGGGACATTATAGTTTGCCCTCCCTCAAATTGATTCTCCCCAAGCAATCTCATCTACAAAGAAAACTCTCCTCCACTTGGATCCCAAGGGAAGATCAGCGTAATGTCCATGGTATCACCCATTAGCTCTTGTAACACCAACACAAGAACAACTGACTAAACCTGTCAACTCAAATCAATCTCACCATTAGGTGTCCAAGAGTATAAGCCTCAAAAAGAAGCAACTCAAAAGACTGGCAATACTTGCTTCCAATCTTTGTGCAAGGCAATCCATCATACAAACTGTCTAGCACATGCACCATTGAACTGTGCATCTAAGATATACTATGTACATGAGGATTAAATTTAAAACTGTATGCACTCCTCACTATGTACACCTCAGAAAACTCTTCTACGAGCCTTGTTTGAAATCTCGATGCACTAGAAGGATCCCAAACACTATGATCAATGCTCATATTAGGACTAGGGTCAAGAGAGTGATCATTATCT
The DNA here is from genome assembly GCA_007115665.2 of Sequoiadendron giganteum. Lineage (NCBI taxonomy): Eukaryota > Viridiplantae > Streptophyta > Pinopsida > Cupressales > Cupressaceae > Sequoiadendron > Sequoiadendron giganteum. Next base: position 199,026,414 of record CM021110.1, on the reverse strand, counting down.
AGCTCAAAAAGTGGATTATCATATGACCATGTATCATTTTCCTCAAACAGAAGGTTGGTCACAAACTGAACATTACCTCCATACTAATCGAAATCATACAACTTCAAACCCCTAGAGCCATGAACATACATGAACTCTTCCAGGATCATCTCATGTTATTTATCCTGAACTACATCCTTCTCTTTCTTTCTATCCATCTCCCTACAGGAAGAGATAGAATTCAAACTCCCATCTATAGTTCCCCTCAACATATATTTCTGATTATTTAACTCAAATTTCATTTCTATGCTAAGGGTAAATTCTCCAATGTCTTGGAGCCATTTCATGCCCAACACTATGTTCATCTCACCCATGTTGACCACATAGAAGTTAGTCTGTAACTCATAGTCATTTAGTAATAAGGTGAGATTACTTATCTGCTTGGTGCACGTGAGGGTATATCCATTAGCAACTCTAACTCTTAATCCATCAAAATCCTCAGTCTGAAGTCTACATTTGGCCACAAACCCCTCATAGATGAAGTTATGTGTTGCTCCAATGTCAAGCATAGCAATGAAATGTTGTCCATTGATTGTTCCTCTGAATCTGAATGTAGTCTCATCTTGTGTATCAACAAGGAATGTGAAAGGAGCCAAATTCCCATCAGGCCCAAACTTTGCAGAGGCTTTTCCACCCTGATCATCCCCTGAAGCAGCTGGCTGATCTAGAATTTCAGAATTGGAATCCTCATAATACACCCACATTTTACGAGTTGCCTTGCCCTTAGGCCTCAAAGGACATTCATGATCTTGGTTGTAAGGTTCCTTGCATTATTAACACAATTTATTTTTCCTTAACTCCTCCTGTGACTCCTCATCCACCATGCTTGTTGATTTATTTTTCTTATCTTCAAATTGTTGAGGGCTCTTAGTGTTGGAAGAAGTAACATCTTTAGGAGTAGACTTGATTTTTGGGGCTGCAAACTCCATACTTCTGGCCTTCCTCATAGCTTCATGAAGTGAAGGGGGATCAAATTTTTTGATCCATCCTCTCATTGGTTCCAATAAGCCCTCAATAAATAGCATGAATAATCTTCTTTTTGATATGTTGGGAACCATAATTGATAGCTTCTGAAAATGGCCTATGTAAACCTCCAAAATCCTAACCTACTTGAGCTGAGCCAAGTCTCTGAAATAGGTTTTTGGATCTTTCTTATCGAAGCATTCAATCAACTTGTCAACAAACTCCTGGTAGGAGATGATGCGATTATGTTGCAACATGACCATCCCATGGTACCAAAATCATGGGCTTCTCCCTCCAAGTGTAAAGTGGCATATTTGATTGTATCCTTCTCTACCATGGGTCATAGAGTCAAGAAAGTAACTAGTTTGTGAACCCAAGACTGTGTTGTTCTCTTACCACTACCATCAAATGTAGGTAATGTGAGTTTACTGGTAGCATGTTTTAGGTCTCTAATTTGGTTTCTTGGTCTTCGATTAGGCCTTGCCTTGTAATGCTCTCTCCTTTGACTTACAAATCTGTCAAAGGTAATGTGCTTCCTAACATGTTGTGTTATTAACTCCCATTCCTCATTATCTGACATGAGATTATTTGCAAAAATTTCCCCTTCCTCCTCTTTAGCTTTCTTTTCTCTAGGTTCATTTCTCAAGAAGGTAGGATGTGTAGGTCTATCTATGGTACGGGTAGGTTCCCATTGTACCCTGGGATTTCCAAAAACACTACCATTAGCATCCGGCTCATGATCTTGTCTTCTAAGAGGGTTCATCTATTGTATCATTGTTGTAAGTGCCCACAAAGCATCTGCAACCTGTTGCTGCCCTATTGCAATGCTTCTCATAAATTCTTTTGCTTCTCATTCTTCATTATTTCACCCATTTCTAGCTTCATTTCTAGGTGGACTACCACCACCTTTATCACCCATTGTGCTGGATGAACCAACCTCAGTGCCACACTATCTTGCTTCTATTGTAGCTGATAAAGTGTCATGTTTAGGATGAGGTTGTTGCCACTATTTTTTTCTTTCTCTCTTCCCTTGCAAAATATCTTTTGTACATGTCACTCTATTGCATCAATGAAGCTGGATTCTTACAAATCAGTTGGATGGGTGAAATATTAAATGTTTAATGAGTAATTATAATTAAAGGTACTTTAATGATAATTAAATAATATAAAGTTAAATTATAAATTCAAAAGTGTACTTTATTTTTGATGAGGCCATGACCCTCAATTAAAATCACTTGAAGTACATTTATTTTATATTATTGATTTGGGTGCCCAATTTTGGAGATATTATAAATTTCTTATCAAAAACCTAAAAGTGGATTTCAAAGGTAATTAAAATATAGCAAAGAGGTTGACCTTCTTGAGGAAATTATGAAATGGAATCAAAGGCAATCGATTTGATTATGTTTGAATATTATAAACTTGTGTCTTTGGAGTTTGATCTTAGAGAAGAAGCCAACTAGGGTTTCTTTCATTTTCAGCATTGGAGAACAAAAACTCTTTAGTGTTTATGCAATTTTGAGGCTGTGAAACTATCAAATGAATTATTGCTTGACTGTGGGCTTCATATAGGGGTCCAGTTTGTGCATATTAGTGAAGAATTATTCAAGGGTTTGGAAGTTTATTAGCCGCTTCCATAGATAATCGGTGTACCAACATTGTGAGCAGATTTTGTACCTTCTACAGGTTGTACCATTCAAGTACAACCAGGTCATAATCTCTCAGCAGCAAGGCGTGTGAACTAGAGGTTGAAATGCCTCTCCTTTGGGCTACTTTTCAATATTTCTAGGGGTGTCTATATTGAAAAGGTTGCTTTTTGTAGATTTCAAGGTGGAAAAAACAATAAATGTAGTAGAACGATGCACACCAGGTGTTGAATATTCAAGATACTATGAGGGGGGTGAATCAATATCTTCTAAAAATTATTGAACAAACACCTTTAATTACTTTACTACATAGAACAAATAAGAGCAAGAATAAACATGAAATTTCACAACACAAGAACACCATATTTTTACAAGGAAAACCCAATGAGGAAAAAACCATGATGAGGATTAGCTCACAATATATAGTTATTTCAATACCGGTTACAAAAGATGCTCATTGCCACATACAAAAGCAAACTGCTTACAAGGACTCATTTTCCAAACATGGAGGCTCACTGCCTACAAAAATTATGTAAACAAAATGGCTAACCGCTAGAGTTTGAATTGATAAAATTACACCACAAGTGCAGATTCAATTCCTTTGATGCTTAGAATATTTTCTCGCATGACATCAGACTAAAATTTACCCTTCTATTCGCACACTTCACTTATCAACGCATACATGCTTTTATTCACATTCACACTTCTCCTTTTACCCATCTACAAACCATCTTGTATATATACCTGATATATCTACATGCATCATTTAGGTCATCCTAATTAGATACAATTCATATTTTCAAGAAGATAACTTGTCGACTTCCAAAAGTAATTCAACTGTGGCATGCAATATTGTCGGTTGGGACCAAATTTAGGTCACACATATAACCACAATTTATGTTGAGCTATAAACTAATTATTAGGATGACCATGTTTAACCTAATAACTAAATGCAATCTCCAAATTCCAACACACTATCCAATCATATGATCATTCGAGAATACATACATACATGCTTGTAGTGATCATGAGCCTTTTCCAAAACCTTAAACCACACTGACTAACAAAGAGAATATTCAGACCAAAATATCGGATGTTCTACACACCGGTTTAGGGTACTAGACCAACATGGTGACATCAATGACAACATAAGACTAATCTTCTTCATACTTCCAACACAAGGTTCTTCTAATTTGCTATTATAAGTTTCAAAAAAATTTATGATATCATTGTAAGATGAGGAAAATAAAATAGCATAGACTAAGTGACAACCAACACAAATCTAAGTTATTAACCTCATCCAAACAAGAGAATACAAACAAATAGAGAATAATAAGCTAAAAGCATTAAATAAAAACACTCCCCATGCTTGAACTTGAATCACTCTCTTGTCTCTCTTATTTCTTCTTATGCAAATATTTCCCTCAAATTTGTTGTTGAAGTTGTACAAATACTTGCAAATAGTAAGCAAGAAAGTTGGAGATAATGGTTGTCAAATCAAAAATGGAGGAGAAAGGTTGCTTTTATAGAAAACCATTCGAATGGAAAAATGGGATTGATCTTCTAGAAATATTCTAAGATCAATAGATAAGGATTCATGAGATCACATGGCATCAATCGTAATTCAAATCCAACCTATGACCTCAATGCTAGCATCATGACACCAAGCCAAAGAAATGCAACACCATCACTTGCAGACTTCTTGATACAACAAGTGTAGGCCCTTCAACAACAAATGACTAACATGCAATTTGGGACCATCAAAAAGACCTATTCTATGGAGGAATTATACCCCTTTCCATTCGATCGCAATTTATATATGCCACCCTTTCCCCCTCATTTTACAACACCACTTTTGCCTAAGTATAAGAGGACAAGGGATCCAATAGAGCACATTCGAGAATTCAACACATCATGTATGGAAGTCTCATATGATCTAACTTATTTAATAAGTCTATTTCCACGAAGTCTTATAGGGGCAACTTTAGATTGGTTTGCACATATTCCTCCAAGAATAAGAACATGTGGTGAATTGGCCAACAAATTCATTAAATTTTTTTCCTTCAACATTAAAAATTATGTCACCCTTGCAACATTAAGCACCACTAGACAAGAAGAAGGAGAACCCATTACCTCGATCTACCAAATATGGCGAGGTTTGGTTAGCAAATTCCCTTGTCACATTCCTGAAAAACAATTGGTCACCATTTCTGTGGAAAATATTAATGAAGAAATCATGAGTCAAATTCAAATCCAATGTTGTACAACCTTTGAAGAGATCCTTTAGAAAGGTGTCCTTATTGAGAAAGGTCTTATCGCCAAAGGACTAGTCAAGATAAATAAAGAAAATCAAAAATCCAACAATGATAAGAGCAAATACTAGTCCCGAAACAAAAATGTAACAAATGATGGAGTTATTGATGGAAAACTAATAAATAAAGGTCCAACCATTCAAATTAAAGGTCCCTCCTCATCGAATACATCAACCATGCCAAATGCACGAATCTAGAGTCAAAACCAAACATTAAACGCTATCCAAAACAATCAACAATGAAGAGGACCTCCTCGTGCCAAGAGAACCTACACCCCCTTGGGTGAACCTATCGAATTAGTTCTTAAACAACTCTTGAAAACCAATACCATCACACTACCTGACACCAAGAATTATGAACCTTCCTTGATCAAACCAGATTGGTGGAAAGAAGATGAATACTGTGAATACCACCGTAGCAAAGGACACAAAACAACAAGATTTTTGACACTCTAAACATTATTCAAGACCTCATTGAAGATGGAACTATATCAGTAGGAGATTCACAAGGAAAAACCAATACTAATCATACAATATTCAAAAATCCCTTGCAAGACCATGATAAAGGGAAAACCTCCAGCTTAGGGAATAACAATAGTGCCAGCTATTCCACAGTCAAAAATGACTATAGCACTATCATTCTTAACATAACACCCTTTGATGATTGCATTGATACCATCACCATAAAAAAGATAAACTCAAACTGTGTTGTTGCTACTCACAAAACCAAGATAACTATTCTAGGACCTCCACCCAATCCTCAGTCCAAGAACCAATATAATCTCCTGGAGCAGTTGGGAAAAAATCCCACACAAATCTCTATCTTGGAGCTCCTTCGCACATCCCCAAAACATAGAGCTATAATTGACAAATAATTGCAAGGAGCGTTTGTCACCACCAACCTAGATTCCAATGCATTTCAGGCCATGGTCAAATACCTAGCTATGCCACATCATGTCACCTTCTTTGAGCAAGAATTTTCCACACCAAAATCTAATCATAATGACCCCTTACATCTTGAAGTTTGCATGGATAAATGAAAGATTAGATGAGTCCTATTAGACGGTGGAGTGGGTCTAAATATTTGCATACTAAAATTGGTGAAAGCATTGGGATACTTTGAGAATTTTATAGACCGAACAAAGAAAATCACTATCAAAGATTATGATGATGTTGAACTTTCATCTGAAGGTGTCATTTCATTCCCTATAAGAGTTTTCCCCACAATACAACATTATAACCTTCTCCTTGGTCATCCTTGTATTCATGCTATGAGAGCTATTCCATCCATCTACCATCAATGCCTCAAATTTCCACATAATGACACTGAAATCACCATTCTAGGCGACCTGGATCCTTGTAAGTATTATTCAAACTGAAGAGGAACTACTGAACATCAAATCATCCACTCTATTCACCACACCCTTTGTACCTAAGATCCAGATCCAAGACAAAGGATGCAGAGAATATAACATGAAGAGTCTCTTTTTCATCGGTAAATTGCCTAAATCACCAAAGTCTTATGGAAAACTGCATCCCATGTAGTCTAAGGTCATCTTTCATAATCCCCCTAGCACCTTCACCAAATGGGGTGAACTTGCCAAGGAATCTCTAGATGATAAAATTCTCACATGGTTGTATAGAGAAGAAGTAGACACTAAATCTAAGAGGTTGCCAATTGAACAATATCCAAAAGGATTCCCAATAATGAAACAACAAGGATAGTTGTCTTGGCCTAAATAAAAAAGGAATGATAGAACCCTTGAAACCCCTGAAGTTGATTAAACATCAAGGGTTAGGGTTCGACCCTGTAAAAGTGACTATCCAAGGTATCAGATTACCTTTGAGTGAGGTTTCTAATGCTTCGGATGAGATCAAGACATATGAGGACCCTTGGGATTTTGATGCCCATTCTAATGAATATGAATGGGATTCCCTATCCTCCACTACCTTTATGGACTTAGATAATCCATTCATAATACTTGATGAGCCTCCTCTTGAAACATAGTTCAGTCAAATGCTTACAATTAGTTCTTCGCTAAGTCTACCAAGCCCTCATGCCAAAGCCCCCTTAAATAAAGAAGAATGGATTAAATGTTTTTTGGAAACCATTGACGCTTCCTCCTAGGAACCTAATGACTCTATGTTTGTCTTTTCCCTCTCTACCTACACCATGAATCTTGATAACACTAATGATGGCTTACCCCTTGTATATCCACAACTCATAGATTGGGATCAACAAGACCCACCAAGTTTGGACATTTTCGAGAATGATGAATCAATTGATAAGTTTAAGGGACTTCATGAAGGAATACCTAGTGGGGATCATAAGGCTGAATTTTCCATAGAACTTGATTATGTGACATACTTTGGTGAGGCTTTCCTATCCTCTAGTCGCAAAAGTAAAAAAGATAAAATAAAAAATAGAAATAATAGGTCTTCAGGTGAAAACCGAAAGACACTTGCTAATCGTGAAAAAGTAAAAATAAAGGACGTATCCGAAGGTGAAAACCTCCTTGAGGCGCCTGATGATGGAGGATTGGAGTGTCTCCCAATAGACCAAGAGAGATCACCATTGTTGATAGAAGAAATAGAAGAGGTGAATATTAGAACACAAGATAATTCTAGAATCATATAGTTAGCAACATCTTTGACTTCCAAGGAAAAGCCTAAGTTCACAACATTCTTTGTAGAAAGACAAGTCAATTTTTCCTATTCATATGCAAATATGCCTAGATTGAATCTCAAATTGGTTTTACATCACTTGCCACTTCTACCTAATGCCAAACCATACAAACAAATGCTAAGAAAAATGCATCCATAAATCCCACTCCTTGTCAAGGTAGAATTGAAGAAACTTCTAGATGTGGGATTCATTCTATTGATTATGCTGATTGGATATCAAACCTTGTTCCTATCACTAAACCAAATGATCAAATTAGAATATGCACAATTTTTAGAGATATCAACAAATCTTGTCCTAAGGATGATTTTCCTCTGTCAAACATTAACATCATCGTAGAACTCACAACTAGGTGTGAAATGCTATCACTCATGGCTGGATTCTCGAGTTATAATCAGACAAGGATTGGTATTGAAGATCAATAAAAAATAGCTTTTACATGTGCTTGGGGAACTTTTTTTTGGAATGTAATATCGTTTGGATTGAAAAATGTCAGAGCTACATATCAAAGAGCGATGACCATAATACTTCATGGCTATATGCATGTGCTAATGGAAGATTATGTCGATTCACTTCTCTCTAAATCCCTAGAATGAAGTGGAAATTTAGCAATATTGGACAATATTTTCACACGATTCAAAAAATACCAACTCAGATTAAATCCAAAGAAATGTGTTTTTGGAGTCTAATAAGGAAAACTCCTTGGATACATAGTATCACACAGAGGAATAGAAGTTGATCCCATGAAAGTAAAAGCTATCTTAGAAATGCCACCACCAATCAATATCAATCAGTTGAGGACGTTGCAAGGGAGACTACAATCAATCTGTAGGTTCATTGCTCAATTAACAAACAAGATCCACCCATTCCAACATCTCTTAAGAAAATGCATTCCCTTCAATTGGACAGAAAAGTGTCAAGAAGCATTTGATCAGATCAAAAATTATCTACTAACTCCATTAGTTCTTATGCCTCCAATCGACAAAAAATATTTGATATTATATGTGAGAACAACAACATCAACGTTGGGGGCATTGTTAGTGTAAACTGATAATGATAGAAAAGAACAGGCTATATATTACATCAATCGCACCCTGGTTGGATATGAGTTGAATTATACTCCTATTGAATGAGCATGTCTAGAAGTGGTATATGTAGCAAAAAAATTAGGACATTACATATTGAATCATAAGATAAAACTGATTGCCAAAATTGATCCTCTAAAATATCTTCTCAACAAAGCAACACTTATAGGAAGACTAGCTAAATGGGTTATGATGCTAAGTAAGTATGACATTGAGTATGTAGATCGAAAGGCAATAAAAGGAAATTTGATAGTAGATCAACTTGCAGATGCACCTGTTAAGGTAGATCATCCTTTGATATTTGATTTCCCAGATGAATCAATCTTTGTCGTAGACACACCAATTACATTGAAGTTATATTTTGATGGATCTTACACAAGTCATGGTTTAGGAGCTGGAATTATATTCATCACACACCAAGGAGACTCCATTCCCAATTTTTTTTGAATAGCATTCCCTTGCACTAATAACATAGAAAAATATGAGGCATTGTTGGCAAGCCTTCAAATAGCAATAAAATGGAAGATCAAGGATGTTCAAGTCTACGGTGATTATCAGTTTGTAATAAAGCAATTCAATGACAATTATGATACCAAGGATGAGAAATTGATGCCCTACAAATCCATGGTGGATAGCTTCAAACTATACTTTGACAATTTTTCTTTTGAAAAAATCTCGAGAATCTAGAACAAAGCAGCTGATGCAATGGCTACCATTGGATCTCTCTTGGAAATTCCTAATAATGCATAGCAATACAAGTTCTTGGTAGAATAGCTATTGATCCCTACGTTCGATGTCCCCAAAATCGAACTTGTGGGCGAACTTGTTGGTATTGATTCACCTTAGTACACATACATTTATAACTATTTGCATGACCGGATTATACCTCCTGACTTGTCCCTTAACCAACGTAAGACCTTTATATAACAAGCATCTAAATATGCTATCATCAGAGACACCCTTTATCGTCATAACCTAGATAGTACCCTCTTTAGATGCCTTGACTCAAATGAAGCACAAAAAACCTTACAAGAGGTACATCATGGTATATGTGGAGGTCACTCTACTGGTCCTATCTTAGCCAAAAATCTCATGAGAATGGGATATTATTAGCCTATGATGGAACATGATTCTTATCATTTTGTGAACAAATTTCATAAATGTCAGATTCATGCAAATCTCATACATGCACCAACTCAGGAATTTCAACCACTTACTTCACCATGGCCATTTTCTCAATGGGGACTCAACCTCATAGGAAAAATCTATCCCACCTCTTTCAATGGACATAAGTTTATCCTTGTCACCACTGGGTACTTTACAAAATGGATTGAATCCATCCCACTAACTTAAATTACTGGTAAGAAGATAGCTAAATTCATCCTGAATTACATCATTTTTCATTATGGTATCCCACACTCCATCATTACATATAATGGATGCCTTTCAAAAACCAAGATATATGTGAGATCTCTGACAAATTCTATATTCAACATCATTTTTCCACTCCATATTACCCCCAGGGTAATGGTCAAGCTAAGGCGTCTAATAAGACTATCCTAAAGATCTTAAAGAAGACTATCAATGATGTTGGCCGTGATTGGAACTTACAACTGAAGCCTGCTTTATGGGCCTATCACACCAGTATTTGTACCCCTAAAGGAGCCACACCATATTCCCTTGTTTATGGATCTGAAGCAATACTTCCTATAGAGTTCGAGTTACCATCCCTATGAGTCTCTATGCAAGGCCTAATTGATCAAGAAGAATATCGTGTATCCCATCTACAAGAGCTAGAGTTACTGGATGAAAAGAGACAAAATGCTTTGAAACACTTGCAAGCATATCAGAACCGCCTCTAATGTCATTATAGTAAGAAGGTTCATCCTAGAAGTTTTGACATTGGTGATCTAGTCCTAAAGGAGAATCCAAAGATCCAAGCAGAATGAGAAAAACCTAGAAAAACTAAGCTTGATTAGTTGGGCCCATACATTGTCACAACAACATATGGATATGGTGCTTATCAACTTTCTACTCCAAAAGGAGAACCATTGTCCGAACCCATCAACAACATGCACCTTCACAAGTATTATACTTGATTCTTAGAGTATCCTTTAAAAAGAAAAAGCCAAAAAAAAAAAAAAAATAGTCACCTCATGAAAACTTGGCAAACAAGCATCTTGATGGCAACAAAAAAATAAAATAAAAAAATAGTAAAGAAAAATAATTCGTCCAAAAGTGAAAACCACTTCGGTGGTGCTTTGGATATGTACCATGGTGAAAACCTGGCAAACAGGCGCCATGTGTAATCGGTCTATGCTCCTCCGTCTACTTTAACTCCATCTGATCTTGTGTCCATTCACACCCATTCATCATCCATAATAAAGCTTCGTTATCCTTCCCATGGCCTAAAAACCATCAACATTTAGTCGCCTTCGTCGCTTCCCTTCGTACATAGTATATTGGTCCTATACCTGACTGGGGGCAATTCCTTGACTTACATCTTCATGATAAATAATACATGGTATCAACCCTTTAAAACCTTCAAAATCCATAAAAATCATAAAATGTCCTGAAATTTAAAAAATAAAAATAAAAACATTTTAAAATCCAAAAAAATAAAAACATTTCAAAATCCAAAAAATAAAACATTTCAAAATCCAAAAACAAAACATTTCAAAAATCCAAATAAATCAAAATATTTCAAAATCCAAAACATCAAAACATTTCAAAATCCAAAATATCAAAACATTTCAAAAATCCAAATAAATCAAAACATTTCAAAATCCAAAAACATCAAAACATTTCAAAATCCAAAAAAATCAATACATTTCAAAATCCAAAACATTTCAAAATCCAAAAAAATCATAAAATCCTCAAAAATCCAAAAACATAAGAAAAATTCAAAACTCCCAAAAAATAGAGTCTAACTCTAAGTTTGAGTCTGAATCGATTTTGTTAGAGTGGTGAAAATACGTTGCCTCTATGTGTTTGCTACACAGGCAAGAGTCATCTTAAATAAGCCCCCGAGGCATTAGGTCAATCCCTTGAGGTTGTCCAAATAAAATCATGACTCAATATTTTTTCGAATAAGACAAAGTCAAGTCATGTCAAACTACGAGGTCTCCATGCACTACTACGTAGGCAAGGCCATCTATCGATGAGCCCTTGAGGCCCCCTAGATCAATTCCTTTAGGGTTTATCGAGTCGGGTCATTTCCTTGGTCCGAAAGCAATCATCATTTAATCACAAAACAACAAACGAATGAAATATTTCATCAATTGATTATACTATCATCCACCAACTTGGTCATTTGGATGGAATGGGGCATTATGTCATTTGTCTCATTCAGTCTTATCTCTTATCTTTTATCAGGATGTGTCCTTCCTGGGATTAGAATTTCTTAACCTTGTCATCCACCTTAAGTAGGATGTGTCCTTGCAGTTAGGTGTTTTGTCAACATTTGTCACTTGGTCAATGTCATCTGATGTGTCCTTTGGCTCAAGTAGGATGTTTCCATCCTACAGTTGGGTATCATCACCTTGCTTGGTCATATTCATCAATGTTCATCAAACAAATGATCAATCTTTGTCAACCTATCGATCAAATCAATTTGTCAACATTTGTCAATTTGTTAATCAATCTTTGTCAATCTATCGATTGAATCAATTTTTCATCTTTGTCAATCAACTTTGTCACACCAATCAATCTTTCCTTCATCAGGATGTGTCCTTCCTAAGGCTAGGTGTGGTCAATCAAATCACTTTATCAATCCTTATTAATCTACCAATCAACTCGGTCATCTTGGTCAACCTAATCAACCAATCAACCAATCATCATTATCACTGAAAAACACTATCTTGGAAAACACTTTGTTAGTCTAGATTTTATTATCTTTTCGATTGATTTTGGGTCATGTTACTAGTCTCCTCAAGGATATACTTTCAATGGATTTAGAGGGACGATGATGGATCATGGCCTCTTTTCTTTGTTTGTTGCCTATGGTTTGTCTTGGCAAAAAGACTGGGACAATTGTGTCCCTAGTATGAGTGATTCCTTGTCTTTTTGACTGTTTGTCTCTCCCAAATGGTCACCTTGCACACCTTGGTTTATGTCATACCATGGTGTTTTTGGTCCATTCGTGACATTTTTGACGCCCAATGATGATAAATATAAAAATGTAAGCATGAAAGTTGGTTCCCTTATCATTTCCTATTTATCTTCTTTCTCCTTTTCACACTAACACCCCATCTCCCTTGTCTTTTCCATGCTAACATCCATCTCCTTCATGCTAACATTTATTCTATCCTTCATCCTCTAGTCTTATCTTCCATTTCAAGAGCACATTCATGTTCTTTGAACCCACCTATCCTCTCGAGGGGGCATACCACAACCCTTCTGGTCATCCTTCCCTTTTCTATTTACACTCAGGCATATTTTAGAATTAAATTTCTTTGACACAACATGATGAACTACATTATGTCAAAGAGGGGAAAAATGTAGACACTGAAAAATGTCCTAAGTCTATGAGCAAAATTTTTCCTTAGTTGTCATCCTCTAATAATTAAATAATTTTGATTATTTAATTATTCCTGATCATATTCCTTTATTAATTAAATAATTATTTAATTATTTAATTAATTCACTTTCTAATCTCTATTCTATCCTGATCAATTAAAATAAATTAATTGCATCACTAATACCCTATTTCTTCAATAATTAAATAAATCATTATTTATTTAATTGTTTATCTTTCATCACCTATCTATAGTCAGATAATAATGATTATTTGACCTTCTATTCTTCTATAATTGAATAATTGACAAAATTATTTAATTATGTGTCATTCCTCTCTTTTAAATAATTGATCCAAATCAATTATCCATGTCTAATTTCTATATCCTCCTCTAATTAAATTTATGAATTTAATTAAGTCTCCTTTTTCATTTCCTCCAAATAAATTATTTATTTGCCACTTGTTATTCTCCTCCATTTTTGAATAAATAATTTATTTATCCCTCCATTTTGGTCAAATATCCCCTATCATTATTTCATGTCATAGCCTACATGTCTGTCATAGCCATCAGCGTCATATCTTTTCCATGCATGACATATTCTGGTTGCATCAATTTTCATCCATAGATCTTGACATCTTTCTAGAAACTCAATCTTGGCCATCTATTTTGTAACCTCCCTCTCATGAATCTTCATCCATTGATCTTAGAATCTTTCTAGAAGATCAATCTCGTTCGTTTGTTCAAGTGGTTGTCTATAAAAGAAACCTTTCTCCTCCATTTTTGATTTAACAACCATTATCTCCAACTTTTTTGCTTACTATTTGCAGGTATTTGTACAACTTCAACAAAGATCTGAGGGCAATATTGGGATAAGAATAAATAGGAGAGACAAGAGAAGTGATTCAAGTTCAAGCATGAGGAATGTTTTAATTTAATGCTTTTAGCTTATTATTCTCCATTTGTTTGTATTCTCTTGTTTGGATGAGGTTAATAGCTTAGATTTTTGTTGGTTGTCACTTAATGTTTTCCTCATATTTGTTGTTGAAGTTGTACAAATACCTTCAAATAGTAAGCAAGAAATTTGGAGGTAATGGTTGTTAAATCAAAAATGAAGGAGAAAGGTTGCTTTTATAGGAAACCATTCGAACAGACAGATGAAATTGATCTTCTAAAAAGATTCTAAGATCAACGGATGAGGATTCATGAGAGGGAGGTTATGAAATAGATGACCAAGATCGAGTTTCTAAAAAGATGTCAAGATCTACGGATGAAAATTGATGCAACCAGAATATGCCATGCATGGAAAATATATGACGCCAATGGCTATGATGTCTGACAACTATGACAGACATGCAGGACATGTAGGCTATGACATGAAATAATGATAAGGGATCTTTGACCAAAATTGAGGGATAAATAATTTATTCGAAAATGGAGGAGAATGACAAGTGGCAAATAAATAATTTATTTGAAGGAAATAAAAAAGGAGACTTAATTAAATTTATAAATTTAATTAAAGGAGGATATAGAAACTAGACATAGATAATTGATTTGGATCAATTATTAAAAGAGAAGAATGACACATAATTAAATAATTTTCTCAATTATTTAATTATAGAAGAATAAAAGGTCAAATAATAACTATTATTTGACTATAGATAGGTGATGAAAGATAAATAATTAAATAAATAATGATTTATTTAATTATTGAAGAAAGGGGATATTAGTGATGCAATTAATTTATTTTAATTGATCGGGATAGAATGGAGATTAGAAAGTGAATTAATTAAATAATGAAATAATTTTTTAATTAATAAAGGAATATGATCAGGAATAATTAAATAATTAAAATTATTTAATTATTAGAGGATGATGACTAAGGAAAAATGTTGCTCGCAGACTTAGGACATTTTTCAATGTCTACATTTTCCCCCTCTTTGACATAAAGCAGTTTATCGTGTTGTGTCAAAGAAATTTAATTCTGAAATATGCCCTAGTGTAAAGAGAAAGGGGAAGGATGACTAGGAGGGTTGTGGTGTGCCCCCGTGAGAGGACAAGCGGGTTCAAAGAACACAAATATGCTCTTGAAATGGAAGATAAGACTAGAGGATGAAGGATAGAAGAAATATTAGCATGAAGGAGATGGATGTTAGCATGGAAAAGACAAGGGAGATGGGATGTTAGCATGAAAAGGGAAAGAAGATAGATGGGAAATGATAAGGGAACCAACTTTCATGCTTACATTTTTATATTTATCATCATTGGGCATAAAAAAATGTCACAAATGGACCACAAATACCATGGTATGACATAAACCAAGGTGCAAGGTGACCATTTCGGAGAGAAAAACAGTCAAAAAGATAAGGAATGCTCTAGCTCATACTAGGGACGCAATTGCCCCAATATTTTTTCCAAGACAAAACACAAGAAGCAAACAAAGAAAAGAGGCGATGATCCATCATCATCCATCTAAATCCATTTATAGGACATCCTCGAGGAGACTAGTAAAATGACCCAAAACCAATCGAAAAGATAAGAAAATCTAGACTAAAAAAGTGTTTGCCAAGATAGTGTTTTCCAGTGATAATGATGATTGTTTGATTGGCTGATTAGGTTGACCAAGATGACCGAGTTGATTGATAAGGATTGATGAAGTGATTTGATTGGCCACACCTAGCCTCAAGAAGGACACATCCTGATGAAGGTAATATTGATTGACCAAGTTGACAAGATTGATTGGTGTGACAAAGTTGATTGACAAAGATGACAAATTGATTCGATCAATAGATTGACAAAGATTGATTAACAAATTGACAAATGTTGAAAAATTGATTTGTTCAATAGGTTGACAAATATTGATCATTTGTTTGATGAAGATTGATTAATATGACCAAGCGATGTGATGATACCCAACCACAGGAAGGACACATCCTATTTGAGCCAAAGGACACATCTGATAACATTGACCAACTGACAAATGTTGACAAAACACCTAACTACAAGGACACATCGTGCTTAAGGTGAATGACAAGGTTAAGAAAGTCTAATCCTAGGAAGGATGCATCCTGATAAAATATAAGAGATAAGACCAAATGAGAGAAATGGCATAATGCCCCATTCTAGCCAAATGGCCAGGTTGATGGATGATAAGATAATCAATTGATGAAAGATTTCATTCGTTTGTTGTTTTGTGATTGAATGATGATTGCTTCTGGACCAAGGAAATGACCCGACTCGATGAACCCTAAAGGACTTGACCTAGGGGGCCTTGGGGGCTCATCGATAGATGGCCTTACCGATGTAGCAGTGCACATATACCTCATAGTTCGACACGACTTGACTTTGTCTTATTCGACAAAACACTGAATCATGATTTTATTTCGACAACCTAAAGGGACTGACCTAATGCTTTGGGGGCTCATTCAAGATGAGCCTTGCCTATGTATAAAATGCATAGAGGTAACATAGTTCGACCACTCTAACAAAACCGATTCAAACTCAGACTTAGAGTCAGATTCTATTTTTTGGGAGTTTTGAATTTTTTGATGTTTTTGGATTTTTGAGGATTTATGATTTTTTTGGATTTTGAAATGTTCTGATATTTTTTTTTTAGGATTATGAAATGTATTGATTTTTTTGGATTTTGAAATGTTTTGATGTTTTTGGATTTTGAAATGTTTTGATTTTTTGGATTTTGAAATGTTTTGATTTTTGGATTTTGAAAAGTTTTGATTGTTTTGGATTTTGAAATGTTTTTAATTATTTTGGATTTTGAAATATTTTGATTTTTTGGATTTTGAAATGTTTTGATTTTTTTTTTTTTAAATGTGTTGATATTTTTGGATTTTTTGAAATGTTTTGATTTTTTTTGGATTTATTCAGGACATTTTATGATTTTTTATGGATTTTGAAGGTTTTAAAGGGTTGATACCATGTATTATTTCCCATGAAGATTTATCAAGGAATTGCCCCAAGTCAGGTATAGGACCAATTTACTATGTATGAAGGGAATCAATGAAGGCAACTAAATGTCAGTGGTTTTTAGGCCATGGGAAGGATGACAAAAAATTATTATGGATGAGGAATGGGTGTGAATGGACGAAAGACCAGATGGAGTGAAAGTAGACGAAGGAGCATAGACCGACTACACATGACACCTATTTGCCAGGTTTTCACCATGGTACTTATCCAAAGCACCACCGAAGTGGTTTTCACTTTCGGATGAATTATTTTTCTTTACTATTTTTCTTATTTTCCTATTTTTTTATTTTTATTTTTTGTTTTCACGAAGATGCATGTTTGCCAGGTTTTCATGAGGGTGACTATTTTTTTGTATTTTTGACTTTTTAAGGGATACTCTGAGAATCAAGTATAAGACTTGTAAAGGTGCATGTTTTTGATGGGTTCAAACAATGGTTCTCCTTTAGGAGTAGAAAGTTGATAAGCACCATATCCATATAATGTTGTGACAATGTACGGGCCCAACCAGTTAGGCTCAAATTTACCAGGTTTTTCTCGCTCTGCTTGGTTCTTTGGATTCTCCTTTAGGACTAGATCACCGATATCAAAACTTCTAGGATGAACCTTCTTATTATAACTGTGTCGGAGGCAATTCTAATATTCTTGCAAGTGAGTCAAAGCATTTTGTCTCTTTTCATCTAGTAACTCTAGCTCTTGTAGATGGGATACATGATTTTCTTCTTGATCAATTAGGCCTCGCATAGAGACTCGTAGGGATGGTAACTTGACCTCTATAGGAAGTATTGCTTCAGATCCATAAATAAGGGAATATGGTGTGGCTCCTTTAGGGATACGAATACTGGTGCGATAGGCCCATAAATCAGGGTTAAGTTGTAAGTGCCAATCACGACCAACGTCATTGACAGTATTATTTAAGATCTTTAGGATAGTCTTATTAGACACCTCATGTTGAACATTACCCTGGGGGTAATATGGAATGGAAAAATGATGTTGAATATGGAATTTATCAGAGAGCTCACGAACATCTTGGTTTTTGAAAGGGAGGCCATTATCTGTAATGATGGAGTGTGGGATACCATAACAACAAATAATGTAATTCAGGATGAATTTGGCTATCTTCTTACTAGTAATGTAAGTTAGTGCGATGGCTTCAATCCATTTTGTAAATTACTCAGTGGTGACAAGGATAAACTTATGTCCATTGGAAGAGGTGGGATGGATTTTTCCTACGAGGTCGAGTCCCTATTGAGAAAATGGCCATGGCAATGTAAGCGGCTACAGTTCTTGAGCTGGTGCATGTATGAGATCTCCATGAATCTAACATTGGTGACATTTCTTCACAAAATGATAGGCATCATGTTCCATCGTAGGCCAATAATATCTCATTCTCATGAGATTTTTGGCTAAGGTAGGATTAGCAAAGTGAGCTCCACATATACCATGATGTATCTCTTGTAAGGCTTATTGTGCTTCATTTGAGTCAAGACATCAAAGGGGGGTACTATCTAGGCTACACCGATAAAGGGTGTCTTCGATGATGGCATATTTAGATTCTTTTCGAATAAAGGTCTTACATTGGTTAAGGGACAAGTCAGGAGGTATAATATGGTCATGCAAATAGGTATAAATGTCTTTGTACTAAGGTGAATCAAGACCAACAAGTTCACCCACAAGTTCGGTTTCGGGGACATCGAATGTAGGGATCAATAGTTATTCTACCAAGAACTCATATTGAGATGCATTATTGGGAATGTCCAAGACAGATCCGATGGTAGCCATTGCATCAGTTGCTTTATTCTAGATTCTTCGGATTTGTTCAAAAGAAACATTGTCAAAGTATAGTTTGAAGCTATCCACCATGTGTTTGTAGGGCATCAATTTCTCATCCTTGGTATCATAATCATCATTGAATTTCTTTATTACTAATTGAGAATCACCATAGAGTTGAAGATACTTTATTTTCTATTTTATTGTTATCTAAAGGCCTGTCAATAATGCCTCATATTCTACTATGTTATTAGTTTAAGGGAATGCTATTTAGAATGACTTGGGAATGGAGTCTCCTTGGGGTGTGATGAACAGAATTCCAGCTCCTGAACCATGACTTGTGTAAGATCCATCAAAATATAACTTCCATGTAATTGGCATGTCTATGAAAAATATTGATTCATCTGGGAAATCAGATATCAAAGAATGATTTGCCTTTATGGGGGCATCTGCAAGCTAGTTTTCTATCACTTTTCCTTTTATTTCCTTTCAATCTTCATACTCAATGTCATATTGAATTAGCATCATAACCCATTTAGCTAGTCTTCCTGTCAGTGCTTCTTTGGTGAGAAGATATTTTAGAGGATCAATTTTGGCAATCAGTTTTGTCTTATGATTCAACATGTAATGTCTTAATTTTTGTGTAAAAATTACCATTTCTAGACATTCTCATTCAATAGGACTATAATTCAACTCATATCCAACCAGGGTGCGACTGATGTAATGTATATCCCATTCTTTTCCATCATTATCATTTTGCACTAACAATGCCCCCAACACTAATGTTGTTGCTATCACATATAATATCAAATATATTCCATCGATTGGAGGCATAAGAACTGGTGGAGTCAATAGATAATTTTTGATATGATCAAACGCTTCTTGAAACATTTCCATCCAATTGAAGCGAATTCCTTTTCTTAAGAGATGTTGGAATGGGTGGATCTTGTCTGCTAACTGAGCAATGAACCTGTGGATTGATTGTAGTCTCCCTTGCAATGTCCTCAACTGACTGATATTGGTCGGTGGTGACATTTCTAAGATAGCTATGAATTTTGTGGGATCAAATTCTATTCCTCTACTTGATTCTATGCATCCAAGGAGTTTACCTGATTGAACCCCATAAACACATTTCTTTGGATTTAATCTGAGTTGGTATTTTTCCAATCATGTGAAAATATTGTCCAATACTGTTAAATGTCCACTTCATTCTAGGGATTTAGAGAGAAGATCATTGACACAATCTTCCATCAACACATGCATATATTCATGAAATATTGTGGTCATCACTCTTTGATATGTAGCTCTAACATTTTTCAATCCAAACGACATTACAGTCCAACAAAAAGCTCCCCAAGAACATGTAAAAGCTATTTTTGGTTGATCTTCAGTAGTAATCCTTATTTGATTATAACCCTAGAATCCATCCATGAGTGATAGCATTTCATACCCAGCTATGAGTTCTACGATGATGTCAATGTTTGGCAGAGGAAAATCATCCTTGGGACAAGCTTTGTTGATATCTCAAAAATATGTGCATATTCTAATTTGACCATTTGGTTTAGTGATAGGAACAAGGTTTGATATCCAATCTGCACAGTCAATAGAATAAATGAATTCCACATCTAGAAGTTATTAGAAACCCTATTTCAGACATGCAAACCTGAACACCTTCCATAGAAGAGAAAACATAAAAAAAGTAGAGCTTTGCATGTCAATGTGCAAAATAATATTATACAGGAATTCAATGTTACAATGAGATGATTTGCTTTATAAAAGCAAAGTATGCAACCCTAATGTTGACCTAAAAATACCTCAACTAAATAAAGCTTACTTATTAATTAAGTAAACTAATTATTACCTAAGCAAAACCTAAGTAAAGTTATGCAAGTGTAATTAAATATTAATTACACCAACACCCCCCAATAAGTGAAACTTAGGGAGACTAAATAAGCATGCACCTAAAACTAAGATGAATGCAAGAAAGCATGAATGGGTCCCGACAACAAGGCCTGATCAGGTACCCATGTACAAATGCAATAATGAGGTAGAGAAGGAAAACCCAGTGGGACAACCCCCCCTACAATGAGATAACTGCTGCAAAGAAGCACTGGAAGAACACTGTAGAGTAAACCTGGAACCGCAATCTGGCAAGGAAGGAAAGATACTTCTATCTACAAGAAACCATATCGGAATCATAATAATGTGACAGCAGACCCGATGCCACGGAACACTCGAAAACTCCAAACTGGAACAACCCTGGAATCCATGAAGCAACAGTAGATGATATGATGATGACAGAATCTGGAAGCTGTGAATCTCAATGCTGATGCCAAACTAAGACTAAAACTCTTCCATGGGAAAAAGTACCATACAGACTCGGGAACAATAACCACAAATTTAGTGGCCCTCAAACTGAGATGGATCTGATGCGGATCACTAACCATAGGCTCTCAATCTAAAGTGTGAACCAAAATGAATCTGGTATGTGTCAAGCTAAGACAAAAATATGGCCAAAAAAAACAAAGAAACCGGATTACAACCCATGCGAGTTGCCATCAAACATGATGAAGATTATTATGCAAGAAACCCCCCCGATGGAACTTTATATCAGTTCATTTATTACAATCTCCAATGACTGAAAAAGGAGAGAATGCCTAACATGCATAAACAAAAAATAAAATACCTCAGATCTGTGTAGAGGACTGAACCAGCTTTCCAACGCCACAAGAATGGCGAAAAAAGGATCACCGAGTCAAAAGATATGCCCTCCGAAGTGAAAACAACATCTAAGTTCAAGGAGCTGCAAAAAAAATCTGGAGCAAAATAAGAAAAAACTACCAACACCACTAGATCGGTGTCAGAATCAGCTTTCCAACGGTATCTCATTTGTGAAAAATGGACATTGTACATAAAAGTTACGCTCAATTTTGTCAAAGGTGCTCCAGAATGGCCTATAAGGCCTATAGGCAGCCCAAGGGGCTAAAAAAAATCGGCCCCTGGTCCTGCATGCGACCAGGGGTTGGTGGACAGGGGGCTGGAGTGGAGCCCCTGGTTCTCCATATGACCGGCAGAGTGCTGCAGGAAGCGGTCAGGGGCTGGGCGCATAGCGCCCGGTCCCCAATGTGACCGCGGCCTGTTCACAGGAGCCCGCGGGGGCTGAGGCGAGGGGAGCGGCAGATGGAGGGGGAGCCACCGACGGCGGCTGCTGCTGGGTGGCCACCTGGTGGCACGACGGCAGTGGATCACTTTAGAACTAGAGGTGGTGGCGCAGTCCCCAAAAAACTTCTTTTTTTGCATTTTTTTCGAAAAGCGTGCCTCGGGTGCATGCTGGGGAGGCCGTATGGCTTCCCTGGCAAATTTTTTTTGCCTTCTGGATCAACTACGTCAAAATCGATGAAACAAAAGGCAATCTTAGGGTTTTTGGCCACTGCGAATGCAATGGTGACCTCTGTTTCTGCTCAAAATGCTTCAAAAAAATGACGACCTCCAGAGCTTGCAAAAAAATACCAAAACTGAAACCCTCACAGATGTAGCAAATCATGACCAAAATCTGCAAAATAAAAGCCAAACCTGACTTTTTCCAGCACTCTGAATCCAATGGTGAGGCCTGATCTGATCCAAAATGCTGCATAGATGAGCTCAAGACATGAAATCCTCGAGGAACCCCAAACGAACTCTGCAATGAATGTCTCCAGATGTTGAGAAGGGGTTGCATGTCAAGGCTCTGATACCATGTTAGAAACCCTAGATCAGACATGCAAACCTAAACACCTTCCACATAAGAGAAAACATAAAAAAAGCAGAGCTTTGCATGTCAATGTGCAAATTAATATTATATAGGAATTCAATGTTACAATGAGATGATTTGCTTTATAAAAGCAAAGTATGCAACCCTAATGTTGATCTAAAAATAGCTCAACTAAATAAAGCTTACTTATTAATTAAGTAAACTAATTATTATCTAAGCAAAACCTAAGTAAAGTTATGCAAGTGTAATTAAATATTAATTACACCAACAAAAGTTTCTTCAATTATGCCTTGACAAGGAGTGTGATATGTGGATGCATTTTTCTAGCTTCTATTTGTATGGTTTGGCATTAGGTAGAAGTGGCAGGTGATGTAAAACCAATTCAGGATTCAATCCAGGCATATCTTCATATGACCAAGAAAAATTGACTTGTCTTTCTACAAAGAATGTTGTGAACTCAGGCTTTTCCTTGGCAGTCAAAGATGTTGTTAGTTGTATGACTCTGGAATTATCTTGTGTTCCAATATTCAACTCTTCTATTTCTTCTATCAACAATGGTGATCTCTCTCGGTCTATTGGGAGACATTCCAATCCTCCACCCTCAGGCACCTCAAGGATGTTCTCACCTTTAGATACGTCCTTTATTTTTACTTTTTCAAGGTCAACAGGCACCTTTCGGGTTTTCACCTAAAGACCTATTATTTCTATCTTTTATTTTATCATTTTAACTTTTGCAAATAGAGGATAGGAAAGCCTCACCAAAGTATTCTACATAATCAAGTTCTATGGAAAATCCAGCCTTATGATCCCCACTAGGTATTCCTTCATGAAGTCCCATAAACTAAGTGATTGCTTCGTCGTTCTTGAAAGTGTCCAAACCTGGTGGGTCTTTTTGATCCCAATCTATGAGTTGTGGGTAGACAAGGGGTAACCCATCATCAGTGTTATCAAGATTCATGGTGTAGGAAGAGAGGGTAAATATGGATGTAGAGTCATCGGGTTCCCAAGAGGAAGTGTCAATGGTTTCCCAAAAATGTTTAATCAATTCTTATGTATTTAAGGGGGCTTTGGGACGAGGCCTTTGCAGAATTAGCAGGGAACCAAATGTAAGCATTTAACTGAATTATGTTTCAAGAGGAGTCTCATCAATTATTCCAAATAGTTTAACTAAGTCCATAAAGGTAGTGGAGGATAAGGAATCCCATTCATATTCATTAGAATCGACATCAAAATCCGAAGGGTCCTCATATGTCTTGATCTCATCTGAAGCATTAGCAACCTCACTTGAAGGTAATCTGATACATTGGATAATCACTTTTATAGGTATGAACCCTAACCATTGATGTTTAATCAATATAGGAGGTTGCAAGGGTTATATCATTCCTTTTTTATTTAGGCCAAGACCACTATGTCCATCATATCATTGTTGTTTCATTATTGGCAATCCTTTTGGATATTGTTCAACTGGCAACCTCTTAGATTTAGTGTGTTCTTCTTCTCTATACAACCATGTGAGAATTTGATCATCTAGAAATTCCTTGGCAAGTTCCTCCCATTTGGTGAAGGTGGTAGGGGGATTATGAAAGATGACCTTAGGCTGCATGCAATGCGATTTTCCATAAGACTTTGGTGATTTAGGCAATTTGTCGATGAAAAATAGACTCTTCATGTTATATTGTTTGCATCCTTTGTCTTGGATCTGGATCTTAGGTACAGAGGATGTGGTGAATGGATTGGATGATTTGACCAGTATAGATGGGTTGATGTACTGGGATGAAGTGGTGGATGAAGTGGAAGGTGAGGCTTCTCGATTGATGGGCACTTGATGTTCAATAGTTCCTCTTAAGTTTGAACAATATTGAAAAGGATCAAGTTTTCCTGGAATGGTGATTTCAGTGTCGTTGTGTGGAAATTTGAGGCATTGATGGTAGGTGGATGGAATAGCTCTCATATCATGAATCCAAGGATGACCAAGGAGAAGGTTATAATGTAGATCTAGATCCAAGACATGAAATAATGTATGTTGTATTGCAGGGCCAACTATTATAGGGAGTGAAATGACGCCTTCATATGAACATTCAACATCATCAGAAGCTTTGATAGTGATTTTGATTGTTCGGTGTATACAATTCTTTCACCAATTTTAGTGAGAAAATATTTAGACCCCCTCCATCGTCTACTAGGACTCGTCTAATCTTGCATTTATCAATGAAAACTTTGAGATGTAAGGGGTCATTATGATCATATTTTTGTGTGGAAAAGTCTTGCTCAGAGAAGGTGACATGATGTGGCATAGCTAGGTATCTGACCAAGGCCTGAAACGCATTGAAATCTAGGTAGGCAGGGACAAATTCTTCTTGCAATGATTGATCACATATAGCCTATGTTGTGGGGATGTGTGAAGGAGCTCCAAGATAGAGATTTGCATTGGAGTTTTTCCCAACTACTCTAGGAGATTATATTGGTTCTTGGGCTGAGGATTGGGTGGAGGTACTAGAATAGTTATCTTGGTTTTGTGAGTGGCAACAATATAGTTTGAGTTTGGCTTGTTTATGCTGATGGTAGCAATGTGATCATCAAAGGGTCTTATGTAAGAATGATAGTGCTATAGTCATGTTTGACTGTGGCATAGTTGGCACTATTGTTGTTCCCTGAACTGGAAGATTTCCCTTTATCATGGTCTTGCAAGGGAGTTTTGAGTATGGTATGATCAACATTGGTTTTTCCTTGTGAATCTCCTACTGATATAGTTCCATCTTCAATTAGGTCTTGAATAATTTTCTTGATTGTCCAACACCTTGTTGTTTTGTGTCCTTTTCTACGGTGGTATTCACAATATTCATCTTCTTTCCACCAATCTAGTTTGATCAAGGAAGGTTCATAATTATTGGTGTGAAGTAGTGTGATGGTATTTTTTCAATATTTGTTTGAGAACTGATTCGATAGATTCACCCAAGGGGGTGTAGGTTCTCTTGACATGAGGAGGTCCTCTTTATTGTTGATTGTATTGGATAGCATTTAACGTTTGCTTTTGACTCTGGACTCATGCATTTGGCATGGTTGATGTATTCGATGAGGATGGACCTTTAAGTTGAATGGTTGGTCCTTTATTTATCAGTTTGGCATCAACAACTCCATCATTTGTTACATTTTTGTTTCAGGACCAATATTTTCTCTTATCATTGTTGGATTTCTCATTTTCTCTTATCATTGTTGGATTTCTGATTTTCTCTATTTATCTTGATTAGTTCTTTGGCGATAAGAACTTTCTCAATAAGGACACCTTTCTCAAGGATCTCTTCAAAGGTTGTACAACATTGGATTTGAATTCAGCTCATGATTTCTTCATTAATATTTTCCACAAATTTGGTGACCAATTGTTTTTTAGGAATGATACAAGGGAATTTGTTAACCAAACCTTGCCATATTTGGTAGAACGAGGTAAGGGGTTCTCCTTCTTTTTGTATAGTGGTTCTTAATGTTGCAAGGGTGACATCATTTTTAATGTTGAAGGAAAAAATGTTATTGAAAGAGGAAGATGTGCAAACCAATCTAAAGCTGCCCCTGTAAGACTTCACAAAAATAGTATAATTAAATAAGTTGGATCATATGAGACTTCCATACATGATGTGTTGAATTCTTGAATGTGCTCTATTGGATCCCCTATCCCCTTATACTTAGGCAAAGGTGGTGTTGTAAAATTAGGGGGAAAGGGTGGCATATATATTGTGATCGAATAGAAAGGGGCATAATTCCTCCATGGAATAGGTCTTTTTGTTGGTCCCCAATTGCATGTTATTCATTTGTTGTTGAGGGGTTGCACTTGTTGTATCAAGAATTCTGCAAGTGATGGTGTTGCATTGGTTTGATTTGGTGTCATGATACTAGTATTGAGGTCATAGGTTGGATTTGAATTACAATTGATGCCTTGGGATGTGAGACCTTGATCGTCATATTGATTTATGTTGGTTTGATTTGGGGTGAAATTGGTATTTAGATTTGTTCCAAAGGTCATGTTTGCATGTGGTAAGGTGTTTTGGAATTGATGTATAGACCCTTTATTTATTTTTTGGTTTTTAAAATAAGGCCCTTGGTTTGCAAATGAAGGTGTTGGTCCTTGACCGATGTTTTTTGATGAAGAAAGGGTTCCTTGGTTGGTATTTTGAAATGAATATGTAAGACCTTGATTGACATTTTGTGATGAAGGAATGTTTCCTTGGTTAGAATTTTGGAATGATGAGAGGGGCCCTTGATTCGCATTTTGGAATGATGGGATGGATCCTTGATTATTGTGTTTCTTTGTGTTTTTTTGTGAGAAAATGTGGACCTTTCTAGGTTGACTTGAAAATTGGAACAAGGACCCTTGGTTTGTGTTTTGAAGTGTAGGAATGGGACCTTGGCTTGAATTTTGAGTCAAAGGTGTAGGACCTTTTGAAGTAGAACCTTGATGTGTGTTTTGGAAGAGTGGATTTGTAAAGGTCTTACCCATGGATTTGGGAGTGTTTCCAAGTGTAGAATTTTGTCCTTGTGTGGTGGTGTGGGTTATCTTGTTTCCAAATGTTGGTATATTTTGGATATGTGTGGTGGTAGTACTCATGTGTGAGGTTGTCCCAAGGGGTATGTTTGATGTTTGATATGATAGAGGAATGCCAAGTGCAAATAGATTTTTAGTTTCCTCTTCTACAAGGGTGGATGCATCAAAACCTTGAGGTAGTTTGGCACCCTTTTTAGCTAGTGCATAGAAGTATCTATTAGGATCAACACTAACAAGTTGATCAATCATGTTTAAAATTTTTGGATCTTGATAAGCTATTTCAATTTCTTGAGGAGTCAATTGTTTGTTGAATTATTCTATGCTTAGGTTTTTCCATTTCTTGTTGAATTCGTCATGACTCAGATTTTCCCAATTGTTGGTTTGATCTCTTTATGGAACCTCTCTGTGAGGTGTGGATTGATTTGAATTAAACACAAGGGTGGTGTCATGAAATAGGCCACTTGAATATTCCATGTCCTTTATTTTGGATTTTGACCTTGTTTCAATCATGTGAGATGTTTGCAAGTTTGAGGGATAATGCAAGATGTGGATGACACTAAAATATTTTAATTTTAAATTTTATTTAACCTTTAGGATATGAAAATGCAAGGATTTTAAAGTAGGGATGATAATGAAAAATTAAAAATGACCAAAGGATCATGATAATGAGTGCTAAGGGATGCTAAAATATGATTGGTGATCAAGGTTACTAGATAATGGTTGATTGGAGACTAAGATAATGATGTAATTGAAACTATGTTATGTTTTTTTTTTTTCCAAGGATATAAGGATGAAAAGTGCAATCTAGGCAAATTGCCTTAATGAGAGTAATGTGAAGGAATTTTAAACTAAGGGTGGAAATAAAGCCAATGTGAACCCAAGGAAACAAATTCCAAATGTCATTGACCATAAGAGAACAACCAAGACTAGGACACAAGACCAAGATCAAACTTGACAAAGTGACAAATGACAAGACAATGGTCAATGAAAAATAGAATGTGTAACCCAAAATTCCCAAAATCTCAAAGGTCTCCCTATGTTCAAAATTTGAAGGCCTAAATGCAACCTAAGGGTGAAATTCCAAATTGTGCAATGCAAGCAATGAAGGGATTCATCCTATAATGCAATGTTTTCCTAATGGGGATGCTTAGAATGGGCTAGAAAAACTTGCAAGTCTTTGGTTTGGAAATCAAGATCATAGTCAAGATGAGTTGGACAATGATTTTTGAAACTTTGGTGATCAATCTTTTGTGGTTTTGTTTCAATAAGTTGTGGTTCACAAACATTTATTTTGCAAATTTGATGTTTTGGACTGGTTTTGAGTGGATTTTTGACTGATTTTGATGAAATTTGTCTTGGAAAACACAACAGACAGTATCAAGCACTTTGTTTGAGGACTGGTTTGATGTAAAAATGTTTAATTTTTTTAAAGAAGACAAGCACAATCCTAAGGTTGGAAAGGACTATATTCACTAGATCCCATGTAGATTTTACTCCAACTGCACTTATTCTTAGCAGGTGACTTAGAAGCTTGGCCACACAGGCTCCCCCTTACATTGCACTCACTTCTCAGGTCAACCAAGCTTCGAGCCCTCATAAATCTCCCATGACAAGGTCTTCACCTCTACTAAAAATTGCAAGAATGTGGGTGCCTTGGCAACAATTGTTGTTGCACCAGCGAATAGGAAAGGTTTTTGGCAACTACAAAAAATAGGTTTCTAGTAAGGGCATCCGATTCAGGGGGTACTATGATAAAATCCCTCAGGAGGTCTCCCTACCTTATAACAAGGGGTTACATATCATGAAGATATTGGGGGAGAGCTATCACATACCACATCCCGTTGATTGCAAACTTTCCTTGCAAACACAAATTTCTATAGTGGTTCGGAAGGACTTGGCTTTAACCCATTACTGCTTAGGGACCCTTGGGGTGAGTACTTTTTCCCACCAAGGCATGTCCTTATAATGGGTGAACACAAAAATGGATGGGTCTAGATTTCTGATCACCGAGTTTGCACAAGATGAGAGCATAATACGTACCACACTCAAACACTAAGACATGGTGTTCATTTACCCCCTAATTTAATCTATGTTAGAAAGATAATCATTCATTTTAAAGCACCAAATGAGGTGTTATCTAATCTAAAACAAACAAAGTGGTTTCAAAATTTAATCCTTGGACATTCGAACCTACAAAACCACTTGTTAGTAGATTCACAAAATGATCTCGGACCAACGAGAAAGCTGCAAAAACTAAGTTAGCACAAGAGATTTAAAACCAAACTAAAACTTAGAAGTCAGTAGCTAATTAAACTAGAAAATGAAGAGACTAAACTAAACTAAGAAAAGAACTTAAAAAAAATTAAAAACTAAGAGATCAATTTTTTTGTTGTTTCAAAAGAAGCAATTTTTTGGGAGCCCCACTCCAAAGCCACACACTACAAACAGAAAATCAGTAAACCAAAAAAAAAACTTGCATAAAAACAACAAACTAAAATAGTGATAACTTAAACACAATTTTAAACTATAAAAATGTATGGAAAAATAAGACATAGACCTTCAAAACCCAGAAAAAGTTTAGCAAAATAAACAAAAAAAAAAAAGATCTTAACAACTCAATCTTGAAAAGCTACAAGCACTAAAATGGTCATAACTTTCTAAAAAAAATAAAAATTTCAAACTGGTTGAAATTCCAAAAAGCTGAAAATAAGGGCTACAAAACTCGGATGATAGTTTTTGACAATTTCATGAACCCATTTTTTTGTACTCAAAATAAGATGATGGGATTTTATGCAACTTCTTGGCTGTAACCTCCAAAACAACAAAATAAACAAGAAAATAAATGTTTTTTTTCTGTAAAATTGTAAAATTCACTTCGGGTTCACCAATGTAAGATGAGGAAAATGAAATAGCATATACTAAGTGACAGCCAACACAAATCTAAGCTATTAACCTCATCCAAACAAGAGAATACAAACAAATGGAGAATGATAAGCTAAAAACATTAAATCAAAACACTCCCCATGCTTGAACTTGAATCACTTCTCTTGTCTCTCCTATTTCTTCTTATGCCAATATTGCCCTCATATTTTTTTTTGAAGTTGTACAAATACTTGCAAATATTAAGCAAGAAAGTTGGAGATAATGGTTGTTAAATCAAAAATGGAGGAGAAAGGTTGTTTTTATAGACAACCATTCAAACAGACAAACGAGATTGATCTTTTAGAAAGATTTTAATATCAATGGATGAGGATTCATGAGAGGGAGGTTACGAAATAGGTGACCAAGATCGAGTTTCTAGAAAGATGCCAAGATCTACGGTTGAAAATTGATGCAACCAGAATATGCCATGCATGGAAAAGATATGATGCCGATGACTATGATGCCTGACGAGTATGACAAACATGCAGGACATGCAGGCTATGACATGAAATAATGACAGGGGATCTTTGACCAAAATGGAGGGAAAAATAATTTTAAATTATTTATTCGAAAATGGAGGAGAATGACAAGTGGCAAATAAATAATTTATTTGGAGGAAATGAAAAATGAGACTTAATTAAATTCATAAATTTAATTAAAGGAGGATATAGAAATTAGACATGGATAATTGATTTGGATCAATTATTTAAAAGAGAAGAATGACACATAATTAAATAATTTTGTCAATTATTTAATTATAGAAGAATAAAAGGTCAAATAATTATTATTATCTGACTATAGACAAATAGGTGATGAAAAATAAATAATTAAATAAATAATGATTTATTTAATTATTGAAGAAAGGGGTATTAGTGACACAATTAATTTATTTTAATTGATCAAGATAAAATAGAGATTAGAAAGTGAATTAATTAAATAATTAAATAATTATTTAATTAATAAAATAATATGATCAAGAATAATTAAATAATTAAAATTATTTAATTATTAGAGGATGACGACTAAGGAAAAATGTTGCTCACAGACTTAGGACATTTTTTCAGTGTCTACAATCATTGTAAACACTTGAGCTGGTGAAATTTAATGAAAAGTCTCATTATTGTTGCTACTATTAAATTCTCAATTTATTATCTCTTGTTAGTTGCATTGCATTTGTTAGATAATATATCTTAATGCATTGCTTCCTGGCATCCTATTGAGAAAATAGATAAAAATTGCAAAATCATTCAAAACAAACAAAATTACATCACTTAAACCTTAGTTGTCAATGGTTAGAACCAACAAGGTTCTTATAGTGGTTTATACCTGATGTTGGTTCCTCCTCCTTTCACATGGATTTCGAGGTGGAGAAATCATTTCTAGAGGAAATCCGTACATTTCACCAGTTGCTGCAATAATTTATAGAACTTTGCTAATTTGTCACATCATCATTTTGGGTATGTAGAGTTGAATAAATAAGCATTGTAAATATTTTATATTCAATAAATAATATTGCAGCTCCAATATTTCATCATAGATTCAGTTTTTGCTTCAGTTATTTGTTTAATCTTTCATGCACATTTCTTGCCTAGCTATTTTGAGAAGAGATACAAAAAACTTGTAAAACCATCAAAACATCCAAAACAATCAACTTCCATCATTTAGTTTTCAAGGGTTAGAACCAGTAGGGTTTGGAAGTTGTATTTACAACTTAAACCCTTTCCTTGATATTTCTTAGTGTTTGAGTAATGATACCAAGGTTGAACTGTTAAAATATTTACAATGCTTATCAGTGGTTAGATGGCAAGGGGGTCCTTCTTGATAGTGATAAGTGTGTTTTATCCTTCAGAGCTCAGTGTTGGTTTAGGTTTGGCCTTCATAAACTCAGTTTTTCATACTTATTATTTATAGTAAGTCACCATTTTAGGGGATTCAAGATTACTATATTTAGTAAGGCATCTGGATAGATCTCAAATGCAATGTTGATCTCTTGATCAATTGGATGGGTGAAATATTAAATGTTTAATGTGTGATTATCATTAAAGGTACTTTAATGATAATTAAATAATATAAATTAAATTATAAAGTCAAAAGGTGTACTTTATTTTTGATGAGGACATGACCCTCAATTAGAATCACTTAAAGTACATTTTTTTATATTATTGATTTGGGTGCCCAAGTTTGGAGAGATATTATAATTTTTTATTAAAAACCTAAAAGTGGATTTCAAAACAATTAAAATGCAATTAAGAGGCTTACCTGTTTGAGGAGATTATTAAATCCTAATTAATCATCTCATACTCCCAATATTAAGGGTTTGAGAACCCTAGAGTGTGTTTAGAGAACCAGCTAATGGTGAAATTTAAATAAAATTCTCATTATTGTTGTTGCTATTAAATTCTCAGTTTATTATATCGTGTTAGTTACATTGCATTTGTTAGATAGTATTTCTTAATGCATTGTTTCCTGGCATCTTATTGATTAAATACATAAAAAATGCAAAACATTCAAAACAAACCAAATTACATCATCTAAACCTCAGTTGCTACTGGTTAGAACTAGCAGGGTTCTTATAGTGGTATCAGAGCGGTTTCCTGCTAGCCTTAGGGTGTTTGAAGATTATAAACTTTTGTCTTTGGAGTTTGAACTTGGAGAATAAGCCAGCTAGGGTTTTTTCCATTTTCAACATTGAAGAATGAAAACTCTTTGGTGTTTATGGAATTTTGAGGCTATGAAACTATCAACTGAATTATTGCTTGACTGTGGGGTGGGCTTCATACAGGGTCTAGTTTGTGCATATTAGTGAAGTATTATTCAAGGGTTTGAAAGTTTATCAATTGATGCCATATATAATTGTTTTACCAAAATTATGAGAAAATTTTGGACTTTCTACAGGTCATACCATTCAAGTACAATTAGGTCATTTTCTCTCAGTAGCAAGGTGTGTGAACTAGAGGCTAAAATACCTCTCCTTTGGGCTACTTTTCAACATTTATAGGGGCATCTATATTGAAAAGAGTGTTTGTTGTAGATTTCAAGGTGGATAACACAATAAATGCAACATAATGATGCACACTAGGTTCTTCTAATTTTCTATTATAAGTTTCATTAAATTTATGATATCATTGTAAACACTTGAGCTGGTGAAATTTAATGAAAAGTCTCGTTATTGATACTGCTATTAAATTCTTAGTTTATTATCTCCTATTAGTTACATTGCATTTGCTAGATAATATTTCTTAATGCATTGATGCCTGGAATCCTATTGAGAAAATACATAAAAATTGCAAAATCATTCAAAACAAACAAAATTACATCACTTAAACCCGACTAATAATCATAAATCTTAATCATAGATGGTAAGGGGGTCCTTCTTACCATCAACTTCCAAACAGTTTATGTATTTACTTAATATTCAGGTTTAATATTACCTTTCTTAATGATAATAATATTAAGTGTTGCATTTATTGCATTCTCTTGCAATTATTACTAATAATAATTGTAACTACCTATCGGTTTTATTTCTAGCTATTTATCAGTTTGTTTGAATCCAACTTGCTCATAGGTAGTTCCTTAGGTATGTAAAGTACACTTAATATAATTAGGTTATTATAGGATGTCAAACCCTTTCAAATTTTTGATACCACTGTAAGAACCCTATTCATTCTAACCCTTGCAAACTAAATGTTGGAAGTTGATTGTTTGATTATTTTGATGGTTTTGCAAATTTTATGTTTTTTTATCAAAATAGCCAAGAAAGATTAAACAAATAACTGAAGAAACAACTGAATCTATGATGAAATATTATTTATTCAATATAAAATATTTACAATGCTTATTTCTTTAAATTTGCATACTCAAAATGATGAAATGAGAAATTAGCAAAGTTTTGTAAATTATTGCAGCAGCTGGTGAAATGTATGGCCTTCCTGTAGAAATGATTTCTCCGCCTCTAAATCCATGCAAAAGCCTCCCAAGATGCTAGGCGCCATAAATGGTGATGAAAGGAGCTCATGCCCTAGGTAAAACATGCCTAAGTTGGAAGTGGTGTGACCTGTGGTTGCAACAACTATATGATTTCTAGGAATGTGTGCAACATTTAATAAATGTGGCTTAATGATGTTTATCCTTCCTTAATGCAATCTTCTCAAACCTTGGATGAATACTTCACCTATTAGCACAAATTGGACTCCTGGATGAAGCCCACACTCAGCAATAATATTAGTAGATAGTTTCACAACCTAAAAATTGTGCAACCTATGAGAGTTTTTGTTCCCAAAGGCTTAATATTGGAAAAAACCCTAGACGGTTCCTCCTCCAAACAAGAACTCAAAAAAAAAGAAGTTTTTAATCTTCAAAACATAATGAAATAATAATCTCCTCAAAGAGGTCTACCTCTTAATTGCATTGAAATCCACTTTTAGGTTTTTAATAAAACTTTATAATATCTCTCCAAACTTGGGTGCGCAAATCAATTATATAAAAAATATAATTTAAGTGATTTTAATTGAGGGTCATGGCCTCATCAGAAATATAGTACACTTTTTTACTTTATAATTTAACTTTATATTATTTAATTATCATTAAAGTACCTTTAATGATAATTACACACTAAACATTTAATATTTCACCCATCCAACTAATTAAGAGATCAATGTTGCATCTGAGACCTATCTAGGTGCCTTACTAAATATAATAACCTTGACTCCCCTAAAATGGTGACTTACTATAAATAGTAAGTATAAAGAACTGAGTCTACGAAGGCTAAACTTGAACCCACACTTAGCTCTGAAGGAGAAAACAAATTGATCACTGCCTAGAAGGCCCCTCTAACCATATTTGTTTGCATATGAGGGTCAGGAATAGGGTAAACTATCCAAAAACAACTCTATGCTAAAAAGAGGACATTACAGTTTGCCCTCCCTGAAATTGTGTGTCCTCAAGTAATCTCAACTGTCGAGATAAAACCCTCTGAAAGATCACTCCTCCTGGATCCCAAGGGAAAATTTGTGTAATGTCCTTGTTATCACCAATCAGCTCCTGTAAAACCAACACAAGAATAATTGATTAAACCTACCAAACCAAATCAATCTCACCATCAGGTGTCATAGGAGTATAAGCCTCAAAAGGAAGCAACTCAAAAAATTGACAACCTTTGCTTCCAAACTCTATGCAAGCTAAGCTATCATGTAAACTGTCTAGCACATGCACCACTGAACTATGCATCTGAAATAGATCATGTACATGAGAATCAAATGTAAAACTGTATGCACTCCACACTATGTGCACCTCATAAAACTCCTCTACAAGCCCTATCTAAAATCCTGATGCACTAGAACGATCCCAAATGCTACGATCAATGCTAATATCAGGACGAGGGTCAAGAGAGTGATTAGTATCTAACTTGAAAAGTGGATTATGATATGACCATGTAACATCTTCCTCAAATAGAGGGTTGGTCACAAATTGAACACTACCTCCATGTTGATCATGCAACTCTAAACCCCTAGAGCCATGATCATACTTGAACTCTTCCTGGATCATCTCACACACCTTTTCCTGAACCACCTCCTTCTCTCTCTTTTTTTCCATCTCCCTACAGAAAAAGGTAGAATTCAATCTCCCATCTATAATTCCCCTCAACACATACCTCTTGCCTAGTAGCTCAAATCTCATCTCCATTTTAGGGAAATTGAGGGTGAACACACCAATGTCTTAGAGCCATCTCATACCCAACACTAAATCTATCTCGTGCCCATATTGACCACATAAAAATCAGCCTATAACTCGTAATCATTCAGCATAAGGGTGAGATTATAAATCCGCCTAGTGTAAGTGAGGGAACAACCATCCACCACTCTAACTCTTAATCCAGGGAAGTTCTCAGTCTAGTTTTTACATCTGTTGACAAAAACCTTATCAATTAAATTATGTGTGCATCTAGTGTCAAGCATGGAAATACATCACTGTCAATCAAATAATCCCCTAAATCTAAATGAAGATTCACTCTGTGTACTAGTAGATAATGCCAATGGAGATAGATTGGCATCAGGTTCAAACTTTGTAGAGGTGTTTACAACCTCATGATCATCTAAAACAACTTGCTGGTCTAAAACTTCAAACTCCTCATCCTTATAGTAAACCCACATCATGCAGTTAGCTTTTCCCTTGAGCCTCAAAGGACAATCATGCTCCTTGTTGTTGGGTTCCTTGCACCATAAAAAATTTTCTTCCTTCTCAATTTATCATGTGTTGGATCATCAAGTTTTTCAGATGTCTTTTTCTCGATCTCTACAACTGGTTCAGTAGGCAAGGTGTTTTATTTTGGTGAAAACTATTTTTTCAAGCAGAAAGCTCCATACTCCTTACCTTATTAAGTGTACCATGCAATAAAGGTGGATCAAAGGCCTTAATCCAATATCTAAAGAGCTCCTATAAACCCTCAATGAACAACATCACTAAACACCTTTCTGACAAACTAGGCACCATCATAGCGAGCCTCTGAAATTCTCTAATGTAAGTATCCAAGCTACCCACCTATCAAAGTCGTGCTAACTCTCTGAAGTATGGCTTGAATATTTCTTATTGAAGTGCTCAATCAACCTATCTATGAACTCTTGGTAGGTGGTAACAAGGTTATGTTGCAAAGTGTCCATCCCATGATGCCACCAATTGTAAGCCACTCCATCTAAGTGCAATGTGGAAAACTTAATTGCCTCGTCCTTGTGCATAGGTCTCAATGAAAAATAGTTGTTGAGATTATGCGCCCACGTTCTAGTTGAACACTTTTCACTACCATCAAAATGTGGCAAGACAACCTTGCTGACAACATGCTGAAAATCTTTGTTAGCCTGTGGGGCCTGCGATGCTCTATGCTCCTATTTGCCTCTACCTCTAGGCCTTTGTAAATCCAAAAAGTCCTGCATTGATAGTGTCTGTCTAATCTTAAGAGCTAAAGACATGCACTCCCCATAAAGCCTATTAACATCAGCAACTAAAAAGGCATGTGGTGGTTGCACCTTTACCTACAAAATTTGTTGCTCTGATAGATTCTCTTGAGAAATAAATCTAGGTTGACTAGGTCTAAGAATGAACCCACTATATGATGGATCATTATGAATTGGAGTTCAAGGCTACTCAACTCTAGGCAGATCAACATGACCGACCAACTGTAGAAGTGGACTCTACCTCAAGAGACCAACCAAATATTTAACCATATCCATCAAATTCTCATGTCACCTCCTCAACTCTTGAATAGGACTATGAGCTCTATCACATCCCCTACCTCTGAAAACCTCTTTGTCATCTCAATGTACCTCTTTATGTTTGTCCCCCATTAAACCTGTTATGCTATCACTATCATTTGATCTAGACCTGTGTATGCCCAAAATACCTGAAATTGTATCACCCTCAAGAATCGAGGGTGGTACCCAATGTCTTGTTCCTCTTCTTCTGATATAAATTTTTTTATCTGTACTCATGAAAAATAATACTGCATAGGATGGTAGGATAACCTGGTTCTTAATTTTTTGAAGATTAAAAACTTGTGTTTTTGGAGTTCTTGTTTGGAGGAGGAACCAACTAGGGTTTTTTCCAATATTAAGATTTGAGAATGAAAACTCTCACAAGTTATGCAATTTTGAGGCTGTGAAACTATCAATTGAGATTATTGTTGAGTGTGGATTGTTGGTTTTTCTTAAAGGGGAACCATGTAAAATTTGAAATCATCTAAAAGGGTAGCCAACCTTTATGCTCAAGAAATGTAAAAGTTAGTGGACAACTAACCAGTAAGGATCTGTAGTCCCTTACTGCTATTCTTCGGGCTCTGTGAAACCCAAGAGGGTACTCCTTATTACACTTAAGAGATATTTAGTTCCTAAGAGTAATTTTATACACACACAAATTCCTATTTGAGTACAACTAAGCATCCTTCACCAATAATTTGGCTAGTCTCTAGATAAATTACCACTTAGTGCTAGAAATTGAGAGGACATTCATTGTTACACACTATAATTGAAAGAATTTTAAATGAGTTTTTTGTTCTCATTCCAAATCCCTAGTCAGGTGTAGTGCTATTTGGTTTGTCTAAAGTATGCTTAGTGAATAGACCAATGCTTTGTGTATTGGGTAACAGAGTCAAATTATGCAATAATCAGTAATACATAAGCCATTCATTCAGATATTTTTGGACTATTGTCACACCACATTGTAGCATGCAAATCACTGTATTCTATATATAACTTCTTACCAAATCTTACATTCCTCCATACAAATTTATGAGCTAATTTTAGCATTTTAATCAACTCATTGAATTGAAGCCAAAAAAATCCATACAATCAACCAAAACAATTGAAGATGAACTAGAAGATCATTAACCTTTTCATTCATAACTTGTAGAAAAAATATTTAAGAAATTATAGATATATATAAGAAATTTAATGTTTTTCATTCATTTCTGAGGCTTACTTAAAAACTATTTTAAGATTATTGTATACTTCACTTATACCCTCAACCTCTTATTGTTCTACCTATCAACATTCTACTATATATTTCTTCTTGTACATAGCTTTTCAGCTAGAAAATTTTAGACTCAAAAATCAACCCTTGTAATTAGCCTTGAAATCCCTTTTATAGAATAATGGAGCAACAAGCACCAAGCTAAATTACAATCTCATTTAACTAAATTTCACTTTAATTTCACCAAAATTAAAAATATTCCCCAAGCAGTTGTAAATCATCATTTGCAGCATAGGGGAGAACAAAATATCAAAAAACCATTTATTGGGGAAGCCTACTAGCCTTTCAAATGACATTGTATCACAACATCAAAATTCCCACATTCAAATCGACCCCCATAAGTCACCATCTACACAAAAAAGGTAGAAAACAATAAGAACCCATATCACACACACCAACCCAAAGAAACATGTTAGCACAAAGGACAGAACACCTGAGCAACAACTCAGGAGGGGAGCGAGGTGCTATTCTAAATAGTCAATGACATAATAAAAATTCCCACTTGGTGTCCTTATTGAAATTGGAGTGGCCATCACCACCTCATCCTTATATTTCATCGAATTACCTATAGCCATGAGATACCGGTGGTAGCCAAAGTTAGTTTCATCTCCACTATCAGATGGATCATTTAAAAATTTGATGGGAGATTGATGTTGTCCCATAAAAGCTCGATGATAATTGTTTTCCCTTGCAAACTTTCTCTCACACCTTTCAACCTTCTTTTCATTTCCTTTTACCAACTCCTTAGAGGTAATTTAGATCGTTAGATGATATGCATGCTTAAGAACACCCCGTGCAGATTTCTTTTCAGCTCTTGGCTTCTTCTTCGGTGTTACAAGAACCTTAGGCACATCCTGCTCCCCCTTGGGCTCAACATTCTGAGACTCAAGAAGAATTTTGGACCTACATGCTAGGTTGATAAATACACTCACCTTACCCATTTTTGATGAAATGATTCATAGAAAGAATACCCTCCTATGTAAAACAACTAGCTCAAACCCTACAATTACTTAGAGAACCTTGTGTGCTCACTCCTAGAATCTCAACTATCATATACAACAAATGGTGAGAATAACAAGCTAGGAGTCACCAATAAATAGGCTAGTTGCAATATGTATTCATTAATGTTCCAAGGGAGCTCACACAAGAGATTCATCAACTAGTTTCTTTGATTTTGAATCTGAGCGGTTGATCACACACTGTAATGAATCAACAAGAAATTAACCAAAGTAGTTAATTATGAAAAAAATTAATTTTAAGTTGATTGATACCTTTTTCCAATTAGATGTACCAAGTGGATAAACACTCACTCAATCTGCATAATTAATCACATACTTAGCACTTGATGGAACTTGTCATGTCATATTTACTTGTTTGCCCATGGGAATTAAATTTCTCACAATACACCACCACAAGATAGCGGGAAGCGATCATGATCAATCCTTAGGATCTCAACCCATACTCTGTGTTGCCTCAAATTATTTATCCCATGTGTACAACCGCTTGACAAAAATGACAACTTCAACCACAATAATCTCCCAAATCTTGAATGCATGTCAAGGACTTGGTTAAGATTTGGTGACATTCTAAATCTTAATGCAGTCTTGACCAAATTTGAGTAGTATTTCATCTCTGTCAAATTTTATCAAACCCTTTGAATTAGTGCATGTGATAGTTTCCCTCTGAAATTGGGAGACACAAATGGGGCCCTCATGGGATGGTGGGGATTGGTCAGGATAGTCCACATCACCCGCCATAAAACATCAGCTAGAGACCTTACTAGAGCACATGTCATCACTACGACCCAACGCGTCCCTCCATGGAGTGAAAGATGTCACCGTGCCTGCTAGCCTATGTCCATTAATAAGCATTAAAATAAAAACCAACGGGGTAGTGAGGAATGGTGGAGATTGGACCATGTTGCTCCATAATCACCATAGATTTGATTTTGGTGTTGTTCGCTACTTGCAAAATATATATGGCTCACCATAAAGAAGTTACATGTGTCACCATGCCCGCTAGCCCTTGTGACTTCTTCACCCTAATAAATAGTATGAACAAGCATGTGAGGAATGACTCAGATGATAACATGTGTGGTGACACTTGTCATTGATCACCTTTAAACCCCTGCTTGTTGATCGCTTAGAGAAATTGGGCCCACTACTTGTGATGACAGATAACAACTGCCCGCTATCCCGTTCATTTATTTTAATAAAAAATAAATCAGAACGGGCGAGTGGGGAGCAGTGAGGATGCTGCCATGTGTTTCATTGATCATCATTGATTCTCTGTGATATCATCTACAGTCATTAATAAAATGTAGGGCCCATAGGTCATGTGGCTTAAGCCTACCAGCTTGTGTGAATAAAAGAATAAGCCAAAAATTTGAAAGGGCATGTAGGGAACAGTTGAGATCAACCTGTGACGATCAAACAACCAATACATAACTTTCATTTCTACACATGCCAAAATAGTTAGTTCTTAAAATGGGGCCACAACTAGGTCGATGATACTTAACCCTCAAGGATGAAGACTTTAAAACCTAAGTTTTAGGCATGAAATATTTGGCCCAACCATGGAAATATTATTACAATTATTTTGTAGATGATGACCGAAAAAGCTATCTCAAGGGTCTGGTATAAGTAACGATCATAATGGCTTTAAATTGTGACTGAAGTGATTAGTAACCAAGTATACAGGTCAATGAAGGATTGTAACATTCAACATTCATGTTTACACAAATTATAACCTTAAACCTTAAGGCCTAACCCCAAGCACAAAAGAATAGAATGGTGACAGTTCAATACACACCATAGATATTTTCAAAAAAAATTAGGAGCTCTACCAATGGCTCATGCTCACGAATGCATACACCTGGTGGATATGGTGAGAAACCGGATCTTAAGGTGAAGCAGATCAAAATAGAAAGACAAAAACCCAGGTGTCTACCTAGACAAGGTAGATAGACAAAAAAATAAGCAAACACACCAAAATAAAGAAAGTAAAATAATACAATGCACATCCTTCAAATTTTTAAGAAACCTTCCTTCATAAAACAACAAGCTTCACTCGTCAAATTGGTGGCCCCAGGCCCCCAAAACTTAAGGCCAAATTTTTCCTATGTCAAAATTTTTATCCTCTACTGTCTGTAATGGATCAACAATTATACCAAGCATTTCCCAAGGATCAACTCCACCGTGATTGGAATAATCAATCATGTTTGATTGGATTGGGAAAGTGAAACATTCATAATCAACTTGGTTAATGACATCACAGAATTTGATCTCATATTCATTTTGCATCTCAAACTGAAAGCCTTCATAAAAAATTTGTTATGTACCCAATAAACAACCCATAGATGGATCAAAAAGGAAATAAGCATACACAAGAACATCCTTGAATTGTATTGCATCAGAACACTCATTGGTATCATGGGATTAGGGTTCATATATATTTATAACATCCCATAACTAGGTAAATGCATTCATCTCAAGTTTAATAACATAATCTAACTCATTCCCTAGATAATCATTCAGCTCAAAGCGAAATACCTTAGGAATAGGCCCAAACAAATCAACACTCATAAGATCATCAAAGAGACATTCATGAACAAAGGTAAATCCATGTGCAATATAAGGTAGACCAACAAACTCCTCAACATTATCAATTGATAATGATGTTGATTCAAGTCCAATATACTTGTCATGATGTATATTCTAATCATTTAAAAATATTCTTTCATCCATGAGTATATCATCATCCCTTTCATTTATAGTAGAGATTTCCATTTCTACTTCACATAAAAAATCATAATCAATAGGGAGATACACATATTCATCCACCCCTTATTTCTAGCTCTATATTCTGGATTAACCCATTGAACACATACATTTCTATCTTCAAATTATTTATTATTCACACAATTAATATTCTCCATGAGTTGCATATCCTCATTACATCCCATGTTTGTATCCCATATAATTTGTACATTTATTGTTCCTAAGTAACCTTATCAATATTCATATCACTACACCCTCCATGTGAATAAAGTACCTCCTAATTATCTTCACAGGTAGTTACAATCCATAGAGGAAGAAGCAAAAACTTCAATCTCTTGCTGATTTTCAAATTTACTAACTATATCCGTGTCA
This sequence comes from Sequoiadendron giganteum, assembly GCA_007115665.2. NCBI lineage: Eukaryota > Viridiplantae > Streptophyta > Pinopsida > Cupressales > Cupressaceae > Sequoiadendron > Sequoiadendron giganteum. The sequence continues at coordinate 198,983,547 of CM021110.1, read as the reverse complement.
GATGTAAGATAACTAGAAGCAATAACTTCGAGGAGCTCATCAATGTGTTGCCTTAATTTCTCATTACCACACTCCAAGTCTACATTGGATGCATCATTAGAGTCATCAAAAAATGGATTATTTTTGCACTAATAATGATCACCATCTCTTATTTGTAGTGGAGATGGAATCCCACTAAACAAAGGTTTATGCAATATGTTCATTACTGTCATAAAAGATTCTCCTCCCTTAGCATGATGGTCCAAATCTTCTATATCATTTTTGTATTCAAAATTATTACAATCACTAGAAGAGCATAGAGATATATTTTCAACTTCATTCTCGTCATTAATGATCAACATGTTTGATCCATATTTTGAAAACTCTTCAAAAGAAGAGGATTGTTCCTCCTCAAGAAAATATAGCTCCATTATCAACTTCGCCCACCCTATTTGAAGTAGAAGACTCCACCTCCATTTCATCAAGGAAAAAAGAGCCAATAGAGGAATGGCTACATCTATTGTCATTATGGTTATTACAGTAGGGATATGCCTCAATACTGAAGCTATGTTCAAATTGCATGCTCAAATATTCTTTTCTAACATCTTGCCCCCTGATTTTCAATGAGGTCTCAACAACAAATTCATCACTACTGGTGACTTAATCTTGGTAGGGAATGATCTCTCTTACCTCTTCTACTTCTAGGATATCCCAAGGATGTAGCTCATTCCCCTCTAGGTTGTCTTCAAACCCTATGCCTTTATTTATATCACCATTGTATTGATCAACATACATGTTACTTGTGAAGTGATTAAAATAATTACCTTCGCCTATAGAACAAGATGGATGTTCATGCTCTACTATACCTTATTTTTGTGTTTGCATTATTCTTTGATCTTCTTCAATAGGACAACCACTATAAATATTTTAAAACATCACCTCTTGTACATGATCAAACTTTATTCCTTCTACAATATTTATCCACTCAAATACCTAATCAAAATTTTGAGGTTTCAATTCCTTTGACAATTTACTCAATTCGGAATCATAAATTTCACCGAATAGATAAATGCATATTGAATCCTTAGGTTTGAGATTCTTAGAAACATCCGAGAATTTTGAGAACAAGTCATAGGGTGATCTTTGTGTCTTTTCATTTCATACAAGTTCTTAATAAAATAAATTTGATCATCTTTACTTAAAATCTATTGACGTTCTTCTTGAAACTTACTACGATTTGTATATTATGATGATTGAGAAATCAGAGCAGTAGAAGCATTATTCTCTTGACAATCACTTCTATTGTCTGATCCATGAATTATATTTGCAATAGGTGTATTAGGCCCACCAATACATGCAAAGTTATATCCTTTCATCATTGAATATTTCAAGTTGTTTTCAATATCCATAGCAGCTTGATATGCCTTGTGTAATGTTTTGGGTTCCTTGTCCCTCAACAAATAACTCATCTTACTATCAAATGCACCAAGATACAAAATCAAACACTCAACATAATTTGGTTTTATACTTTTTGGGATATCCCTTATTGCCTTTGAGAGTCTAAGGTTGAAAGCATGAACCAATTCATCTTTATTTCTATGGATTTCCAAAAAAAAAGGCTTACCACATTTGGGTTTACCCTTTCACCAAATTGTTCTACAAAGGTTGCCACAAATTAATTCCATGAATCTATAGAACAATTAGGTAAAAATGAGAACCAATTTCTAGCATCATCCTTCAAAGACTGAACACAAATTTTCATGACAATATCCTCATGATTCACCTCATAATCCCCCATCACTTCCACAAATGTTTGCAAATGCTTAGAGGTTGATTCTGAAATTTTCGTTGTGAATTCAGAAAAATGTTTCCTAAAATTTATAGGAATTAGGTTAGGGAAACCTTTAATACCACTAAAATCCAATGGCATATACCTTTCAATAACAAAATGCCTTTGAGGATATGGTAAAACTTGATTGCCCTGCATATTTTATTTTCTATATCATAGGAGAAACCTTCCTATGTTCACTATCGAGTTCTTAGCGATCTTCAAATAGCTGCCTCATTCACTAATTTAACCATAATCCTAAGATATAGGTTAAAACCTTCGTGTATTAAAAAATTTCAGAGGCATAATTTAGAAACAAACATACTTCTCAAATCATTTCAAATATTACATATTACACTTTGGAAGTATGAAGAGGATCACTAATATTCCCTTTCTTAATGCAATTTCATTTAATAAGGAATCATTTATTATCTTCAAGTCTTGAAAAATTCTCATAAAGTTTCTTTTTCATGACAACTTTTATCTAGATTATGAGAATAGCTAGAAACTTGTGGCAGCTAGTAACCTTTCTTCTTGACTAAAAATCTTTTCAGGTATGAATCTCTCTTCACATCTTTTAGTAGGTTCTTTAGACAGAGTCACCACCTACTTTCACAAAGGATTGAACTTCAACAAATATGAAGCTCCTTTGATGATAAATTTCCTTTTGGGTCTCCTCCAACAATAGAGTCACACAAATTCTTTGAAATTTCTGCAACAAAATCACTTCTAGGCTTGAAAACTTCTCAATATCTATATTAGACATTCAAATTCACCAACTTCTTGACTCTATAATAGTTTGAAACTAGGATTCTTGTATTTGGTAATTTCTCAAAGTTCTCCCTAGTGGAGTCATCATTTTGTTGGTTTTTTTTTAAAGGGGAACCACCTAAACTTTGGAATCCTCTAAAAGGGTAGTCAACCTTTATGCTCAAGCAATGCGAAAGTTAGTGGCCAACTAACAAGTAAGTATCTACAAGCCCATACTCCTACTCTTCGGGCTCTATCAAACCCAAGAGGGTACTCCTTATTACACTTAAGAGATATTTAGTTCCTAAGAGTAATTTTACACACACAAAAATTCCTATTTGAGTACAACTAAGCATCCTTCACCAAAGATTTGGCTAATCTCTCAACAAATTACCACTTACTGCTAGAAATTGAAAGGACATTCATTGTTACATACTATAACTAAAATAATTTCAAATGATCTTTTTGTTATCATTCCAAATCTCTAGTTAGGTGCTTTGCTAGTTGGTTTCTCTAAAGTATACTTAGTGAATAGACCATTTCTTTATCTATTGGGAAAATGAGTCAAATTATGCAATAATCAGTAATACATAAGTCACTCATTCAAAGATTTTTGGACTATTGTCACACCAAATTGTAGCATGAAACTCATTGTATTTTATATATAACTTATTACCAAATCTTATATTCCTCCATACAGATTTATGAGCTAATTTTAGCATTTTAATCAACTCATTGAATTGAAGCCAAAATAAATCCATAGAATCAACCAAAACAATTGAAGATGGACTAGAAGATCATTAACCTTTTAATTCACAACTTGTAGGAGAAAATATATAAGAGAGTATATATATAAGAACTTTTATATTTTTTCATTTCCAAGGCTTACATAAAACTATTTTAAAATTACTACATACTTCACTTACACCCTTGACCTCTTACTATTTCACCTATCAACATTAAACTATATATTTATTCATGTACATATATTTTCACCTAGACCATTTTAGACTCATAAATCGACCCTTGTAATTAGCCTTGAAATCTATTTTATAGAATAAGGGAGTAATAAGAACCAATATAAATTATAGTCTCATTTAACTAAATTTCACTTTAATTTCACAAAAAATTAAAATATTCCCCAAACAGTTGTAAATCATCATTTGCAACACAAGGGAGAATAAAATATCAAAAAACCATGTGTCAGGGAAGCCTTCTTTCCTTCCAAAAGGCATCTCATCACAACATCAAAATTTGTACATTCACATTGAACCCTAGAAGTCACCATCAACACAAAAATGTAGAAAACAACAAACCAGATCACAACACCAACCCAAGAAACATGTTAGCACAAAGGACAAAAAACTTGAGCAACAACTAAGGAGGGGAGTGGGCAGCTATTTTTCCTAGTCAGTAGTGGAATAAAAATGTACGCTTGGTGTCATTATTGAAATTAGAGAGGCCATCACAACCTCATCCTTGGATTCAGTGAAATTAACCATGGCTATGAGATAGTGGTGGTAGCCAAAGTTAGTTTCATCTTCGTTGTCAGATGGATCATCTGAAACTTCGATGGGAGATTGATGTCATCCCATAAAAGCTCGATGATACTTTTTTTCCTTGCAGCCTATCAACTTTCTTTTCCTTGCCTTTGACAAACTCCTTGGAGACAATTCGGTTCCTTAGATTAAATGCACGCTTGAGAAAACTCATGTAGATTTCTTTTCAATTCTTGCCTTCTTTGGTGTTACAGGAACCTCAAGCACATCTTGCTCCCCCTTGGGATCAACATTCTGAGACTTGAGAAGTCTCCTGGACCTACATGTTGGGCTAATAGATACAATCACCTTACCCATTGTTGATGAAACAATTTATAGAAAGGCTACCCTCCTACGTAAAACAACAAGCTCAAGCTCTGCAATTACTTAGAGAGCCTCGTGCGCTCACTCCTAGACTCTCAACTATCGTATATAAAAATTTGTGAGAATAATAATATAGGAGTCACCAATAAATAGGCCAATTGCAACAGGTATTCATTAATGTTCCAAGAGAGCTCACACAAGAGAGCCATCAACCAGATGCTTTGATTTTGAATCTGATCTATTAGTCACACACTACAATTAATTAATGGGAAATTAACTAGAGTGGTTGATTATGACAAAGAATAATTTCCATGTGCTTGATACATTTTCCCAATTAGATGTCCCAAGTGGATAAACACTCACTCAAGTTGCATAATTAATCACATACTTAGCACCTGATAAAAATTTTCATGTCATATTTACCTGTTTTCCCATGGCATTTAATTTTCTCATAATTCACCACCACAAGATAGTGAGAAGTGATCATGATCAATCCTCAAAATATTAACTCGTACTCTGTGTTGCCTCAAATTATTTATTCCATGTGTACCAACACCTAACAGAAATGACGGCTACAACCACAAGCACCTCCCAATTCTTGAATGTGTGCCAAGGACTTGGTTAAAATTTGGTGACATTATAAATCTTAATGCAGTCTCGGTCAAATTTGAGTAGTATTTCATCTTTGTCAATGTTTATCAAACCCTTTGAAGTATTCCACGTGGCAGTTTCCCACTTGCCTATTGAAAATGGGAGACACAAATGGGGCCTTCATAGGATGGCAAGGACTAGTCAAGATAGTCCACATCACCCGCCATTAACTATTGGCCAAAGACCTTACTAGAGCACACATCATCACTAAGACCGAATGGGTCCCTCCATGGAGTGACAGATGTCACCATGCCTACTAGCTCGTGTCCATTAATAAGCATTAAAATAAAAACCAACAGGATGGTGGGGAATAGTGGAGATTGTACCACAATGCTCCATAATCACCGTATATTTTCTTTTGGTGTTGTTCACTACCTACAAAAGATATATGGGCCACCATAGAGAAGTTAAACGTGTCACCATTCCCACTACTCCACATGACTTCTTCACCCTAATAAATAGTATGAACGGGCACACAAGGAATGACTCAGATGATAACATGTGTGGTGATGCTTGTCGTTGATTACCTTCAAACCCATGTTTTCTAACTACTTAGAAACATTGGGCCCACTAGCTATGATGACAGATGGCAACCACCCACCAACCCATTCATTTATTTTAATAAAAATAAACAAGAACGGGCAAGTAGGGAGCGATGAGGATGTTGCCACGTGTTTCATTGACCATAATTGATTCTTGGTGATATCGTCTGTAGTGTTCAATAAAATGTTGAGCCCACCGAGCATGTGGCTTAAGCTCGCTAGCCCATCTGAATAAAATAATAAGCCAAAAATTTGAACAGGCATGTGGGGAATGGTTGTGATCAACTTGTGATGATTGAACAACCACCACATTACTTTCATTTCTACACATGCCAAAATAGTTAGTTCTTAAAATGAGGCCACAACTAGGTCGACGAGACTTAACCCTCAAGGATGAAGACTTTAAAACCTAAGTTTTAGGCATGAAATATTCGGCCCAACCATGGAAATATTAAAATAATTATTTTGTAGATGATGATCGACAGAGCTAACTCAAGGGGCCATTGCAAGTAACAAACCTAATGGCTTTAAATTGTGACTAAAGTGACCAGTTTCTAGGTGTAAAGGTCAATGGAGAATTATAACGTTCAAAATTCATGTCAATACAAATTTTGAAGAGAGGGTCTACAACCTAAAACCCTAAGACCTAACCCAAAGCACAAAAGCATAAAACTATGTCAGGTCAAGAGACACCATAGATTTTTTCAAAAAAAATTAGGAGCTCTACCATGGGCTTCATCTAGGAGTCCAATTTGTGCTAATTGGTGAAGGATTCATCCAGGGTTTGAGTACATTGCATTAAGGAAGGATAAACATCATTTAAGATGCATTTATTAAATATTGCACATATTCCTAGAAGTTGTACAGCTACTGCAACCATAGGTCGTACCACTTCCAACTTAGGCATGTTTTACCTAGGGAAAAATGCCTAGGGTTTTGAGCTCCTTTCATCACCATTGATGGTGCCTAGCATCTTGGGAGCCTTTTGTATGGATTTTGAGGTGGGGAAATCATTTCCACAGGTAGGCCGTACATTTCACTAGTTGCTGCAATAATTTCCAGAACTTTGCTAATTTTTCATTTCATCATTTCGGGTATGCAGAGTTGAAAAAATACGCATTGTAAATATTTTATATTCAATAAATAATATTTCAGCTCTAATATTTCATCATATATTCAGTTTTTCTTCAAACAGTGGTGTCAGAGCTAGGTTGGAGGACAAGACAATTAATTTTGCCACCTTGATGCAATAGAGTGAAAGGTACAAAAGATATTTTGCAAGGGAAGAGAGAAAGAAAACAAAGTGGCCACAACCTCATCCTGAATAGGAAACTTTATCAACTGCAATAGCATTAAGATAGTGTGGCAAACTATATTGGAAATAAAGTACACTTAATATAAAGTTATGAAGAAAAAACCTATGTTTTTGGAGAACAATATAATTATCATTACATATTCAGACTTATGATTATTGTGTTCCCAAAGGCTTAATATTGGCATCATAGGTAGTTCTTATGATTAAGACTTATGATTATTAGCAGAGTTTAAGTGATGATACCACTGTTTGAGTGATGATACCGAGGCCAAATAAATACAATTTCCAAGAATATTAAGCTAGTGGGTTTGTTCTTAGATCCGGTCAGCCTACATTTATTCCTCAAGAGAATCCATTAGAGAAATAGGTTTCGTAGGTAAAGGTGCAACCACCACATGCCTTTTCAGCTGCTGATGTTACTAGGATTTATGGGGAGTACATGTCTTTAGCTCTTGAGATTAGATAGGCATTGTTAGTGCATGAGTTTTTGGATTTATAGAGGCCTAGAAGTAGAGGTAGATAGCAGCATAGAGAACCACATGCCCTATAGGTTAACAAGGATTTCCGGCATGTTGTCAACAAAGTTGTCTTGCCACATTTTGATGGTAGTGACAAGTGTTCAACTAGATTGTGGGTGCAAAAGCTTGAAAACTACTTGTCATTGAGACCTAAGTGTTTACAACCACCTCACACTCCTTAAAGTACACTAAATTAACTTTAATGATAATTAAAGTACACTTATGATTATTGTGTTCTCCTCGATCCTTAATCATAGTTTGGATTTCGAGGTGGAGAAATCATTTCTACAGGAAGGTCATACATTTCACTAGTTGCTGAAATAATTTCTAGAAATTTGCTAATTTGTCATTTCATCATTTTGGGTATGCAGAGTTGAAGAAATAAGCATTGTCAATCTTTTATATTCAATAAATAATATTGCAGCTCCAATATTTCATCATAGATTATGTTTTTGCTTCATATATTTGTTTAATCTTTCATGCATATTTATTGCCTATCTATTTTGAGAAAAAATACATAAAATTTACAAAACCATCAAAACAATCAAACAATCAACTTCCAACATTTAGTTTTCAAGTTTTAGAACCAAAGGGTTTCTTATAGTAGTATCAATGAAGTCAAAGGAATCAAACAGTGGTATCATATCACCCTCATATTAAGCCCACAAATACATAATATCAGGTGACTTAGGCTCATAAAGAAAAGAAAACACCCTGCATAATATTTTGGAGTTAATTAAATCATAAGTCTGAATATATGGTGATTATTTTCCAAGAAGGACCCCCTTACCATCAACTATTTGGAAGAAATATTCTTATCGATTCTCTCGAGGAATATTTCATCCAAATAGTTTATGTATTTACTTAATATTCAGGCTTAATATTACCTTTCTTAATGATAATAATATTAAGTGATGCATTTATTGTGTTCTACTATTCAAACAATGGTATCATCTCATGCTACTTCTCCTGAACCACCTCCTTCTCTCTTTTTATTTCCATCTCTCTACAAAAAGAGATAGAATGCAAGCTACCATCTATAATTCCCCTCAACACATAAATCTTGCCCTACAACTCAAATATCATCTCCATTTTAGGAAAATTGAGGGTGAACACACCAATGTTCTGGAGCCATCTCATACCCAACACTAAATCTATCTCACCCATATTGACCACATAAAAATCAGCTGATAACTCGTAATCATTCAACATAAGGGTGAGATTACAAATATACGTAGTGCAAGTGAGGGTATAACCATCCACCACTCTAACTCTGAATCTAGTGAAGTCCTCTATTTGGAGTCTACATCTATTGGTAGAACCCTCATCAACAAAATTATGTGTGGCTCCAGTATCAAGCATGGAAATACATCACTTTCCATCAATTGATCCCCTGAGCTTGAATGAAGATTCACTTTGTGTACTAGTAGATAATGCCAATGGGGATAGATTGGCATTAGGCTCAAACTCTATAGAGGTCTTTTCAGCCTCATGACCATTTGAAACAACTTACTGGTCTGAAATTTTAGACTCCTCATCCTCATAGAAAACCCACATCATGCAGTTAGCTTTTCCCTTTGGCCTCAAAGGAAAATCATGCTCTTTGTTGTAGGGTTCCTTGTACCAATAAAAAAGTTGTTTCCTTCTCAATTCATCACATGTTACATCATCAAGTTTTGATGATGTATTTTTCTCTATCTCTGCTATTGGTTGATGACTCTCTTCAACAGGCAAGGTGTTTGATTTTGGTAGAAACTATTTTTTTGAAGCAGAAAGCTCTGTACTCCTTGCCTTATTAATTGCACCATGCAAGAAAGATAGATCAAATGCCTTAATCCAACCTCACAAAGCTCTTTTAAACCCTGAGTTAACAACATAACCAAACACCTTTCTAAAAAACTAGGCACCATCACAGTGAGCCTTTGAAACTTGCTAATGTAAGTATCCAAGCTTCCCACCTATCTAAGTTGTGCCAGCTCTCTGAAGTATAGCTTCAGATCTTTCTTATTGAAGTGCTTGATCAACCTATCTATGAACTACTGGTAGGTGATAATAAGGTTATGCTAGAAATTGGTCATCTCATGATGCCACCAATCGTGAGCCTCTCCATCCAAGTGCAATGTGGAAAACTTAATTACCTCATCCTCGTGAATTGTTTAATAAGCCAAATTACATAATTGTTGAGCTTTTGCACCCATGATATAGTTGAACACTTGTAAACCTCCAAACAATAACTCCTCAAGTTTGTAGCCCTAAAAATCAAGTCTATTCCTAAAGATGTTACATCTTCCAGCATTGAGAGCCCTCAACAATTTTTTGATCAGAAAAATAAATCAACAACCATGGTGGACCAGGAGTCATAGGAGGAGTTAAGGAAAATTAAATTGTGTTACTGGTGTAAGGAACCTTACAACTAAGATCATGATTATCCTTTGAGGCCTAGAGGCAAGGAAAACCATATAATTTGGGCATATTATGAGGAATCTGATTCTGAAATTTTAGATCAACTAGTTGCTTCAAGGGATGATTAGGGTGGACAAGCCTCTACAAAGTTTGGGCCTAATGAGAATTTAACTCTTTGTTAGTCCTTGCTAATATACAAGATGAGACTACATTAAGATTCAGGGGAACAATCAATGGACAGTGTTGCATTGCTATGCTTGACATGGGAGCAATTCATAACTTCATCGATGAGGAGTTTATGGCTAGATGTAGAGTTCAAATCGAGGATTTTGATGGATTTGGAGTCCAGGTTGCTAATGGATATACTCTCATGTGTACCAGGTGGATAAGTAATCTCACCTTATTACTGAATGACTATGATTTATAGACTGACTTGTATGTGGTCAACATGGGTGAGATGAACATAGTGTTGGGCATGAAATGGCTCCAGGACATTGGATATTTTACTCTGAGTTTACCTAAAATGGAAATGAAATTTGAGTTAAATAATCAGAAATATATATTGAGGGGAATTACAGATGGGAGATTGCATTCTATCTCTTCTTGTAGGGAGATAAACAGAAAGAAAGAGAAGGAGGTGCTTCAGGAGAAGGAGCATGAGATGATCCAAGAAGAGTTCACGCATGTTCATGGCTCCAGGGTTTCAAATTTGTAAGATTTTGATCTGTATGGAGGTAATGTTTAGTTTGTGACCAACCCCTTGTTTGAGGCAGATGCTACATGGTCATATGATAATCCACTTTTTGAGTTAGATACTGATCACTCTCTTGACCCTACTAGTCTTGAGATGAGCATTGACCGTAGAGTTTGGGATCCTTCCAGTGCATTGGTATTTCAGACAAGGCTCATAGAAGAGTTTTTTGAGGTGTACATAATGAGGAGTACATACAATTTTACATTTGATCGTCATGTACATGATCTATCCCAGATGCACAGTTCAGTGGTGCATGTGCTAGATAGTTTGTATGATGGCTTGCCTTGCGTGGAGATTGGAAGCAAGTATTGTCAATCTTTTGAGTTGCTTCCTTTTGAGGCTTATACTCCTGCGACACCTGATGGCGAGATTGATTTGATTTGGCAGGTTCAATCAGTTGATCTTGTGTTGGTGTTATAGGAGTTGATGGGTGATACCAGGGACATTACACTTATCTTCCATTGGGATCTAGGTGGAGGAGAGTTTTCTTTGCAGATGGGATTGCTTGGGGACAAGAAATTTCAAGGAGGGCGGGCTGTAATGTCCCCTTTTTAGCCTATTCTTTCTTTTGGATGGTTTATCCTATTCCTAAACCTCGTAGGCTAACACAAATTGTTAGAGGGTCCTTCTTGGTAGTAATCAGGGTATTTTCTCCTTTAGAGCTAAGTGTGGGTCTAGGTTTGACCTTCAATAGACTCAGTTCTTCATACTTACTATTTATAGTAAGTCACCATTTCAAGGATTCAAGGTTTCTATTTTTAGCATGGGCACCTGGAAAAGTCTCAGATGTAGTGTTGACCTCTTAATCAGTTGGATGGGTTAAATATTAAATGTTTAATGAGTAATTATCATTAAAGGTACTTTAATGATAATTAGATAATATAAAGTTAAATTATAAAGTCAAAAGTGTACTTTATTTTTAATGAGGCCTTGACCCTCAATTAAAATCACTTAAAGTACATTTATTGTAGATTATTGATTTGGGAACCCAAGTTTGGAGATATTTTTAAGTTTTTATCAAAAATCTAAAAGTGGATTTCAAAGGAAATTAAAATACAATGAAGAGGTCCGTCTTCTTGAGGAAATTATAAATGGGCATCAAAGGCAATCAATTTCATTATGTTTGAAGATTATAAACTTTTGTCTTTGGAGTCCGAGCTTGGAGAAGAAGATAGCTTGGGTTTTTTCCATTTTCAACATTGGAGAATGAAAAATCTTCAGTGTTTATGCAATTTTGAGGTTGTGAAACTATCAGTTTAATTATTGCTTGACTATGGGCTTCATACAAGGGTCCAATTTGTGCATATTAGTGAATAATTATTCAAGGGCTTGGAAGTTTATCAACTTCTACCATAGATAATCATTGTACAAGTATTGTGAGAAGATTTTGGACCTTCTATAGGTCATACCATTCAAGTACAGCTAGGTCGTACCCTCCCAATAGAAAGGCATGTGAACTAGAGGCTAAAATGCCTCTCCTTTGGGTTTCTTGTCAACATTTCTAGGTGCGTCTATATTGAAAAGGGTGTTTTCTATAGATTTCAAGGTTGAGAACACAATAAATGCAAAAAAATGATGTACACTAGGTTCTTCTAATTTTCTGTTATAAGTTTCAATTTTTTTATGATATTATTGTAAACACTTGAGCTGGTGAAATTTAATGAAAAGTCTCATTATTGATGCTGCTATTAAATTCTTAGTTTATTATCTCTTGTTCATTACATTACATTTGTTAGATAATATTTCTTAATGCATTACTGCCTGGCATCTTATTGAGAAAATATATAAAAAATTGCAAAATCATTGAAAACAAGCAAAATTACATTACTTAAACCTCAAATACTAGTTGTTAGAACCAACAAAGTTCTTGCATTGGTGGAGCTGACAAAATTAAGCCTGTATTGTATTTGGGTGGTTTAGCCTACTCCAAGCCCTTGTACGCTAACACAGATGGTTAGAGGGTCCTTCTTGGCAGTGATCAACGTGTTTTCTCCTTTAGAGCTTACTGTGGGTTCAGGTTTTCCTTTGTTAACTCAGCCCTTCATACTTACTATTTATAGCAAGTCACCATTTCATACTTATTATCTTAATGAGGTCAACCTACTTCTTGAGGTTATGAAAAGGAATCAAAGCAAATGGATTTCATTATGTTTTGAAGATTAAAAACTTGTGTTTTTGGAGATTGTTTAGAGGAGGAACCAACTAGGGTTTCTGCCAATATTAAACTCTCATAGGTTGTGCAATTTTGAAGCTGCGAAACTATCAGCTGAGATTATTGCTAAGTGTGGGATTCATCCAAGAGTAAAATTTGTGCTAAGAAGTGAAGGATTCATCCAAGGTTTGAGCATATTTCATTAAAAAGGATAAACATCATTTAAGCTGAATTTAGTAAATGTTGCACACATTCCTATAAGCTGTACAACTGTTATAGCCATAAGTCGTACCACTTCTAGCTTAGGCATGTTTTACTTGGGGAAAAATGCCTAGGGTTTTGAGATACTTTTATCACCATTAATGGTGCCTAACATCTTGGGAGCCTTTTACATGTATTTCAAGGTGGATAAATCATTTCTACAAGCAAGTTGTACATTTCACTAGTTATTGCAATAATATTCAAAACTTTGCTAATTTTTCATTTCATCATTTCGGGTATGCAAAGATGAAGAAATAAGCATTTTAAATATTTTACATTCAATAAATAATATTGTAGCTCCAATATTTCATCATAGATTTAGTTGTTTCTTTAGTTTTGTTTAATATTTCATGCATATTTCTTGCCTGGCTATTTTGAGAAAAAATACATAAAATTTTCAAAACCATCAAAACAATAAAACAATCAACTTCCAACATTTAGTTTATAGGGGTTAGAACCAGTAGGGCTCTTACAGTGGTATCAGAGCTAGGTTCCTACCATCCTGTTGGATATTCATTATTGCATGTCAGTTTGGTGAACACCCAAATGGTTGCAAGTTAGCAAAACTTAGTTGGAAATGGCTTCCTATAGCCAGTGTATAATTAAGGATGGAAGATTGTTTCTCACTTTCCTTCCTGTCTCACCATCAAAGAAATGTGAGCAGCCAAGCGTTGAGAGCATCTTGAAAAATGTCTAGAAAAAACTTATGATTGCACAACAAAGTTTAGATCGTAACTTGTAGTAGTATGAAGATTTCATTTCAAGGTGAACATCATCACAAAAATAATTTTTAGTCTACAAGTGAGAATGAGAAAGGTGTTACAAAAAGAAACAAGTTTGGTTTAAAGCATGAGACAATAGTGATTTCACATGTGGATGATATTTCTATGGAGTTGTTGAATGTTGGTACTTAATATTTGGGTACTAATGAGGTGATTTATGATGAATATTCATGCCACAATGAGTTTGATATTTCATATCAGACCTTAGAAAACAAAACCAAAAAATCATTTATTGGTAGTGAATCCCAAGATCGTGCTTTGGATGGACATGCAATTACCTTGGTATCAAAAGGGTGTGAAGATATTGATAGAATGACAAATTATACCTTTCCAGTCAAGCCATCTGATGAGATACATAGTAGTAGTACCTTAGTTGTTGATGTGTGTACAACTAATTGCACACATGAAGTTTCTTATTATGAGAATGATGGTGGGAGTTTGCATTCTATCTCTCGCAGTAGAGAGAAGGGAAAAATAATAGAGAAGGAGGTTATTTAGGAGGAGGGGCGTGAGATGATACATGAGTTTGATTCTACTCATTGCTCCTAGGATTGGGAGATGGATGATTCAAATCAATAGGGAGTAGGTGTGTAGTTTGTGAACAATCCATTATTTTAGTTCGAAGCATAATTGGTTTATGATAATCCTCTCTTCGAGTTAGATTTTGATCTCCCTCTTGACACTAGTTCAGAGTTGGGAAATACTCATAGTATTTGGGATATTTCTAGTGCATCGAGATTCCAAATAGGGATCATGGAGGAGCTTACTGTGGAGTTGAGTTTGGCATAGTCTTCACCATGTACAGATGCATTTTAGGTTTCTATGGCAGAAGTTGGTGAGGAACATATGTCCATGGATTATGATTTTCAGCAGGTTGAGGTTACACCCATCACAATTACTAGTGTGCCTGCCCACTTAGCCATTTTGGATTGGAGATCGAAGCCACCTTCTGATTCCAGTGTTGTGAGTGATGGGACTGATGAGGAGGGAGTTACACAATACTATGAAAGTCATTCATTAACAAATATTGGAGAATTTTATCATGATTTCATAGTGATGAGCACTCATCACCACTTCTTTAGTCCACACACGGATGATTTCATGCTACATCGGTGTGGATTGGCTCAAGTTTTATACCATTCATAGGGGGATGGGAATTTTCCATCTTTAGAAGATGGAATTAGTGGCTACAAGTGCCTGACTTAGTTTTTTGTGGGTAATTACTTGGAGGGACATCAACCAATTATCCATCATGCTATTATGTATTTGATAAGGTTTGTTGTTTCTATGTCATAGAGATTTCATACGGATACATGGTTACAGGATGATTATGGGGTCGATAGGCATGATGGCTTGGTTAGTTAGCATGTCCATAGGAGTTGGGAAAAGGATAGAGAGAGATGTTGTGTTGTGGATACTTTCATATATTCATATCACTTCATGATAGATGGATGTGAGGCTCATTTTTATTGGGATTCAAGTGGCGGCAGGTTTGGCACTCTATATTGGATTGGTCCTAGTGGATTGCTTCACTACTTCTGGCATGGTGAAGATGAGATCAAATTTGCATAAAGTAATTCATAGGATATCAAACATGGCTAACTTCCTTTTTGGATTTGGGATCCAGGTGGAATGAACTTCCAGAGGGTTTTCTTCTGGCAGTTGAGATTGCTTGGGGACAAGCCATTTCAGGGAGGGAAACTGTAATGTCCCCATTTTATCCTGTTGTTGTTTTTGGGTGGTTTAGCCTATTCTTGGCCCTTGTAGGCTATCACAGATGGTTAGGGGGTCCTTCTTGATAGTGAGAAATGTGTTTTATCCTTTAAAGCTAAGTGTGTGTTTAGGTTGGCCTTCATTAGACTCAGTTCTTCATATTACTATTTATAGTAAGTCACCATTTTAGGGGATTCAAGGTTACTATATTTAGTAAGGCACTGGGATAGATCTTAGATGCAGTGTTGACCTCTTAATCAGTTGGATGGGTGAAATATTAAATGTTTAATGAGTAATTACCATTAAAGGTACTTTAATGATAATTAAATAATATAAAGTTAAATTATAAAGTCAAAAAGTGTACTTTATTTCTGATGAGGCCATGACCCTCAATTAAAATCACTTAAAGTACATTTATTTTATATTATTGATTTGGGTGCCCAAATTTGGAGTCTTTTAATAAAGTTTTTTTATTAAAAACCTAATATGAGCTTCAAAAGAAAATTAAATTCTCTTAATGAGGCCGACCTACTTCTTGAGGTTATAAAAAGGCATAAAAGCAAATGGATTTCATTATTTTTTGAAGAATAAAAACTTGTGTTTTTAGAGTTCTTGTTTGGAGGAGGAACCACCTAAGGTTTTTGCCAATATTAATTCTTTGGGAATGAAAACTCTCATAGGTTGCTCAATTTTGAGATTGTGAAATTATCATTTGAGATTATTGTTGAGTGTGGGCTTCATATAGGGTTCCAAGAATATTTCATCTAAATAATTGATGGTTAGGAGGTCCTTGGAAAATAGTCACCAGATATTCAGGCTTATGGTTTATTTGACTCCAACATATTATTCAGGTTGTTTTCTTTGCTTTATGAGCCTAAGTCACCTGATATTATGTATTTACTCATCATAAAAAATCTTAGACCCATTAAAAATACCTATATAACAACAAATTAGAAGAACCTAGTGTGTATCGTTCTACTACATTTATTGTGTTCTTTACCTTGAAAAATACAAAAAAAACCCTTTTCAATATATATGCCCTTATAAATGTTGAAAAGTTGCCTAAAGGAGAGGCGTTTCAGCCTCTAGTTCACATGCCTTGTTGTTGGGAGAGTACGATTTGGCTGTACTTGAATGATACGACTTGTAGAAGGTCCAAAATTTTCTCACAATGCTGGTACATCGATTATCTATGGAAGAAACTGATAAAATTCTGAACCCTTAAATAATTCTTCATTAATAGGCACAAACTAGACCCCTGTGTGAAGACCGCAATCAAGCAATAATTCAACTGATAGTTTCACAGTTTCAAAATTTCTCAAATGTAGGATGGTTAGGTCAAAGAACGGACCCACCTAATATTGTTCCTATTAAGAACTACCTATCAGTGCTTACAATGATATCATAATATTTATGAAACTTATAAAAACAAATTAGAAGAACATTCTATTGCATTTATTGTATTCTCCACCTTGAAATCTATAGAAGACACCCTTTTCAATATAGATGCCCCTAGAAATGTTGAAAAGCAACCCAAAGGAGAGGCATTTCAGCCTCTAGTTCACATGACTTGTTGTTGGGAGAGTATGATTTGGCTGTACTTGAATGGTACGACCTATAGAAAGTCCAAAATCTGCTCAAAATGTTGGTACAATGATTATCTATGGCAGTAGCTAATAAACTTCCAAACCCTTGATTAATTCTTCATTAATATGCACAAAATGGACCCCTGTATGAAGCCCATAGTCAAGAAATAATTCAGCTAATAGTTTCAAAGCCTCAAAATTACATAAACACTAAAGAGTTTTCACTCTCCAATGCTGAAAAGGTATGTGGTGGTTGCATCTCTACCTATGGAATTTGTTTCTCTAGTGGATTCTCTCGAGGAATAAATGTAGGCTAACTGGGTCTAAGAATTGATGCACTAGATGATAGATCATTATGAATTGGAGTTCGAGGCTACTCAACTCTAGGTGGATCAACATTTAATAAAGCACTATTAATAATCATGGATCATTAAATGTAGGTTGATCAGGTCTAAGAATGGGCCCACTAGATGATGGATCATTATGAACTGGTGTTTGAGGTTGAATCTGATAAAATTCCATCTAGGGTTTGTGTTTTTTTGAGACCTAAGTGTTTTCCATCCATTGATACCACTGTAAGAACCCTGTTGGTTCTAACCCTTACAAACTTCTTATCATCTCTATATACCCAAAATGATGAAATGAAAAATTAGCAAAGTTCTTAAAATTATTGCAGCAATTGGTGAAATGCATCACCTGCCCATAGAAATTATTTCTCCACCTTGAAATCCATGCAAAAGGCTCCCAAGATGCTAGGTGCCATTAATGGTGATGAAAGGAGCTCAAAACCCTAGGCATTTTTCCCTAGGTAAAACACGTCTAAGTTGGAAGTTGTATGGATTGTGGCTGCAACAGTTGTATGACTTCTAGGAATGTGTGCAACATTTAATAAATGTAGCTTAAATGATGTTTATCCTTAATCAAATCTACTCAAACCTTGGGTTAATCCTTCACCCGTTAGCACAAATTAGACTCCTAGATGAATCCCACACTCAACAATAATATTAGTTGATAGTTTCAAAGACTCAAAATTGTACAACCTATGAGAGTTTTCATTCCCAAAGGCTTAATATTGGCAAAAACCCTAGCTGGTTCCTCCTCCAAACAAGAACTCCAAAAACACAAGTTTTTAATCTTCAAAACATAATGCAATAAATTCCTCTTGATGACTTTTTATAAAATCCTCAAAGAGGTCTATCTCTTAAATGCATTTTAATTGCTTTAAATCCTAAAATGGTTTTCAAAAGTAATTAAAGGAACTTAAGGAGGTCGACCTCTCTTGAGAGGTTATAAAAGGATTTTTGTTTTAGAATAAAGTGATTATCATTTGGAGAATGCATTACTTGGGTTTGATGTATTGAGCAGGTTGGAGGAATTCGAAAGGGTTTCTACCATTGATAAGCATTGGCGAACAAAAACTCTTCAGTGTTGTGCAATTTTGAGGTTGTGAAACTATCGACTGAGATTATTGCCTGATTGTGGACTTCATTTAGGGATTCAATATGTGCTTATTGTAGAAGAATCATTCAAGGGTTTAAGTAGACTTTATCAAGGAAGGGCTATACATATTGAAGTTGCATTAATATCATCAGGCACACTTTCCAAGAGGCCATACTATTGTACCTACAATAGACATACCATTTCCATCCAAGGTGTGTTCACTAACAACCAAGGTGTTTTGTTTTATGAGCCTAAGTCACCTCCTTTGTGGGCATCTAGATCAATAAAGGTGTTTGGCATCAATTTTGAGGTGGAGATTTTTTTTAAGGAAATTGGTCGAACAATTTTAGAGATTTCCTATTGCTGAAATAAATTTCTAGAATTCAATAAAAACCTTCTTGTTTTTTCGGGTATGCATATTAATGTAATAAGCTTTGGAGATGGTTATTTAATAAAATTGATCCTTCACTGATATAGATTACTTTTAGATTGTCTTGATTTTTCATTTATGCATTGTGCTTACATTCCATATTAAAAATAATTAATTGTTCAAAAACACCAAAGAATTGCAAATTGTATGTATAGTCGTAAAATTGCACCCCTTGCAATTTCACATACATTCTTGTATCCACTTTAGTGTCCACTCCTTTAGCATCTTGTGTAGGCTCATTTTTCCCCTTGCATTAGCCTTTTTCCCTTTCAAGATGCTCCAACACCTCTTATCTGGAGCTCCCCTTGTGTTTCATCTTTGCGATAAACTTGATGCTTCTCCCGTTCTCATAGTTTTAGAGTGTGATGTGTCCAGGCACTGGCACATCACATGGACATCCACGTGTCACACTAGTGTCTTGTGAAATTTCAACATTCAAATGACCACCTTCGATCATTTTTCCACTTGTCACCTCGTTCTATCAGTGGTAATAGTTGGGGACACCTTGAAATGGCTCATGAAACTTCTTTTCCCTCCTATTCTCTCCTTTTAATCCACTTTTCTCTCCTTGGGTTCTACCTTGAACTCTACTCTTGTATCTCTCTCTCTTTCTTTCACAACTCCATACAACTTACCACAACAAAAATTTCACATCCTAACACTCTTTGCAGCCCTTGGCTCTTGTAGCTTCATCTCCCTTATCTCATACTCATGAGCATCTTGGGATTTCACACATCCCCTATTGATTTCATCTACATATTGTGATATGGGTTCTCCCCCTCGACTGGGGATTTATTTTATCACCTCTTTTATGATACGGGTCCTCCTCCTTGAGCGGGGTTTTATTTTATCACTCATACTTGGTGGTGCGGGTTCCACTCCCAAAGCAGGTTTTTCTTTCACCACATGCTTTGTCCATTTTGGTTGCACTCTCTCTTTCTATTTGTCTGTCTATGGAGGTGGGAACACCAAAATCGGGGTTTAACTGAGGCAAACCCCTATATAGCCCCAATACTTTCTCCATATCTTACAAACACGGGTATTGAAGATATCTACTAGCTGGAGGCTTCATTACTTGGATTTTTTTGAGCATATTCTTTCCATTATTCTCCTTATCTTTATCATTTCTACTTCACTTTATTTCAGTTTTATTACATTTAATTACTTTATCACATTTTGTATGTTCTTAGCAATCAGATAGCTAGCAGTCACTTACCTATTTTATGTGATATTCTTGTTCTCTTGTCTATACGAGATGCCAACAGGCCTTTGGGGCGCCAACATGCCTGCTATCATTTGTATCCCACATTGTCATCCTTTGGCCGAGAGCCCGTCAATCTATCCAGAGAATCTTCGTGACTTGTTGTTCCTGATTCTAGAATTCTCAGGTTGTTCCTTGAGGTAGTTTAGGGTAGTTCACCCTATGAGGCTCTCTGAATGAAGAGAAATCATGATTAGAGAATCCCCTTTCTCTAAATTTTGGTGAGCCTGACATGAAGCGAAAAACTCAGAATTTATTTATGCCTACTTGGTGGGGTCATAACTTTTGACTCGAGGCTTGAAATGTAGAACCGTTTGCACAATTGGAAAGGTCTCCTAGAGAACTAGTTCAATGCCTTCGACTATCAAATTTTAAAGATTGACACAAGTTTTGAACTAAAATTCTGCTCTGAAGACCTCCGAAAATGCAAATTACTAGAACCTAGAAAATAACAAAAAAATACAAAATGAATTTAATATCTTCTTTTCTTAGTTTGGTATCTAATTTTGTTCAAAATTTTAATGATATTACATTTCATGCATGTGATGGTGACTTGGCTTTGCCTATGTCACTTGATATCTTTGATCCTTCTCATGAAATTCCTCTTGCTTTGGAGAATATTTTGTTGCAAGAAGATGAAATCATTGATACCTTTCTTAATGTTACTCTACCTTCTCTTCATTCTAATGCACTCTCTTCTAAAGATGATGCATTAGTGAATGATAAATATTTTTATCCCAATGCACTCTCTTCTAGAGATGGTGCATTAGTGAATGATGAATCTCCTTCCACATTTGATCATGTTTGGATTGATGTTGAGAATATTTCTTCGAATAATTGTTCTACTAGTTGTGATAAGTCTATAAATATAATCTGTCTACTACCCCTCACAGGCCTAAGAGACCTATCATTTATTTGACTCCAGCTAGTCCTTCTCCTAAAAGGGTTTTTTCTATTAATGGTGTTTCATTTGATGATGATTCTCCTAATATTTCTATGGACCCCTCTTATAGAGTGGTAGCCCATACTTATGAGAATAAAATGAATAAATGACCAAGTCTTCCTCAAGCTCCTAAACCTACAACTAAAGCACCTAGTGATTACGATCTTGTCGAGCAACTTCGGGTTACTCCGACTAAGATCTCATTGTTGGACTTGCTTCAGTCTATTCTGATTTATCAAGGTAAGCTTCAAGAATCCTTGCAAAATATCCTCTTGCCTTCTTCCATTAGGCTAGCAGATGCTAATGTGTTGATAGCTCATATTCTTGCGGATTCATTGAACATTCTATCTGTAGGAACTCCCATCTTCATAAGTACAAAAGAAAGTGTACCCTCTAATGATTATAGTTAATATTAATAATATTAGCATTAGATGTAGTCTCATTGACATCATCTTGACACTCAATGTATGTAGAATTAATCTATTTCCTATGATTAGTATTGATTCATCTTCTCTTAATGCTTCTTTTGTTGACATTCGTGGGTTTGATAATGGTCACCGATCCCTAGGCACGATATTCTTGCATTTGAGGTTGGGACCCATTATTGTACCTACCCTTGTATAGGTTACATCATAAAGTTACCTTATAACCCTCTTCTTGGTAGACTATGGATTCACGCTATGGGTGCAATTTCATCTACCTTACACAAATCTATTAAGTTCATTTGCAATAATCTAGTAGTCATAGTCAAGGATGACCCTAAAGCCATGCAGTTATGTGAGCTGGCAGCTACTAGTCAAGTCTCAGTTGTGCCTACTCTTATTCCCTCAGTGTCTTCCAATGTGTTGATGTTTACTCAAGTAGTACCTACTACAAAGGATACTCTTGAGATAGATGTCCCTAGAGAAGATCCTTCTGAAGCAAGAAATCTTAAGTCTACTCCTTCTACCTCTTCTTAGGAAAATAGATGTCTTGGTGATGATTGGGGTTCTCTAGACTTTATGAATTCCTTCATTAGGGAATACACAAGTGACCTGATCCACTTAGACCTTCTGAAAACATCATCCACACCCACTTAAAAAAATGGTTATTCCTCTGTATCATGGGATAACCTGATCATAAACTGTAATGTTCTTAGTGCTGATCCTCCTTATGAGGAAGATGATTATGCTTCTACTAAAGATGATAATGTTGGCAATCCTGTTAAAAAGGATGATGATGATCCCATAGAGGAGTGTGATCCCCATTGTTGGAACAATGCTCTCTATGAAGATCCTCCTTCTCAAGATTATAAAACATGTTGTGGCCCTAAATTTAATCATTGTAAGGAAACTCAGGTGCGGAAACAGCTTCCTACACTAATCTCTTAAGGAAAGTATGGTGCAAATTCGTTTTAAACCCTTACAATTTCAGATTCGTTAATCTACTTAACAAAGATATTGCAGCAATATACCATACATACAGAAAATGAAGAATGACACAATGATTTACCCTGGGGAAAACCTTTCGGTAAAAAACCCCAGCACTCCAAAACCTGCACAATGTATTATCTTCAACACAACGGTTACAACACACTTGCAATGCAAGTTCTTTCAGGAGATTTCCAACTCTTGAAGACAAAATGCGGCAGCATGAAAAAACGTTCCAACAATACACTCACATCACAAATCTTCGCAACCCTAAAAAACGCTTATATCATGCGCTTCCCTTTTAGGGCAACTTCCGAAGATAACTGTATTAGGGTTTTACCATTCTCCGAGAAAATAGGAACTCGAAAATTTTTTTCGGGGCGATGCCCCGAACCCCACTATCGTGGAAGAGTGTACAGTACTCAACTTTATCAATTGCCACATGTCTTCACCTGTCATTGAATCTTCCAGACATAGCTCTTACGTGTCATAGGAATCCGTCATAACCGTTTCAGCCATGATCTCCTTACACACAATTCAAGATGCCGACACATTAAGTGGAGTGACACATCAACATGCAAACTAGACATGTACACTCACACTTAATTACATTATTTGCAAGAAATACATTTTACAAAACAAATAATAAGAATAGGAATTATCCAAGGTTGAGACACCTTATTCCTAACATTCTCCCACTTGTCGAACACCTTGTAAGAGCAATAGGAACATAACAGGAATTAACCGCTATAGGCCAAAAGGCCCATAGACTCCAAACACCATCTGAACTTCACAGTGCCCACTGGTTTCGTTAATGCATCTGCAACATTCTTCACAGTATCTACCTTCTCCAAATTTATCTTTCCATCTTCCACCATATCTCTCACAAAGTGAAACTGCACATCAATGTGCTTCGTTCTGGCATGGAAAGTTGGATTCTTCGCAAGGCAAATAGCACTCTGACTGTCACACCAAATAGTAATCTGTTCTGCATCAACACCAACATCAGAACACAATCTCCTAAGCCAAATGGCTTCCTTACAAGCATGAGTAGCAGCCATGTACTCAGCTTCTGTAGTGGACAAAGCAACCACAGGTTGTCGCTTACTCATCCAACTGATGGCACCACCAAACATAGTGAAAACATAAGCACTGGTGGATCTCCTGCTGTTAATATCACCTGCCCAATCTGAATCCACAAATCCACGAATACAAACTGAATGTGGAGATCCAGAAGAGTTACCATGGTAACATATGGAGTAATCTGATGTACCCCTCAAATATCTGAATACTCGCTTAACTGCATCCCAATGTACCCGTCCAGGGTTAGCCATAAACCGGCTTAGGACTCCCACTGCTTGGGCAATGTCTGGTCTAGTACAGACCATAGCATACATAAGACTGCCAACTGCACTAGCATAAGGTACTCTACTCATGTCCTCCACCTCACTAGGAGATTTTGGACAATCATCTACAGATAACTTTGTTCCCATTGAAACAGGAACACATAGTGGTCTACAATCTGCCATGCTGAACCTGTCCAACACAGACTTCACATACTTACTCTGACTCAACCAGAGTTTTCTGTTAGACCTGTCTCTACTGATTTCCATACCCAAGATGTACCTTGCTGCCCCAAGATCTTTCATCTCAAACTGTGCTGACAACTGAGATTTAAAATCAGAAATCATACCCTTACCCTTCCCAAACAGCAACATATCATCAACATATAATGCAACAATAAGAAGGCGATCATTTTCAACTCTGAAATAAACACAATGATCTGATTTCGATCTTACAAATCCAATTGACAACACAAAGGCATCAAACTTAAGGTACCACATCCTAGGAGATTGCTTCAAACCATATAGAGATTTCTTTAATCTGCAAACTAAGGATTCATTACCTTTAACAATGTAGTGCTCAGGCTGTGACATATAAATCTCTTCCTCCAAATCACCATGAAGGAAAGCTGTCTTCACATCCATCTGTTCTATCTCTAAATCATATGATGCAGCAAGAGATAACAGAAATCTAATGGATGTCAACTTTGCAACAGGAGAGAATATTTCACCATAATCTATTCCCTCTACCTGTGAATACCCCTTTGCAACCAATCTAGCTTTGTACCTTTCAACACTGCCATCTGCACAGAATTTCTTCTTGAACACCCATTTACAGCCAACAGATTTTCTCCCTTTAGGCAAAGGTACAAGGTCCCAAGTTTTGTTTTTCTCCAATGAAGCCATCTCATCATCCATAGCCTCAATCCAGGAACCTGCATCTTCCATGCCCAAAGCCTCTTTCACAGATCTAGGCTCATCAGTGTTAGTAATCAAAGCAAAAGCACAACTGGAATCTAACATAGAATAACCAAACCTTTCTGGTTGCTTTCTTTCTCTCATGGATCTCCTCAAGGGCTGAGGTTGAGGTTGTTCTTCCTCTTCTTCCGAACTATCAGAGCTGCTAGAGCTCTCCTCATCATTAGACCCAACATGGTCTCTCTGTTCAGTCTTCTCAGGGGTAGGAGGAAACTGAACAACATCTTTTTCCTTTTCTTTTTCATCTGGTTGTAGCACAATAGGAGAAGATGTTAGCTCTCTGAAAATAACATTTCTACTATACAGCACCTTACTAGTCATAGGATTCCAAAGCTTGTATCCTTTCACACCAACACTGTATCCGATGAAAATACATTTGACAGCTTTGTTTTCCAACTTAGATCTTTTCTCCTTTGGAACATGTGCATAAGCTTCACAACCAAAAACACGAAGATGTCTAATTGAAGGCTTCTTACCAGACCACACCTCCATGGGTGTCTTACCAACAAGAGCTGATGTAGGAGATCTGTTAACCAGATAGCAAGCAGTGGCAACAGCTTCGGCCCAAAATTTTTGTTCTAGGCCAGCTCCACTAAGCATACTCCTAGCCTTCTCCATCAGTGTCCTGTTCATTCTCTCTGCAACTCCATTTTGCTGCGGGGTGTAAGGAGTTGTCTTATGTCTCTCGATTCCTCGTTCTTTACAGAACTGTTCAAACTCTGTGGAACAAAACTCACCACCATTATCGGTTCTCACACACTTGATTCTTTTACCAGTCTGATTCTCCACGAGAGCCTTAAATTCCTTGAACCGACTGAAAACCTGTGTCTTACTTTTTAGGAAATATATCCAAGTCCTTCTACTGTAATCATCTATAAAAGATACAAAATATACAGAACTGGAGATAGAAGGAACTTTTACAGGACCAAAAACATCAGAATGAATAAGATCCAAAAGTCCAGAAGACTTGTGAGAACTAGAGTAGAACTGAACACGATTTTGCTTACCATAAACACAGTGTTCACAGAAATCGAATTCGAGATTACAATCATTTAGCCCCTCAACGAGATTTTTAGTTTTCAAGGTCCTAAGACCCTTCTCACCAATGTGGCCAAATCTCATATGCCACAACATTGTCTTTTCTGCAGGAAGCTTGCCTTCCAAAGTGTTTACACCCTTAGGCACACTTACTGCACTGCCATCGGAACCCATTGCCACAATCTTCTTTACTGCTCGTTCAGATGGTGGGGATGAAGTGATAGCCGCTCTCTTCTTTGAAACAGAAGAACTATTGCATTGAGCAATGCATGCATCAAGCTGAAACAAAGTACCTCTCCTAGTACCTTTAGCGAGCACCATAGATCCTCTTATCATCTTGCATCCATCTTTCGAAAAAACAACTTGCACACCTACATCATTCAACATACTTACAGATAATAGGTTTCGTGCCAAACCCGGAATGTGCATAACTCCATTGATTCCCTTTACTCGTCCATCAGGAAATCTGATAGTGACCCTTCCGCGTCCAACTATCTTTAGGTGAGAATCATCACCCAAGTACACCTTTCCACCATCAAACTCTTCATATTTTGAGAACCAGTTTCGATGAGAGGTCATGTGAAAAGAAGCACCCGAGTCTACTAACCACACATCATCAGATGCATGGGCTGCCAAAGCTGCAATAAAAGCATCTCCATCTTCTTGAGATTTTTCAGAAGCTGAATCTGAGCCTTTCTTCTTCTTCTTCGGTTCTTTGCAGTCCCTCCGGAAGTGCCCAGATTTATCACAGTTCCAACATTTCGCCTTGGACTTTCCAGGAGTCTTAGAACTCCCACGGGATTTGGATCTGCCCTTCTTTGACTTATTGTCATTCTGCTTTCCTTTGTCGTTGGATCTCCCGCGAACAGCAAGGGCTTCCTTAGACGAATCCGAAGTCTTTCTTCGCATCTCCTCAGACAGCAGTGAAGACACCACATCATCCATACGGAATGTGACTATAGTACTTCCGAGAGCCATCACAAGATGGTCCCACGAATCCGGCAAGGAACAAAGCAGGGTCATACATCGATCCTCCTCCTCAATCTTGGCACCAGATGATGCCAACTGTGCAATCAATAAATTGAATGCATTGAGATGATCAGTTACGGATCCACCTTCCTCCATTCTTAAAGAATACAACTTCTTTCTCAGGAACAACTTATTCACCAGAGATTTGGCCTGATACACAGACCCAAGCCGTTTCCACAAAGAATTTGCAGTAGTCTCATCAAGAACATTCAGAAGAACGGCATCTGCTAGACAGAGTCTGATGAGACCCTTAGCCTTCCGATCCTTGATATCCCAATCCGCTTGAGGTATCGCTACAGGTTTCACATCAAGTGAAGTAGCCTCCCATAGATCGCGGTCTTCAAGCATGTCTTCCATCTTGAGTTTCCACAACTCGAAATTAGTGCCATTAAATTTCTCCACCTCCATTCTACTGTATGAGGAACTTGCCATCTCAATCTGCAAATAAGATTCAGAATGCTCTGCACAAAAAAACTCCCACTCAACTTGAGATTAGCTCAAAAAACCCTACCCAACAACTAGGATCAAAAGTTGATCAGGCTCTGATACCACTTGTAAGGAAACTCAGGTGCGGAAACAGCTTCCTACACTAATCTCTTAAGGAAAGTATGGTGCAAATTCGTTTTAAACCCTTACAATTTCAGATTCGTTAATCTACTTAACAAAGATATTGCAGCAATATACCATACATACAGAAAATGAAGAATGACACAATGATTTACCCTGGGGAAAACCTTTCGGTAAAAAACCCCAGCACTCCAAAACCTGCACAATGTATTATCTTCAACACAACGGTTACAACACACTTGCAATGCAAGTTCTTTCAGGAGATTTCCAACTCTTGAAGACAAAATGCGGCAGCATGAAAAAACGTTCCAACAATACACTCACATCACAAATCTTCGCAACCCTAAAAAACGCTTATATCATGCGCTTCCCTTTTAGGGCAACTTCCGAAGATAACTGTATTAGGGTTTTACCATTCTCCGAGAAAATAGGAACTCGAACCCCACTATCGTGGAAGAGTGTACAGTACTCAACTTTATCAATTGCCACATGTCTTCACCTGTCATTGAATCTTCCAGACATAGCTCTTACGTGTCATAGGAATCCGTCATAACCGTTTCAGCCATGATCTCCTTACACACAATTCAAGATGCCGACACATTAAGTGGAGTGACACATCAACATGCAAACTAGACATGTACACTCACACTTAATTACATTATTTGCAAGAAATACATTTTACAAAACAAATAATAAGAATAGGAATTATCCAAGGTTGAGACACCTTATTCCTAACAATCATGTCTCGAAATGTGGCTATGGGTGTAAAGGTTGTGGGCATAATGAACAATACATTCAGGTCCGTGTAGAATTTTTACCTCGTAAGTGTAACTTGGGGCTTTGTTTCTCAAACAAAAAAATATAAATGGAAACCATAGTTGAATGTTGACATGATGTCCACTAAGCCTCATTCTCATGGATTGGTCCATCCTCCTTTGTCTTCTATCATTGTATCTTCCTCTTGTGAGAAGTCGATTCTTTCTCCATAAGAGAAAGGGTTGCTTCCTGATCCTCATCCTTGTTTGAGCAAGAGAGTATTTTTTTGATGCTTCTCAAAGCCTGCCTAATCACTCTTCCTTCTCCTACATGTAAAAAATTTCATAAATATGATAAACAAAAATATCCTTTCTATGCATACCATCAAGTGCTTGGCCATTCCACTAGCGAATGTAAGGCCTTGAAGGATAAAATACAACAACTCAATGATTCAGGTGTCATCACTCATTTGTTTGTTGATGTTCCTACCTCTTCTTTGCATAATAAGTGATATTGAGGTTTACCTCTATCCTGTTCTAAATATCTTTCATGGTTCTCCTCCCCTGTATGTTGCGGTTAGTGATAGCTTGTTCTGGAGATGTGTGTCCTTTGTAAAGGACCCCCTCTCTTCTCTATGTCTTTCAACTGAAGTGTCCCTTGAGTGGACCCCTTGCTATTTTGAAGGGTTCCCGAGGGAACCCCTTTGAAAGTTTCTCCTTCAAATAAAATAATTTGCATCTAGCTTGGGGATAGCCCAACTAGACCTATTTCATATCTTTGCATCTAGCTTGGGGGCAACCTGACTGGATCTCAATTTTTAAATAGTGCATCTCTTGAGTGGAACCCTCTTCTTTTGAAGGGCTTCTGAGGGACCCCTTTAAAAACCTTTCAAATTTATTGATGGTTTGTGTGATTTTTTGCTTTACTACTTATGTGGCCACATTGTTTTTAGGCATGTTTTATCTGTGGATTAACATGTCACTTTGTAGGTGTGCCTATAAAGCCGCTTTCTAATTCAACTCTACAAAGTCCCCTCCTTTGGGTTTCCTCCATGTGAGAGATCTTGGGGGACGCCTCCTTGCAGGTTTGTGGGCTTATAAGGTGCTTTCATATGGGTTTCCTTCATGTGAGAGATCTTGGGGGTACCTTCTTGTAGGTTTGTGGGCCTATAAGACACATACTTCATGGGGCTTCCTTCATGTGAGAGATCTTGGGGGCTGCCTCCTTGTAGGTGTTCAGGCCTGTGAGAAACTTACTTTTTTGGGTTTCTTCCATGTGAGAGATCTTGGGAGATGCCTCCTTTATAGGTATGTGGGCTTGTAAGGTGAGTAAGGTGATTTCATCCTACGGATTTGTCCATCGTTGGTCTGTGAGCCTTCAATGTACTTTTTTCAACTTTGTATTTGCACGGAGCTACAAAGTCCTTTGTTCAAACCTATCCTTGAGTTTGAGGACCTATGGAGCCATATCTCTTTGAATTTTCATTCCTTTCTAGCTTCTCCATCATTCTCTTTTCTCTTCTCTTCTCTTTTGTATATGTCAGATTGAAAATTTGCATCTTCTTCATTCTGAGTATATGCCTTTCCTCTCTCCATTTAAAAATTCTTTCATATGTTATTTGGGGATGACGCATAGAATTGAGACAACCTTATAAATTGAGGTCTCTTTTACTTTGTTGACTCAAATCCTTTAGTTCCTTATGTGCTAACATTGTTGTCTGGTGTAGATTTTTCTTGTCTAATGACTTTTTTTTACAGGTCTTCAGCCTAGGGGAATACTTTTGTGGTTTGAAGAGTTGTCTTCTTCCTCTACAGTATCCTTTTGGCATATGATGTTATTTGTGTTTAGTATATTTCCTTTAGCGTGCATATTAGTGTAGATTCATATGCCCATTAAAGTGGGGGAAAATCTTATACTCATAAAATTGCAACCCTTGCAATTTCACATACATTCTTGTATTTGCTTTAGTTTCCACTCCCTTAGCATCTTGTGTAGGCTCATTTACACCTTTGCATTAGCATTTTTCCCTCTCAGGGTGCTCCACCACCCTTTTTAGTAGCTCCCCTTGTGTTTCAGCTTTATGATAGACCTGATGCTTCTCCCGTTATCATCGTTTTGTAGTGCAATGTGTCTAGACACTAGCACATTGCATGGACGTCCACGTTCCACACTAGCATCTTGCAATGTTTGAACATTCAAATGACTACCTCCTAGCATGTTTTCCACTTGTCACCTCGTGTTTTCAGTGGTAATGGTTGGGGATGCCCTGAAATGGCTTGAGAAGCTTCTTTTCCATCTTATTCTCTCATTTTAATCCATTCTTTCAATCCATTTGGCTCTCCTTGGGTTCTACCTTGAACTCTCCTCTTCTATCTCACTCTCTCTTGCTTGCACAACTTCATATAATTTTCTACAATAGAACTCTCACATCCTTACATCACTCTTTAAATCCCTTGGCTCTTGTAGCTTCATCTCCCTTATCTCATACTCGTGAGAATCTTGGGATTTCACACATCCCCTATTGATTGAATCTAAATATTATGATATGAGTTCTCCTCCTCGAGTAGGGATTTATTTTATCACCTCTTTTGTGATACAAGTCCTCCTCCTCGAGAGGGGTTTTATTTTATCACTCATACTTGGTGGTGCGGGTTTTTCTCATGAAGTGGGTTTTACTTTTACCACATGCTTTGTCCATTTCGGTTACACTCTCTCTTTCTATATGACTATCCATGGAGGTGGGAACACCAAAATGAGGGTTTGATTGATGCAAACCCCTATATAGCCCCAACACTTTCTCGAGATCTTACAGACATAGGTACTAAAGATATCTACTAGTTGGAGGCTTCATTACTTGGATTTTTGTAAGCATATTATTTCCTTTCTTCTCCTTATCTTTACCATTTCTACTTCAATTTATTTTAGTTTTATTACATTCTATTTCTTTATCACATTCTATAAGTTCTTTGCAATCAGATAGCTAATTGTCACTTAGCTATTTTATGCGATATTCTCATTCTATGGTTAGACGCTAAGGTGCCTTTGGGATGCCAATGCACCACACTGTTGTCCATATCTTGCACTGTCATCCTTTGGCCGAGAGCCCATCAGTTTGTCCAAAGAATCTTCATGACCTACTCTCCTTGATTATAAAATTCTCACATTGTTCCTCGAGGTAGTTTAGGTAAGTTCACCGTGTGAGGCTCTCTGAATGAAGAGAACTCATGAGTAGCGAATCCCCTTCTCTACACTGTCAAAACAAAAAAACATTATACCATTCATCATTTAGTTTACAAGGGTTAGAACCAGTAGGGTTCTTACAGTGGTGGTACTTCAACTAAACACTTATAATTAATATTTTTTCTACATACTTGGATTAGAACCATCAAAAATAAAGTACACCTTTTGAATTTATAATTCAACTCCAAAAACACAAGTACATTAATGATGAATTATAGAATGTTTTTTTTGACAATTTGCAATTCTTTGGTGTTTGTTAATAATTAATGATTTTTAATATGGAATGTAAGCACATGCATAAAGGAAAAATAAAGACAATCTAAAAGTAAGTTATAGCAATGAAGGGTTGATTTTATTAAATAGCCATCTCCAAAGCTTATTATATTGATATGCATACCCAAAAAATAAGAAGGTTTTTATTGAATTCTGGAAATTTATTACAGCAACAAGAAACCTATGAAATTGTATAGCTGGCCTCCTTAAACAATTTCTCCACCTCAAAATTGATTCCAAACACCTTTATTGATCTACATTCCCACAAAGGAGGTGACTTAGGCTCATAAAGCAAAGCGTTATGGCTAGTAGTGAACAAGCCTTGACCGGAAATGGTACGAATTCTATAGGTACAGTAGTACGACCTCATGGAAAGTGTTCCAAATGATATTAATGCACCATCAATGTTTTTTTCCTTCCTTGATAAAGTTTTCTTAAAACCTTAAATGATTCTTCTCTAATAAGCATAGATTGAACCCTTGAATTAAGTCCACAATCAGGTAATAATCTCAACTGCTAGTTTCACAACCTCAAAATTGCGCAACACTGAAGAGTTTTTGTTGTCCAATCCTCATTAATGGTAGAGACCCTTTCGAATTCCTCCAACCTGCTCAATACGTCAAAACCAAGTAATGTATTCTCACAATGATAATTTATCTAATACCACTGGAAGAACCCTATTGGTTCTAACCCTTGCAAATTGAATGCTGGAAGTTGATTGTTTGATTGTTTTGATGGTTTTGCAAATTTAATGTATTTTTTCGCAAAATAGCCACACAAGAAATATACATGAAAAATTAAAAAAAAAAATGAAGCAAAAATTGAATCTATGATGAAATATTGGAGCCACAATATTATTTATTGAATATAAAATATTTGCAATGCTTATTTCTTCATCTTTGCATACTTGAAATGATGAAATGAAAAATTAGCAAAGTTCTAGAAATTATTGTTGCAACTGGTGAAATGTACAACCTACCTGTAGAAATGATTTCTCCACCTCATAATCCATGGAAAAGGCTCCTAAGATGCTAGGTACCATCAATGGTGATGAAAGGAGCTCAAAACCCTGGGCATTTTTCACTAGGTAAAACACACCTAAGCTGGAAGTGGTACAACCTGTGGCTAAATTAGTTGTACGACTTCTAAGATTATGTGCAACATTTAATAAATGTAACTTAAATGATGTTTATCCTTCCTTAATGCAATATGCTAAAACCTTGAATGAATCCTTCACCTATTAGCACAAATTAGACTCCCGGATGAAGCCCACATTCAACAATAATCTTAGCTGATAGTTTTATAGCCTCAAAATTGCACAATCTATGAGAGTTTTCATTTCCAAAGGCTTAATATTTGTAGAAACCCTAGTTGGCTCCTCCTCCAAACAAGAACTCCAAAAACACAAGTTTTTAATCTTCAAAACATAATGAAATAAATTCCTCTTGATGCCTTTTCATAATCTCCTCAAAGAGGTCGATCTCTTAATTGCATTTTAATTGCTTTGAAATCCACTTTTAGGTTTTTAATAAAACTTTATAATATCTCTCCAAACTTAGGCACCCAAATCAATAATATAAAAAATATACTTTAAGTGATTTTAATTTAGGGTCATGGCCTCATTGGAAATAAAGTACACTTTTTGACTTTATAATTTAATTTTATATTATTTAATTATCATTAAAGTACCTTTAATGATAATTACACATTAAAATTTTAATATTTCACCCATCCAATTGATTAAGAGATCAACACTGCATCGGAAACCTATCTAGGTGCCTTACTAAATATAGTAACCCTGACTCCCTTGAAATGGTGACTTACTATAAATAGTAAGTATGAAGAACCGAGTCTACGAAGGCCAAACCTAAACCCAGATTGAGCTTTGAAAGAGAAAACTTACTAATCACTGCCAAGAGGGACCCCCTTACCATATGTGTTTGCTTACAAGGGTCAGGAATAGGCTAAACTATCCAAAATTGACTATAGGCTAAAAAGGGGACATTATAGTTTGCCCTCCCAGAAATTGCTTGTCCTCAAGCAATCTCAACAGTCGAGAGAAAACCATTTGAAAGATCACTCCACCTCGATCCCAAGGGAAAATCTGTGTAATTTCCTTGTTATCACCAATCAACTCCTATAACACCAACATAAGAACAATTGATTGAACCTTCCAAACCAAATCAATCTCGCCATCAAGAGTCATAGGAGTATAAGCCTCAAAAGGAAGCAACTAAAAAAATGAAAGCCTTTGCTTCCAAACTCTACGCAAGGAAAGTTGTCATAAAAAATATCTAGCACATGCACCATTGAACTGTGCATTTGAAACCAATCATGTACATGAGGATCAAATGTAAAACTGTACACACTCCTCACTATGTACACCTCAGAAAACTCCTCTATGAGCCTTGTTTGAAATCTCGATGCACTAGAAGGATCCCAAACACTATGATCAATGCTCATCATAGGACTAGGGTCAAGAGAGTGATCAATATCTAACTCAAAAATTAGACTATCATATGACCATGTAACATTCACCTCAAATAGAGGGTTGGTCACAAATTAAATATTACCTCCATGTTGATCATACAACTTTGAATCCCTGGAGCCATGATCATATGTGAACTCTTCCTAGATCATCCCATGCTCCTTCTCTTGAACCACCTCCTTCTCTCTCTCTTTTTGTCCATCTCCCTATAGAAAGAGATATAATACAAGCTCCCATCTGTAATTCCCCTCAACACATACCTCTTTCCATGTAACTCAAATATCATCTCCATTTTAGGAAAATTGAGGGTGAACACACCAATGTCCTGGAGCCATCTCATACCCAGTGCAAGTGAGGGTATAAACATCAACCACTCTAAATCTAAATCCAATGAAGTCCTCTATCTAGAGTCTACATCTGTTGACAAAACCCTCATCAATAAAATTATGTGTGGCTCTAGTGTCAAGCATGGAATTACATCACTATCCATCAACTGAACCTTGAACCTAAATAAAGATTCACTCTATGTACTAGCAGATAATGCCAACAGGGATAAATTGGCATTAGGTTCAAACTCTATAGAGGTGTTTCCAGCCTCATGATCATCTGCAACAACTTGCTGGTCTGAAATTTTAGACTCCTCATCCTCATAGTAAACCCACATCATGTAGTTAGCTTTTCCCTTTGGCCTCAAAGGACAATAATCCTTTTTGTTGTAGGGTTGCTTACACCAATAAAAAATTTGTTTCCTTCTCAATTCATCACATGATGCATCATCAAGTTTTGATGCCTTCTTTTTATGTCTCTACAACTGGTTGATGACTCTTCAATAGGCAAGGTGTTTGATTTTGGCAAAAAATATTTTTTCAAAGAAACAAGCTCCATACTCCTTTCCTTCTTAATTGCACCATGCAAGAAAGTTGGATCAAAGGCCTTAAGCCAACCTCTCAAGGGATCCTATAAACCCTTAGTGAACAACATAACCGAACGCCTTTCTTACAAACTAGGAACCATCACAACGAGCCTTTGAAACTCTCTAATGTAAGTATCGAAGCTACCCACCTATGAAAGTTGTGCCATCTCTTTGAATTAAAACTCCGGATCTTTCTTATCAAAGTGCTCAATCAACCTATCTGTGAACTCCTGGTAGGTGGTAATAAGGTTATGTTACAAAGTGGTCATCCCATGATGCCACTAATCATGAGCTACTCCATCTAAGTGCAATATGGAAAAATTAATTGCCTCATCCTCATGCACAAGTCTCAATGACAAATAGTTTTTGAACTTTTGCACCCATGATCTAGCTAAAAAATTGTCACTACCATCAAAATGTGGCAAGAAAAACTTGCAGATAGCATGTTGGAAATCCCTATTAACCAATGGGGCCTATTTATGCTCCTATCTGCCTCTAGCCTCTATAAATCCAAAAAATCTTGCACTGATAGTGCCTGTCTAATCTCAGGAGCTAAAGAAATGTACTCCCCATAAAGCCTAGCAACATTAGCAGTTAAAAATGCCTATGGTGGATACACTTCTACCTATGGAATCTGCTGCTCTTATGGATTCTCTCAAGGAATAAATGTAGGTTGACTGGGTCTAAGAATAGAACCACTAGATAATGGATCATTATGAACTGGCATTCAAGGCTACTCAACTCTAGGCAGATCAACATGACCAACTAACTGTAGAAGTGGACTCTACCTCAAGGCACCAACCAAATTGGTAACCATATCCATAAAATTCTCATGTCACCTCCTCAACTCTTTAGCAGGACTATGAGATGTATCACATCCCCTATCTCTGAAAACCTCTTTGTCATCTCAAGATAAAATTATGTCTTTGTCCCCCATTAAACCTATTATGCTATTATTGTCACTTGAGCTAGACTTGTGTATGCCCAAAATACTTGAAATTGTATCACCCTTAGGAATCAGAGGTGGTTCCCAATGTCATGTTCCTCTTCCTCTTGTATTAAACAAATTATCTCTGCTCATGAAAATTAATATTGCATAGGATGGCAGGATAACCTGGCTCAAGAAGGTAGGATGTACATAGGTCTATTTATGGTATGAGTAGGTACTTGTTGTGCCCTGTGATTTCCAACAACACTACCATTATCATCTAGCTCATGATCCCATCTTCTAGGAGGGACATCTACTGTATCATTGTTGTAAGTGCTTGCAAAGCATCTACAACCTACTGCTGCCCTATTGCCATGTTTCTCATAATTTCTCTTGCTTCTCATTTTTCATTATTTCCCCCATTTCTAGCTTCATTTTTGGGTGGACTACCACCACCTCTATCACCCATTATGTTGGATGAACCAACCTCAATGCCACGTTGTCTTGCTGCTATTCCAACTGATAAATTATCATGTTCAAGATGAGGTTGTGGCCACTATTTTTTCTTTCTCTCTTCCCTTGCAAAATATATTTTTTACCTTTCACTCTCTTGCATCAATGGAGTTGGATTCTAACCCTAAGGTTGGAAATAAACCACTCTGATACCACTATAAGAACCCTGCTAGTTCTAACCACTAGCAGCTGAGGTTTAAGTGGTGTAATTTTGTTTGTTTTGAATGATTTTGCAATTTCTATGTATTTTATCAATAGGATGTAGGCAACAATGCATTAAGAAATATTATCTAAAAAATTCAATGTAACTAACAAGAGATAATAAACTAAGAATTTAATAACAACAAAAATAACGAGAATTTTCATTAAATTTCACCAGCTCAAGTGTTTACAATAAGATCATAAAATATCTTAAACTTATAACAACAAATTAGAAGAACTTGGTGTGCATCGTTCTGTTGTATTTATTGTGTTCTCCACCTTGAAATATATAGAAAACACCCTTTTCAATATAGACACCCCTAAAAAATGTTGAAAATCAGTCCAAAGGAGAGATGTTTCAGCCACTAGTTCACATGCCTTGCTGTTGTGAGAGTATGACTTGGTTGTACTTGAATGGTACATCTTGTAGAAGGTCCAAAATATGCTCACAATTTTGGTACAACAATTATCTATGGAAGCAGATAATAAAGTTCCAAACCCTTGAATATTTCTTCACTAATATGCATAAATTGACCCCTATATAAATCCCACAATCAAGCAATAATTCAGCTGATAGTTTCACAACCTCAAAATTGCATAAATATTGAAGATTTTTTGTTCTCCAATGCTGAAAAATGGGAGAAGCCCTCGCTGGCTTCTTCTCCAAGCTTGAACTCCAAAGACACAAGTTTATAATGTTCAAACATAATCAAATTGATTACCTTTGATGCCCTTTTATAGTTTCCTCAAGAAGGTCGACCTTTTCATTGTATTTTAATTGCCTTTGAAATCCACTTTTAGGTTTTTGGTAAGAACTTCATAATATCTCCAAACATGGGCACCCAAATCAATAATATAAAATAAATGTAATTTAAGTGATTTTAATTGAGGGTCATGGCCTCATTGGAAATACAGTACACTTTTGACTTTATAATTTAACTTTATATTATTTAATTATCATTAAAGTACTTTTAATGATAATTACTCATAAAAATTTAATATTCTTCCCATCCAACTGATTACAAGGTCAACACTACATCTGAGACCTATCCAGGTGCCCCTTTTAAAAATAGAAACCCCGACTCCCTGAAATGGTGAATTAATATAAATAGTAAGTATGAAGAACCAAGTCTAACAAAGGCTAAACTTGGACCCACACTGATCTTTGAAGGAGAAAACACCCTGATTGCTACCAAGAAGGAACCTCTAACCATCTATGTTAGCCTACGAGGGTCAAGAATAGGCTAAACCATCCAAAAGAAATAATAGGCTAAAAAAGGGACATTACAATTCCCTCTTTTATCGATCTCATCATCACCCTTAAAATATCATTTCATATCATAGGTATAGGAGATGGGTACTAGAACTTTTATGGGAAATGGGAATGGACACTAGGATTCCATTTTGTTTTGAAAAATGGGAATGGGTACTTGGAGAGAGAAACAATTAAAAATATATTTGAATATATAAATTCAAGAAAACTATAAATATTAAATATAGTAGATATCATAGTGTGGTCCAATTTTTTAGAGATTTTACCCTTACACTTTTCTCACTTGGTCAAAGTGAAGTGTCCATTCTTAAATTCTAAATCTATGTGCTCATTTTATTAGATGAGATCATAAAATTTTGTTGTTGTACTTGTCTTGAATTTTTTATCCCTTTTTTTCCCTTGTTTTTATATGGTTGAAATCTCCCACTAGGAAAATCTCTTTACCTTTGTTGGATAACAACCAATCAAACAAACTCTAGAGATAGCCTAACTAAGGATTTCCCAAGGGGGAACATTTTTTTAACTAAAATCAAGTATTGATGCATTTGTGATGAGGAAATATTTGTATCAACGCTCCAATTTTGAGAAGGGTAATTCTTAATTAAACACCTAGAGGGCTTTGATTGAATCATTTCTTTTCTCCAGCCCAACCAAGCTAATAGATTAGTTAGATCAGTTAGATAACACATCTCTCAACACACCATTACTACTCAAATTCCCCAACCTACTCTCTCTTGACATCATGGCTTTGCTCATTCCCATCAGCACGTCTTAGCCACATTCTAGCTACATGGATCTTCTACATACCAACCATCCCCAAACTATGGGAAAACTCATATTATAAGCTTCATTTCTACTATGGGAGCTACACTAGCCTTAGATGTTAGGAGGGTTTCTAGATTAATTGTTCTTAGGCTATCCCAATGTGACATAATATTGGATAATCCTCAACAAGCATTATCTCTTATAGTGACCAACGATGGTTGAGATGAATCCTCCATTTAATACACACACAAGGATATTCAATGAGGTTTCTTTCCAGTCTTCATACGCACATGTTTTGAGGGCTCTTGCCCACCCTCCACTACTATTTTTTAGTGACACAATGCTTTAATTTATTTTCTCATAACATTTTAATGTTAACTTTTGTAATTTTTAGTCCCATTGACCCACTTTTTGTCATCTACAGGAATTAATACAATTTATTTCTTTCTTCTTGGCATTATAGTTCTTGATTTTCTCCATGTAAGATGGGTAAAATGAATCCAACCTAGATTCTAGTGACAACCAAAACACTTATAAGCTAAAAACACCATCTAAACAAGAGAAAACAAACAAGTATGAGGAAAATAGAACATTCAAATGAAAGAACTCCCCATATTTGAAGTTGAATCACTTTTCTTGTCTCTCCTAAATCTACCATTGCAAATATTCCCTCAGTTTAAGTTGAACTTATGCAAATACTTCCAAATAGTGAGCATGAAATTTGGAGATAATTGGTTGTTAATCCGAAAATGGAGGAGGAAGGATTCTTTTATAGAAAACCATTCAAACAGATGGTCAAGATCGAGCTTCTAGAAAGATTTCAAGATCGGCAGATGAGAATACATGCAACATAGAAGAGTGGAAGTTACAAAATAGACGGTCAAGATTAGAAATAGCCCGAAGTGAATCGATGACTGAAATTTGAAAATGAGATAGTGGAGGAAGAAAATAGAGAAATAAATAATAAAATGAATCTCTAAACAAGTGAAGTATAAATAATTTTTTCAAATTATTTATTTTGAGGAAAAGGCAAGTGGGTATTTAATTAAAATAATTTATATAATCATTTTAATTAAATAAGAGGAAATTGATAATTAATTTAGATTAACTATTTAATAAAAGAGAAGCCTTGGGAGATAACTAAATAATTTTGACAATCATTTAACTATAGAGAAATTAAAAGATTAGTTAATAGGTAAATAATTAATAATAATTATTTAACTATAAATGAAAGATGATAGGAAAATAATTAAATAAATGGTAATTTATTTAATTATTGAAGAAAGGGTATTAGCGATGCAACTAATTTATTTAATTGATCAAGATAGAATAAAGGTTAAGAAGTAAATTAATTAAATAATTAAAAAATATTTAATTAATAGAGGAATGTGATCAAGAATAATTAACTAATTAAAATTGTTTAATTATGCGAAGACAAAGACTAAGAAAAATGATGCTCGCAGATTAAGACATTTTTTAGCGTCTATGTTTTTCCCCTCTTTGACATAATGTAGTTCGTCATGTTGTGTTAAAGAAATTAAGTCAAAGGATGCCAAGGTGAAAGTAGGGAATAGGTATTGCCCCCTTGGGAGAACTTTGTGAATTTAAAAAAAAAATCATTTTTTTAGAAAACTATCTAGATAAGATAATTTGATCGCTAGGAGGTCAACAGTGAAGACACAATTAATTTTGGAGGTTGTTACAGGAGACAGATTCGCATTCAAAGTGGTCCAAGAGTACACCTAGTACACATGCCAAGTGAAAACCCTAATTTTTAGGTTATAAATAGACCATGATTAGGAAAATAGGTCATTTGTGCATTCTAAATTTGGAAAGCTTAGGAGCTCTGGGTGATTTTTGCTAAGGAGATGTCGCCTGCTCCAGACACTACACATAGAGGATACCTCATCCACATGTTCTGCCAGTCTCAAGGAGGACCCACCCCGGTAAGTACTACAAACCCATTTTGAAACTTTTTTTTTTTTTGTGCATTTAGCTAGGGAAATAATTGTTGGAAGTTTGTCATATATTGTCATTGATGTCACCATGTTGGTCTGGTACCCTATACCAATGTAAATATCGCGCTTATCCTATTCAATATTTGATCCAGTATCTCTGGTATTTTGGTCTGCATATCTCCTTCGGTGATTGATATAATCTACGGTTTTGGAAAAAGTCTTATAATGATTGAAAGCATGTATATATGTATTCTTAGATGTTCATGTGAATGGGTGATGTGTTGGCATTAGTTTTTTAGATTGCATCTCGGTATTAAGTTAATCCTAACCGACATGATGTTGCATGACATGGGTGAATTACTCTTGATATGAAGTCAATAAATTATCATCTTGAAAATATGTTTTGCATCAATTAGGCTGACCTAATCAATGCATACAAATATATCAGGTATATATATAATATGGTTAGAAGATGAGAATGCGATGAAGCATTGAAGGAGAAGTGAAATAGGTGGGTAGTGAATGTGAATGTGAAAAGAAGAAGTATGTGTATGAGTGAAGTGTTTGAACAATGGTTGAAGATAAAATCATGCAAATACTCTAAGCATCAAAGGAATTGAACATGTACATGTGGTGTAACTCCTTAGTTCAACTCTGGTGGTTAGCCATTTTTTTTACTTAATTGTGTAGGTAGTGAGCCTCCATTTTGGATAGTAAGTCCTTGTAAATAGTGAGATTTTGTATTTGGCAATGAGCCTTTTTGTGACCGATTTTGATATAACTTTATGTAATATGAGTTAATCCTCACTGTGGGTTTTTCCTCATTGGGTTTTCCATATAAAATATGGCGTTCATGTGTTGTGGAACTTAATGTTTAACTATTACTTTAATTTATTCCATGCTGCTATAAAGTTTTAAGTATTTGTTCAATGATTTTGTGTGGATATTTATTCACCCCCCTTCTCAATATCCAGTTTATTCAACAATTGTTATCAGAGCTTTCCTTCCTCTGAAGAAGCTTAACAGCTTGAGGAGATCATGTAGATTGAACAAATGGACAAAGAAGAACTCCACACTACCCAAGTGAAGATCTTAAAAAGGCTGAAATTGAAAATAGAGACCTAAAGGAGAATGTTGATGAAGCTAATGTATGTATCCATAAATTGAAAAAGAAGTTAAAGAAATTCAAGGAAATATACAGAGAAGTGAGTGAAGAATTGAAACAAGAAAATGATGATAATACCAGACTAAAATTGAAGATAGATGAAAAGAAGAAAGTGTGAACCCCTAAACCTACATACACACAAAGAAGCCAAACATTGTTAGTGTTAGTTCAAGAATGCATGCAAACAATGAGAGATTCCCCATAAAAAATCCATTCATTCAAACTTAGCTAGGAAATGAAGAACACAAGTAAATTTCAAATGAAAGAAACTCAATCCTAATTAAGCTAATAACATGATGATTCCATGAGGGAATTGATGCCAATGGTATGTTGCAATTGGCCCTTTCCCAATTCCTAATTGCAAATGTTGATTGATTGGAGAAATGGTCAAATCTCCAAAGAGATTTGAGCATAACCTTGTTGTAAAATCTCAAATGTGGTGGATGATTGGATTAAATTGGCAAAATTAGCTCTCAATGTGGAGAGAGTAACTTTGCATATGAGTTGTGGATAAAGATTAAGGAGAAGAGTCTCCAATTTATAGATTTCAATCTTGGAAGAATGAATGAAAATAAGCAATGTGGGATAAAAGATAGTTCAATGGCATTGTGCCACTTGTCCAAATGTGATTGGATGAGGAATGAGCAAGTTTTGGCCAATGTGCCAATAAATGCAATTAGGTGGCATTTCAAACTTGAGAAATGACATGTTGAAGAGGGAAAAGAAATGAATTTATTGTCACTTGGCTCAAGGTCAAGGACATGTAAGAGGCTTTTAATGCCTTGTTGGAAGGACCAAGTCCACTTGGACTTTTTGAATTCAAAAGAGGAATATTCTCTTTTTGATGCTTTGTGAGGGAAAATAGAGAATTTAGTAAATCAAATAAATTGATTTATTGTGCAACTTGCATTCTCTAGAAGATTTTAATGAGAGCGATTAACTTAATCAATTTTTTGATTAACTTAATGAAGAATTGGGTGATGTGACCATTTAGACTTAGATTTATGAGTTAACTTAAGTCCAAAATTGAGAGGAAATGATTCATTAAATAAATGATTTGATTTATTTAACTAAGGAGGAATATGTTAGATTAAATTAAATAATGTTTAATTTACTTAAATTAATGAGAAGACTTTAGAGATTTTAATCAAATAAAATGATTTATTTAATTAAACAGCAATGTAGGGTTAATTAAATTAAACTGATTAATTTAATCAAAGGAGGTGATAGACTTAATCCAATAAACTGTGATTTATTGAATTAAAGGATAGAAATTGATGAAATGCTAAGAAATTGATCTGAGAAGAAATGTTGTTAGTAATCGGGATCAGGTGTGCCAAAACGAACTTGTACATTTTCCATGTCTACATTTTGCCCCTCTTTGAAGCAATGTACTTGTTGCATTGGTTCAAAGAATAACTGTCGCAATCGAAGTTCAAAATTTTATTGATTTTCAGATGCCCCACTGCTGTGCTAGATATTGCCCCCTCGAGAGATCGGATGAAAATTTTGATTTTTTGGATGATCTCGCGAAAAAGATGGCAAGGTGCCTGTCAGGCCAGAAATGCCCCAGAATGCCTAAAAACTGCTCTAAAGTGCCAGAAGGGATGCAAAACGACTCTCAGATGGACGAAAACGAGCTCAGGGGACGAAAACCCAAGCTAGAAGGTCAAATTCGGTCAAAAAACCCTAATTTTCAAGCTTAAATAGACTGCTAGGGGTCATTTTCAATTCATTTTACAATCTTAGCCTTTAGAAAACTTCAAATTTTAGCTCTGAGTTTGAGTGGAAATGGCGCAACGA
Organism: Sequoiadendron giganteum; assembly: GCA_007115665.2. NCBI lineage: Eukaryota > Viridiplantae > Streptophyta > Pinopsida > Cupressales > Cupressaceae > Sequoiadendron > Sequoiadendron giganteum. Next base: position 198,939,737 of record CM021110.1, on the reverse strand, counting down.
CAGCTTCCCAGGCACATGACGGAGAGGGTTCAGACACATCAGCGGCCCGTCGGCGTAGGACCCGTGGTATGTACCCCTATCCGTCTTTTGATTTTATCATTTTACATGCATTAAATAGGGTTAAGGGTTAGTTCAAAATGTGCGGTGCCATATGGCACCGCTAAAAGTTCCTTATCGCAATTGCGCGGTGCTGTATTGCACCGCATATGCAAACTCCGCCGCATGGGGCAGTTTGCAATTTGTCATTTACCTGGCCAAAAGTTCACCGCGTTCCATTCCTCACCACACGGGTCACTTAGAAATTTAGGATTTGCAATAAACAGGACCGCATATGAAAAGTGCACCGTGCGGGTCACTTTGCAACTAGAAAAATGGAAAACTCCACGGTGGTGGCGTAGTTTGGAACTTTCTAAACTACGCTGCACTCGCAAACAGCGCCGCACTTGCCAGTTTGAGGCAGATTTTGACTTTAAACTTAATTTTTTCTAATGCGACCGCTTTCCCTGTGCAGGAGGAGCCTGGCGTGCTCTACTCATGGGAGCACCGATGGCCAGTACTTGGTAGATTAGCGGCCATGCCTAAGTTAGTCCAGGAGCACCTTGGTGCTATTGGCCTCTGGTATATTGCGTATGCCCCTCCTATTCAAGCTCACCTAGGCATGCTTACAGCTTTGGCTGAGCGATGGCATAGTGAGACCTCTTCATTTCATCTTCCTACCGTTGAGGCCACCATCACACTTGAGGATGTATGGTGCATTCTCCGATTACCCATTCACGGGACCAGAGTCATCTATGATCCAGATGCTGGCAGAGAGGCCTACTACGGAGTGATGCAGATAGATGCTATTGAGTTTTGTGATGGTCAGATTGACCTGGAAATATATCATGACCAAGTGCATACGTATCAATTGGTCATTGTTGTGATTATCTCAGGCCTTGTGGTACCTGATCGGTGAGGCCAATATTTCAGTCCAGGATGGGGACTTGCATGGGATCAGATGGTCCATTGGAGGGAGTGCTTCACCTAGGGACCAGTACTACTGGCGTCCCTTTATAGAGATCTTCATGAGTTTGCTTATATGGACAGCAGGTCCATTGGGGTAGGAGGCATCTTGATGCATGTATGGGGATGGGAGAGGATCCCAGTGCTTCGTCCAGACATTACCCCAGTTCCCCTAGAGACAGATGATCCCCTCGTTTAGCGGTACGGTGAGGCACTGATGCACTTTTCATTTACTAGGGTAGGAGGTATTCCATATTGGCAGCGAGTTCTTGATGAGATGAGAGAGTTCGTCTGGAGGCCGTGGATAGATGATGATCAACAACTCTTCTTTGCCAGACAGGACAGATGGATGTAGGGGTGAGAGCATACCATGATTGAGAGGTATCTTCCAGATAGGGTTGCTCATCAGTTCGGGGAGGTACAGGACAGGCCAGACGATCAGTATGTGGCCATCTTTGCCCGCACTACTAGGGAGACAGCATGGGGCTAGCCCATCCCAGCAGATGAGGCAGTGTCCTCATTTAGGCAGCTTATGGCTCAGCCATGGCCATATGATCAGGGGCTGGCAGATGCAGGAGTTATCGCAGCTTACAGAGCATGGTTCAAACCTCCCCTCAGGTTGATAGTTCTAGGTGCCATTGTCCCACGGTGTAGACGCAGGGGTCAGGCAGGTGGCAGGGGGCGAGGCAGAGCATGAGGTGGGGCACCTCCTCATCAAACACCTCTCAGGGATGGGGCTTAGCAATCACCTACCCGAGCAAGAGATCAGGCTGGTCTGTCAAGGGTAGACCCTCAGCATCAGCCAGCAGGGCAGCCGGCAGGACAGCCAGCAGGGCAACCAACAGGATAACCAGTAGGATTGCCAGCAGGGCAGCTAGCAAGGCAGCCTGATCATCGAGATGTGTTGATTCAGCAGCTGCAGGGGTAGATATAGGTGTTGACTATGGAGAGAGACCAGACACGATCTGAGAGGGATTAGGAGATGGGCCTGCAGTGGCAGTTAGAGAGTGCAGCGTCCTCATCTCGGGCTAGATCGATTGATATTCGGGATTACTGAGAGGCCAAGTATTATCGGCATCATTATCGACAAGTGGTGCCATCAGACCGTAGGGTGCCAGACTTCTCATAGTAGATAGGGAGGCATCCAATATAGGCACATGGTGAGAGACAGGATGGGGAGGGCAGTAGCCAGTAGGGCCCGCCTGCCCTTTGATCATTTACAGTTTTGCCTCATTTTTGATATACGGGCTGCAGTATTTTGGCCTTATTGTATTATGTATCCGATGGACACCTGATCCGATTCTGTATTATAACAGTGATTTTGATGATATATATGAGGTGATTCACCCTTTTACGATGTACATGCAAATATGTGAATGCAAATATGTGATGTTATGAGATGTTTCCTATTTTTATGGTTCATGTGATGCGGTGTATGTAATGAATGTATTTCTTTTTGTATTTTCCGTGCTTTAAATGATGTAATGCATATTAAAGATGGTAATGGATGCAAATGATAATGGTAATGGTGTAATGATATCTTAAGATGCTTAGAATAACAAATTTATATTATTCCTCATAACTTAAGATCTTGATATGATGCGATGCTTTTTAACTATTTAGTGGATGCAGGATGTATGCATGGGCGATGTTTTGATTACTATTATAATACCATGTTAGTGTGGAAAGAAGGTAGAAGAAAATGAGTTAGTGAGGATGATGGTGGTGATTTTTTCATTTACATATAGGATTTGAGATTTTCAAAGGGTCAATTGCGTTATGTTTGATAACACACATAGGTATGATGCATCGAGGTATTAAGAACCAGCATGGCGTGGTACCTAGTGTGATGGAATTTGAATTGAAAATCAGATAGGAGTGTTCTTGTTCACACTTAGCATGTATACTTTGTTCAAGATATAGTTCAAACATTCTAAATATGTCGAGCCAAAACACAAGAAAGCAAGTTTTCCTATGTGGTCAACAAGATACCTAAAATATCCTCCCTATAAACCAAACAAAACATGTACAACTAAGTTATTTTACAAGAGTATCCCACAAGCATAGTAGATAAAAAAGATAATGATCCTTGCCCCATCCCCTTTCTCTCTAAACCTGTTTTGTTTAGGCATCATCGAGAGGTCCTTGGAATGAGCGCAAAATAAGATAAGTCAAAAAGACCAAAATAAAGTAAACAAATAAGCTGATGTTCATCGTACCGCTAATCAAGGCTAAACTACTGTGGGGTACCTGATGCTTATGTCCATCATAGGAAAGCTTCATCCTAGGACATGTAGTGATCAGGGTTTTGATGGGACTGATTTAGGTGATAAGCTATTGATACTCCGAGTTGACCAACTTGTTGATTCACTGATCTAGACTTGAGACTTTGACGATTAGGGAGTTCACTTCGGAACCTGCTAGACTTGCTTCTGACTGACTCACCAAAGGGTGAGAGTGACGATTGATTTATTATGAGTGATGAAAATCATGGGTGAAAGCGAGATGAAATGGATGCACCATTTTGGTTTTTTCAAATGTTTTGAGGCTGTTTTTGGAATTTTGAGATGTTTTACAAATGTTTTTGGTATTTTTGAGATTTAAGATGAACAAACTAACTTAAAGACCTATCCTAGGGGTTGAGGGAGCTGATCTATAGATTAGCCTTGCCTACATTATACACGCAGAGACCACGTAGTTCGACGGGTGGTGGACTGACTTGATGATAAGACGGATGGGCAAATAGGTTGCCCCCCTTTTTATTGCTTAAAAGACTGACTTAAGATGCAGACTAGATGGGCAAACGGATTGCCAATGTGACAGACACCTAAAGGACTGACCTAACCATCTCAGGGGATGATCAATGATCAACCTTGCCTACGTTCAAGCTTAGAGATGACGTAGTTTGACAAGGTGAAAAACTGACAAGACTCAATGATGAATTTTTGAAGATTTTTTGATATTTTGACCTGTTTTTGGATTTTTGATGATTTGGATGTTTTTGGATTTTTTGATGGATTTTGAAAAAAAGATCATGAGAATATACATGAATCTGATCCGATGCTATGAGAACGTGCCCCCAGTGTGGTGCGACAGACTACTTCGATAAAGGCAGGACAAACTGACCTTAGGAAAGCCAAGTAGTTCCATGGTGCAGGCTATGGTATGGATGTGAGTGGATGGGTGGATAAATGAGTGATGGAATGAGTCATGCAGATCCTGGTAGATGGGGAGGGTGCTTTATTTACACTTGGTGCCTGTATGCCAGGTTTTCACCAAGGTATTTATCCAAAGTGCCACCGAAGTGGTTTTCACTAGAGGACGATTTTTTTTTTCTTTTTACTATTTTCAATCCTTTTCTGATTTTTTTTGGATTTTTGTATTTTTTTGTTTTTTTGTTGCCACCAAGACGCCTGTTTTCCAGGTTTTCATCGAGGTAACCATTTTTTCAGGACTTTTTCTGATTGTTTTTGTATTTTCTGGTTCTATACCTTGCAAGATTTAGGCATAAAACTTTTTGAGGTGTGAACTGTTCATGGGCTCCTACAGAGGCTCGCCTTCTGGTGTTGCTAGTTGATATGCCCCTGATGTGTAACATGTAGTGATGAAAAAAGGTCCCAGCTAGTTGGGTTCAAACTTTCCCTTCGTATCTAGATTTGACACATTCTTTTGGTTTTCTTTTAGCATGAGGTCACCAACTTGGAAAGTGCGTTGTCTGATCTTCTGGTTGTAGCTCCTTTTTAGGCGATTCTGGTACACTTGTAGATGATTAAGGGCATCCATGCACCTTTCATCTAGTAATTCTAGCTCATTTAGTCTTGTAACCCTGTATTCCTCATCTGTGATGAGGTTTTGCAAAGATATCCTTAGTGACGGAAGCTCAATCTCAATAGGGAGGATGACCTCTGATCCGTAGACCAGAGAGAATGGGGTGGTGCCTGTTGGCATGCGGATGCTGGTGCGGTAGGCCCATAAGGTGGGATTTAACTGCAGATGCCAGTCACAACCAGAGTCATTGACTGTTTTCTTGAGGATTTTCAAAATGGTTTTATTTGTAGCTTCTGCTTGGCCATTGCCTTGTGGGTAATATGGAGTGGAAAAACGGTGTTGGATTTTGAATTTTTCACACAACTCACGGACATCCTAATTTTTGAAGGGCGTCACATTATCAGAGATAATGGATTGGGGAACACCGTATCGGAAAATGAGGTAATTCAGAATGAACTTGGATATTTGTTTTCCCGTGATGTAGGTCATGGGAATTGCTTCGACCCACTTTGTGAAATATTCAGTGGTGGTGATGATGAACTTATGGCCATTGGATGAGGTGGGTGATATTTTACCAATGAGATCAAGCCCCCATTGTGAAAAGGGCCAAGGTGTAACAATGGGATGCAGTTCTTGAGCCGGTGCATGAATAAGATCTCCATGTTGTTGATATTGCAGGCACTTGAGGAAGATTAATGTCATGGCTCTTTGGTATGTAGCTCCTGCATTTTTCAACCGAAATGGCATTACGTTCCAGCAATAGGTGCCCCAAGGACATGTGAATGTTGTCTTGTGTTGGTCTTCTTTTGCGATCATTATCTGATTGTACCCTGAGAAGCCATCCATTAGGGAAAGCATCTCATGTCCGACCGTCATATCCACTATCATGTCAATGTTGGGTAGTGGAAAGTCATCCTTGGGACATGCTTTGTTTATGTCTCTAAAATCAGTGCAGATGCAGATGCCCCCTTTTGGTTTTGAGACTGGTACGAGATTTGATACCCATTCTGGATAGTCGATCGGGCATATGAAGCCAACATCCAGAAGTTTCTGCAGCTCAATCTTTACAAGCAAGGCTATTTGAGGGTGCATCTTCCTTAGCTTTTGTCTGACTGGTTTTGCTCCGGGGTAAACGGCCAAATGATGTACTACCACTTTAGGGTCTAACCCTGGCATGTCTGCATAGGTCCACGCAAAATTTACCTTTCTCTCCTTTAGGAAAGCTGCCAATAGTTCTTGTTCTTCTTCTAGGAGGGATCTTGCATAGAAGGTAATTTGTGGTTCTGATTCTGTTCCTAAGTTGATTGGGTTGCACTATTCTGCCAATACTGCTGACTTCTCTTGGTGTAGAGTAGTAGGGGGGAGATTGAATCCTTCATCCTCTGGTGCCTTAGAGAGGTTTTCGCCATTGAATGCATCCTTTATTTTTACTATTTTATGGTTAGAGAGTGCCACAATGTGGTTTTCACTCAATAACTCTGAGCTTATTCTTGATCTTTCTCTTTTGCAACTGAAGGACTCAATCGTCTCCCCATAGTATGCTTGTGTGTCTAGAGTGATATCAAATCCTGTCTTGTGATCTCCACATGGAACAGTATCCCTTAGTCCCATGAATTCCGAGAGAGCCTCGTCATTTTCGAACGAGTCTAGAATTGGCGGTCCCCGTTGGTCGTGATCGATGAGTTGGGGGTACACTAAGTGGATTTGGTGGGTTTGTTGGATTAGCTCAATGGGTGAGACACTAATCATCAGTAAGGTGGAATCTTCAAAGAGCCTAGGTAAGCCACCTATGGTGTCATCGTCGTCACTGCTACTACAAACCATAGTTATGTCAAATGTGAAGTTATCGAGAGGTAGGCCTGTGGACACGGGTAATCTAAGGTTAGCTGCCGAGACCTGAGGAGAGGACCTGACTGCCCTATTAGGAACATTTTTTCCATGCACAGTTATACTCGGAGGGGTATAGCCAAGGCCAAGGTTCTGCATTCTTCTTTCTACAATGATGGGCTCTAACCGTCCATCACTGTTTCTTCCTAGGCTTTCATTCCTGTTATAGCCCATGCCGAACATCATTTGTAACCCTCTATTTGTTTCCTCCATGGGTAGGGTGGGAGTGGGCCTTTCATCTTGGTACAAATTGTTTGTGATGTCCTCCTCATCCACATTCTCCCGACTGAGATCCCCCCAACTGTGGAATCCAACGGGTTCCGTTCTAGTGTGAACAGGTGTTTGAATCAATTGTGGTACCTCTCCTACAACAAAAGCATTTCTCTTCATTCTATAATCACCACATCCATTGTCCTATATAATGTTCTTGATTTCAGATATGTCGGGGATGGCGGGTGTCTCTGTTGCAGAAGTGGAGGCGAGATTAGCTGGGTCTACGTATGAAGTGGATGGTTGTTCATCATTTTTAGGTACTTGAGAGATCTTGTAAAACTTGGCCTCCAAGTTTTTCCAATAGGCGAAAGGTTCAGGATCCCCATATATGGTAACCTCCTCATTTTGATATGAGAACTTAATGCACTGATGATAGGTTGAGGCCACTGCCTTCATTCTGTGTATCCATGGGCGTCCTAGGAGGATGTTGTATAGCAAATCAAGGTCAAGAACTTGATAAGTTGTTTCCATGGTTGCTGGCCCCACTTGGATGGGGATCTTGATAGTGCCCTGAGACACTCTTTCCTGGTCATCATATGCTCTTATGGTGATACTTTTGTTCTTATTGATGGAATCCTCAATGAATCCCAATTTCTTTATAAGTTTTAGAGAACAAATATTAAGACCTGTACCACCATCTACCAGGACTCGCTTGACTTTCTTTTTATGGACTAGGACTTGGAGGTGGAGTGCGTGGTTATGAGATGGTTGCAGGGGGAAATCTTGGTCTGAAAATGTGATGAGATTCGGGGTAACGATGTTACCTACCATAGCCTAAAATTGTTCTGTGTCAAGGGTGGCAGCAATGGTATAGGCAGCTAGTGCTTCATCCAGGATCTGTCTATGAGCGGCGGAGATTTTTAGTAATTCCATGATGGAGATTTGTGCGGGTGTTCTCTTCAGCTGGTCAATTACATTGTAGTCATAAGGGACGACCTTTGTGTTGGTAATGGGGTTCTTAGTAGGTGACCCAGCAATGGTAACTTTTCTGCCTCGTGTGGTGACTCCACAGTCATTGTTGGCTCCCTTCATATTTATGATAGTGACCAACTCATCAACACATCCGACTATCTCCTCGTATACTAGATTAGCACTAGCATACTTTTGTTTACCCTTATTATTCCCTTGGTTATTTCCCTGATTATGATTCGGCATCGGATTCGTGTAGATTTTCAGGTCTTGGTTTCCGGTTGGCTGCTCGATGTTGATGACCTTATACTCGATGAGGTCTTGGATAATATTCTTGAGTCTCATGCAGTTGGCGGTGGTGTGTCCTTTGACTTTGTGGAAGTCACATAAGAGATTCTCGTTGTACCACGGCGGTTTGGTCATGGGCTCCGTGTATTGTTCAGACTTAGAGATTTTGATTAGGTTTTCTTTGACCAATTTCTTCATGACAGACTCAATCGATTCGCCAAGGGCTGTGAACTTCCTCTTGGGGGGAAACTTGTTGCGGGGAGGTGGTCCTCCTTGATTACCCACATTGTTGACTTGGCTGGTGGAAGGTGGTTGTGACTGTGCTACTACCGCATTAGCCTGCACATTGTTGTGGCTATGAGTTTGCGGTTGATGATGATTCTGGGTATTTTGCTTAGGAGCACTGATGAGTACCTTAGCATTGACCACACCGTCATTCATGATATTTTTGTTCCTCGACCATGTTTGAGGTTTATCATTGTAGTTGTTGGAAAGGTGGTTATCCTATGGTGGAGTGAATGTAGGTGCGCCTCCTCGCGTAGTAAGGGCTCTTTTGATGTTGAGCGCCTTTGGAATTATCTAATCGTAAGATGTGATGCACTACATTTTTAGGTAGAACGCCAAGTTTTCATCCAGGTTGGCTATGATGGTGCAAACTTGTTGTTCCTCTAGCATGGTCCACTTGCTCTGATTGGCCTTGGATCACCATCTTTGCAAGAAGGATGCAAATAACTCTCCTCTTCTTTGTTTGAGTGCAGATAGTTCTTCTAAACTGACATCCGCACCCATATTAAAAGCGTAATTTTTAAGGAAAGCTTCCACAATTTCCTCGAATGTTTTAATGCCCATGGGTAGGCGAGAAAACCATTCCATAGCTGGACTAGTCAGGCTTCGGGGGAAGAGCCGCATTAGATATGTGTCATCATATGCGACTTCCATGCAGTGCACCTGAAATTCCCTTACGTGGTTTTCAGGGTTGCCCGTTCCATTGTACTTATCAAATTTGGGGATCTCGAATCCCTTTGGAAACGGTACCATGGTGAGACTTCTATCGAACGGATAATGGCACAAGTTGCCTGGTGTCCTTGTGTTTTTTCCTACTTGTAGGTCCAACACTTGTTGTGAGAGCAATTTGATCTGTGTTGCGACATCCTTGCTTGGATCGGGAGGTGGGATAAATGAGTTTTGGGGCGTTCGGGGAGTGTGCGTGGTGGGAGGAGTGTTGGTGGGCATTTGCTACAAGCTTGGTTGTGCATTTAAAGCTTGTTGGTAGGCTTGTATTTGTGCCAACAACGCTTGTTGTTGATCTTGTTGTTGTTGTTCCAATAGCGCTTGCTGTTGGTCCATCTGCTATTGTTCCCATGAAGCCTGTTGTTGGTCAAGTTGTTGTTGAGCTAGTAACACTTGTTGTTGGTCTAGCTACTGTTGCGCCAACAATGCTTGTTGTTGGTTGAGCTGCTATTGTGCCAATAAAGCTTGTTGTTTAGCTTGGTGTTGTGCCTAAAAGTCTTGCAGGGCTTGTTGGTAGGCTTGCAGGTGGATTATTTGCAATTGCGCTTGGTATTGAGCTTGTGTTTTTTGTTGGGCTTGAGCTTGAGCTTGTGCTTGAGCTTGAGCTTGAGCTTGGGCTTGAGCTTGTGCTTGGGCTTTTGCTTGTGCTTGAGCTTGAGCTTGAGCTTGAGCTTGGGCTTGAGCTTGTGCTTGGGCTTTTGCTTAGGCTTGAGCTTGAGCTTGATCTTGTGCTTGAGCTTGTGCTTGTGCTTGAGCTTGTTGTTTTTGGAGTGCCTTTTGGTGGGCAGCTTGTTGTGCATTTTGTAACATGATGGAGAATGAATTGGTCGTGTTGTGCTTTGGCGGTGGGGCAGGAATCATACCAACTATCATGGTGGGTGGAGGGATTGTGGTTGTGATTGTGATTTGGGTTGTCGGAGGGGTGTTTGAGACAATTGGTGCTTGATGGGGCATGCTTTGGGAGACTTGAGGACCAATAGATGCATTAACCATGGTGACAGGAATAGCTGTGATTTGTTGTGAAGATATGGGCAAAAGCAGCAGGTTCAAAGTGGTGGTCGAATTGCTTGGATTGGCAAAATTTTCGATGGGTAATGGTGGAAGACCTATTCCAAGAGGTGATGTGGATGTGAACGGAAGTGGGGGAAAGTATGATGCACCTATTTGGAAAGAGAAAGGATTGATAGCTTCTATCGTTCCAAGCAAACCAACTTCCTCATGCGGTGGGGGAGTTGGTATGTTTAATTGATAAGCTGGTGTGGCGTGAAATGAGGATGAACCAACAAGATTATGAAATGTGAGTGGGACGTAAGGGTGAGATGAGTTTTTCAAAATAAATGTAGGGGTGATGATTGCTTCTTCATTAGCCACAAGGCGGTGTTCTTGCGATTCTTGGAACATGGCACTCCCCTTGTTCACAATCGGGGAGGTTGGTGTGATGATTGAGGTGGTGCAAGGTACTTCTTGATTGATGTTTGACAATGGGGATGCAACTTCACTAGTGCTTGTGTTAAGGTCGGGAGGGGGCATGCCCCCTCCTCTTTCCATTGAATTTATGTATTTGAACATAGCACTAACAATTTTGTGGTTCTTAGGATTTTGAATCATTTCCATGATTTCATTTGGTGTCATCCCCATGTCTTCATTTGTGTCGTCCTCTTAAGGATTTTGTGATGATAAGGGAGAGTTGTTTGGGGGATTGCTTGATCCCGCTAGGTTCACTTCGGTATTTAGATGACTCATGTCCATAGAAGCTGATATTTCTCTGATATTCTCCATGTCCTTCTTGTGTTGAGATCTTGTTTGGACCATAAAAAATAGATATTTGTTCGATCCTAATCCTTTAGGTCCCAAAAGAGAAGAACTAGGGAAGCTAAAAGATCAAAGATGTTGATGATGGTGATGGGTTAAAATGGATGGGAGGAGTGAATGAAACCTTTGGAAAACTTTTTGAATGTATGTGCTAAACTTGTAAGGGCTTTTGATTTGATTTGATTGTGATAATTTGACTAGATGCATTAAGTCAAACAAGATTGTTGTGAAGTTGTTTTCCCTAGGAAGTTGTGTTATCCTAAGGGAACTTGCACAAATGGATGAATTGACAAAGTGTGTTATGCCAATGTTTTGGAGAACTAATAGACTTTAAGAAGTTGTGTTATCTCAAAGAAAATTTGTTCAATGGTTTGAGACTAAGTTGGCTAAGTGTGTTAAGCCAAGGTATGATGATGTTAATTTAGCCCTCTAAGTTTAGTGTGATGATTGATTCTAGAGCTCTCAAAAGGTTTGATGATGAAATGAGACTTGATTTGATGGAGGAATGAATGAGAATGACAACTTTGATCTTGAACCCTAACCTAGATGCGACTCTCTCTACAAAACCTTGGTTTTGAAGAACATGCTAGACTTCCTATGGGAGAAATGCAAACCTTGAAAAAGTTCAGGATTTTGTTGACAATAAAATGCATACAATGCAGGATTGTTCCTTGAGGCCTTTTTTTAGAAATTGTATACAAGTCTCTCCCTTACTTCAAGGAGCATCTCAAGGTGTTGCTCACAGATTTTTAGACTCACTTTCTTGAACTTTGGCTTTGGGATTTTAATCTTGCGAGAAATCATTGGAAACAACACATGTGAAGTTCAATTTGTCTCTTTATCTTGGTTAAATGAGGTTCTTTTTATCCAAGACACTTGTTTGCTTAGGTTTTCAAACTATATGTCTAGTGTCCCATTTTCTTTCTCATCCCACAAGGTCCTTTGTGTGGAAATCGAGGAAAATAGGGCAAAAGTTCCTTATGTTTATCCTTATTGGAAACAAATAATGATAGAATTTGCACACTTAGAAACCTCTAGGAATGTGATTCCTAGGGAAAGCAAAGTGGGCAAGTTCATCAATAGGTATTTGCTTCCCACAAGGTGTTTGAAATTTCAAGGTTTTTGTGAATGTTTGTTTTTAAATGTTTTCAAGATCAAGCAATGTATTTCTTCCAAGCACTTTTTACAACCCTAGGATGATGAGGCAATATCTTGTTGGGTTCCCACTTGGATAAATCCAGCTATGCATATCTTGTGTGAATGGCTAAATGCTTGACCACACTGGCTCCCCTCCACGACACTCACTTATTCGGGTCAGTCAAGCATTAGAACCCATGAATCTCCCATGGCATACTTTCCATTTCCACAACAAGACCACATGTTACGTGGGGTGGCTTCAGAGGACATGACCTCTTGCACCAACAAGATAGACAAGGTTTTGGCCTTTTTCTAAACAAGGGGTTCTAATTCGGGCATTTCGTTCGTGGGGGATTATCCAACATCGACGAGAGTCCATTGTTGTCCATCTCGTCGGAATAATCCTCGTGATATTGGCCTTTGTTCCAATATCCACACTTATATACCGGTTGGAAGTCGCTTGGCTTTAGCGTGTTCCCGGTTGGGTCATTCCCTTGGGTGATTACTTTTTCCCACAAGGTAGACCCTCTAAGTTAACAAAAGCGAGCTAACATATCCTGTCGTTCACACAACCCTTGTGAAAAACAAAGGGGAGAACCTCCACAATATATCGTGCTCACACTCACATGTTTTGTTCAATTTTAAGTGCCCAAATCAAATGTGGAGGCAATCTTTCCGACAAGTTAATATCACTAAAATGCTTTTGATTCTCAAGATCTCTATAAAGTGCGAGAGAAGCGCATACACATTTTAATGATATTAATTTTTTAAAAAGTTTGCAAAACATAAAAGACACATGTTCAATTTTATCCTTCAAAGCAATGATGAGTTCATTTTACAAGCACCAAAATGAAATATGAAGTTTGTCTTGTCCAATTTTAAATCCAAATTGAAAACTAGTAAGTGTCTAAAATTCTGTTTAGCCCCTTGACAACTTTAAAAAACAAAGTTTGTTTGTTCTTTTTAGATCCAAATGAAAATTAGTAGCCTAAGGTCAAAGATTTTAACAAATTTTCAAGAAGTGTTGAAAAACACTTAAGTGTTTAGAAACACTTTGCACAAGATGAACATGAAAAATTAAACATTTTTTAAAGCCCAAAGTAAAGTTATTTTTCCTAAGGCCAAAGATTTAAAAAAATTCTCAAGAAGTGTTAAAGAACACTTTTAGTGTTTAAAAACACTTTGGGTTTGTAAACATGATGTCATAATGACTCCCTCCTTTGCTCCAACCTGCAAAATGACAGTAAAACAGAGAGTGAAAAAAGGAAAAAAAATAGCAAATTAGGTTAATATTTATAAAAAATATTCAAATTTTAAAAAATAGACTAATCCCGCGGCGGAGTTTGTCAAATGCCTCCTTAACGGGTGTGGTGCTACTTAAAAAACATAGGTGGTGCTATACAGCATCGCGTGGTCGACTGTATGCGGTGCTCTACAGAAATAGAGACCGCAGGTGTGACGGAGTTTGGCATGCGGTGGAGTTTGGCAGCAGTGATGTTTGGCAAAATTTCAAATTTGATGCGCAGGAAGCAACTGCGGTGCTATATGGTGCCACGGGCTTCGGAAGGTGTGGTGCAATATAGCACCGTGTATGAGGCCGTAGTGCAATACAGCGCCGTGTGTCTGGTATGCGGTGCAATTTCCTATGTATGAAGAAAAAATGTGAAGAAAATCATAGAAATTTGAGAAAAAAATGTGTCAAAAAAGCTTGGGCCCTCCTTCTAGCGCCAAAATGTGAACCCCTAAACCTGCATACACACAAAGAAGCCAAACATTGTTAGTGTTAGTTCAAGAATGCATGCAAACAATGAGAGATTCCCCATAAAAAATCCATTCATTCAAACTTAGCTAGGAAATGAAGAACACAAGTAAATTTCAAATGAAAGAAACTCAATCCTAATTAAGCTAATAATATGATGATTCCATGAGGGAATTGGTGCCAATGGTATGTTGCAATTGGCCCTTTCCCAATTCCTAATTGCAAATGTTGATTGATTGGAGAAATGGTCAAATCTCCAAAGAGATTTGAGCATAACCTTGTTGTAAAATCTCAAATGTGGTGGATGATTGGATGAAATTGGCAAAATTAGCTCTCAATGTGGAGAGAGTAACTTTGCATATGAGTTGTGGATAAAGATTGAGGAGAAGAGTCTCCAATTTATAGATTTCAATCTTGGAAGAATGAATGAAAATAAGCAATGTGGGATAAAAGATAGTTCAATGGCATTGTGCCACTTGTCCAAATGTGATTGGATGAGGAATGAGCAAGTTTTGGCCAATGTGCCAATAAATGCAATTAGGTGGCATTTCAAACTTGAGAAATGACATGTTGAAGAGGGAAAAGAAATGAATTTATTGTCACTTGGCTCAAGGTCAAGGACATGTAAGAGGCTTTTAATGCCTTGTTGGAAGGACCAAGTCCACTTGGACTTTTTGAATTCAAAAGAGGAATATTCTCTTTTTGATGCTTTGTGAGGGAAAATAGAGAATTTAGTAAATCAAATAAATTGATTTATTGTGCAACTTGCATTCTCTAGAAGATTTTAATGAGAGAGATTAACTTAACCAATGTTTTGATTAACTTAATGAAGAATTGGGTGATGTGACCATTTAGACTTAGATTTATGAGTTAACTTAAGTCCAAAATTGAGAGGAAATGATTCATTAAATAAATGATTTGATTTATTTAACTAAGGAGGAATATGTTAGATTAAATTAAATAATGTTTAATTTACTTAATTTAATGAAAAGACTTTAGAGATTTTAATCAAATAAAATGATTTATTTAATTAAATAGCAATGTAGGGTTAATTAAACTAAACTAATTAATTTAATCAAAGGAGGTGATAGACTTAATCCAATAAACTGTGATTTATTGAATTAAAGGATAGAAATTGATGAAATGCTAAGAAATTGATCTGAGAAGAAAAGTTGTTAGTAATCGAGATCAGGTGTGCCAAAACGAACTTGTACATTTTCCATGTCTACAAAAAGTTGAAGAGTGCTTAAAAACTGCAATACAAAGCAAAATTGATATGTGTTGTAGGCTTGAATAGGAAGTGATGAATCTAAAAGAAAAACTTGAGAAAGTAAAACTCTATTAAGATGACTTTAAGACAAGCTCCACTAAGCTTGATGAATTGATATCAAGACAAAAACCTTCTAAGGACAAAAGTGGCTTAGGTAATGAAGCTGTTGGAAAAATGCAGAACTCAAATCCAATAAATAATCAGAAGACTCAAGTAAAAGGAGAGTAGAGAAGATACTCTAAAAGGAAACCACCTATTAGACAACCAAATGCACAAAGGTACTCATCATTCAATGATTTTTATTTTTCATGTAACAAGTTTGTTCATAAGTCAACTGAATGTAGGAGTAGGTTGAATCAGTTTTTTGGTCCCTTCTCCGGACAATGTTATACATGCAAGAAGATAGGACATAAAGCTACTAAGTGTAGATCTTCGATAAAGATGATGATGAATATGTTGAATGGAAAAAAGATGAATAAATCATTCAATAGCTATTGCTATACCTGTAACATGTTTGGACATAAAGCAAATCAATGTAAAATAGAGATGAATGGAAATTAGACAGGGAAGAGAAATATAGTTTGCTACAATTACAAGAAACCAAGACATATCTCAAAGGTGTGCAGAAATAGAAAAGGGGAGCAGTTTGCTTCGATGGAAGATAATAAATTGGTGGAAAAGATTGATAAGGAAGAGGTTAAGCAGGAAATGAGTAAAATATAGAAAAATAAAGAAGGATCAAAGTCTATTGATGCATCTATACCCTCATCTGGTGCAAATGAATCCTCCGAGAACTAGACCTAGCTTGGTCTTAGGGGGAATTTTATTAGAAAATCAATTAAACCCTCAGAAATACAGTGTGTCATGTGTTAGCACGTGAATATATTGTAAATAATGACAAGACAAAAGTGTTGAGAAAGAAACTGAAAGAAAAGATGCAAGGATGTTATTTTGTAGATCAATACTATTGGTGATGCCTCAGTTAGGTATGTTTCATATGACATTTATTATAAAATATTTTTTAAAAATTGTGAAGGCTCTACTTTGACCATTGTAATTTATTTTGCGCATAAAATGGTAAAAGAGAACATACAATTTGATCTATATAAGCTAATTCTTGAAAATATTATCAAGAATATACAAATGCCACTGGGAGAAGGACATCCATTCCATTTTGGGTCCTTTCTTACATGTTTGGTATTTTATTTTCTGAAATCACTATCACAAAAGAAATATGTTGAGTGGGAATCGAGGATTCCTATTCCAAAAAAATATTCAAGCACTTGGAAAGTTTAAAGGATAAAGCAAGTGCATGCAATTTTTTTTTTTTATCATTGCAGAACGTAATGAGCTCCAGTGAAGTCATGGTGAGTCAATTTGAGGAAGGTTCTTCCTCCAGGATGAAGGAATTGGAATTAGTCACTAGTGATACTCCTCTATAATCGAAGAAGAGAAAAGTTGTCTCCGAAAATGTCATTGTTATCCCTGTAGAAAAGAAAGAATAAGAAGAATCTCTGATTGGATTAGAATCCTCCGATCTAGAAGGAATCTGGTCCATGATAATAAAAGGGAAAATGAAGAAAGTTGGTGATGTATGGAGTATGGCCTCACCTATTGAAAGACTCAAAATTGATGATTCTTTAGTTGAATATCTACTTCGTAAAGGTATTGATGTATCTATTGTTTCTAATTCCTTACCTTATAAAAATTTAGTTGAAATATATTAAGAGAGAATATTGCTTGAAGGTTCAGGAGGATGTAAGTTGGAATATTTAGTTGAAAAGAGATGTTCTAAGGCAAAGTAGAGGTTATTTGAACTGATTTTAGAGATGAAGGAATGCATAAAAGAAATAATAGACACATATAAGTATTGTCTCCAATGGCCTATTGTAGTTGATAACTTCTAAAGCAGAATTGAAGCAATAGAATCTAAAGTGAACAAAATTGGAAAGAAGTTTGATATTTTTTAGGACAAAGAAGGAAAGCAAAGGCTAAGAATTGGTGAATTTCAAGATGAAATGACCATTGTGCAGAGGAAAAGGGATGATGTAGTGAAGACCTTTTGGCTTCTTAAGGAGATTGTTGAGGTCCAATTAGACCATCGTTTGGAATACTCTCTGATGCAGAAGAATGTGAGAAGCAATGCTCACCCATAGATTGGTCATCCTCCTTCACACTGTTGGTTGTATTAGATAGTGTGAGTGCAAAAATGGATTATGCAGTAATGGAATGGAAAAAATTGCTTCATGTGATCAAAGAAAGGTACAAAAAGGTATTCCAGGTGAAAAAAGTCTTTCTAGTTTGAGAAATTAGATACTTGAAAGTTTTAAAGTTTTGAAATCTTGAATGAAAATATTCAAATATTGGATGTCACCATGTTTTGATCTTTTTGGTGCCATTTTCTATTGATGTCAAAGGGGGAGAGATTTGGAGAAGACTGGGAGAGTTCATGGAGTTTTTGTTTTGGGTAATTTTGAATTGGACTTTTTGCCCATGTTGCCATCAATGAAAAAGGGGGTGATTTTTGGAAGTTTGTCATATATGGTCATTGATTTCACCATGTTGGTTCAGTACCTTGTATCGGTGTGAAGATCATGCTTATCCTATCTGATATTTGATCTGATATCTTTGGTATATTGGTCCGCATATGTCCTCTGGTAATTAATATAATCTATAGTTTTGGGAAAAGGATTATACTAATTAAAAGAGTGTATATATGTATTCTTAGATGTTCATGTGATTGGGTGATCTGTTGGCATCATTTTTTGAGATTGCATCTTGGTATTAAGTTAACCCTAGCCAACATGATGTTGCATGACACAGGTGAATTACTCTTGATATGAAGCCGACAAGTTATCATCTTGAAAATATGTTTTCCATCAATTAGGCCAACCTAATCAATAGATATGAGTATATCAAGTATATATATATAAGATAGTTAGAAGATGAGAATGCGATGACTTGTTGAAGGAGAAGTGATATAGGTGGGCAGTGAATGTGAATGAAAAGAGAAGAAGTGTGTGTATGAGTGAAGTGTCTGAACAATGGTTGAAGATCAGATCATGCAAATACTCTGAGCATCAAAGGAACTAAACTTGCACATGTGGTGTAACTCCTTAGTTCAACTCTGACAGTTAGCCATTTTTTCTTAATTAATTATGTAGGCAGTGAGCCTCCATTTTGGACAGTAAGTCCTTGTAAGTAGCGAGCCTTTTTGTTACCGGTTTTGATATAACTTTATATACTGTGAGTTAATATTACCTCACCGTGGTTTTTTCCTCATTGAGTTTTCCACATAAAATATGGTGTTCATGTGTTGTGGAACTTAATGTTTAACTATTGCTCTAATTTGTTTTGTGCTGCTACAAAGTTTTAAGTATTTTTTCAATAATTTTGTGTGGATACTGATTCACCGCCCCTCTCAGTATCTGGTTTATTCAACAATAATTTAGCAAAAAATTATGTCGCATGACGTGCGGTGCAGTTGCATTCATGAGTGACACAAGTGAGAAGTAGTTCACCACAAGCATCACAACACGACACAATTTCTTAGGTCCAGGGCATGGACAATTGCATTGCGACACATTTGAAGGTGCACCACAAATGACTTTCTAAGTCGCACACACAACTAGAAATGATGCAATCAAAATTTGGCAACACAAGTGTGGTACAAAATGATGCATGTGAAATTTGAACGACGCACTTGCAGTTGTGAGCAACTAGGAATTTATGACACATTTGACAAAACATCAACACAATTTCCTAGTGAAATATTTTCCCTAGTTTAGGATAGAAGGAATTGGTCAACTTAGGTCCAATAGTTAAAATGATCAACTTAGGCCATCACCATATATAGATTCTGAGCAACCAATGCTAGTAGATCGCTAAGGCAAGGGCCTAAGAGGCTAGAGATGAGATAGGGGATGGAGGGGTGGAGGGAGAGGAGACAAAGGATGGGGAGACAAAGGAGGAGGAGATGATGGAGGATATGAGCAAGAGGACAAGGATGAGACCGATGTTGGAGGAGGAGGGATGGAGGATGATGGGTGATGGGACACTTTCCACCAATCTGAGAGGAGGCGAATTAGGAAGAGGTGAGGGCAGGAATGAAGATGGTAGAGGAGGAGGGAGAGTAACATGTAGAGATTCTATCTCTAGAGGTGGCACACCCAAAGGTAGAGATGGTGGAGGTTGAGGATCATGTGGAGGAGAGATAGGAGGAGAATGCAGAGGATCCACATATTGGGAGAGGCAGAGAGAGTCCTCCAAGAGAGAATTCTCATGGGGATGGGTGAAGAGGATGGACTAATGGAGGGCAAGGTTGAAGCAGAGGAGGGCAGCGTAGAGCAGAGGATAGCTACCTTTTAGGATTTGGGTATAGGCCCTAGAGGCTGAGTTGAAGATAGTGACAATAGAGAGAGATAACCTTAAGAACGAGAGGGACATGCTACAGATAGAGAGGGACCTAGTAGTCATCAGCTAACAATAGACAAATCAACAAATGGTATAGTTTATAGCTACATGTAATGGGTTTTTACTTGATGTTTCTTAGGAGTACGCTAAGTCTAGGAGGGTTGTGCAGTACTATAGAGACCTTTATGAGATGGTGGTACCATCAAAGAGGAGGGAGCCCACATTTTCATAGATTGAGTGTTTGACAGGGCAGGACACACAACAAGAACCATAGCAGGCGCTCCCACAGTCGATCAGAGAGTGGGGAGACATCAACCTTGAGACAATCCAATCCCTATGATAGGCCATCGATAGTAGAGAATAGGTCTCCAAACACACCTCAACAAGAGGACAAGGAGGTGCCAAGATCAGGAGAGTAGGGCAGCTCACGCTAGAGAATCTTTTGATATTTTGTATATGGACGTTGTATTTTGATTATCGAGCCTACAAGCTCCATTTTTGATAGACATGACACATCTTTACATTGTACCTATGACGCATATTTTGAGTGATATATGATATTATTTTTGGTGGCAATTTAAGTGTTATGTGATGATGCTTTATGTTTATGATTATTTTATGCTTATGGATGTTCATATTTTTATCATGTTTGTTTATGCATTCTATATGATCATGTGATGGTTTAATATGACAGCTGATTATGCATTTATGATTATGTTATGAATATTTATGCCTTTATGATATGCATGTATTATGAATGCAATACAAATGATCTAATTCTATGATGCAATGTGATATATAATTGCAATTAATGTTGATATAATGATGCATATAGATGATGTATGTGATGATTGAAAATGTAATGTATAATATGATATTCCAAAAGGTTATTATGAATTTTATGCAATGTATATGAAATTTAATGCAATGTGAAGTATGATTGCGATTAATTTTGATGTAGTGAGACACCTATATATTATGTATGTAATGATGAGAAATGTCAATGCAAAATGTGATGTATGATATGATATGCCATAATGTTATTAATGTAATGCAATACAATGAAAATGTAAATGAAATGTGATGGATGAAAATTTAAAATGCAATGACATGAGCTATTATAGTATGATGCAATGAAATGCTATATGGATGATTTCTATGTGTTTTTTTGGTATTTTTCTCATGCAAATGTATGTGGATTAATATGATGATGATGTACTATGATGGTAATTCTTACTATAATGCTTCCTAACATGATCTTGTATGTAGGCTATTTTTATGTGTCACATGACTCTGTCAAGATGCGAACAAAGAAATTTTAGTGCTAAAGAGATGAATTTTAGCGTGGAAAAAGATAAGGAAAATGGAAATGTTAGACGAGAAATGACAAAGGAAAGACTTTTATGGTTTTGTTTTTGTCATCATGGGGGGTCAATTTATTTGCAAATGGAGCATTGAAACCATGGTATGACGTAAACCAAGGTGTGAAAGGTGACCATTTGTGAGAGACAAGCATCCAAAAGACAAGGAATGCCCTGGCTCATACTAAGGACCCAATTATCCTAGTCTTTTTATCAAGACAAACCATAGACAAAAAAAAGAAAAGAGGTCATGATCCATCACCATCCCTCTAAATCCTTTTGGAAATCCATAAGGTAACTAGTAACATGACCCAAAACCAATCAAAAAGATAAGATAAACTCATACCAACAAAGTGTTTTCTAGAGAGTTAGTGTTTCCAAATAGAATTGATAAGATTGTTTGATATGATTGATTAGGTTAACCAAGATGACTGAAATGACCAATTGATTGATTGTTTGACCAAAGGTGATTGATGTTAGAAACCAAGATCAGACATGCAAACCAGAAAAGCCTTCCACAGAAGAGAAAAACAATAAAAAAATAGATATTTGCATGAAGATGTGCAAATTGATATTATTTAGAATTAAGAAATTACAAGAGATGATTTTCTTTATAAAAGCAATGTATGCAACCCTAATGTTGACCTAAAACAACTCGACTAAATAAAGCTTACTTATTAATTAAGTAAACTAATTATTACCTAAGAAAAACCTAAGTAAACTTAATAAAGTGTAATTAAATAATTAATTACACCAACAATTGATAGGTTGACAAAGGTTGACTAATTAATATGATCAATTGTGCCTGGTTTCAGGAAAGACACATCCTGGTTAAGGAAAGATTAATGACCACAAGTGTCAAACTTGAATTGATTTGATAAAGCTTAATTGATATGATTGATCGATGTGATGATGCCTAGTTTCAAGAAAGACATATCTTGTTTAAGGAAAGGAACACATTTGATAAAGTTGGTCGATTGACCGCCGTTGATAAACACCTAGCTGCAAGAAAGACATATCCTACTTAGGGAAAATTAAAAGTTGACCAATGACAATGTCTAATCCTAGGAAGGATGCATCCTGATAGAAGACTAGTGATAAGACCAAATGAGACAAAAGACATAGTGCCCCATTTCCAATATAAGACTAATGATCTGATCATTTGATTGATGATAAGATGATTGATTGATTGATTAAAGATGAAAGATTTGTTGGCTATGTTTGTTTGTTGATTCATGATTTGGTTTGAATGATTTCTTGAAAATAAAAACCAAACTCGACAAACCCTAAGGGACTAACCTAGGGCCTCAGGGGCTCATCTATTGATGGGCCTTGCCTAGGTTATACATACAGAGATCTCATAGTTTGACATGACTTGACCTTATTGTACTTGATAAGGACTAAATCATGATTTTATTAATTGACCAAACCTAAAAGGACTTACCTAATGTCTCGAGGCTCCATTGAAAATAAACCTTGCCTACATAGAAAATGTGTAGAGACAATGTAGTTCGACCCTACTAACATAAATTGATTAAGACTTAGACTTTGAACTTGAGTCTATTTTTGTATTTTTGAAGGTTTTACGTTTTCTTTTTAGATTTTGAAGGTTTTTATTTTTTGGATTTTGAAAGTTTTATGATTTTTTTGGATTTTGAAGGTCTTATGATGCTGATACTATGCTTCAGATCCCATGAAGACGTAAGTCAAGGAATTTCCCCCACTCAGGTACAAGACCAATTTATTACGTGAAAGGGGAAGTAGTGGATGAATGCAAAGGATGTTCATGAAGGAAAAGGATAATAAATGTTAGTGGTTCTCAAGCCATGGTAAGGATGACGAAGCTTAATTATGGACGATTGTCATGTGTGAATGGATGAGGGAAGGATGGAAGACTAGGTGGAGTGATAGTAGACAAAGGAGCATAGACTGACTACACATGGCTTTTGTTTTCCAAGTTTTCACCATGGTACTTATCCAAAGCACCACCGAAGTGGTTTTCACTTTTGAATGAATTATTTATCTTTACTATTTTTTTGATTTTTTTTGTTGTCACCAAGAAACCTGTTTGCTAGGTTTTCATCTGGGTGACCATTTTATTTTATTTTTATTTTTTATATTTTTTGACTTTTTGAAGGGATACTCTGAGAATTAAGTGTAGTACTTGTGAAGGTGCATGTTGTTGATGGCTTCAAGAAATGATTCACCTTCAGGAGTAGAGAGTTGATAAGCACCAGATCTATATGTTGTTGTGATGATATAAGGGCCCAACCAATTAGGTTCAAACTTTTCAATATTTTCTCGATTTGTTTGATTCTCCATATTTTCTTTTAGGACTAAGTCACCAATGTCAAAGCTTCAAGGTCAAACCTTCTTATTGTAGCTGTATCAAAGGAAATTTTGATATGCTTGAAAATGTTTCAAAGTATTCTATCTTTTTTCATCCAATAACTCTAGCTCATGTAGACATGATACATGATATTATTCTTGATCAATCAATCCTTGCATAGATACTCATAAGGATAGTAACTCGACCTCAATAGGAAGTATTATTTCAGATCCAAAGATAAGGGAATACAAATTGGATTTTGTAGGGGTGAAAACACTAGCATGGTAGGCTCATAAAGTAGGATTGAGTTGGAGGTGTCAGTCATGGCCAGTGTCATTGACAACCTTCTTTAAGATTTTTAGGATAGTCTTATTAGATGTCTAAGCTTGACCATTACCTTGGGGGTAATATGGGATACCAAAGTGGTGTTGGATATGAAATTTTTCACAAATTTCATGTACATCTTGATTTTTAAAGGGGCAACCATTATTTGTAATGGTGGAATGCAGTATACCATAGCGTCATATAATATAATTCAGGATGAACTTGGTTATCTTCTTTCGAGTAATGTAGGTCATCAGGATGGCTTCAATCCACTTGGTAAAGTATTCAAAAGCAACAAGGATAAAATTATGTTTTTTTGTAAAAGTGGGATGGATCTTTCATATGAGGTTGAGTCCCCATTGATAAAATGGCCATGGTGATGTGAGTGGCTGCAATTCTTAAGATGGCACATGTATAAGAACTACATGAATCTGACACTGGCAAAATTTCTTCACAAAGCGATATGCATCACGTTCCATTGTAGGCCAATAATAATTAATATCCCATCCTCATGAGCTTTTTAGCTAAGATAGGACCAGAAGAGTGAGCTCTACATATACCATGATGAACCTCTTATAAGGCCACTTGTGCTTCATTTGAGTTGAGACATTAGAGGAGGGTGCTATCTAGAATACATCAGTAAAGGGTATCTCCAACATTGGCATATTTAGAGGCTTGTCGGATAAAGGTTTTATGTTGGTTTGAGGAAAATTTAGGAGGGATAGTCTGGTCATGCAAATAATTGTAAATATTTTTGTACCAAGAAGATTCAAGACCAACAAGTTCACACACAAGTTCAATTTTGGGGACATCGAATGCAGGGACCAAAATTTCTACCAAGAACTCATATTGTGATGCATTGTTAGGGATGTGTTGGTGTTTAAAAATGCAATCCAACTAGGATTTGTAATTCTCTAAGAGGTAGCCAACCTCCATTATAAAGAACCACAAAGGCTAGTGGCCAACTGACAGAAAATGAAATAGATACACATTTCCCCTGCACTTCAGGCTCTGTAAGACCTAGGGGAGTAACCCATTAGCAACATCAAACAATCTAGACACACAAGTAATAGGATATTGCTTGACAAATGATTCTCTCACAAAAATATGCCGAGAAACCTAAAATATCACTTAACATTGGCAAGATATTGAATGAATTTCATCAATCAACATTGGAGAACATGACAAACACAACTCAACAAAATATATTGGAAATGGTTTTTTGATTTAAAGAGTTGGGACCAAACTAAAAACAACAGAAACATGATAATGGACCAGTGCCATAAAAATGGGCTATGGAGTCATATTACTAGCATTCATCTTTCAGTGTTGAACATGCTCTGAAGGTCTTGCAAATATTGTCACATTATGACAACCAGACCACTGAAGCTTTCTCTGATAACTCTGCTTATAAATCCACTTGAAACATAAAACTCTATCACATTTGTCAAAACAATTACGCTATCCCTGAACAATAGGCAATGATAAAAGCAGCTTTGCATTATTAAAATAATTACACTATTCATAGAACAGAAGACAACAACAAATATAACTCAAATGCAGCAAATGTACATTAACAAATTTAGACAATTTTATTATTGAATCCAAAATAGAATTACAGTTCAGCCATGGAGACAATTATCAGCTAAAATAAACATAACAGAACAATTCAGAACATACACTTTTAGATTAAAAATGACTAACTTTCATATTTCCCCCTAGCTTTATAATCTACCCATAGCTTCTGCCTGACTTGCAGAGCTTTTAGAAATTGGAACCATTACAATTGAGAAGAGAAAAGAAGATATAGAAAATAGAAGCAAACAG
Source organism: Sequoiadendron giganteum (assembly GCA_007115665.2). Taxonomy (NCBI): domain Eukaryota; kingdom Viridiplantae; phylum Streptophyta; class Pinopsida; order Cupressales; family Cupressaceae; genus Sequoiadendron; species Sequoiadendron giganteum. Next base: position 198,914,367 of record CM021110.1, on the reverse strand, counting down.
GAGCAGCCCTAAACTTGATCTACAAATGTCATCTGGAAGCTTCATTCACCGTTGATCAAATTGAAAAAAGTATCTCCTCATTCTTCCTCTGCAGCAACAAACATATTCCCTCAAAAAACAACATTTACTCATCATTGCTCAGCAACAAAAAAATAGCCCATGTGGAGATTCTTCAAATTCACCCAGCTGAAAAATATCTCTTCCTGTGCAAATTCTGTTTTTGCTTACTTTACTTGGTGCACATTATACTTTGAAATATTTCCCCACTTTTTAATGTTGTAGCTTTACTTTGCTTTCATATATTTAAAGTTTGATAACTTTAATATTTCTGCTCTTTTATATTGTTGTATATTAAAACCTAACACATATTACATGTTTATAAAGTGAAATATTCACTTTATAAAAACTCCCACAATGAATATTTAATTCACTCTCCATTTAAAACCTTCACCCGTGTTACATTTTATTGCCAAGCAATAAAATAATAATCATGAGCGGTTGATAAAATGAAAAAAATCACTATCATTTCACCTCTATGGATAAAAACATTCCACCCCCACATTGCATTTACCACTTACCCATCAGCAAATAAAAATAACTTCTCCCTTGTTGTTCACTTTACATTTTAATTCGGTAAAGAGAAAAATTCGAATTTATTTAAAATGCCTTTTCAAATATTCACTTCACGTGCCATTTGTATTTCCCCTGTTTGTTGTGAACAATTAATCAAATTTCAAATATAATTTCAACTTAAAAAGCTACCCCATTTTTAACAAATACCTCACCTCGCATACCTCGCGGGCGTTTTGCTCATGTCACATTTTCCATGAGAGGCTCGCGAGCTGTGGCCAAGGTTTGGCTGTATTGTCTCTGTTTCTCAGCCATAGATATTTGTTCTTTTCCTATCATGTGTTTTCCCTAACATTCCACTCTGCTCGCATTCTCTGCAACAAGCTACTCAAAATGGTGATATGAGAGAGTCGTTTTTCTGAAGGCAAGGGCGTTTTAATAGTTGTAGGCACCCAGAAAATGACCAGAACAATGGTGAAAGCATTCCCAACATATGTAGATAAGTCCATGCCTCATTTGGGAGGTGAAAAACACCATTTGCAGCAAGCATACAGCTTCAAAAATCTGTCTCAAAATAAAAAACGTGAATAACAACTTCTCAGTCAAAACTCCTTCCTCCAATCCGACTGAAAATCGTGAGACACTTCAATAGAGAGAGGGAAGTGCTTCAATCTTCATTGCAAGTAATTTGTGCCAGGCTTGCGAGAAGACTTCATTTATAAAGTTTACTTTATAAAGTTTCTATAATGTTACCAAATATTTGATGTTGCCCTAAAATTCTTTTATTCCCATGCATACCATTTGAAAAACATTTAAAATATATAAAATATTTTAAACATTAGCAACTTCAAACATTAGAAAATAATGAATTCTTAATTTCGGCTTCGACCCACAAAAATAAAATTTATTGTGAACAAACCAGGACACTTGAAGCTGAGATTTTTTGCATGTGGCCATAATCAATTCTTTAGAGAAAGCTCATTTCCTCCAATTTTGACCAGCTCCTAAAATTCAGGTACCTCCTTTGCAAACTGGCTCTTGGGACGTCTTTGCCGCAACTAAAACACATTAAAATAATGCATCATACGACCTCAAATCTTGATGAAAATGTAGATGTAGAGGTTTTAGACCAAAATAAGAAATGGGTTGTCATTATAATTACAAACTTTGAAAATTTACGGAACACCATTTCTGGCCCTGTCGCGATCGGAAAATAATTAATTAACTCATCTGAACTCATCTTGAGACCCCATCACTGAGCAAGAATGCACACGTTTGATCTAAGAATGTAATGAAAAAGATGGTTCAAAAAAAGAGATCCTGAGGTGCAAGATATTAATCGACAAAGTTGCTCAATCAAACATTTCTGCAACTGCACATGTTTAGAACCAATCAAGGCTCACCAAGTCACCACTTTGTAAAAATATCAAATCACCTTCTAAGAGACTGCCACTGGAGACATAAGAACATTTAGGTACCCTGAGTATTTTCGCAAGAGGGATCTACTTGAATCATCATTGACCAAAAGTTATTAACGATCAAAGTTGACCACTCAGAAAAGCTCTCAGGAATGCAGATGTGATTGAACAAATTGCATTTGGTTTCGATCTGCTAAAAATAGTAAATCAGATCATGAGGCTCTGAAACTAGACATGTGAGCTCACCTTGGTATGGATAATGCAAAAAAATATTCACTCTGACATGATAATCAACTGGTTGCGAAATCCAAACTCAAACATGAGGCAACTTTGCAGAACTGAACGTCTGCAAACAATAGAACAATGTCAAAACCCTCTAGCTTCACTTTTCGAAACTCTGTCAAAACTTATCATAGGAGGCTAAAATTTGGCATGCTTGCTCACATAGGTCAATTGAATATGTCTGCAAATGGGTTTTGCACGACAATCAACAGGTTTCAAAATACAAGCCTCCAAAGTGGGTTAGTTAGGTAAACTTGTCAGATGCACTTCTAAAAATGCAGAAGCAAAATTTTGAAATAGGCATCTCAAATTTGCAAATAATTGAGAGTGCCATCAGTGGCTCCGACTGGGGATGTATGCCCCCTGTGGGCATAGCAAGATTCCAGATCTCTGGAGAGTAGACCAAAAGCTAAGTTTGTCAAGTGCCCTCAAACTGCTCCCCTATTAAACTTTTATGTTTTTCAACTTCATCTGATGACCCTGGGTCACCAAATGAAAAAATGGGGATCAACATTTACCTCTGTCAAATACAATTATGTAGAAAGAGTTCATCCCCCTCAATCTATGCTTGCCTTTGTCAAACGATAACAACATTGGTGACTGCATCTTTGCAAACAACAATACCAAACTGCCCTTGTGCAAGTGAAAACATTTTCCCTGTTCAAATTTGTCATCAAGTGGCAACCAAATTAGATAAGCCACATCACTATTCATCATTTCATTTTTTGATTTTCTATCAAGCAGCAACACTTGAAACTGGTGATCAAGATCACATGAAAATATGGTCTCATCACATTCATTAAACCCTTTAGAATGATCATGCTCATAGGAAACATTATGGTTGAAAAGCAACATGCAATCATCTTGTGTGTTAAGCAAAAATTGTTCATACATTTGTATCTCCTCCAACTGAAAAACATCACAGGTCGGCTTGTCCTCATCCAAACACCACAACCCAAACACATTATCATGTGATTCAAGATTCTAAAAATCAAATTTGTCAACACTAAAAGTACTTTCATCTTCATTCAACTCATTCAACTCATCAAGAACATCAACCCCCAATGCATGAGCATTGTTCTCTATCTCAGGTTCACACATGTTGTGAAACTCATTCTTCAAACCATCATGCAATTCCATAAAGGATGCTTCAGACACGTATTCAGACCATTCAAAATTTGACCCTAAATCAAAGTCTTCACATTGATTCTTCACAATATGTTCAATGCTATTATTTTCAGGAGTTATGGTCAGCAAAAAAACTTTCATGTGCACTTTCATCTGATAGGCATATCGACCCATATACAAGAGACTCACTGTTATCAGAAAATTTCTCATTAGCAATGAAATTAACACCTTCATTCTCTGTCTCACCAATGCATTCCTTATTCAAAGGAAACACATCCATTTTCAAACCATAAAGACAAGAAAAATCATTAAAGCAAGATCCATATTCAATCCAATACTGACTGACATCATACCCACTACTATCCGGATCATATGGCTTCTCTACACATTGATCAAAAAATCTTGTAATGTCAACACAATCTACAAATCCATCAAATTGTTTTTCATTACCTATGGATGATAATGCTGATTCTAAATCCATGTGATTGTCACTATGCACAACTTGATTATTCAAAACTGAATTCCTTCCATTATCACTATGCAGATTATCATCATTCTTATGTACCACTGACATTTCCATTTATGTTTCATACAAGCAGCCATGAGAAATAAAAGCATAAATAGGTTCATCACCTTCTTCACCATTCCTATCACCATGTTCAAGATCAGCAAACTGAACACACAAGTGTTCAAAGTCTTCATCATTGATAGAATCCACATGCTCCATTGATGTCAAACTCGGACTACATTCCAAGTCAGTCTCAAGTGTTATTTGATCATTCACTAATGAATAAATGACTTCATTAGTGTCCATATCATCATATCCATTGTGTGAAGAACATATCTCTAAGTCATTTTCATAAGAGCATTCATAATCATCAAGAGAACAATCAGTTTGGCTGTTACATACATCCTCATCACTAAAAGACTTATCATTGCATAAACCATGTTCAGATTCCTCAGAGTAGGTTCTTGAACTTCCATCTTCAATGTTTTGATCACTTATTTGTGAGGAGATGTTTTCAACATTTGCATTATCTTCACGAACCAAAACATGACATGGAAAGATGTCTTGTATCTCTTTCATTTCTTCATTACACAAGATATTGCATAGAAAAATTTCATGTATATTCATTTGTTCATCATACCATGCATCTTCCTCTTCATCACTGCTGCAAGGATTTGCACATGTGTTGATTGTAAGCTGATTACAATTAGTGTCCTCATTCATATAACAGGTGTCTTCATTTTTTGATACACTCTTTTCACCCTTGTGTATCATGTTTTGATTTTCTTGAATAAGACAGCGACTACCTTTATTTTGAGACACTACATTTTGATGACGTTTAACATGAAGTTCATTAGAATCTACAGATCGTGATGATGGAAAAATTGGAGCAGCAATATCACTACCCTCTTGACAAACACTTTTATTATTTGATCCATGAGTTATATTTTCTTGAAGTGTGTTAGGATGACCAACACTCACAACCCTATGTCCTTTCATCATTGAGTATCTCAAATTGTTCTCAATGTCCATAGCCATCTGATATGCTTGGTGCAGGGTTGTAGGCTCTTTATCCTTCAACAGATAACTCATTTTTTTGTTAAATGCTCCCAAATATACGACCAAACATTCAACATCATTTGGCCTTATGTTCTCTGGGATCTCTTTTATGATCATTGAAAATTTGAGATTAAAAGATGGGACTAACTCATCTTTTCCTTTCTCCATGTTCATGAAATTTTTCCTTATCAAAGCAGGGTTAAACCTTTCTCCAAACTAGTCCATGAACACTGCCTTGAGCTCTTCACATGAATGAATGGAAGAGGCTAGTAAATGAGAGAACCACTCTCTTGCATCTCCTTTCAAGGACTGAACAAATAATCTCATGATCACATCTTCGTGATCAATCTCATAATCATCCATCACATTACTGAACTCTTGGAGATGTCTAATTGTTGATTCAACCTTATCATCAATGAACCTTGGTAACTTATTTATTACTTTAGCTGAAATGTCATTTGGGTCACCACTAAGGCTATTGAAATTGATAGCTATGTACCTCCCAGTGCTAAAACCTCTTTGACAATCTCGCTGGGACTGATCACAAACCACAGTTCCATCTAGAACCATGCCAGGATGCATGTATTGAGGCATCTTGATATGACTTTTTCAAATTTTACATATCAACTCTATAGTTGATCATTCATTGCCCTATTTCTATCTTTCATAACAATCTTAGAATACCATAATGTATGATTCAAATGCATTTACACATAATATCTATTTATTGGGAAAATTTTAAGAACAAACATACTTCTCCAACAAGATATATAGGCTGCAAATTATAGTTCAGAAGTATGCAAACATAGTATTACTGTTCTTTCCCTCTATTAGTGCTAATCACTTAATAGGGAACCAAAGTTTTGCCTAAGATGTTCAAACATGGTTTCCAGATACAATTTTCTTGAAAACCAAGAATGAGGAATACCTGAAAACTTTTGCAGTTGCTACAAATTATCTTCCTGACTGGTAATGTTTGTAGATGTGGAACTTTCTTCCAATTTTCAACAGGTTCTATCAAATAGAGTCGCCACATCTTTTCACAGAGGACTGAACTTCAAGCAGTATGAAGCTCTTTCATAGTTAAACTTCTTTCGGATTTCCTTTCTACCAGCAGAGCACCATAGATTACAAAGTTGTTCAGGTTCACTGCAACAAATTCTTCTCCAGGGTTGAAATCCTTCAAACTTGAACAAATTCAGAATGATGAATAGTTTGACTCTATGCAGTGACTCTTAAGGCTAGATTCTGCAATTAGAATTTTCTCAAATTCTCCCCAGCAGAGTCGTCATTCTGTTGGTGTTTAAAAATGCAACCCAACTAGGATTTGTAAAACTCTAAGAGGTAGCCAACCTCCATTATAAAGAACCACAAAGGCTAGTGACCAACTGACAGGAAATATAATAGATACACATTTCCCCTGCACTTAAGGCTCTGTAAGACCTAGGGGGGTAACCCATTAGCAATATCAAACAATCTAGACACACAAGTAACAGGATATTACTTGACAGATGATGCTCTCACATAAATATGTTGAAAACTCTAAAATATCACTTAACATTGGCAAGATATTGAATGAATTTCATCAATCAGCATTGGAGAACATGACAAACACAACTCAGCAAAATATATTGGAAATGGTTTTTTGATTTAAAGAGTTGGGACCAAACTAAAAACAACAAAAACATGATAATGAACCAGTGCCATAAAAATGGGCTATGGAGTCATATAACTAGCATTCATCTTTCAGTGTTGAACATGCTTTGAAGGTCTTGCAAATATTGTCACATTATGATAACCAGATTACTGAAGCTTTCTTTGATAACTTTGCTTATAAATCCACCTGAAACATAACACTCCTATCACATTTGTCAAAGCAATTATACTATCCCTGAAGAATAGACAATAATAAAAGCAGCTTGTGCATTATTAAAACAATTACACCATTCATAGAACAGAAGGAAACAACAAATATAACTCAAATGCAGCAAATGTGCATGAACAAATTCAAACAATTTTATTATTGAATCCAAAATAGCATTACAGTTTAGCCATGGAGACAATTATCAGCTAAAATAAACATAACAGAACAATTCAAAACATACACTTTCAGATTAAAAATGACTAACAATCATATTTCCCCCTAGATTTACAATCTACCCATAGCTTTTGCGTAACTTGCAGAGCTTTCAAAAATTGGAACCATTACAGTTGAGAAGAGAAAATAAGATATAGAAAATAGAAGCAAACAGGAGCAGCCCTAAACTTGATCTGCAAATGCCATCTGGAAGCTTCATTCATCGTTGATCAAACTGAAAAAAGTATCTCCTCATTCTTCCTTCACAACAACAAACATATTCCCTCAAAAAACAACATTTGCTCATCATTTTCCAGCAACATAAAATCAGCCCATGTGGAGATTCTTCAAATTCATCCAGCTGGAAAATATCTCTTCCCATGAAAATTCTGTTTTTGCTCACTTTTACTTGCTGCACATTATATCTTGAAATATTTCTCCATTTTATAATGTTGTAGCTTTATTTTGCTTTCATATATTTAAAGTTTGATAACTTTAATATTTCTGCTCTTTTATATTGTTGTATATTAAAACCTAGCACATATTACATGTTTATAAAGTGAAATATTCAATTTATAAAAACTCCCATAGTGAATATTTAATTTACTCTCCATTTAAAACCTTCACCCGTGTTACATTTTATTGCCAAGCAATACAATAATAATCATGAGTCGTTGATAAAATGAAAAATTTCACTATCATTTCACCTCTATGGATAAAAACATTCCACCCCCACATTGCATTATTCACATTTATTTAAAATGCCTTTTGAAATATTCACTTCACGTGCCATTTGTATTTCACTTATTTGTTGTGTTTGGGTAAAAATTAATTTACCCGTACTTTATATTCACTTGCCAATTAATATTTTTCTCACCCGTACGAGACATCACTTGGGCCCACCATTTATATTTGCCCTCAAACAATTAAATCATATTTAAAAATTTCAAATATAATTTAAACTTAAAAAGCTACCCCATTTTTAACAAATACCTCACCTCGCATACCTCGCGGGCTTTTTGGTCACGTCACATTTTCCATGGGAGGCTCGCGATCTGTGGCCAAGGTTTTGTTGTATTGTCTTTGTTTCTGAGCCATAGATATTTGTTCTTTTCCTGTCATGTGTTTTCCCTAACATTCCACTCTGCTCGCATTCTTGCAACAAGCTACTCAAAATGGTGATATGAGAGAGTCGTTTTTCTAAAGGCAAGGGCGTTTTAATAGTTGCAGGCGCCCAGAAAATGACCAGAACAATGGTCAAAGCATTCCCAACATATGTAGATAAGTCCATGCCTCATTTGGGAGGTGAAAAACACCATTTGCAGCAACCATACAGCTTCAAAAATCTATCTAAAAACAAAAAACGTGAATAACAACTTCTCAGTCAAAACTCCTTCCTCCAATCCGACTGAAAATCGTGAGACACTTCAATAGAGAGAGGGAAGTGCTTCAATCTTCATTGCAAATGGAATTTGCAGACCAAAAAGCAGCTTCTGCTGCAGTGAAAATTAATTTGTGCGAGGCTTGCGAGAAGAATTCATTTATAAAGTTTTAAACTTTATAAAGTTTCTATAATGTTACCAAATATTTGAATTCCTTTATTCCCGTGCATACCATTTGAAAAACATTTAAAATATATAAAATCTTTTAAACATTAGCAACTTCAAACATTAGAAAATAATGAATTCTTAATTTCAGCTACGGCCCAAAAAGAGAAAATTTATTGTGAACAAACCAGGTCACCTGAAGCCGAGATTTTTTGTGTGCATCCATAATCAATTATTTAGAGAAAACCCATTTCCTCCAATTTTGACCAGCTCCTAAAATTCAGGTACCTCCTTTGTAAACTGGCTCCTGGGACGTCTTTGCCGCAACTAAAACACATTAAAATAGTGTATCTTATGGCCTCCAATCTTAATGAAAATGTAGATGTAGAGGTTTTAGACTAAAATAAGATATGTGTTGTCAATAGAATTACAAACTTTGAAAATTTACGGAACACCATTTCTGGCCTTGTCGCGATCAGAAAATAATTAATTAACCCATCTGAACTCATCTTGAGACCCCATCATTGAGCAATAATGCACACGTTTGATCTAAGAATGCAATGAAAAAGATAGTTCAAAAAAAGAGATCCTAAGGTGCAAGATATTAATCGACAAAGTTGCTCAATCAGACATTTCTGCAACTGTACATGTTTAGAACCAATCAAGGCTCACCAAGTCACCACTTTGCAAAAATATCAAATCACCTTCTAAGAGACCGCCATTGGATACATAAGAACATTTAGGTACCCTGAGTATGTTTGCAAGAGGGATCTACTTGAATCATCATTGATCAAAAGTTATTAACGATCAAAGTTGACCACTCAGAAAAGCTATCAGGAATGCAGATGTGAAACTGAATAAATTACATTTGATTTCGATCTGCTAAAAATAGTAAATCAGATCATGAGGCTCTGAAACCCGACATGTGAGCTCACCTTGGTATGGATAATGCAAAACAACATTCATTCTAATATGATAGTCAACTGGTTGCAAAATTCAAGCTCAAACATGAGGCAACTTTGCAGAACTGAACGTCTGCAAACAACAGAACAATGTCAAAACCCTCTAGCTTCAATTTTCGAAACTCTATCAAAAATTATCATGGGAGGCTAAAATTTGACATGTCTTCTCACATAGGTCAACTGAATATGTCTGCAAATGGGTTTTGCACAACAATTAACAGGTTTCAAAATACAAGCCTCCAAAGTGGGTCAGTCAGGTAAACTTGTCAGGTACACTTCTGAAAGTGCAGAAGCAAAATTTTGAAATAGGCATCTCAAATTTGCAAAAATTTGAGAGTGCCATCAGGATGTCCAAGAGAGATCCAATTTCTGCCATTGCATCAGTTGCTTTGTTTTGGATTCTCGATATCTATTCAAAGGTAATAACATCAAAGTATAGTCTGAAACTATCAACCATGTGCTTGTAGGTCATCAAATTCTCATCCTTGGTATCATAATCATCATTAACTTGCTTGATCACTAACTGGGAATCACCATAAACTTGAAGATCCTTGATTTTCCATTTTATTTCCATTTGAAGTCCTACCAATTGTGTTTCATACTCAACTATGTTATTAGTACTTTAAAATGTTATTCAAAAGACTTAGGGATGGAATCTCCTTGAGGTGTGATGAATAAAATACCAGCTCCTGAACCATGACTTATGTAAGACCCATTGAAGTATAATTTACATGTTATTGGTGTGTCTATGACAAATATTGATTCATCTGGTAAATCAGATATGAAAGGATGGTCTTCCTTTACTAGTGCATCTCCAAGTTGATCAACTATCACTTGTCCTTTTATTGATTTTCAGCCAATGTACTCAATGTCATACTCACTTAAGATCATAACCCACTTAGCTAGTCTTCCTATCAGAGCTACTTTGTTGAGAAGGCATTTCAAAGAATCATTTTTGGTGATCAGTCTTGTCTTGTGATTTAACATATAATGTCTCAAATTCTAGGCTATAGATACAACCACTAGACATGCTCGTTCAATAGGTCTATAGTTCAATTCATATCCAACCAAGGTACAACTAATGTAGTAGATTGATCATTCTTTTCCATCATTATCATTCTATGCTAGCAATGCCCCTAATGCTAATGTAGTTGTTGTCACATACAATATCGAATTTCTTCTATCAATCAGAGGCATAAGAACTGCTGGAGTCAATAGATAATTATTGATCTGATCAAATTCTTCTTAAAATTTCTCTGTCCAATTGAAGGGAATTCCTTTTTGTAACAAATGTTGAAATGGATGAATATTGTCTGCTAGCTGAGTAATGAACCTATGAATTGATTAAAATATTCCTTGTAAGGTCTTGGATCTCAAAAATGCAGGTACAAATTCTAAGAGGATGACAAGTTCTATGATTAGACTTGCAACATTGTTGAACCAATCAATGGAGATAACCTATTCAGTTAATGACTCCCAACTCTTCAGGCTCTGCTAAACCTAGGTGGGTGGATCATGATAGTTGTAGTAGATTTAGAATTGTATGACTTAGTTGAATTTATGGATCTATCCATAGTGGCATGAAGTGAGATAGATGAATGCTTACTAACTACTTCTACTCCTATTGAAATTTGAAATGTAAATGTATAGATAAGATTTTATGAAATTCTAAAATGGAATTGGTATGACCAGTGTCTACTCTTGTTGGGTAAATGGAGTCAATATGTAAATAATATGTGACCTACTTACTGGCTACAATTCTAATTTTTTGGAACCTATACTTGTTTCTACTTGGTATAAATGTGCAAAGATGTGACTAACAAACTCTTCTTACTGATCCAAATGACCTTTTCCAGATTATTGTGATTAATCAAAAGAATTTAATCATTCCTTAAAGGAGCTAGTTAGTTGAACCACAAAAGAACAAAAAATGTGCCTCGATAAATTGAAAATATCTTTGATATATCAATTTAAATAATAAGGAAACATCAACCTTGGAGACAACTTGATAATCTTATCAATTACCTAACTATTCTTAGTGATCCAAATGTTACCTCCAAGTTACTTTAATCAATCAAAAGGATTTTAATTCTTTAATAGAAACCAATTAACTTGATTACAAAAAAATAAATGTGTCTTGATGAAACTGAAATATAAACTTGGATACATGGGTTCAAATAATAGGGAAAATAACAATGTGGAGACAACCAGATAATTGTTCAACTCAACAAATAATAGACACTAGATTTTAGCCACTAGATTAAGAATTCTTATCCATTTGTATTATTTCAAAATATTTCACAATACATAGCACAAATGTTATGCTCTGACAACTGTTCCACCTATCCAACTACCTATCTCCTAAATCTAGTCTCCCCCCCTCAATCATTTGATTTCATCTGGTATATATAAATTATAATTTCAAGAGTTGTGACCCTTTGTGCATTTGCTCATTGCATCTCTTCAGTATTCTTTTTCTTTGACAAAAATATTTAATTAATTGCCTCTAACAAATTAAATATTTTAATCTTCATCATTTGTTTGACAATAGTTCTTTTGCTGGAAACTTCACATCCATTTTCACCCACTAAAATATATAATTTGGGTAAAAATAATTACCCGCCTTTTAATTGCCTTGGTGGAAACTATTTTACTTAGTGGGAAGATATTTTATGCTTTACTCCTTTAAATAATTTCTCATCTTCATATTCCCTCAATAAAGATGTGAAGTTTATATTTCTCAAAGTGATATTGTCGATCACATTGTGCTCCTCGAACTTTGCATGATCTTTCGTGCTCACTTGTTGCAACCTCTAAGAATCCCTTTTGTTTTAATTTATGTTGGTCTTTTTGACCTAGGATGCCCTTTTAATCTTTACACTTCATCAGGAAGACCACTTGATTGTTTGACCGATTTTGTGTAACATCTCCTTTTCCTCCTCTTTGATGTTTACCTTTTCAGGGAGAGAACTTTTGATGTCTATCCAATGTCAAGTCTCATAGAAACCGCTTTTAGTCTTTGACCAATGTCTTTCTAAGAAATATCATCCATTCCACATGACTGTCGGGCTGACATGAACCATTTTTGAGAGAAAGGAATGCTATCCCGATGAAGTCTAGTCTCCTTGATGCACATTTTGTTACCGTTGTGTTCACTAGGGTAGGTTGGTGAGACTCTTCCTAAAAATATTCCCATCGGCATGACCATCATAGTCAGAGATCCCTGAGGGATTCAATCTGATCACATGTGTCTCTCTGATGTGTTTCTTCCCTCACTTTGTCCATTCAGATGGATTGGCAAGACTCTCCCTGAAACTTCTTTCATTATTGTAGCTTACTCTATCAGGGGCTTCAAAATATTTCTTACTGATATGATATCTCTTGCTGATGAAATAACATGTTCTTGGGCTATTAGTGTAACCTGTATAGTCAGGGAGACCTAAGAAATCCACTCTGACCCTATATGTCTTCCTGATGAATTTCCTCTACTACTTTACCAACTAGAAAGGGTGGGTGAGACTTTCCCCAAAATTATTCTCATCGGTGTGACTTTCATCATCAAAGAGACCTGAGGGATTCAATCCGATAATACATGTCTCTCCAATATTTTTCTTCCATCACTTTGTCCATTCGGCTGAATCGACAAGAATCTCCTCGAAACTTCCTTCCTCGGTGTGACCCAATAGATCAATAGGAGCTGAGTGATTCATTCTAACTATACAAGTCACCCCGATAGTTGTTCTCCTTCTTTGTTGGTGAAAGAAGACATGTTTCTCACTGATGATATTTCCATCGGTGTGACCTTCATAGTCAAGAAGATCTGCTAGACTCATTTTGATCCTAGATGTCCCTATGATACATTATCTTCATACCTTGTCGGTAAGAGTGTGTATGCCTCTTGTTGATAATATTCCTATCGGCATGACTTTTAAGATTGATGTGGTTTAGAAATTTTCATCCAATCAGCTTGTTCTTGCCGATAAGCTTAATCGGTGAAAAAGTTCTACCATGTCCTCCCGAATATGTTTAACTACCATTCATGGGGTTTTTTGATCTGTGTGACTTAAGCATCAATGAGACTTATTTTATCCCTATCGATTTTTGATCTCTCACTAATCCTTCTCTTATTAATGTTTAAATCTTCTCGAGCCATCAAAGAGGCATCCATATTACTCATACTGATAATTCAAAGTCTCTCTAATGAAATTCCTGCCATAACATTACACAAATATTAGGGGTTTATGCCTTGTCATTCTGTAGTGATGCACGTGAAAGGCTTCAAATTACTTGGATTGTGTGGTTATTCAAATCTTCCACTCTACTCCTCGATCCATTCAAGTGAGATGATTCTATCTTCTGATGTTCTATTCATTTGAATATCCTCATCCACTTTGTTTTCCTTTCAGAACTATTTTTTTGTTACAGGAAATGTACTTGTTGATATATCATGACTAGAGTTCAGCATACATGGATAATCTGGTATTATGTTATTCATATGTTGAGTCTGATCTTCAAGAAGATTTTAAACCAAAAAACCCCCAATTCCTCTTCTTCTACTGGATCTTTCCAATACCACTAGGCATAAACATGGAAGAAATGAGACACCAATATGCTTGAAATCAAATTTACCACATGGGAACCTAAAATTTGCATGAAATTTTAGGCTCCAGCAGTGGCTACATCTAGGGATGTATGCCCCCTATGGGCATAGCAAGAATCTAGGTCTTTGGGAGAGTAGACCAAGTGTATTTATCTATTGAACAATAGACTCAAACTCTTTCCTGTGATGAACTGATATGGTTTTGCAAAAACCACACCATAGCTGATGGCACAATGCCACCCAAAAAAAGAAAAAGCCTATTTTTACCTCTTTCATACACTTGGTTCTCATCTTATTGCATTGAAACCAGTTTGGAAATATTGTTCAAATTTGCTTGATTGAATTTGTTTATATCTTCTATTGACTTATTATGCTCAATACCGCCCATGCATTTATTTATTATTATGTGTCTAAAAATTGGGTGTAATATGAAGATCTCATCACGTGGTAAGAAGAAATCACAACCATCAAACCATCCAAACCCACATTGTATATGATACTTTATTTCATCCCATTTGTTATCCTTCTCCAAATAATAGCCCTCTACTAGAAAACATAACAAACCGTGTTGCATTTGACATTTACTATCTTCAATGTTGGCACAATCAATACCATTTTTAACATCATATGTAGTATGCCCACAAAGTTGTGTTTTATCAAAATCAACAATTTGCAGATTAAACACATTGGAATCATTAATACCCTAGGCCTTAATAGAAGTATGCATCTTTGGAACACTATTGCAATGAAATTCATGACCACCAGCTATTTTTGTTTTGTCAAAATGTGACTGTGAATATACTATTTCAAACCTATCATGAGGTTCATCATTATTGTAACAAAAATTTCCTTCACTATCAAAGAAAATGTGTTTTGGGCATAAGAGTTCAACATCCTTATTATGTGTATATTTTTTATATTCCATTGTCATCAAATCCAAAAAAAATCACTAGTGAGTGAGCATATTTCTTCATCCACCATATTGTTGTTATATTATTTATTCTTTTCATCATAATAGCAACACTCAAGATCGCCAAGAAACAACAAATTAGATGCATTATCAACACAATCACTTACTTGACAAGTTGATGCAACATCTTAATTATCTAAAAAAGTTTCATCCTCATCATAAAGTGGATTTGAATATACATGAAATTCATGTTCTGGAACACCTTGGAAAAATGTCATATTATTTTCTTTTATCTTTTCATCATACAATGGGTTTGAAGAAATTTGAAAGCTATTTTCAGGTGTACAAACCTCTCCCTCATCAAACATATCTTCATGGTACTCTACTGCAGCTAGAAGTGTCACTTGCTCAATGTCAAATGGACTTGATTCTTCTATTACATTTTCCATTGCTTCTTCTTCTTGATCTCTATGAGAGCTGCAAGAATCATTTAATTTTAAATCCACAAGATTATCATCAAAGTCTAGATTTTTAATGGATTCTTGATAACACTAACAATCACAATTTGTTATGCATGAGAGATCCTCTGTATCTTCAACATGTAGGCTTTCATAGAAATTATTCTCACTTGCATACCCATCCTCTATGAAATGATCATAAGAATTTCCCTCTTCATTGTTGTACAACAGACTGCTTCTTTTTTCTCCAACTTATAATTCATTATTGTGAATGCTATTATAGTGCATACATGGGTGCACCTCCATACCATCTGAATTATTGCTGATATATCCCTTAGGTAGTGTGTCTTCAACAATATCCTCAATACTACCATCATCTTCCAAGGTTGAAAATTGATCCTTAGGAAATTTATCTTCACTCAAATCTGAAATACCACCATTGAAATTTTTATGTGTACACGTTTCCTCTATTGGTAGAATCATTTGATCAGCCTCCCCACATTCATCAATGATATCACTATTGTCTTCATATTGGCTCAAGAATAGTCCTTTGAAATATTCCCATGAAGATATACTTTGTATAGGTGAGCCTATAAACCATTCCCATACATATCCCTAAAGGATCTTGAAAAACATTTCATAATGACATCTTTTGAATAAATTTGAAAGTCCATAATGAAATCCCAAAATTTTTGTACATGCTTATGAGCTAACTCATATCCTTCTCCATGAAATTTTAGGGATATGCTTCGATAGTTCTATCAGATCACAGGGATAAGAATTTGGGTAGCCCTAAATATTTATGAAATCGAGTGGTTTGGTACATTTTAAGATCCAATACCCTTATTTGGAGAAGTATCGATTGTTTTTTACTACTTCTTGTTGTAACCTTTGATTGATATTGCCAAGAGGGATGAAATTGCTTTGAAAATTTTGACATGAAGTGTGATATTGATAATGCCCACCATACTGATTATATTCATGATCTTGATAGTTTACTAATCTATCATTGGGAGGGACAGGATAAGAATTTGTTTTTTTTAATGACTATGGTGAAGAAATGTTTTGTTGTGCATGATATGCATTACCTCCATTGCCAAAATTCCTAGTTTCATTATGTGGCACTTGTGGTGTCCAAGGTCTGCTTACATTTACATATTCATTCTTATTGTAGAATGGCCTATTTTTTTATGCATTTGGAACACATTTGACTCCCAATTGTAGAAATTATTGGTCCAATGGTAGCAGTTGTTTGTCCAATTCTTTACACTCTCTTATTAACAGTTTCCTTCTCATTGACATCTTGACAATAAATTTGCAGCAAATTTTTATCTTTTATTTTTGAATGGAAATAGTTTGTTGTTCCAAAATATTTATGCATTATCTATCAATTTTTAATAGAGTCGCCACCTATTTTTCTCAAAAGTAGGAAAATGAAATGGATTTTGAATTTTTTCTTGGTTTACCCCAGCGAAATCCCCTTAATTATGTGGGATGACAAGGATGCAAAAAAATCCTATGACTTTATAGGGCAAGATGGTTTGCTACTGGATTTCTTCAAGTTCTCCCTAGTAGAGTTGCCAGTCTGTTGGATGCATGACTTAGAGGGGGAGTACAAATAACACAATTATGAACCTCTAGTTGTAGACGAATTTTGAAACTTTATTGACCCTTAAATGGATAGGCTGGAACTGAATTTTTCCTGAGTTTGTCCCCAACGGAGTCACAAAAACTGTTGGATATCAAAAATGCAAGTTACAAATCCTAAGAGGATGTCAGGCTCTATGATCAAACTTGCAACTTTTCTGAACCAATTTATGGAGATAACCTATTCGGTCGATGACTCCCTGTAGACACTGAGAAAATGTCCTAAGTCTATGAGTGTCATTTTTCCTGGTCATCATCTTTCGATAATTGAATAATGTTCGATCATATTCCTCTATTAATTAAATATTTTTTAATTATTTATTTGATTCACCTTCTCATTTCTATCTTGACCAATTAAAGCTATTTAATTGTTTTGCTAATATATCCCTTTCTCCAATAAATTAAATAAATTATTTATTTGATTATTTGTCTTGCATCCATAGTCAGATAATAATTATTTGACCCCTTATTCTTCTATAATTAAATAATTGACAAAATCATTTAATTATGTGTCATTCATCCCTTTTGAGTAAATAATTAAATAATTTAATTATCCATGTCTAATTTCTATCTCCTCCTTTAATTAAATTTATGAATTTAATTAAATCTCCTTTTTCATTTCCTCCAAATAAATAATTTGAAAAAAAATATTTATTTTCCATTTGTCTCTTTCGTCCATTTTCGAATAAATAATTTAAAACAAATTATTTATGCACCTCTTTTCGTCAAAGATACCATGTTCATGGCCTTTATTTCATAGTCTTCTTTGTCATAAGCCTTCATGGTCTATTATAGCCATTGGGCGTCATAGCCGTCAGTGTCATAGCTTTCATTGCTAACCTCTTTTTGGTGCATCAATTCTCCACTGTTGATCTAGGCATCTTTCTAGAAACTTGATCTTGGCCATCATTTTCGTAACCTCCCTCTCATGCATCTGCATCCGTTGATCTTAGAATATTTATAGAAGATCAATCTCATCCATCCGTTTGAATGGTTTCCTATAAAAGAGACCATTCTCCCCCATTTTTGATTTAACAACCATTATCTCCAACTCTATTGCTTACTATTTGCAAGTATTTGCACAACTTCAATAAAAAATTTAAGGGAAATATTGGCATAAGAAGAAATAGGAGAGACAAGAGAAGTGAAGCAAATTCAAAGGGGATTATTTGATTTGAATGCTTTTAGCTTATTATTCTACATTTTTTTGTATTCTCTTGTTTGGATGAGGTTAATAGCTTAGATTTGTGTTGGCTGTTATTTAGTCTATGCTATTTGATTTTTCCCAATCTTACACTCTCTACACTTTAGGCTCTGCTAGACCTAGATAGGTAGACCTTTATAATGGAGTAGATTAGAGGATTGTATGACTTGGTTGAATTGATGGATCTATCCACAATGGCAAAGAGTGTGGGATAGCTGGAGGCTTGATAAATAATCTACTTCTAATGTGACAATTTGTAATTTTTAATGTGAAATTGAATAAGTGACATATGAATAAGATGGACTAGTGCTCTATTGGGTATGCAGAGTCAAAGAATTTCTATAATAGGTGGCTGGCATTGGTTACAATTCTAATTGTTTGGCACTAAAGTTTGTTTATACCTTGTATAAACACACAAGAATGTGATTGACAAACTCTTCTTATTGATCCAATTGATCCTACTAGGTTACTGTGATTTATTAAAAGGATTTTAATCCTTCCTTGAAGGAACCAATTAACAAAACCACACAATGACAAAAAAATTATATTTACAAAATAAAGTATACCCTTAATTTGAATAACAAGACAACATCAATGTGGAGATAGTATGACAATCATATCAATTACCTAACTCTTCTTATTGATCCAATTGTTACCCCCAAGTTACTGTAATCAATTAAAACGATTTTAATTCTTTGATAGAATTCAATTAACTTAGCTACACAATAACAACAAATGTGTTTTTATGAAATTGAAATATCAACTTGGATATGCAACTTCAAATAAAAGAGAAACATCAATGTGGAGATAGCCAGATAGTTTCTTTTAAATTTAACAAACAATTGACACCAATATTGAGCCACAAAATTAAAGATCTTCCATTGATTTCAGCCAAAATTTATGCATGCATCATGGTCAATATAGTAAAGTTTATATGATAAACATTCTGAAAATATTTTTTGTATATCTCCTACCTAACTCCTAATTCTAATCTCCCCCCCCCACCCCAACCCTGATCATTTGATTTAATCTAGTATATATAATTTATACTTTCAAGAGTTGTGACCCTTCATGCATCTGTTCGTTGCATCTCTTCAATATTCTTTTTCTTTGACAAAAATATTTAATTAATTGCCTTTGGAAAATTGAATATTTTAACCTTCATCATTTGTTTCACAATAGTTATTTTGCTGGAAACTTCACATCCATTTTCACCCACTAAAATATATAATTTGGGTAAAAATAATTACCCATCTTTTAACAGCCTTGGTGGAAAATATTTTACTTAGTGGGAAGATATTTTATGCTTTACTCCTTTAATTAATTTCTCATCTTCATGTTCCCTCGATAAATATGTGAAGTTTATATTTCTCAAAGTGATATTGTCGATCACATTGTGCTCCTCGAACTCTGCATGCTCTTTCGTTCTTTCTTGCTGCAACCTCTGAGAATCCCTTTTTTTTAAAAAAAAAATTGGTCTTTTCAACCTAGGATGCCCTTTTAATATTTACACTTCATTGGGAAGACCACTTGATTGTTTTACCGATACTGTGCAACATATCCTTTTCCTCCTCTTTAATGTTTGACTTTTCAGGGAGAGAAATTTTGATGTCTATCTGATGTCAAGTCTCATAGAAACCCCTTTTAGTCTTTGGCCAGTGCCTTTCCAAGAAATATCATCCATTTCACATGATCGTCAGGTTGACATGAACCATCGTTGAGAGAATGGAACACTATCTCGATGAACTCTAGTCTCCCTGATGCACATTATTTTACCATTGTGTTCACTATGGTAGGTTGGTGAGACTCTTCTTGAAAATATTCCCATCGACATGACCATCATAGTCGGAGAGGCCTGAGGGATTATATCCGATCATATGTGTATCTCTGATGTGTTTCTTCCCTTGCTTTGTCCATTCGGATGGATCAACAAGACTCTCCCGAAACATCTTTCATTGGTGTAGCTAACTCTATCGGGGGCTTCAAAATATTTCTTACCGATATGATATCTCTTGCCGATGAAATCAAATGTTGTTGGGCTATCAATGTAGCCTATGTAATCGGGGAGACTTGAGAAATCCACTCTGACCCTATATGTCTTCCTGATGCATTTCCTCTACTACTTTACCAACTAGGAAGGGTCAGTGAGACTTTCCCTAAAATTATTCTCATCAGTGTGACTTTTATCATCAAAGAGACCTGAGAGATTCAATCCGATAATACACATCTCTTCAATATGTTTCTTCCATAACTTTGTCCATTTGGCTGAATCAACAAGAATCTCCTTGAAACTTCCTTCCTCAGTGTGACCCAATAGATCAATGGGAACTGAGTGATTCATTCCAACTGTACAAGTCTCTCCAATAGTTGTTCTCCTTCTTTATTGGTGAAAGAAGACATGTTCTCGTCGATGAAATTTCCATTAGTGTGACCTTCATAGTTGGGAAGATCTACTAGACTCATTTTGATCCTAGATATCCCTCTGATACATTATCTTCATGCCTTTTCAGTAAGAGTGTGTATGCCTCTTTCTGATAACATCCCTATCGACATGACTTTTAAGCTCAATGTGATTTAGAATTTTTTGTTTGATTAGCTTGTTCTTGCCGATAAGCTTAATCGGTGAAAACGTTCTTCCTTGTCCTCCTGAATATGTTTAACTACCATTCATGGGGGGTTTTGATCAATGTGACCTTAAGCATCACTAAGAATTATTTTATCTCTATTGATTTCTTATCTCTCACTGATCCTTCTCTTATTAATGTTTTACTCTTCTCAGGCCATTAGATAGGCATCCATATTACTCATACCAATAATTCAAAGTCTCTCTGATGAAATTCCTGCCATAGCATTACACAAATATTAGGGTTTCATGCATTGTCTTTCTGTAGTGATGCACGAGAAAGGCTTAGAATTACTTGGATTTTGTGGTGATTCAAATCTTCAACTCTACTCCCCAATCCATTCAAGTGATATGATTCTATCTTTTGATGTTCTATTCATTTGAATATGCTCATCCACATTTTTTTCATTCCAGAACTGTTTTATTGTTACAGGAAACATACTTGTTGATATATCATGGCTAGATTTCAACATACGTGGATAATCTGGTATTATGATATGCATATGTTGAGTATGATCTTCAATGATCTTCCAGAGGACTTTAAATTGAAAAAACCCCAATTCATGTTCCTCTACTGGATCATTCCAACACCACTAGGCATAAGCATGGAAGAAACAAGATGCCAATATGCTTGAAATCAAATTTCCCACATGGGAACCTAAAATTTGCATGAAATTCTAGGCTCCAACAATGGCTCCATCTAGGGATGTATGCCCCCTATGGGCATAGCAAGAATCCAGGTCTTTGGGAGAGCAGACCAAGTGTCTTTATATATTGAACAATAGACTCAAACTCTTTCCTGTGATAAACTTATATGGTTTTGCAAAAAACACACCACAACTGATGGCACAAGGCCACCAAAAAAAAAAAAATCCTCTTTTTACATCTATCATACACTCAGTTCTCATCATACTGCACTGAAACCAGTCTAGAAATATTATTAAAATCTGCTTGACTGAATTTGTTTATATCTTCTATTGACTTATTATGCTCAATATTGTGCATACATTTTTTATTATTATGTGTCTTAAAATCAGGTGTAATATGAAAGATCTCATCATGGAGTAAGAAGAAATCACAACCAAAAAACCATCCAGATCCATACTATATATGACACTTTATTTCATCCCATTTGTTATCCTTCTCCAAATGATAGCCCTCTACTGGAAAACATAACAAACCATGTTACATTTGACATTTACTAGCTTCAATGTTGGCACAATCAATACCCTTTTTAACATCATATGTCACCTACCCACAAAGTTGTGTTTTATCAAAATCAACAATTTGCAAATTAAACACATTGGAATCATCAATTCCCTAGGAATTAATAGAAGTATGCATCTTTGTAGCACTGTTGCAATGAAATTAATGACCACCAGCTATTTTTGTTTTGTCAAAATGTGACTATGAATAAATTGTTTCAAACCTATAATGAGGTTCATCATTATTGTCACAAAAAGGTGCCTTCACTGTCAAAGAAAATGTGTGTTGGCATAAGAGTTCAACATCCTTATTATGTGTATATTTTTGATATTCGATTTTCATCAAATCTAAAATTTGTTTACTGGTGAGTGAGCATATTTCTTCATCCACCATATTATTGTTATATTCTTTATTCTTCTCATCATCATAGAAACACTCAAGATCTCCAAGAAACATCAAATTAGATGCATTATCAACACAATCACTTCACAAGTTGATGCAACATCTTGATTATCTGAAAATATTCATCCTCATTGTAAAGTAGATTTGAATATACATGAAATTCATGTTCTGGAACACCTTGGCAAAATGTCATTTGATTTTATTCTATCTTTTCATCATACAATGGGTTTGAAGAAATTTGAAAACTATTTTCAGGTGTACAAACCTCTCCCTCATCAAATATGTCTTCATGGTACGAGCCACTATAGCTGGAAGTGTCACTTTCTCAATGTCAAATGGACTTGTTTCTTCTATTACATTTTCCATTACTTCTTCTTCTTGATCTCTATGAGAGCTACAAGAATCATTTAATTGCAAATCCGCATGATTATCATCAAAGTCTAGATTTTCAATGGATTCTTCATAACACTAACAATCACAATCTATTATGTATGAGAGATCCTTTGTATCTTCATCATATAGGCTTTCATAGCAATTATTTTCACTTGCATACCCATCCTCTATGAAATGATCATAAGCATTTCCCTCTTCATTGTTGTACAACAGACTGCACCTTTTTGCTCCAACTTCTAATTCATTATTGTGAATTCTATGATAGTGCATACATGGGTGTACCTCCATACCATCTGAATTATTGTTGATATATGCCTTAGGTAGTGTGTCTTCAACAATATCCTCAATACTACTGTCATCTTCCAAGGTGGAAAATTGATCCTTAGCAAATTCATATTCACTCAAATCTTAAATATCACCTTTAAATTTTTTACTTGTACACGTTTCCTCTATTGGTTGAATCATTTGATGAGCCTCCCCACATTCATCAATGATGTCAGTATTGTCTTCATATTGGCTTAAGAATAGTCCTTTGAAATCTTCCCATGAAGATGTACTTTGCATAAGTAAGCCTATAAACCATTCCCATACATATCCCTAAAGGATCTTGAAAACATTTCATAATGACATCTTTAGAATAAATTTAAAAGTCCACAATGAAATCCCAAAATCATTGTACATGCTTATGAGCTGACTCATATCCTTCTCCATGAAATTTAGGGACATGCTTTGATAGTTCTATCAACTCACAAGGATAAGGATTTGGGTAGCCTTGAATATTTATGAAATCGAGTGGTTTGTACATTTTAAGATCCAATACCCTTATTTGGAGAGGTATCGGCTTCTATTGTACTTCTACTTCTTGTTGTAACTTTTGATTGATATTTCCAAGAGGGATGGAATTGCTTTGTAGATTTTGATATGAAGTGTGATATTGATAATGGCCACCATACTGATTATATTCATGATCTTGATAGCTTACTAATCTCTCAACAAGATGGACAAGATAATATTTTTTTTTTTTTAATGATTGTGCTGAAGAAATGTTATGTTGTGCATGAAATGCATTACCTCCATTGCCAAAATTCCCAATTTCATTATGTGGCACTTGTGATGTCCAAGGTCTTCTTACATTTACATATTCATTCTTATTGTTGAATGGCCTATTTTTTGATGCATTTGAAACATATTTGACTCCCAATTGTGGCAATCTTTGGTCCAATTGTAGCAGTTTTTTGTCCAATTCTTTACACTTTCTTATTAACTATTGCCTTCTCACTGACATCTTGACAAGAAATTTGCAGCAAATTTTTATCTTTTATTTTTGAATGGAAATAGTGTTGTTGTTCCAAAAAAATTATGCATTATATATCAATTTTTAATAGAGTCGCCACCTACTTTTCTCAAAAGTAGGAAAATGAAATGGATTTTGAAATTGTTCTTGGTTTACCCCAGCGGAATCCCCTTAATTATGTGATATGACAAGGATGTAAAAAAAAATTATGACTCTATAAGACAAGATGGTTTTCTACTGGATTTCTTCAAGTTCTCCCTAGTAGAGTCGCTAATCTGTTGGATGTGTGACTCGGACAGGGAGTACAAATGACACAATTATGAACCTCTAGTTGTAGACGAATTTTAAAATTTTATTGACTCTTTAAATGGATAGGCTGGAATTGATTTTTTCTTGAGTTTGTCCCCAATGGAGTCGCCAAAACTATTGGATCTCAAAAAAGTAGGTTGCAAATCCTAAGAGGATGCTAGGCTCTATGACCAAACTTGCAACATTTTTGAACCAATTTATGGAGATAACCTATTCAGTTGATGACTCCCTGTAGAAATTGAAAAATGTCCTAAGTCTATGAACGCCATTTTTCCTGGTCATCATCTTTTGATAATTGAATAATGTTCAATCATATTCCTCTATTAATTAAATAGTTTTTAATTATTTAATTGATTCACCTTCTCATTTCTATCTTGATCAATTAAAGTTATTTAATTGTGTTGCTAATATATCCCTTTTTCCAATAAATTAATTAAAATTATTTATTTGATTATTTGTCTTGCATCCATAGTCAGATAATAATTATTTCACCCTTTAGTCCTCTATAATTAAATAATTGAATAAATTATTTAATTATGTGTCATTCATCCCTTTTGAATAAATAATTAAATAATTTAATTATCCATGTCTAATTTCTATCTCCTCCTTTAATTAAATTTATGAATTTAATTAAATCTCCTTTTTCATTTCCTCCAAATAAATAATTTGAAATAAGTTATTTATTTTCCATTTGTCCCTCTCCTCTATTTTCAAATAAATAATTTAAAACAAATTATTTATGCACCTCTTTTGGTCAAAGATGCCATGTTCATGGCCTTTATTTCATAGTCTTCTCTGTCATAAGCCTTCATGGTCTGTCATAGCCTTCGACATCATAGTCGTCGGCATCATAGCCTTCATTGCCCACCTCTTTTTGGTGCATCAATTCTCCACCATTGATCTAGGCATCTTTCTAGAAACTTGATCTTGGCCATCAATTTTGTAACCTCCCTCTCATACATCCACATCCGTTGATTTTAGAATCTTTCTAGAAGATCAATCTTGTCCATCTATTTGAATGGTTTTCTATAAAAGAGACCATTCTCCTCTATTTTTTATTTAACAACCACTATCTCCTACTTTCTTTCTTACTATTTGTAGGTATTTGCACAACTTCAACAACAAATCTGAGGGCAATATTGGCATAAGAAGAAATAGGAGAAATAAGAGAAGTGAAACAACTTCAAAGGGGAGTATTTGATTTGAATGCTTTTAGCTTATTATTCTCTATTTGTTTGGATGAGGTTAATAGCTTAAATTTTTGTTGGTTATCATTTAGTCTATGCTATTTGATATTTCCCCTTCTTACATTGGTGAACCTGACATGAATCTTACAATTTTGCAAAAAAAAATGTTTGTTTTCTTTTTTTGTTTTTGGTTTTACACAGGTTATAACCAAAAATTCATACAAAATCTCGTCATAGTCTTTTGAGCATAGAAAAATGGGCGTATAAAATCTTTAAAAAATATTATATGGGTTTTGTAGGCCTTATTTTTAGCTTTCCGAAAATTAAAATGGTTTAAAATTTTGTTAAAATTTGAGAAAGTTATGGCTATTTTAGTATTTGCTATTTTTTAAATTTAGATCTTGAAACCCACATTTTCTTTTTCCTATAACAATTTTTTCGTGCAAAATATTGGAAAAATACTTTCTAGGTTTTGAAGGTTTGATTTTTATCTTTCCATGGATTCAAACGATTTAAAATTTCGTTAAGTTTTGAGAAATTTATCACTATTTTAATTTTCTATTGTCATTAAACCTTTCTTTTGAGTTACTCTTGTTTTCAGCATGTGCCATAGCTTAGAGGGAGTTTAAAAACTATTTCTTTAGAAACAAAAATCGAGCTTTTCATTTCTTTAGGTATAATCAATTTTTTTTTCTTTCAAAAACTACAACAAATTGCATTCACACTCATAATGGTTAAAATGAACATGCATTTTCATTCATGAAGGCTAAAATGAACAACAAATTGCATATTTCATTCATGGGCTTAAAATGAACAAAAAATTGTATATTTTATTCATGGGTTTAAAATGAACAATAATTTGCATATTTTCACTCATGGGATTTAAAATTGACTTGCATCACATTTCATTGGCTTGAAAATAATCCAAGTGTTTTCAAATAATAAAAAAGAATTAAATTTAATAGACTATCTTTTAGTGTAGAAAACACTTTCGATTAGTGTTTTAAAAAGAATAATTGTTTTCTTTCACAGAGATTAAATTACAGGGTAAATGAACACCATGTCTTAGTGTTTGAGGGTGGTCGTTATTATGCTCTCACCTTGTGCAAAATCGATGATCAAAAAGCCAAACCCATCCATTTTTGTGTTCACCCATTAGAAGGGCCTGCCTTGGTGGGAAAAAGTACTCACCCCAAGGGACGACCCTAAGTGGTAACATGCTAAAGCCAAGTCCTTACAAATCGCTATAGAAATTTTTGATTGCAAGGAAATTTTGCAATCAACAGGACATGGTATGCAATAGCTCTCCCCCAATATCTTTATAATATGTAACACCTTTTTCTAAGGGTAGGGAGACCTCCTGAGGGAGTTTATCATAGTACCCCTTGAACTAGATGCCCTTACTAGACACCTCTTATTTGTAATAGCCAAAATCCTTCTATTTGTTGGTGCAGGAGGTCGGACCTCCGAAGCCATCCCACATACTCGTGGTTTTTAGTAGAGATGAAGAGTTCGTCATGGGAGATTCATGAGAACTCAAAGCTTGGTTGACCTGAGAAGTGAGTGTTGTGTTGGGGGAGTCAGTGTGGCGAAGGTTCTAAGTCATCCGCTAAGAATAAGCACAATTGGTTAATCCAAATGGGAATTAAGTGAATATTGTCCTTGCCAACCTTAGGATTGTGCTTGTCTTCTTTAAAAATCAAATAATTTTACATCAAACCAGTCCCCAAACAAAGTGCTTGATACTATATGTTGTGTTTTCCAAGACAAATTTCATCAAAATCAGTCAAAAATCCACTCAAAACCAATCCAAAACATCAAATTTTCAAAATAACTCTTTGTGAACCACAACTTCTTGAAAAAAACCCACAAAATATTGATCTCCAAAGTTTCAAAAATCATCATCCAAAACTGATCCAACTCATCTTGACTGTGATCTTGATTTCCAAACTAGAGACCTCCAAGTTTTACCAGCCCATTCTAAACATCCCCATTAGGAAAACATTACATTATAGGTTACATCCCTTCATTCCTTGATTTGCACAGTTTGGATTTTCACCCTTAGGTTGCATTTAGGCCTTCAAATTTTGAACATAGGGATACCTTTGAGCTTTAGGAAATTTTGGGTTACACATTCTATTTATCTCTGACCATTGTCATTGTCATTGTCTTGTCATTTGTCACTTTGTCAAGTTTGATCTTGGTCTTGTGTCTTAGTCTTGGTTGTTCTCTTATGGTCAATGAAATTTGGAATTTTTTGCCTTGGGTCTACATTAGCTTAATTGCCACCTTAGTTTGAAACTCCTTCACATTACTCTCATTTAGACTCATATTGCCTAGATTGCACTTTGCATCCTCATATCCTTATAATCCAAAAAAAAATCACAAAAACATATGTTAGTCCCATACCATCTTGCATCATTTAGAATTTAGCTTCATTTTCATTCCATATCCTTTGGTCATAAGGTCATTATTATCCTTGCCTTATCACTCCACATCCCTATATTATCTCAAAAATCCAAAAAAAATAAAAATCCTTCGGTCATCATCATCCTTGCATATAATATCCTTTGCTCATAGGGTCATTATCATTCCATCATTCCTTAATCTTGGTCTTAGGTACATTGGCACTTTGCATCCTTATATCCTTGAAAATCACAAAAAAATAGCATAGTTTCATATCCATTTTGCATTGGCACCTTGCATTGTCATCCAAAGATCACAAGTTTTGTATGGTCCTCACTAAGTTTTCCTTATCCATCGTAATCCAAATTCATGACCATATCTTCACTTTACCTTGATCTTCTTCATAGTAAATCTGAATACCAATCAACCCTCAATCATCAATACCACCTGCTCGCATACCCTTCTTACCAACAATCCATAAGCTCCAGTCCTGCATCCATCTACCCTCACTATCAAGTCACTTGACACAATCCATACAATTTACCCCCAACAAATGTCCATTAATCATTATTATCCTAACCTTGACAAGGGAAACCAACCCTCCACTAGTCCATTCCAATCCTCCACATCCTATCCTAATCCATTTCCATCCACTCCATCCCAAACTACAATACCATCCAATAAAAGCACATTAATTAATGCTCTCCAAGGACAACTAGCAAAGGAACTTGTTTGAATCCTAAATGAATTTTTTTTTATGAAATCCAATCACATTGTTGATCCTACACCATCCAACCATTTTTCACCATAATGTCCTCCATTTCCTACCAATACCAAAAAATATCTTGCTATTGAAGCTCCATTATTGCCATGTCAAAATCCTGGGTCTATCAAAGAAAATCATATCCTTGTGCAAAATTATATATGTCAAAGAGAAAGTCCAAAGCATGATATCATAGATTCACCTTCATGTCAAGATCGAAGTAGTCCATCCAAGAGATCCTTCTAGCTAATTATGGCATCCAAAATACACCTATCCTTGATCAAGATTCTGTTATCAATCATGTAATCCAAAATGCACCTATTTTTTACCAAGATCCTACCCTTGAACATGAAGTCCAAAATGATCCTCTCATTGACCTTTATGACATTCATGACCAAAAATTTGAAGATGATCCCATCCAAACATAAAATACCCCCATTTCCCAAGATAAGACACTTTCCTCCTTTGGACACATAGATAATCAAATGAATGATATGGATAACATCAAAGAGGAGCATAAAGAAGATACTATTGATTAAGTCAAAGAAGGACATAGAAAAGTTACTATGGATCAAAGAAAACATAAAGAAGCTACCATTGATCATGTCAAAGAAGAAGACACAAAAGCTACCATGGACATCTCAAATGATCAAGAAGAAACAAGCATGACAAATGATAAATCCAAAATATCCTATCAAATAGGATCATCCACCTTGTCAAAGCAGGCTTTCTTGTAGATGAGAAAATTTTGAGTAATGGTTTCTAGCTAAATAATGATGGGTTCACATCTTGCTTTCAAATTAAGAAATACCCCATCGTGAATAGAATATTTCATAGCATGTAGTATCAAGGAAGAGGACTAGGCCTACATGAGAAAGCCATTCAAGAACCAATATAGTTCTATGAAAATCCTAGACATCAAGGTCCTGGTCATTCTTCAATCAAAGAATCAAATGATGTTAGTGGTACCTCCTTGATATTGGGGGCAACTTTATCTGATACAAACATCAAAATGGGGGCCATGAGTAGTCCTTGTCATAAGGTTGTTAACAACATTCCTTCCATCCATACCATAAACCATCATTCCAACATGAATAAATCTTCCATTTGGGACCAACAAAAAGAAAATTATTACAAATCCAAAGTTCAAAATCAAATGTCAAAGGCCATTGAATCAAACAAAAATACAAGTGGAAAAATGAAGTTAAAATGGATCCCAAAGAAAAATGGATCAAGTAAAGAAAAGATTTCAGTTCCAATATCCAATCAAAATGTGGAGCCACAAGAAAATAGGTCTCCCTTATGTAACAAATTTCCATCTCCTTCAAAATGGTCATCACGCAAGGCATATAAAAGTGTTGGTTCCGAACGCTATCCCAATCAAAATTCCAAACTCCATCATCCACCATCCCAAATTTGGAAAATAAAAACTACTACATCTAAAAGTCTAAATAGTCCATCCACACCTACCATCATTCATCATAATCCTACATCTAGCCTAAAGTCTAAAAATCCCACATCACAAATCCATCACTTCTTGGCAGAAACTCTTTATCATAAGGACTCCCATGGAACTCTATTATGATTGTGTATTTGGATAAGGCCAACTCTAGTATCAACAAGGATCACAATGACATCAATCAGTTATATGCAAGTGCTATGATCCTGACAAGACAACTACTCCATAAAGGTCAGTATTGGCACATCATGACACCAGAATCTACATCAACACCCTCAAAGGATTCAAAACAATCAACGATCATACAAAACATCAAGTCGATGTAAAAAATAAAAAAATTGTCACCCTGATAAAAACCTAGCAAATAGGCATCTTGTGTGACATAAAAAAAAGAGAAAAAGAAAGAAAATAGTAAAGAGAAAAATTTCATCCAATAGTGAAAACCATTTTTATGACACTTTGGATAAGTACCATGATGAGAACCTAGCAAACAGGTGTCATGTGTAAGAGAAATTATCTGTGGACCATTACACTTGGGGGAAAGTTGTCTCATCTTCCATGCATTTCTCATGACATTTCAATCTATCCATCCAATCCATATTGTTTCCATATTCTTGCCCACATATCCTGATCTTGATAAGAAATGGGGTACAAACATAAATCATGCTTTGGGAAAATTATTGGCATGTGTATCCTTTGGTCATACACTATCCATGAAATATCATGTCACTGCCTTCATAAAATTTATCTAAACCCATATCTTAGAGAAAAAAATTATTCCTATGCGACATAGTCCTTGGAGATCATATTCTAATTCTATTAGCCAATAATCCTCATGTCTACTATCCTTTATGAAAATAAATCCATTATCCTTCTATACCTATTGTTGGAATTAGTTTTCTATTGCCATTGGTCTAAGGATTATAATCCACTTATCCAATTTCCCTCCATAATCCTATCTAGTCCTAAGGTTAGTCATTCCAAATGCAACAAGCCTAATCCATACAATCTTGCTATGCAACCTAGTGCATCATCCAAAACATTCATTGGCTTTGTTCCCAGCCTTGATACAAACCTTGATCCTTTAGTTACATTATCATCCACGGGATATGTCTTTCCCAATCCTCATTTTTTTTTGGGATGTGTCCTCATATCAAATAAAATTTTCATCATCATCATCACCTATCAATTGGTTTTCAGCTTGACTAGGGGAAAGATCATGTTTTTCCTTGGATCCTTGTCCATGCCTTTTTGGTTGATTGTTGGTATCTTTCATATTCATTTTCCATGATCCTTATAGTTATCATCCATAATAAAGTCTCATTCGTCCATAATAAAGCTTCGTCATCCTTCTCATGGCCTGAGACCATCAAAATTTAGTGTCCTTCACTTTCATGATCATCCTTCCCATCCATCAATCCCCTCGTGCATAATAAATTGTTCCTATACCTCTCTAGGGGAAATTCCTTGACTTATATCTTCATGGGATCCTACACATGGTATCATCCCTTAAAACCTTCAAAATCCATAAAAAACATAAAATATTTTGAAAAAATCCAAAGAAATCATAAAACATCAAAATCCAAAAAAATCAAAACATTTCAAAATCCAAAAACATCGAAAAGCTTCAAAAATCCCAAAAATAGAGTCTAAATCTAAGTCTGAGTCTAAATCGGTTTTGTTAGAGTGGTCGAAATATGTTGCCTTTATGCATTTTATATGTAGGCAAGGCTCGTCTTAAACGAGCCTCTGAGGCATTAGGTCAGTCCCTTTAGGTTGTACAAATAAAATTATGACTTAGTATTTTGTCGAATAAGACAAAGTCAAATCGTGTTGAACTATGAGGTCTCTATGCATTGCTACATAGGCAAGGCCATATTTTGATGAGCCCCTAACACCCCTAGGTAAATTCCTTTAGGTTTCATTGAGTCAGGTCATTTCCTTGGTCTACAAGCAATCATCATTCAATCACAAAACAACAAATGAATGAAATATTTCATTAATTGATTATCTTATCATCCATCAACGTGGTCATTTGGCTAGAACGGGGCATTATGTCATTTATCTCATTCGGTCTTATCTCTTGTCTTTTATCGGGATGCATCCTTCATGGGATTAGACTTTTCCAACCTTTTCATTTGCCTTAAGCAATATGTGTCCTTGTAGTTAGGTGTCTTGTCAACACTCATCACTTGGTCAACTTTATCAGATGTGTCCTCTACCTTAAACAGGATATGTATTTCCCGAAATTGGGTATCGCCACATCAGTAGGTCATATCAATCTTTGTCAACCTATTGATCAAATCAATTTGTCAGGTTTTGTCAATTTGTTAACCAATCTTTGTCAATCTATCGACCAAATTGATTTGTCATCTTTGTCAACCAACTTTGTCACACCAATCAATCTTATCGGTTTAGTCAATCAATCTTGGCTTCATCAAGATGTGTCCTTCCTGAAACTAGCCACAATCAGTCAAATAAATTGGTCAACCTTTTTCCACTTATCAATTAGTTCTTGTCAAACATATCAAATCAAATATTGGTCATCTTGGTCAACCTAATCAATCATATCAAACAATCTTATCAAAACTACTTGAAAACACTATCTTGGCAAACACTTTATTGGTCTAGATTATCTTATCTTTTCGATTGGTATTGGGTCTTGTTACTAGTATCCTCAAGGATGTCCTATCAATGGATTTAGAGCAATGATGATGGATCATGGCCTCTTTTTTTTTTTTTTCTATCTGTGGTTTGTCTTGGCAAAAATATTGAGATAATTGGATCCTTAGTATGAGTTGGGGCGTTCCTTGTCTTTTGGATTTGTCTTTTGAACTGCTTGTCTCTCACAAATGGTCACTTTGCACACCTTTTTTTATGCCATACCATGGTGTTTGTGGTACATTTGTGAAATTTTTGATGCCCAATGATGATAAATATAAAAATGTAAGAATGAAAGTTGGTTCCCTTCTCATTTCCTATCTATCTTCTTTCCCCTTTTCGTGCTAACATCCCATCTCCGTTGTCTTTTCCATGCTAAAATCCATCTCCTTCATGCTAAAATTTCTTCTATCCTTCATCCTCTAGTCTTATCTTCCATTTCGAGAGAACATTCGTATTATTTGAACCCGCATGTCCTCTCAAGGGGGCTTACCACAAACCTCCTGGTCATCCTTCCCCTTTCTATTAACACTAGGGCATATTTCAAAATTAAATTTCTTTGACACAACGTGATGAACTATATTATGTCAAAGAGGGGCAGAATGTAGACACTAAAAAATGTTCTAAGTCTACTAGCGTCATTTTTCCTAGTCATCATCTTTCGATAATTGAATAATGTTCGATCATATTCCTCTATTAATTAAATAGTTTTTAATTATTTAATTGATTCACCTTCTCATTTCTATCCTGATCAATTAAAGTTATTTTATTGTGTCGCTAATATATCCCTTTCTCCAATAAATTAAATAAATTATTTATTTGATTATTTGTCTTGCATCCATAGTTAGATAATAAGTATTTGACCTTTTATTCTTCTATAATTAAATAATTGAAAAAATTATTTAACTATGTGTCATTCATCCCTTTTGAATAAATAATTAAATAATTTAACTATCCATGTCTAATTTCTATCTCCTCCTTTAACTAAATTTATGAATTTAATTAAATATCCTTTTTAATTTCCTCCAAATAAATAATTTATTTTCCATTTGTCCCTCTCCTCCATTTTTGAATAAATAATTTAAAACAAATTATTTATGCACATCTTTTGGTAAAAGATGTCATGTTCATGACCTTTATTTATATTATAGTCATCTCTTTCATAAGCCTTCATGGTCTGTCATAGTCGTTGGTGTCATAGCCTTCATTGCCCACCTCTTTTTGGTGCATCAATTCTTCATCATTGATCTAGGCATATTTCTAGAAACTTGATCTTGGCCATCAGTTTCATAACCTCCCTCTCATGCATTCACATCTGTTGATCTTAGAATATTTTGAGAAGATCAATCTCGTCCGTTCGTTTGAATGGTTTTCTATAAAAAAGACCATTTTCCTCCATTTTCGATTTAACAACCATTATCTCCAAATTTTTTGCTTACTATTTGCAGGTATTTTCATAACTTCAACAAAAAATATGAGGACAATATTAGCATAAGAAGAAATAGGAGAGACAAGAGAAGTGAAGCAACCTCAAATGGGAATATTTGATTTGAATTCTTTTAGCTTATTATTCTCCATTTGTTTGTATTCTCTTGTTTGGATGATGTTAATATCTTAGATTTGTGTTGGTTGTCATTTAGTCTATTCTATTTGATTTTTCCCCATCTTACACTCCCTACACTTTAGGCTCTACTAGACCTAGGCGCGTAGACCTTTATAATGGAGTAGATTATAGGATTGTATGACTTGGTTGAATTGATGTATCTATCCATAATGGAAAAGAGTGTGGGATAGATGGAGGCTTGATAATTAATCTACTTCTAATGCGACAATTGGTAATTTGTAATTTGTAATTGGATAAGTGATTTATGAATAAGATGGACCAATGCTCTATCGAGTATGCAAAGTCAAAGAACTTCTATAATAGGTGGCTAGTATTGGTTACAATTCTAATTGTTTGACACTAAAGTTTGTTTATACCTTGTATAAATGTGCAAGAATTTGATTGAAAAACTCTTCTTATTGCTCTAATTGATCCTACCAGGTTACTATGATTTATTAAAAGGATTTTAATCCTTCCTTGGAGGAACAAATTAATAAAACCACACAATGACAACAAATGTGTATTGAAAAAATAAATTATACCCTTAATTTGAATAACAAGACAACATCAATGTGGAGACAGTATGACAATTATATCAATTACCTAACTCTTCTTATTGATCCAATTGTTACCCCCAAGTTACTGTAATCAATTAAAAGAATTTTAATTCTTCAAAAAGAACCAATTAACTTGACTACACAATAGCAACAAATGTGTTTTGATGAAATTGAAATATAAACTTGGATATTGAACTTCAAATAAAAAAAAAGCAGCAATGTGGAGACAACCAAATAGTTTCTTTTGAATTTAACAAACAATTGACACCAATATTGAGCCATAGAATTAAATATCTTCCATCGATTTTAGCCAAAGATTATGCATGCATCATGGTCCATATAGTAAAGTTTATATGATAAACATTCTGAAAGTATTTTTTGTATATCTCCTACCTAACTCCTAATTATAGCCCCCCCCTCCCCCATCATTTGATTTCATCTAGTATACATACATTATACTTTCAAGAGTTGTGACCCAAGTCCATCTATTCATTGCATCTCTTCAGTATTCTTTTTATTTGACAAAAGTATTTAATTAATTTCCTTTGGAAAATTAAATATTTTAATCTTCATCATTTATTTTGTGAGAGTTCTTTTTCTGGAAACTTCACATCCATTTTCACCCACTAAAATATATAATTTGGGTAAAAATAATTACCCGGCGTTTAACTGCCTTGGTGGAAAATATTTTACTCAGTGGGAAGATATTTTATGCTTCACTCCTTTAAATAATTTATCATCCTCATATTCCCTTGATAAAGATACGAATTTAATATTTCTCAAAGTCATATTTTCGATCGCATTGTGCTCCTCAAACTCTGCATGCTCTTTTGTGCTTGCTTGTTGCAACCTCTGAGAATCCCTTTTGTTTTAATTTTTTCTAGTCTTTTTGACCTTGGATGCCCTTTTAATATTTACACTTCATTGGGAAAACCACTTGATTTTTTTACCGATACTATGTAACATCTCCTTTTCCTCCTCTTTGATGTTTACCTTTTCAGTGAGAGAACTTTTGATGTCTATCTAATGTTAGGTATCATAGAAACCCCTTTTAGTCTTCAGCTAGCATCTTTCCGAGAAATATCATCCATTTCACATGATCGTCAGGCTAACATGAACCATCATTGAGAGAATGGAACGCTATGCTGATGAACTATAGTCTCCCCGATGCACATTCTATTACCATTGTGTTCACTAGGGTAGTTTAGTGAGACTCTTCCCAAAAATATTCCCATCAAAATGACCATCATATTCGAAGAGGCCTTAGGGATTCAATTTGATCATATGTGTCTCTTCGATATGTTTCTTCCCTCACTTTGTCCATTGGGATGGATCAGCAAGAATCTCCTTGAAACTTCTTTCATCGGTGTAGCTTGTTGATGTTTATAGCTTCAGGCCTCATACTTCTAGCCACGACCTTGAAAAGATAAATTCAATATAGCCTTTGGCTATTTAATTTATCTAAGTTGATATTAGTGAAGAGGTGCTTCACTTGAAGAATAAAATAAAATATAAATAATTGATAATTATTTTATTTATTGTCGACTTGAAGAGATGTGAATTCTAGAGGTCGACATAATAAACTTGAAGAGACGCATCTCTTTTTGAGGCCAACCTCTTTCCTTGAGGATACATGACCTATTCCCCTTAGCATTTATTTATATGAGTGATGATCACTCATTTGATCATAAAGTTCATTCATCATAATTTGCATTCTTAGAAGAAGTTCGCGCCTGAGCAAAAAATCACCATTTTTCTTCTACAGATCGAGTTCAAGGAGAAACATATTCATTTTTATTTTCATCTAGGAGAGGTGTGATTATTCATTGTATCAAAATTTGCATTGTGTTGTGCCTGAGTTGTAAGCAGATTTTTGCTCTTATTACTTCAATATATAAGAGATATATTTGTTGGATTTTTCTCCCTCAAGTTGGAGGGTTTTCATGGGGTATCTTGTTGTGTTAATTTTCTTAAGTGTTGCATTTCTGATTTTGAATATCTGATCATAAAAACAAACATGGTATGAGAGAGGGTATAAGAAAGATTGTGATCAGATTTCTTCAAGCAGCATTATCCTCCATTCTTATTCTCATCTTTTATTGCATCTATCTTATCATCAAGATGGTGAATGGGCTCAAGATCAAAGATATAGTTGAGGGCGCATCAAACTTTGCCTCTTGGAAGTTAGAATGATGCTTGCATTGGAAGAAAATGAGATTGTTGAGTTCATGGAAGACAAAGTTCTTGAACCATCCAATGAAAATGTGAAGCCTCAATGGAGGAAGAATTGCACCAAGGCAAAAAATATTTTGGTTGATTCAATGAAGGACCACCTTATGGCAATTATCTCCAAGTTGAAGACAACAAAAGAAATTTTCAAAACCTTGGAGGAAATGTATGAGTTCAATAACACAAGCAGAGCACTTGCCTTGAAGCAACAACTTCATCATGTCAAGATGGAAAAAGGATATTTTGTCATGTCCTACTTCATGAAGATCACTGGATTGAGAGATCAACTCTCTACCATTGGGCATATGGTTGATGATAAGGATTTTCCCATGTTGGCCTTTAATGGTATACCTAAATATTGGGAATCATATATCGAAGGTATTAGCACAAGATAAAATCTACCTAGGTTTGATCGCTTGAGGGAAGATTGCATTCAAGAGGAATCGAGATTAGTAGCAAGAGGCAATGGGAAAATTTATACGAATGAGGAGATTCATGTTCTTACTGCTCAATCTTTGAAGAAGAAAGGAAGAGAAGGAAAGAAAAGATACTTCAAGAGAAATAAAGATAGAATATTTGATGGTGCTCCTCCATATAAGAAGAAGAAGGATCTCTCCCACCTTCAGGGCTTCATATGTGACAAGTTTGGTCACTATGCAAAGGATTTACCCACTAGACCAAAACAACAAGCTTCATGTGTAGATGTGGTTGAGATCTCTCCTCAAAAGGATTCAAGGGAATTTCTATTATATGTTTCCTTATCAAGCAATGTTCCAATAGATAAGAACACTTGGTTGATTGATAGTGACACCTCTCATCACATTACTTTATTGAGAAAACATCTTTCATATTTGGTGATGAGAGATTCAAATGTTCAAGTCATAATTGGAGATGATGCATTTTATTCTGTGAAAGGTGTTGGGACCTCCACTATTCACTTAGATTCTAGCATCTCCTTGTAGTTGAGTGATGTACTCTTTGTACTAGGCATCAAGAGGAACCTTGTCTCTATTTCAGCCTTGGAAGATAAGGGATATCAAGTAGCATTCTTTAAACAAAAATTTCTTGCATGGCCAAAGAACCCTAGAATCAAGTCAGCCCGAGTGATTGGTGTTCGAAAAGAATGTCTCTACAGACTTTTCACTTGTCCACTACAAGATTTGTTGCATGATACATCAAGTTTGTGTGAGCTTTGGCATAGAATACTTGCTCACATTCACTTTTGAGCACTTCCAACTTTGGAGAATTTGGTCACCAAAATTCCTAAACTCAGCTAAGAGCATGAAGGTACTTGTCGAGGATGCACATTGGGTAAGAATACTAAAAGACCCTTTCATAGTAGTGAAAGTAGATCCAAATGTATTCTAGATATTGTTCATTCTAATTTGTGTAGTCCAATGTCTATTTCTTCTTTGAGTGGTTTCTTGTATTATGTAATTTTCATTGATGACTACTCTAGAAAGACTTGGATTTATTTCTTAAAGACTAAAGAATCTGAGGAAGTACTTGAGAGATTCAAGGAATTTAAAGCTCAAGTATAGAACTTGTTCAGGAAGAGGATCAAAGTTCTGAGATTTGGCAACGGAGGAGAATACATCTCTGGAACCTTTCATAAATTTGGTATTAAAGAAAGAATTAAGAGGGACTTTTGTGTTCCCTACAATCCACAACAAAATGGTGTAGCAAAAAGGAAGAATAGATCCATTGTAGAAGTAGCTAAAGCCATGATTCATGATCAGGATTTGTAAACCTTCCTTTGGGCTGAAGCTTCTAGAAAAGTGTGTATTTCCTAAATCGAAGCCCTCATCGCTCATGGAAGACATGAATCCTGAAGAATCTTTCATAGGTGTAAAGCCCGAAGTCAATCATTTGAGAATATTTGGTTGTCCTATGTATATCCATGTCCCTAAAGATAAAAGGAGAAAATTGGAACCATCTGGAAAGAAGGGAATATTTGTGGGCTACAGTGAGACTTCAAAAGCCTATAGGATTTACATTCCAGGTCAAAAACTAATAAAGATCAGCAGAGATGTTACATTTGAAGAAAATGTTGCATTCAAGAGATCTAAAGGCGACAATGAAGACCAAGAGTCTCCTTAGGATATGGAAGTTGACCATACTCCTGAGATTCAGAGGGAGGATACTGATTCTTAAGAAGATTATGATCCAGTTGAGCCTTTGGAACCTACTGATGGGCCTATAGAAATTTTTATTGGTTGGAAGAGACCTCTATGGGCTAGGAAAATAATGCAAGAGATAGAGAATATTGCAGCCCCTAGAGGAACATTAAGAGAATGAAAAAGACCTCAAAAATTTTCAAACTATGTTGCATTGATGAGTCAAATGATTGAGTCTGAGCCTTCTAGTGTTGAGGAAGCTTCAAGTCAGAAAGTATGGAAAGATGCTATGGCTGTAGAATTTCAATCTATCCTCAAGAATGATGTTTGGGACATTGTGCCTAGACCAGAAAGAAAATTTGTTGTATCTTCTAAGTGGATTTTTAAGATCAAGCATGCGGCTGATGGAAGCATTGAGAAGTACAAGGCTAGATTTGTGGCTATGGGATTCTCTCAGAAAGAGGGAATAGACTATGAGGAAAAAATTGCTCTAGTTGCTCATTACACCTCCATTAGAACTATCATTGCCATTGTAGTAGCTAAAGGATGGAAGTTACACCAGATGGACATGAAGACAACATTTCTAAATGGTGTAATTGAAGAAGAGGTATAAATTGAGCAACCTGATGGATTTGAGGCTCATGGGAAAGAGTTTCATGTTTGCAAATTGAAGAAGGCTTTGTATGTCCTTAAGCATGCTCCTCATGCTTGGTATGAGAAGATTGATCGATACCTATTGATTTTGGGCTTCTCCAAGAATGATGCTGATTCTAATCTATATTTTAAGGTAATTAAAGGTGATTCCTTGATCTTGGTTCTCTATGTTGATGATCTATTTCTTACTAGAGAAGAACACCTCATTATCAAATGCAAGGAGTTGGCTTCTAAATTTGAAATGAAGGATCTTAAGTACATGCATTACTTCCTTGGTTTAGAAGTATGGCAGAGGCTTGATGAGATCATTCTAAG
This sequence comes from Sequoiadendron giganteum, assembly GCA_007115665.2. Lineage (NCBI taxonomy): Eukaryota > Viridiplantae > Streptophyta > Pinopsida > Cupressales > Cupressaceae > Sequoiadendron > Sequoiadendron giganteum. The sequence goes on along the minus strand of CM021110.1, from coordinate 198,873,819 downwards.
TTAGGGGAAGTATACAATAGACATCCTGAAGAGATTTGGTATGATGGATTGTAAATCCATGTCTACACCTATGGAAACCAATTTTTAGAAGTTAAAGGAAGTTGTAGCTAGTTTAGATCTGGTGGATCCTACTATGTACATGAAGTTGATTGGATCATTGATGTATCTAGTCAATACTAGACCGGATATTTTCTATGTAGTGAGTGCACTTAGTCAGTTCATGTGTGAACCAAGGCAAATACATCTAGTTGCAGTGAAGCATATCCTAAGATACTTGTGTGTCACAGTTGGGTATGGCTTGAGATATTCTTCTAGCGTGGACTTGAAGCTGCATGGTTATACTGATTATGATTGAGTAGGTTATGTTGTTGATCGGAAGAGCACCTCTAGATGTTGTTTCAGTTTGGGATCTACGATGATTTCCTAGTGTAGCAGGAAGCATTCTTTAGTGGCACTAAGCACTGCAGAGGCAGAGTATATTGTAGCATGTGTGGTAGCTTGAGAAGTAGTGTGGCTTTAGAAGCTCCTTGTAGGATTATTTGGACAATCATTGGAGCCAACTATCATTCATTATGATAATCAAAGCTATTTGAAGCTTTTTGTCAATCCAATATTTCATGAAAAAATAAAACATGTTGAGATCAAATACCACTATATGAGAGATATGGTATTAAGGAAATAAATCTAGTTGAGATACATTAGCACTGATGAGTAGATGACAAAGATTCTCACCAAGCCTCTCTCTAGAGTAAATTTTGTGTACTTTCGAGACAAGCTTGGTATTTTGGAGAATGAAGCCCTAGTTGAGAGGGAGACTCAGCTTCAATGATCTTCTATGATTTTCTTTAATGCATTTCTCTTTGTGAGAGAGATTTGAGATGCAAGCCCTTGTTTCCACCCTCTGGGAGTAGCCATGGTGGATTTCATGTGTGTGACTCCATGACAACATCACGTGAGATAGTTTGTGATGATTTTTCTTGTACTTGTGATTTTCACCCTCTGGGAGTAGTCATGGTGAATGTAATGATGAGATGACAACATCACGTTGAGTGATTTTGTGATGGGAACTTGTGTACATATACCATTCATGGGATTATCCATGATGGTTGATATCATGATGAGGTGATATACTCCTTTTCCACATATGGGAGTAGCCATGGTGGTTGACATCACGATGAGGTGATATGACTTTCACAATTGGAAGTATTCCTCCCTAGCAGACATGGAGTGTTGATGTTTACAACTTCAGGGATCATACTTCTAGCCACGACCTTGAAGAGATAAATTCAATATAGCCTTTGGCTATTTAATTTATCTATGTCGATATTAGTGAAGAGGTGCTTCACTTGAAGAATAAAATAAAATATAAATAATTGATAATTATTTCATTTATGGCTGACTTGAAGAGACACAAATTTTGGTGGCCGACATAATAAACTTGAAGAGACATGTCTCTTTTAGAGGCCGACCTCTTGCCTTGAGGAGACATGACCTCTTCCCCTTAGTATGTATTTATATGAGTGATGATCACTTATTTGATCATAAATTTCATTCATCATAATTCACATTCTTAGAGAAAGTTTGCATCTGAGCATCAGATCGCCATTTTTCTTCTGTAGATCAATTTTAAGGAGAAACATATTCATTTGTATTTGCATCTAGGAGAGGTGCGATTATTCATTGTATCAAAATCGACATTGTGTTGTGACTGAGTTGTAAGAAAATTTATGCTCTTTTTACTTCAATACATAAGAGATATATTTGTTGGATTTTTCTCCCTCAAGTTGGAGGGTTTTCCTAGGGTATCTTGTGGTGTTCATTGTCTTAAGTTTTGCATTTCTAATTTTGAATATCTGATCATAAAAACTAACATAGCTTACTCTATCGGGGCCTTCAAAATATTTCTTACCGATATGATATCTCTTGTCGATGAAATCACATGTTGTTGGGCTATTGATGTAACCTATATAGTTGGGGAGACATGAGAAATCCACTTGGACCTTATATGTCTTCCCGATGTATTTCTTCTACTGCTTTACCAATTGGGAAGGCTCGGTGAGAATTTCCCCAAAATTATTCTCATCGGTGTGACTTTCATCATCAAAGAGACCTATGGGATTCAATCCAATAATACACGTCTCTCCCATATGTTTCTTCCATCGCTTGTCCATTTGGCTGAATTAGCAAGAATCTCGTTGAAACTTCCTTCCTCAGTGTGACCCAATAGATCGGTGGGAACTGAGTGATTCATTCCAACTATACAAGTCTCTTTGATAGTTGTTATCCTTCTTTTTCAGCAAAAGAAGACATGTTTCTCACCGATGAGATTTCCATTGATGTGACCTTCATAGTCAGGAAGATTTTCTGGACTCATTTCTATCCTAGATGTCCCTCTGATACATTACCTTCATTCCTTATCGGTAAGAGTGTGTATGCCTCTTGCCGATAACATCCCTATTGACATGAATTTGAAGATTAGTGTGGTTTAGAAATTTTCTTTCGATCAAATTGTTCTTGCCGATAAGCTTAATTGGTGAAAAAATTCTACCTTGTCCTCCCGAATATGTTTAACTTCCATTCATGGGGTTTTTTGATTGGTGTGACCTTAAGCATCATTGAGACTTCTTTTATCCCTACCACTTTCTTATCTCTCATCGATCCTTCTCTTATTAATGTTTTAATCTTCTCGGGCCATCAAAGAGGCATCCATATTACTCATACCAATAATTCAAAGTATCTCTGATGAAATTCCTGCCATAGTATTACACATATATTAGGGTTTCATGCCTTGTCTTTCTACAGTGATGCACTGGAAAGGCTTCAAATTACTTGGACTGTGTGGTGATTCAAATATTCCGCTCTACTCCTTGATCCATTTAAGTAAGATTATTTTGTCTTCTAATTTTATATTCATTTGAATATTCTCATCCACTTTGATTTCCTTCCAAGACTTGTTGTTATAGGAAATGTACTTGTTGATATATCATGACTAGAGTTCAACATACATGGATAATCTGGTATTATGATATGCATATGTTGAATCTAATCTTCAAGGATCTTCAAGAGGATTTTAAACTGAAAAACCTCTAATTCTTCTTCTTTTGTTGGATCTTTCCAACACCACTAGGAATAAACATGGAAGAAACGAGACGCCAATATGCTTGAAATCAAATTTCCCACATGGGAACCTAAAATTTGCATGAAATTTTAAGTTCCAACATAAGGTCCTCAACTAAATAATGTTGGTTGGAGGTGGCATGTCCAAGATAGCTTTGAATTTTGTGGGATCAACTTCTATTCCTCTACAAGAGACAATATATCCTAGAATTTTTCATTATTAGACCTCAAAAACACATTTCTTTAGATTTAACCTATGTTTGTAATTTTTAAGCCAAGTGAAAATATTGTCCAAGATTGCTATGTGACCACTTCATTCTAGATATTTTGAGAGAAGATCATCAACATAATCCTCCATAAGCATGTGCATATAATCATGAAAAATGGTAGTCATGGCTCTCTGATATGTAGCTCCAATATTTTAAAGTCCAAATGGCATAATGTTCCAGCAGAAAGCTCCCAAAGTACATGTGAAGGTTGTCTTTGGTTGATATTTAGGAGCGTTTCTTATCTGATTGCAGCCCAAGAATCCATCCATAAGTGATAGCATTTCATATCCACTAGTGAGTTCCACTATAATGTCAATATTTGGTAAGGGGAAATCACCTTTAGGACAAGCTTTGTTGAGATCTCCAAAATCCATGCATACTCTAATTTTTCCATTCGATTTCATGATAGGAACAAGATTTGATATCCAATCTACATAATCAATAGAGCATATGAATCCAACATCCAAGAGTTTCTCTAGTTCCACCTTGACAAACAGTGGAATATGTGGATGCATTTTCCTGAGCTTTTGTTTGTATGGTTTGGCATTTTGTAATAGTGGCAAGTGATGTAGAACAAGCTCAGGGTGTAATCTAGGCATATCAGCATATGACAATACAAAATTAACTCATCTTTTTGAGAATAATGTTGTAAACTCTGGCTTTTCTTTGGTGGTCAAAGATGTAGCAAGTAATGTGATTCTAGAGTTATCTTATGTGTCAATGTTCACTTATTTTGTTTCCTCTATAAGCAATGATGACCTTTCTTGGTCTATAGGGAGACTGTCTAGTCCTCCATCCTCATGAATCTCAAAGAGGTTTTCACCTTTAGATACATCCTTTATTTTTACTTTTTCATAGTCAGCAAGCGCCTTTCGGTTTTCGCCTAAAGACATATTTTTATTTTACTTTTTTCATTTTCACTTTTGTGACTAGAGGACATGACAACCTCACCAAAGTATGCTGCACAATTGATTTCTATGAAAAATCCAACCATATGATCCCCACTTGGTATTCCTTCATGAAGTCCCATGAACTCAGCAATTGCTTCATCATTCTTGAATGTATCTAAACTCGGTGGTTCTTGTTGATCCTAATCTATGAGTTGAGGATAGACGAGGGGTAAGCCATCTTCGGTATTGTCAAGGGTCATGGTGTAGGAAAATAAGGTAAAGATCGAAGTAGATTTATCAAGTTCCCAAAAGGTTTCAATCCAAGCTCCCAATTGCAAGGAGATATTTTGGTGAGAATGTGACAAGTTTTGTGGGGAACCAATTATAAGCATTTGATTGAATCTTTCCTCAAGGATAGGCTCATTAGGTTCTCTAAATATTTCATCAAGGTCAAGGTCAATAGTAGAGGACAAAGAATCCCATTCATACTCATTGGAATCAACATAAAAGATCCAAGAATCCTTAGATGTATCGGTCTCATTTGAAGCATCAATGACCTTATTCAAGGTTAAATTAGTACTTGGAGGACTTGATTCTAGTGGAACATACTGTTATCAATTAGATATGCACCCTATGCTAAATTTTCAGAAATTTAACTATTTGTTGACACATGGAAACCTTCTTCAGATGTGGGTGATCTGAATGAAGAAGGAATCTCTAGAGTGAGTTGGTTCTTCGAATGATAGCTTCTATTCTAAATTATTTGAGGTAAAGAGTTAGAAGGATAATTGGAATGAAACTCTAACTTAAAGTGATCTATTTTAGAAAAATTAATGATGAATTTGATTATCTACTCACAAACAGGTCTCAGAAAAAAATAGTAACCTCACAACCTCTCATGAACACTCAATAAATAATTGATTTGCATGAAGATTCAAATTTGAACACAACATGCAACCTGTATCATATGAACTTTCTGCATCAAGATCTACAATAATAGGACATAAAAATATTTCTGCAAAAAATCACAATGTAAACATTATACTAAAATTGCAAAGGAGATAAAAAATTGAGAAATAGGAATGCTGCTTTATTCAACTGAAGGAGTATCCAAAGTCTGAGTACAAATTTTTGCTTACAAAACTCTCTGCTTCAACATGAGAGGAATAAAAAATCATCTGAACTGAGAAAACCCTAAGTTTTTCTCCTAAAATAAAACTCTCCAAAACCCTAATCTGAGCTCAGGAAGAAAGCTAAAAAAAAAGCATCTAAATCTACTCCATAATGAGTAACAAAAGTGGAAAATTTACACTTCTTGCATGTCTATGCCAAAAAGTGCCTAAAAATAGGTCTCCCTTGCTTTAAAAGCAAATAAAACACCTTATCTTCTCTCCATGCAATTCAATTTCACCCAAGGAAAACTTAACTCTCTTTTACCTTCATAAACTGCTAAAAATAACAAGAAATATTTTTTTTTTTTATAGAATATTGTTTTATCTCTGCTTTACAAGATATTTAGTTTTTGATCTCTCCATTTTGATTTAATTTTTTGCAATAAAGATTTAAAAATCTTTTCAAAAACATTACACTTATCTCTCCCTTACAATATTTTTTTTTCTTAAAAAAAATCATAAAAAATATAAGGATAATATCTATCATTGATTTAATTGATTTCTATAAAATCAATTGAAAATAAAACTAAGGCATGAATGCTTATTTCTCTAAGGCATAAGTTTGACACTTAAATAAATACCTAAGGTATTTGGGAATTTGAAATAAATCAAAACCTAAGACATAATTTTTAGACTTATTAAGTCTTATAAAAAAACTCCAAGCTCGACCTAGGGAATGAAGAAATTTCGCCACATAAGGAATTAATTAAAGTATGATTTCATAAAATAATGCAAACTCCCCTAAGTCGAATTAGGGAAAACTAGAACAAAACTCAAAGAAAACCCTAATCTCTCATTTCATTTTGCACTTGTGACTTTGAAAGTTTTTCACTGCTGGGAAGAAGATACGCCACCACCATTAGCTAGGGTTTTAGCTTGAAGCTCATGATTTTTCCCTCAGATTGGTCGATTCTTCCTCTGCAAACCATGGTAAGCTGACTTATTTCTACATTATGGTTTCTTCTCTCCATTTTGAAAGAAAAAAAATGGCCTTCAAGGCCACGACCAAGCATATAGTTTTCTGATTTTTGTTTCCATTTTTTGTGCTTTGTATTCATCTTTGTGTCTATTTAGCCACCATGTATGGAAGGCATTTGCTTGAGTATCTCTGATAATAAAATTCCAACAGATTGAAAAAATAATGGAGTCTACTTAATGGAAGAATCAAAGTGGATTTTTTGTACATTTCTTCATGATAGGCCGCACCATGTAGACTCTCAATCTGCATTTCCAGCGAGCTCTAATGTTGTCACAAGCTCAAAAATGGATTTCTCCCTCTTGTTTTTACATTCACCATTTGAAACCCCATATGGTTATTCACCTTTTTAAAGAAGAAAAGGTCTCCATCTGTGGCCTAACATGTATTTTGTATCTTTGTGTTGACATTTATCTCTACCTGGCTCAACCCATGATAGCATTGTATATTAAGTATTGACAGGGTTTTCATTTTATGTGCTTGCAAGCTCTAAGGCTACAGGCTTATACTCATTTTTTTCATTGTTCTGAAGAGCTCCAAAGCTCATAGCTATAAATATTGATGGCTTGCATACCTGAACATAAAACCCCCAAGTGGCTACTCTATACTTTAGAAGGAAACCATACATTTTTTGTATTTTCTATCGAAACCCCCAAATGGGTTAGTTGTAACAAGAAGAAATCTGTATTTAAAACCAAAACCCCCATGTGGGTATTCCTTACTTTCAAGGGAAATATGAATTTAAAGTTGAAAACTCCATATGGGTATTTAGAAAATAAGAGGAAAACTCTCCCACTTCTGGCTCAACCCATGAAATAACACTCATTTAAACTCCAAAATACTTATCTTGATGGACTTCAGACATTTATGGCTACATTCAAATACTTTCTACCTTTTCTATTTTGAAATGAAATCCACATCTCGATTTTATTCTGCATTTTGAGTTGATAACCCAACATGGGTACTCTGTATTTCAAAAGCAATCTGCACTTTAAGTTGAAACCATGTATTTTTCTAGAAGTCTTTTTATGAAGTAAGCTTGTTACACATCCACAATATGTAAATTTACATTCACCTCCATGTTGTACGAAACACATAGAAACTCTTTGTTTTCCTGTATCAAATTAATATTATTTGACATATGATGTAAATAATGAAACTCCATTTTAAGCGAAAAATATTCTTAGTTGATTAAAATCACTGTCATCTTGCACTTCTGGATAAGTTCTCAAATGGTAAACACCCCTGACAAGAAAATAACACTCAATTGTTCAATTGTTGTTTTAAAACTGAATGAAACAACATTATTCTCCTTTATAATACTCCTCCTGTAGCAATACTCAAACAATATGAAACAAACGGACAATGCCTAGTGATAGCATCTAATGACTTTTGTTTCACTCACAACTAGGGATAATTCTGCTTAGATATATATGTTCAGTCAATTCAGAATGTGACACCTCATTTCGTAACACATCTACAACTGGCCATTATGATATTCTTGTATGATTACTTTTATGCTTATTTCCACTCATTCTATATACTTGAATTCTTCAAAAACATGCATTCTCAAGTCATTTTTTCATGAAATAAAGTCTCTCTATGTGCTTTCATCATTTATTAAAGATTTGTTGATGAGGCATTATATATGCCTATTCACTATCACCATTATGACATGAAACACTTTTTGTACCAGAACAAAATATTATGAATAAACATGAACAAAACCCATGGCAGCAAATATGCAATTAATATGATAGTGTTTAAAAGATGCATTTCAGTTGAATTGAATTCATTAAGTTCATTGTCCACTTGTAGATTTCACTTCGTTGCTCAGATTTGACTAGTATGAGTGAACAATGAACTTGATTTCTTTGATAACTAAAACCTATTTTACTCCTTCATTAATGGCTCAGATGAGCATGATACTATATTTTCTTACTCAACCCACTTTTATGTTTAAGGGGCAACATGCCGAGCTCTACCCTTGTGGGAGTCCATTTTATTCCACATACTTTTCTTTTTTCCAACTCCTACTTCTCCCAACTATTTCAATGTATTATCAACAACAATTTACATTATTGTTGGTGGTTCATATAGGGATGTTCATAATCGGAGCTCTAACAACTCTTTCACTTCTCTTACAAGTCAATCAGAGCTTGAGGATGAAAGATGGTGCACCACTTCTACATCGACCAAAATCACAAGCAATGATGATTATGTTCATGCTTATGTGTCTTCCTTTCATGCATCTTCAATAGTGTAGCATGCTTCTCATGATTTATTGTGACAATTACTTCCATGGCTTGTGTGGATTCTTTAATCTCTCTTTTCCTTTCTATTCTGAAAAGAAGTGCATGAAAATGAAAAATTTATAAAATCATTTGTATTCTTGCAAACAAATGAAATATTGTAATATGAATAAGCATCATGAAATAAATGAAAGCAATTTGTATGCTTAATCATTAGTATATTTTTTCTTGTACTTCATTTGTACTACAAAGCACTGAGCAATAACTCCTAAAACTCATTTTACTGAAACAATGCATAACTGGCACTTGATAAATATAGTGCAAACAACACTTAATGCACATGGAGAAAATAACTGAACTTCCACTTTAAGGTAAAACAAACTAATCAGCTCTACCAATCGAGTTGTAGTGAAAATTGATAACACATACCCTAACCCAACATATTTTTGTAATTTAGGAGGTAGTAAAGGTTTTGATATCCCATTTTTTGAAACCAAGACCGCTATGTCCATCATATCCTTGTTGCTCCATTAAAAGGAACCCTTTTGGATATCATTCAATTGGTAACTATTTAGGATCTATCTCCTCTTCTTATTTATATAGCCATGTATAAATGTGGTCATCCAAAGATTCTTTAGCTATTTCCCCCCATTTAGTCAAAATGGTAGGAGGATTGTGAATGATACCCTTAGGATGTGTAGGATGCGGTTTTCCATAAGAGTTTGGTGATTTGGGTAACTTTTCAATGCAAAATAAGCTCTTCATATTGTATTCTCTACATCCTTTGTTTTGAATCTATATTTTGGGTGTGGATGGTGGGGTGAATGGATTGGATGATTTGACGAGAGTGGATGGATAAATGTAGTGTGATGAAGTGGAAGATGAGGTCTCTTGATTCATGGGCACTTGACATTCAACGATTCCTTTTAGATTTGTACAATAATGGAAGGGATTAGGGTCCCCAAGAATACTAATTTATGTGCCATTGTGTGGGAACTTGAGGCATTGGTGGTATGTGTATGGGATAGCCTTCATAGCATGAATCCATGGGTGGCCAAGGAGAAGGTTGTAGTGTAAATCCAGATTCAAGATATGAAACACTGTGTTGATCTGTATTGCTAGACCAACTCTTATGGGAAGTGAAATTACTCCTTCAGATGAGTGCTCAACATCATCATAAGATTTGATCACAATTTTCTTGATTTGGTCTATGCAATTCTCAGAGTATCCCAATGCTTTCAGTAATTTTAGTGAGAAAATATCTAGACCCACTTCATTGTCTACTAGGAAATGTCTGATCTTATGTTTATTCATGTACACTTCAAGGTATAGGGCATTGTTATGATCAAACTTTTTTGTGGAAAAGTCTTGGAGAAGGTGACATGGTGCAACATAGCTGGGTATCCAACCATGGCCTAAAATTAATTGACATCTATATTAGTGGGTATAGATGCTTCTTGCAATGCTTTATCAAGGATAGCTCTGTGTTGAGGTGATATGTGAAGGATCTCCAAAATGGAAATTTATGTGGAAGTCTTCCCTATCTGATCTAGGAGATTATATTGTCTTTTCGGTTGTGGATTGGAAGGAGCTCTTGGAAGAGTTATCTTGGCTCTATGAGTGGTGACAAAAAACTCAAAACCTGGCTTATTTATGGTAATAATGGCAATGTGATCATCAAAGGGTCTTATGTTAAGGATAATAGTGTTATAATCACGTTTTTTGGCAGCATAATTGGCATTGTTGTTATTCCCTAAACTGGAGGTGTTTCCTTTGTCATGGTATTGCAAGGGAGTTTTAAATATGGTATGATCAAAATTTGTCTTGTCTTGTGAATCACCTATCAAAATGGTTCCATTTTCAATAAGGTCTTGAATGAAATTTTTGAGTGTACAACATCTAGATATTTTATGTCCTTTTCCATGATGATATTGACAATATTCATCTTCCTTCCACCAATCAGGTTTGATTAATGAGGGTTCATAATTTTTGATGTCCGGTAGTTGGATGGCATTGCATTTTAAAATTTGTTTTAGGATTGATTTAATGAGCTAGCTTGATTGGGTATATGTTCTCTTGGCACTTGGAGGACCTCTACGTTGTTGATTGTTTTGGACTGCATTCAATGTTTGATTTTGGCTTTATGTTTGAGTATTTGATGTGTTTAGTGTGTTTTATGAGGAGGGACCTTTGAGATGAATGGTTGGACCTTTGGTTATCACTTTAGCATTAACAACTCCATAATTTGTGACATTCTTGTTTTGGGACCAATGTTTTCTTTTGTCATTATTAGGATTTGGAGTCTCTTTGTGTACTTTGACTAGTCCTTTTATGACAAGACCTTTTTCAATGACACTTTTCTTAAGGATCTCATCAAAATTTGTGCAACATTGGATTTGAATTCGACTCATCATTTCTCCATTAATTTTTTCCATAAACATGGTGACTAGTTGTTTCTCAGGAATGTGACAGGCTAACTTGCTAACCAAACGTCACCATATTTGGTAAAATGAGGTAAGTGAATTCCCTTCTTGTTTGGTTGTGCATAATTTTGCAAGGGTGACATCACTTTCAATGTTAAAGGAAAAGTGATTAATTAATTTATTAGCCAACTGACCCCATGTTCTAATCCTTGAAGGAAGATGTACAAACCAATCTAGGTCTAGACCTATGAGCCTTTGTGGGAATAGTCTCATCAAATAGGTGGGATCATATGCAACTCACATACATGACATATTAAATTCTCTTATTTTTTCTATTGTATCTCCTTTATCTTTGTACTTAGGTAAAGGTGGTGTCATGAAGTGAGGGGGAAAGGGCGATATGTATAGATTTCCATTGAATGGAAAGGGGTAAAATTCCTCCATGGAATAGGTTTTCTTGTTGGTTCCTAATTGCAGGTTTGTCATTTTTTGTTGGATGGATTGTATTTTTTGCATTAATATGTCCACAAGAGATGGTGTTGTATTGGTTTGATTTGGTTTTATGACATCGGTATTGAGGTCATATGTCGGATTTAGATTGGGATTGGTATTTTGTGGTGTGGGACCTTGGTTACCAAATTGATGTGTGTTTTTTTGGTTTGGAATAAAATTGGCATTTAGATTCATCCCAAGAGTCATGTTTTTTTTTGGTATAGTATTTTGAAATTGAGGTGCAGGCCCTTGATTTGACCCTTGGATTTGAAATGTTGTACCTTGATTTGCATTTTGGAAAGATGGTGTAGGTCCTTGATTGGTGTTTTGAAATGATGGGGTAGGTCCTTGATTGATGTTTTGGAATAATGGGATAGGTACTTGGTTTATTTTTTGGTTTGGTACCCTTCATGGAATAATGTGAATCCTTCTACATTTTTTTGGTTGATTTTGATTTGATGAAGGTGTACTTTGAAATTGGAATGAGGGAACTTGGTTTGTGTTTTAGAAAAGAGGATTTGTGAAGGTTTTACCCATGGAATTTGACGAGTTTACAAATGTGAAACTTTATCCTTGTGTAGTCGTACGGGTCATCTTGTTTCCAAATGTCTAGATGCTAGGGATGTGTGTGGTAGTAATTTCCATGTGTGTTGTTGTCCCAAGTCATATAGTTGACATTTTTTGTGAAGATGGCATCCCTAATGAAAATGGATTTTGGGTATCTTCTTCCAAAATGGTTGAGACATCAAAGCCTTGAGGGAGTTTAGCACCCTTTTTGGCTAGTGCATAAAAGAATCTATTAGGATTGACACCAATAAGTTGATCAATAATGCATAAAATTCTTGGGTCTTGGTAAGCTCTTTCAATCTCTTCAGGAGTCATTTGCTTGTTGAATTCATATAGGTTTAGATTGTCCAATGTGTTGGTTTGGTCTCTTTGTGGTGTCTCTCTTTGAGGTGTAGATTGATTTTAATTTGATCCAAGGGTGGTGTCATGAAAGGGGTCACTTGAGAAATCCATGTCCTTTGTTTTTGGTTTGTGACCTTGTTTCAACCATGTGAGACTTGCAAGTTGGAAGGTAATGCAATGTGATAATGAAGCTAAACTATGTTTTTGGGATTTTTTTGAGTATAGGGATGTAAGGAGATTATGCAAGGATAATAATGATCAAAGGATGAAGCCAAATGAAGTGAAATGGATGAAAAGGATACCAAAGGTAGACTAACTAATGATCAAGAACAATGATATGGAAAAGTATGCTAAGGATAAGATGAAATTAAGCTATGTGTTTTGTGTTTTTGAAATTATAGGGATGCAAAATGAAAGTGCAATGTAAGTCCAAGACTAAGGATTGATAGAATGAAAATGAAGCTATGGTCAATGGGTATGATATGAATCTAAATGAGACTAATATGATGCTAAGGATATGAATCCTAAAATTTTAAAAAAAGGATAACAACCAAGCTAATGTAGGTCCAAGATAACAAACCCAAATGTCATTGACCTTTGTGATAATCAAGATGATATGTTTGACAAGGTTGAGTCTAAACTAGGACACAAGATTGAGACTCAAATTTGACCAAGATGACAAAAAAAAAAGGTTGGTAAAATGAAATATGAAGGTCAATGACAAATTGGATAAGAAACCATGGAATTTCCAAAGGCTTAGTAGTCTTCCTATGTCTGAAATTTGAAAGGATAAGTGCAACCTAAGGTCTAGGATTAACTATGCAAAGTGAGGATGCAACCTAAAATTCTATGAAAACCTAAATGAGGATGATGGAATATGTTGGTAAAGGTTTGCAAGTCTCTGGTTTAGGATTCAAGGTCACTGTTAAAATGAATTGTATCAATTTGATCAAGGATTTTGAAATTTTGAGATTATCAGATAGTTGCGGAACTGTTTTCTTAGATGTGTGATTTCCAGGTGTAGGTTTCCAATTTAGAGTTGCTGTTCAGGTTATTAGTTGTGGTTTTGTTTCTATAGATGTAGTTTAGGTTGTCAATTGTAGCTTTTTTTCTTCAAATGTGGTTTCATTTATCAATTGCAATTTTTTAGTAAGTAGTCATGGCATAAAAAGCATTTATGAGCCTGTTTTTAGTAGTTGCGGTCACAAAATATTGATTTTGCACTTTTGAAGGTTTTGACCAAGTTTTTGAGTGGGTTTTGACTGATTTTGATGAAATTTTGTTTGGAAAACATAGAATGTAGTACCAAACACTTATTTTGATCTGATTTTGGGTGTGAAAAAGTTTGATTTCAAGATGACAAAACTCATAGACAACATGCACAATCCTATGGTTGGAAAGGAAACCATTGGTTGATATCTCCACTTGGATTTCTCTAGCCACTTAAAAAAGGTGAACAACTAGAGACTTGGTGGAACTGGCTCCCCCTTACACAACACTCACTTCTCGGGCTCACCAAGTCTCATTCCTCAAAGAGTAATTTCTATCTCTACACATTAATAGTGAAAATGTGGGGTGAATTCAAAGGTCCAACCTCCTATAATCAACAAGCATATACAAGGTTTTTGGCCACTAAAAAATTGGTTCTTAGTAAGTGAATTCATTCAAGGTGGCCATACATGCAACACGATTAGCTCAAGATTATGTTCAATGAAGAGGCCTTTCATTCCCTTCCTAAGAAACGAATTTGATGTAGCTCATGGGGCTACTGAGGGTGGAACTTGTGGGTATGAAACATATGCACCTGTTGCTTATGACTTTTGTCACAAAGACTTTTATTATATAGTGGTTCAAAAGAGCTTGGATTTAGCTTGTTACTGCTTGGGTCATTCCCACCTTTCGAAGTGGGGTGGTAGGCCCTCTAAAAAAAGGTACATTATCTAAGTCATGTGATCTTGGTGGAAGGAATATTCGTAGATCTAGCTATGATCAAGATAGTGTTAGAGTGGCCAACACTCAAGAATGTGTCTATAGTAAGAAGTTTCATGGGTCTAGCAGGGTATTCTAGGAAGTTTTTGGCAAACTTCTCTAAGAGAACTTTTCCAAGTACTTCTTTACAAAGGAAAGGGAATAAATTTGAGTGGATTGAGAAGTGTCAAGAATCATTTTATCTACTCAAAGAGAAGTTGACTACTACACCAATCTTGAAAGTATCAGATCCTGAGGGTAACTTTACTGTTATCACATATGCATCCAAGGAAGGCTTAGGGGGTGTGTTAATGCAATATGGGAAAGTAATTACTTATGAATCTAGAAACTTAAAACCTTATGAGAAAAATTATGCATCACATGATTTGGAATTAGCAGTTGTGGTTCATGCATTGCAAATGTGGAGGTATTACTTGTTAGAGAAACCCTTTGAGATGAAAATTGACTGTAATGGGTGAAAGTACCTTTTCACTCAACCTAATCTGAATTATAGACAAAGAAGATGGTTAGAGTTAATAGTTTATTATGACTTCCATAGTGCACATACTTGGTGATTACTCTCTAAGTAGCTGAGTAATCTCCAAAAAAAAAAATCATCCCAAGTAATTTTTTCTTTTACTCGTAGGTAATATGTAGACAATCTTCTCCCGTAAAATTATCGAGTAATCACCAATTTCTCACAAAAAACACACAAATTTGGCATGTTTCTGTGTGTATAAATATGAATGTGTGTGTATATGCATTCAGACATGGTATCCTATGTATTTTTATAGATATGTATGTGTACACAATGCAATCTTGAGTATACACATACATAAATATCCAAACACATTTTTTGAGTATTTATCGAGTTTCTCCTAAGTCAAATTTTTTGGGCTTGTGGAGTAATCTTTGAATCCAAGTATGTAAACTATGATGAATTCAATATCAGTATATAAAAGGGAAAGAAAATTGGGTTGTTGATGCCTTGAGTTGAAGATGTCATATTGCTTCAATAGTGATGATTCAAACTAATTTTAAAGGATAAGTGTTGCAAAAATGCAAAGAGAATGAGTATTAATTGCAAGTCAAGAAAGCACTCAATAGAAATCCACAAGATTCTAGGCATTAAGGGTTCCATTTCAAACCTAATGGATTAATTATATATAAA